>OU466862.2:58943208-59568208 GCA_911865555.2 Thlaspi arvense | reverse complement strand
TTTGATTGGTTAAAATTCTTTCTCTATCCTAATTAAATATGACATGGAAATGATGATGTGTAATGATGATTCATTTTTATACATTTTTGTATTCAATTTATTGTATCGTATATTCTTGAGAATTTTAATATGAATTTCTGTTTCTTACATGTATCTCTTCGATTTTTTTTTTTAATTTCTAGTTTGTGATCCGCGCAACACGTGAATTTGGATATTTTGAGGTTGTTTATTTTTTTTTCAATGTATTCATCTTGAATTTTTTTGTCTTATCTCAATTTCGATCAAATATATCCATTCAAGATTATTTGATTTACTTAAACAGATAAGAAAAGAGAACATGTATGATATTAGATATCCAAATTATCTGTTTAAGAGTTGAATTTTTAAAATTATATATTTTTAAAAAAATTTCTTTGACTTTTTGGAATTTTTCCAAAATACTTTTTTGAAGTTGACTTTCATCCAAAATATTGAGAATTTGTAAATAGATTTTAGATAATGCAATTTCTCGAACCCGTCTCGTTGCCCAAATTTTCTATTCCATTTTTATTGGATTTTCTTTAGAAATTTTTTCCGTCTTTCTAATTACCAATTCCCATCACACTTTCTTAAATTTCCGCTTTTAATCTTGAAATACTCAAAGCTAATGTATATCTTGTTATTATTATTTTGTATTTTGTATTTTATTTATTTTTTATTTTTTGACAACACATTATAATTTGAAGTTTTATGTTTGCTATTTTTATATTGAATTTTAATATTAATTTTTCCGTCTTTTTAATTATCAATGTCCATCACACACTCATAAATTTCTGCCTTGAATCATGAAATAGTCACATCTAATGTATATCATTAGTTATTGGTTTATTATATTGTATTTTTTTGATTTTTAATTTTCTGATAACACATTATTTATTTTTTGCTATTCTTTTATATTGAATGTTAATATTAATTTTTATTATTTTCCATGTTTCTAATTACCAATTCTGTTACACAGACGTAAATTTCTGCGTTGAATCTTGCAATACTAAGAGCTAATGTATATCATTATTTATTTTATAGCATTTTGTTGATCTTTTATTTTCTGACAATACATTATAATTATCTTTCTATGTTTGCTATTTTTTACATTGATTGTTAATATTAATTTTCATTATTTTCTGCCTTTCTAATTACTAATTCCCATCTCACACTTGTAAATTTCCTTCTTGAATCATGAAATACTCAGAGCTAATGTATGTCATTATTTTTTTATTTTGCTATTTTGTACTTTGTTAATTTTTATTTTCTGACAACACATTATAATTGTATTTTTATGTTCGTTATTTTTTATATTGAATATTAATGTTAACTTTTATTATTTTCCGTCTTTCTAATTACCAATTCCCATCACACACTTATAAAATTTCGGTTTTAAATCTTGAAATATTCAAAGCTAATGTATATAATTATTTTTTATATTTTATTTTATTTTCTGACAACATATTATAATTATCTTTTTATTTTTTATATTTTTTATATTTAATGTTATTGTTATTTTGTGTTTTAAAAGAATTTAAATAAAAAATAATTAATGATGTAGTTGCTGAGGTGGCAGCACCATAAGAGAGAAAAGCTTATATATATATATAGATGTTAATGTTATTTTGTGTTTTAAAAAAAAATTAAAAAAAAAAATTAATGATGTAGTTGCTGAGGTGACAGCACCAGAAGAGAGAAAAGCTTACTTTATAAATATAGATACTATATTGGATAATACTATATTGGATGGTGAGACGTGATGATTTTAATACATATATATATATATGAATTTTGGACTGAACATGATGATTTTACTATATTATATACTTATTAAATTTACTATAGCTCTGTCGTGGACCACTGTGACTTTCTATATAGATACACATATATCTATATATATATTATAATAGTATATTCATATAGAATACATGCATATATATTTTTACATATTTCAGTAGGCAAGATTATAATAACAAAATCACATTGATCAAATCGTTTGCCTAATAATTCATACTTTTCGTAAAGGCGGTGCTTCATTTATATGTATACCCAACATTCGCTGAAACATGTCTTGCAATAGGGTTAATTGAAGCACTTGATGCTTAAGTGGAGATGGTCTTGCAATTATTTGTAGAGTTTACTTGATAAAATTATAAGTAGAAAAATCGCACATATGAGTAGATCAAGACCAACAATGACGGAATCCTTGAAAAAATAATGCTTTAAATTGAGAAAGATTATAGGAAGACAAAGAAAATGAAAAATGTTTGTTATAAAAAAAGACAGAGAAGATAAAATTTGCAGCTTAATCCGCAAATCCAAAGAAAGTAACCAGCTATCCACGGATTTGACTCATTTGATCCTCTAACATAAAATGTCAAGTTTTACAAAGTCTGATCATGGAAAAATAACTTTTGTGTTTTCCAAATTTAAATATAAATGAACATTTGTTTAGTTAAAATTAAATCATATTTTACTATTTAATTTAAAGTCTTATAATTCAAAACACTGACCTTGACTTTCATATACTATAAAAAATTAAAATGTTTAAAACGGATTTAGATATTGTAATTAGATAATTACATTTTTTGTCAATAAATAATTATATTTTTAAAATTGTTCATGCCCGCACATGCGTGCGAGCCAATATCCTAGTAACTAAATAAATGGGAAAATATTAAAATATATAATAATTTATTTAATTTTTATTTTTGGTCTGCATGCATGTGCAAGTATAATTTTGTACAGACATAATCAGTTATAATATTTAAGTATTGATTAACTTTCTTATACATTATGTAAATGTTATGTTTTTATACATATACAATTTTTTGTTCAACAACAATCACACAAATATTTCATATCGTTTTGTATCTTTTGAGAACTTTTTATTTTTCCTAGCATTTACAGTAATATATAATTACAAATATAAAAGTTATATTAAATAATAATTAAATTCTTATAATATTTTTAGAATATTATCTATATAATACTTTCTTTTTCTCTTTACATAATATAATCTTGCCAATATATATATTTTAAGTATACATTTTTCCTTGAACTACTACTATTTAAACAAAAATGAATTCTACCATATTTATTTATAGTAGATGATTGGTCCGCACATTCGTGCGTAGTAACCACCTCAGCGCTCTTACGACGTATAAAGATTTTTTTTTATAAATATAAATTGTCTAACAACTAAAATTAAAATTAGAGTGTAATCGAAGTTAACAAAATGTATGCACATAAAATTTGCATTCGAGTTTGATGTTTGCACAATTAATATTTATATCTACACGCATATTTGTAAGAAAATCGAAGTATGGCTCTTATGTGTTAGAAGAAAATAACAAAGTATATGTTTTGTAATATATATTTTCACAATATATGGTTGATTTAAAAAATAATAATAATAAGTATATTTATGCATGTATGTATGAGTTAGAAATAAGTGAGTTGTAATATTCAGGTGTTCATAAGTTTTTCAGGTATTTTCCGCAAACGTTATGTTTTTCGATGATGCAGTTATTGACGCTTAATAACAATCACGGAAACCATTTCTTTCGTTTTGAATTTAATCAAAGTTTCTTATTTTTCAGCGTTTGATGATATATGGTTTCTCAATAAAAATATAATAAAAAATTATTATAAAATTTGTAAAATCATATTTTATAAAATTCTCTGGTAGCTCTCTGTTTATCTATTCGTCAAATTTTTTATAATCCGCAATTGCTCTCTTCCACACACTCTCTGTAACCTAATCGTCTAAACCAATCAGATCTAAACTTATATGTGTATGATTTAAGGTGTAAAATAATATATTTAATATATGATTGTTATTAAAAATTAAGAGATCATATATTCCTAACTTTAATATATTTGTTAATATAAAATATAATGGATCACAACATATACAAAACTTGATTCATGAAATAATGTTTTAATATGTTAGAAAAAAATATGCATGAAATAATTAATATATGTAAGATAATATTTTTAAATATTTTAAATAAAACTTAAAATCGATCAAAATTATTCTAATTTATTTTTCTCTCTTCTTTGACGCATACCTTTTTTCCTTAACATTTATAATATATTAACATTAAATAATCTCTAATGTATTTTTCTATTTTTTTCCTTTAAAATATAAGTGAACTTCTCTCCAACATATTTCTATTTTATAAAAAAATGATTGTTACTTTTTACTCTATAATTGGAGAAAAAAAAATAACAACCTTTCTTTTTTTCCCTACATTAGAATATTTAAAACAAAGGTTTGTTGAAGATGCTTTAAACAAAAAATATAGTCTGAGATTTTTGCATGAAGCCAAAATCGTAAAGATCCATTTTTACTTTTACTTCAACTTTTTATTCATATATACATATTAAATTTATGTTTCTATCTGTTTATTTTTTTGTTTCATTTATAATTTCAAATTATTGCTATATAATGAGAATTCATTCATATATGATATAAAATTTTCTTCTTTAAATGAGATTTATTTATTTTTAACTTAATCAATCAAAATATTTTGTTTATTTTAGAAAATTTATCATGTCACATTTATAAGGTGACATTGTTTTGCACTAATTTTTGCTAAGGTGATGACACATCTGATTTTTTTATTAAACATGCTTTTCAAATAATAGTTAAGATTGTACTTAATATATATATATATATATATATGAATCATATATTCTTGTGTAAAAGCATTATAAACCATTGTGATAAAGGGTTTGCACAACAAATTGGAATCCGGCTAATGATTCGACCTCTTCAAAAAGAGATGAAGACCAAAAAAAGGCAAAGAAGAGATTATTAGCTGAGAACAAATGTTTGTTACTTTTGGTGAATGTTCTGAAATTCCCTATGTTTTTTATCATGGTGAAATGTTCCTGAAATTGTTTGCTTAGCTCTGTTTTGTAGATAAATTGACCTTTTATGTTTTGGCTTTGCATTTGCTTAGGTTGCAAGATACAGTTGAGTCAGTTCTTCCACCTAATGGGTTAATCTTCGATCAGACATGTTAAAAGCAGAAATGTAAAACCAGCTCATTCTGCGATATTAAGTCAATTAGTTTCAGGTTACATGGTTTACAAACCACCCACAGTTTTGACACTTCTTATATATGCATACAAATAAGTCTACATGCATACAAATAAGTGTAATAAAATCATGGGTTTATGGAATTTAGTTCTAGAACAGCTGAGATTAATAAGAAAAACGAATTAGAGAACATGCATTGCTTATTGGACTAGGTTACCATAAGCTCCCAACATATTACGAGAAGAACTTGGTCAATTTAAGCTTTGTTAATGTTGAACCACAAAATCACTATTAGGGTTTGATTAACAGTTGTGGGTTTCGGAGAATAAGGTCTTTTTATTAATAGCAAATAAGCGAAGCGATTACAAAGAAAGGTATATCCGAGAGGTTATCCCGAAGTGAAAAAGGTGTTTGGTAAGTAAATTAGAAAGCGTTGGAGTCTCTGGTTTTAGCTATGCTGCTCTCTAGAATGTATGAGTTGTCCTTTTTTGGCTTCGGGGTCCCTTTATTTATAGGGATAGGAGGTCGGTTGCTCCGAACTCCTTTTCCTTTTTCCCTTTAGTGAATATTTTCATATTTGGGATATGGAAATATCTCTTATTCTCCGAAGAATATGGAAATTCTCCTTTATCCTTCGAGTTAATCCGATGTTTCCGGTCTTCGAAGGTTATCACCAATAAATTTCCTTTAATCCGAACTAGGTCGGCGTGGTTTTCTTGATCTTGATAGGCTTAAATTACTGCTAGAGAAAACCTTTTAGGAAATATGCTCATTTTCCCTCTAACAGTTAACAAAAGTGAAAAAATTTTAAATATAGCAGTGTTATATTTTCTAGAATCTGTGATTAAAAGAAAGAAGAAGCCAGAGAAAGATATATGGAGGTTATGAAGCCTTTCCTGGTCAAGGTGGTGGACGATCAGAGGCTGTGTGAAACTTTTCCATGGGGAACATTCACATTTATTGACTGCATAGAGAATATTCATGGCATGTTGGGATGGCTCAAAAGCAGGTGAAAAATACACGGACTTTCCTTGGTCTTATAACTCAATTAAAGATAATATTTACTTTTCTTGTTGAAAATTTTGTTTAGACTAGTGTGAGATTGATAGTTAATTTATTTTGTTAATCTCTTCAATAATAAGCAGCATATAAAAAATGAATAAAATTACGGAGAGGAAAAAATAAAGATACATACGACAACGTATAAGTATAAGATCGAGTTTTTTAAACAATTAATACATCATAATTTAATTTAAAAAATATATTAATAGCTCTAAATATTTTCAGATTAATTAAAAAACTAAATCAGTATTTAAAATTAAAAATGAACAGAACAAAGATAAAATAGATAAGTGTAATGGTAATTTAAAAATATGATTTCAATTAAGAAGTAAAAAGATTTGGTGAGATTGATAGTGAATTTCTTCTGTTGATCTTGCTCAAAGTAAGTGACCTAAAAGAAAAAAAAAACAATTGAATAAAAATATTCCGTGAGAAAATATAGATATATTCGATAATATAAAAGTATGAATGTGGATTTTTAACAATTAACATATCACAATTTCTATTTAAAAAAACAATTTCACAATAGATCTACATATTTTAGGATGATAAAAAAACTAAAAAATATTTAAAATTGTAAAATAGAACAAAAAATATTAAAAAGGTAAACGTAATAGTAATATAAATATATATAATTATAAATTTAAAAATTGGATAAATAAAATAGTTTCGCAAATTTCTGTCGAAATATTAATTCAAAGTACTATTTCAACTAAGAAGAAAAAATAATGAGTGAGACTGGTGGTGAATTAACTTTGTACATCTTACTAAAATAATTAAAAAAAATAAAAATAGTAGCCAATTAAATAGAGATATTCAATAGAAAAATATAAATATTTATAATATCTTATAAGTATAAGAAAATATTTATTATCATTTATGATTTAACACTTTACAATTTTATAAGCAAAAAAACTTTACAATAATCTCATATATTTTAAAATAATGAAAAACAAAAATAATATTTTTAATTTCAAGAGAAAAAAAAAAGAAAATATAAAACCAGAAAAAATAAAAAAAATAAATAAACATAATAAAAATAAAAATATATAAAATTAAAAATTTGATTTACAAATAATTCTGTTCAACGTGCGAATTAATTTCTAGTTTAAACTAGATATTTTAAGTCAATAATAAGCCTGATATTATTGGGCTTTGTTGCTATCTGTAGCCCATGAGAAGTTTCAGCCCAATTTATTAACGTAACATTTGCTTTTTTGTTCTTTCGAAATTGATCGAGAAAAAAATATTGGTCGGCAGAAGAAAAAAGACAAAAAAAAATACTATTTGATTTCTTCTCTCACTCTCTCTCTCTCTCTGTACATTTGCTGTCATCTTCTTCGAACATCAAACCCAAATTCGAAAATTCAAAATCCCGCCTTGGCTTTCGTCTACAAACCCTAACGTCGGTGCATCCAGCACTTCTCTCCGGCGAACGTTGTTGACTCATCGATTGGCTCAAATCGTCCCGCTACGTGACCTAATTCTCCGTCTCACCAAGGTACTTTCTCTATCTCCCCTCTTCGTCTTCCTCCCATAAGCCTCTCCAATTTCTTAGGGATTATCCCAATCGTGTAACTATCTTCCTCATTGTTCTTCGCAATCTGGAAATTTTCGTCTCTCAATTTGTAGAATAACGCGATATTTAGATACCAATTGGTTTTGATTTTTTTGTTTGCGACTTTGCGATTCTCCAGATCCAGATTATTCCAAATCCAGGCTCCTTTCATAGGGAAATGGAACGTTATGTAACCAGAAGAGATAATGTTGTTAGAGAAACAGGTATCTTTACTCTCTCTCGCTTCTTCTATACTTAGTGAAAATTTGGAAAAAAAAAAACAAATCTCCTTGGACATGGATTCGGCCTCTGAGTGATTATTTTGCAGTTAAAGAAGTGAAATTAACAAAAGAAGAAGAAGAAGAAGATGGTAACGATTGTGAACTGGATCTACTCTACCTTGTACATTCTGATATCTCATCTCTTCTCCTTCAGGTGCTTGCTACTCTTGGCTTGAGATATTTAGTCAAGTTTGTGTCTTTATGTCTCTTTGTCTGATTTCGCTATGATCAATAACTTGTTTTGGTACATACAGTACTCTGAATTATTAGTTATGTGAGTTATGGGTTTTGGAACTTCAGATTGATGACCTCGTTGTTAAAGCCACAAAGGTTAACACCATGAGCAAACAAGGGACAAGAGAAGTTAAATCCTTCAGATCTGTGTTGTCTGATATGCATTTCTCACTAAAGGTTTCATTCCCTTGACCTATTGTGGTTTTGGTCATTTTGCTTTGGAGATCTAATCTTGTTTTATATATGCAGCCATGGTTTCCTCGATTGCAAGAAGCGATATCCAATTCTCAATTGCTTCCAAAGGATCAGGAAGAACAGTTTTTGATGAGCAGTAGCAGTGTGCGTCCCCCAAGCGAAGAAGAAGAAGATGAACTGTTTGATGTTGAGAGTCCTGAGCCTACTCAATTTGAACCCTTAGTCTCTCCTTCTCCTCTTGTATCATGGCGCGGCGATCATAACGCCGACAAGGGAAGACAACTCTTTCTCTTGACACCACTACCATTAGGCAAATCTGAATACCTTAAACATCAGAACGCCTCTAAGCTGAAATCTAAAATTTTTTTCCCAAAAGCTGCTGCAAATCAACCGACAGAAGCTTCTGAAGAAGCAAGTGATGATGTTTTAGGAGTTGTGTCCATGAAAACGTGTGAGCCATTGTCTTCACCAGTTCTCGGGAGAAAAATTGAGTCTGAGCTTCTAATGACACCTTGCTTGAAGATGTCGCCTCCGAGATCTTTAACATTGTTTAAACCGGTTCCTGAATCTTCTCAACCGGAAAAGCAAGGGGCTTGTGAGTCTACTTGCTCTGAATTGGGAGCTAGCACTTTCAATGGTTCACAGAGCTCTGGTTCATCCTCTGGTTTAGATAAACCAGACGATCTCTATTCAAAGTATCCTGAGCTTTTGGGAATACATCATGCTCCAATAACTAGAAAGACGGATCTAGAATCATCTCCGGTTTGGGGGTTTTCTCCTCCTAATACATGTGTTTTGCTGGAGCATGTGAATGATAAGAAACCAACTGATGAAACTGGTGGATCAAGAACGGTATCATCATTTGCTTTTCCATATGTTGAACCAGAAGCAGAACACACAAAAGGTAAACAATTTGATGTTTTGGTCATTTCGTTGCGAGTCCTATGATCTTTATGTTTTCTCGACTGTTTTCTTAGAGGTAAGTATGTCAATGGTGGTTGAGAGTACTCCATTGTTGAAAGAAGCAGAGAGTGTAATGACGAAAAACAGAACAAGAGCGGGAGAGAGTACTCTGAAGAAAGAGTTATGGACAAGATTTGAAGAAGCTTCGATGCACGAAAATCGTTTCAGCTCGATGACGACAACAACGGTGAGAGGAAATAATAAGAAAGGGTTCATGGAAATGTTAGAGGAAGTGTGTGGCAGTGAAGAAAGTTAGGTTTTAAATTGATGGAACAAAGCACCAAAAGATAAGTCTATAATAGCTTTCTTCTTCTTCCTTTGTTTGTAATTTTGTCAATTTTACGGTTCATCTTGTTTCGATTGGTTCCATTGAAATGAAGAGGAAAATTTAATGAAATGAACAGTAGAGAAAATGAGTTTTATTAAAAATCGAAAACATTTGTTTAAAAATCGTTGATATTTCAACATATTTTTTTGCCTAAAAGTTCCGTATATAATTTGGAAATTTTTTGTACCGTTTGTTCGCGTTTTGGTGATCGGCAACGGCTACTTTTTTTGAAGGTATGTTTATCAAACTAATTCAGTTTATTCTTGGATTTTTTATATCATTTCGCTTTGTGCATCAATCTTTTAAATATGATATCCACCCTTCGTTTATAATTTGTTGTATTATGATTTATTAATATCAAATTAAAAAGCTTTTTAACCGGATTTTGTAGACTTATAATTTGTACTAATGTGGCTACAATGTCATAACCGAATTTAAGCTAAAATAGTGTGAGTTGTGACGACAAAGAAAAAGCTCTAAACCACATGAAAACCAACACAACTGTCATTGAATTATCATACCGAAACTGATCATAACTAACATAATTCATTGTCAAATCTTATTCGCGTATAAGTGTGTGCCAAATGTTGGGTCAAAGATGAACTCATATGTGATGAGAATAAAAAAAAAACATGGAAATTTTAGTTTTTCCCTGGCCTAATTCAATTTCACGGTCTGAATTAATCAGAACCTCATATCTCGCGTAAAACTTTGTGTTTGTTCACGACCCACTACAAAGTTTGTCTTCCACCTATATTATTAATACTAATTAATATCCTTTGTTAATACTTATATAAAAGTTGGTCTTAAACACAAAGAAAGCAAACATTTGACTTTTTTCAAAGTGGACACTCGTCCCCAACGAAACAAGGAAACCCTATGTCGAAAATAACCAATCAACCTCATGAGATTTGATCTTTCATATGTCCCTACATTCTAGGGAATTTTCGACCGAATATTATATATATGTTCATACATTTGATAGATAAGATACCCCCATATATAGCCCTAAGTTTAATATTAAAAACTAATTAGTTATCCAACACTATAAATACCATTCATCTCCCTTCTCATATCTATATTCTCCATAACTCAAAGTAACAAACATACACATAAAACATATAGAAGAAGGATCAACAACACAAGATCGGGATCAACTATGGCTACAAAGACCTCAGCCGCACTTGCTTTATTCCTCGTGACCAATCTTCTCTTCCTCAACCTTATTACTCCCGTTTTCGCAAACAATACTTGCCCAAGAGACGCACTCAAACTTTCTTCATGCGCAAATATTCTCAACCTCATAAACTTGAACCTTGGCGCACCGGCTATGAGACCTTGTTGCTCTATTCTTTTCGGTCTAATCGATCTGGATGTTGCGGTTTGCCTTTGCTCCGCGCTTAAGCTCAGCATTCTCGGCATCAATATCGACACTCCCATTCACCTTAACTTAGCCCTCAACGCTTGTGGAGGAAACCTTCTCGATGGCTTCCAGTGCCCAACATAGCTATACAATACATTCATATTCTCTATGTATGTTTTATCGAGTTGGTTTTGTCTAACATCAGCCAAATTCAAACATAGTTTCATGTGTAAGCAATTAACGAATAAGACTAAGACATGTATAATGCTGTGATAGATATATGTATCATACTATTGAAACCGTGTTACATGTGTATACATGTCTGAATTCACTAACTAAAATTTCCCAATAGCATACTGAAAACAAAAAGTACATCAAATTAATCTTTAATATATTATAAAATTAATTTAAATTTCTTAAACACAAAATTAATGTCAAATACATTAAAATTGCCGGTAAATAAGTTTCAAACTTTAAATTCGGTCTAAAATTTATGGTAATATAGTGTTATATGAAAATTTTGAAAGGAAAATATATCTTCAGCCAAAAAAAAAAAATTCTCGTCAACACAAAATTTAATATTAAATTATCAGTAAATCATATATATGAATAGATGAAGCCCTCTCCAACAGTTTGATATTAGTTTAGAGAATGACACATGGCCAAATGATTTACTCCCTCCGTTTTTTTTGTATATGATGTTTAAAGATTTTACACATAGTTTAAGAAATCATTTAATTTGTTCCAAAACAAAACATGTTTTATCATCAATTCCAAAACAATTCAACCAATAGAAAAATAACATACAAAATAAAAACACTTAAATCAATAAAAATGCAATTAATTTCTGCTTAGATATGTGAGAACATCAACTATTTTTGAACAAAAAAAATCTCTAAAACATCTTATATAAAAAAAGGAGGGAGTATCTATCAATAAGATCCATGATCCATCAATCTCTCCGTCCGTCGTTATAACTTCTCTCGTGTGTTTCTAAAACTAAAGCACACAACGATTCGTCATTTCACTTTTTCTTACTTGGTCTTCCTGTTCTCCTCCTTCTTTCTTCTATGCTCAATTTCAGTTCCGTTTTTTTTGTTTTCACAGCTCGTTTTCTTCATTCTATGTGCTTTTGTTACCTTTCATAGCCACAAGGATCCAACATAGTCAGAAGCTCGGGTAAAACTTATAGCTATGATCGAGTTTTCATCAAAATTGTATTGTGTGTCATCTTTGATTTTTGTCTTATGATGATAGGAGAGGTGAAGGGAATGATTTGCCTCAGTTTCGTGAATTCTCAATCAAGACTTGAGTTGTTTTCTCATCCTTAGGAACCCGTGAACACGAAGCATCCACAACTTCACTACGAATCATAAGTCTAAATGCTTCTTCATGGTTTTAAGAATAAATGTTTTGAGATATCATTACTAAACTCTTCTTTTAATTGTTCTGTATAAGATAAACAGAGTTGAGTACATGCACTAAAGAGGATTTCTTAACCGTGACATTAAACCGCACAAGTTTTTCATGGGTCTCGGTCGTCATGCATTGCTTCATAAGAGTGGATTGAAATTATTAGAAGAAAAATAAGAATCTAACAGGAACTGCTCGATATGCAAGTTTCAACAAACACCTTGGGATTGGTGAGAACTGTTTTCATGTCACAAATCAAATCAGAATGGCTTTCATTTCATATTAAATCATTTAATGTTAGATAACCCTTCTCGTTTAATGTAGCGCAAAGTAAAATAAATGATCTCGAGTCGCTTGGTTATGTGCTGCTGATGTATGTTCTACGAGGAAAGTAGGAATCTATCTTGGTTTGTTTGCTATTAGAGAAATCTTAAAAGCATCATGAAATTCTAAAACTTGGGACGGCATGAATCGTCTTGTCTTAGTCTACCATGGCAAGGTCTAAAATCTGATACCAAAAAACAGAAATATGACAAGATTAGTGAAAGGAAGATGTTTACTTAGTAGATTTTTTTCGCTAGCTTAGTGCTTACTTCCTACATGATTTAAATATTACAATATAGGTAAAACGTTTTCTCGATTTAAAATTTTGTTGTTCAAATCTTATATTGTCTTTGAGTGTAGTTTCTTAATCTTAGATTGTCAAAGACTTATTTGCTTGAAACTACGCACAAAACCTTACATCCTTTAATTCTGTTTTACGTTACATATGTGTACGTATGGAAATATCTAACTTCTAACATAAACTTCATATCTCCTTTCACTGAATCTGTTGTTTTTAAAAAAAAAAAAAAACTTCATATCTCCACAACTCTTGTCCCTATGTAGGTATTGATTTCATAGTATCTTCCATTGAAGCTCTTCTGATTCATGAGTAAATAAATACATGTTTTCTTTGTAATGATTTATATTTATGTTATACAATTGTTATAAAATCAAACAATTGTGTATGAAATTACATAAAAACTATGCAAATATGTGCGGGTATTAGCCTAGTAGGTTTTAGAAAGAGGCCCAAACTTTGTATAGATACGGTGCTATATGAAATTCCGAAGAAAAAATATATCTTCAGCCCAAAAAAAAAAACAATCCTTAAATTGAGGCCCTGGATAAAGAGCAATATATTTAGCGTACGGCCCACGTGCCCTAGAATTTATATAGAGTGGAGCAAAAACCCTAAAATGTTGGGTGAGGTCGTGGCGAGTTTAGCGATGGCGCCACCCACAGCCATCGATCCCAGTCAAGAGCCACCGCCAAAGAAGCCGGCTACAGAACCGACCTCGATTCTGCCACTTCCAGGTCATTTGGAAGTGAATTGCTTAGCACGCGTCTCAAGACTGCACCACCCGATTCTCTCACTCGTCTCCAAGAGCGTTGGGTCCGTCATTGCTTCACCAGAGCTTTACGAGGCCCGATCACTCTTAAACCTCACCGAGAGTTGTCTCTATCTGTGCTTACATTTCCCTCTAGAGCCTAACCCTCGCTGGTTCACTCTCTGCCAGAAACCTAACAAAACCCTAAACAATCACATCACTAAGAAGAAGAAGAAGGAAGGATCATCAAGTGGAAATGTTTTGGTTCCGATTCAGTCTCTCAACTCTCCTTCTATGAAGTGGTTAAACCTCGTCGCTATTGGTCATAAGCTCCACGCAATTAGCTTTGGAGCCACCGAAGATGGTGATGGTACTTGCTCAGACGATTTCTTCTTCGACTGTCGAACTCAAACGTGGGTCGAAGCTCAAAGCTTTCGTTTTGATCACAAGGCTAATTGCGAATCTGATGGGAAGGTGTATGCAGCAGGAACCTCGGAGAATCCAGTTTCTTCAGAATCTGTTGAAGTGTTCAACAAAAAGACTCAAACTTGGAATCCCACGCCGATCACGAAAAGGATGTTCACGGTGAGAAGTGTTGAAGGAATGATTTACGTGAACTCTGATGCAGTAGGATTCGATGTGAATGTGCGTGGATTTGTTGTTTGTTTGATAGATAAGATAATCTATGGTTATAGTAAACCTTGTGGGGAGTTTCAATGGGCTGTGGATGAGTTAGGTGTCTGGAGGAAAGTAGAGGGCTTGGAAGGAGCACTGCCTAAAATTGCTGGTCATAGTCCTGTTAGATTGGCTAATTTTGGTGGTAAGATGGTGGCTTTTTGGGACAAGTATGTGCCTTCAAGTGGGTATAAGGATAAGGTGATATGGTGTGCTGTGATTGCGCTTGAAAAGCAAAGCGGGGAAGAGATTTGGGGGAAAGTGGAGTGGTGCGATGCTGTGCTTACAGTCCCCAAGGCTTACAAGTTCGTGTATGCTATCGCTGCTACTGTTTGATTCACGACTCTCGCGAGACAGGTTTGAACGTAATGAATCAGATTATGTAGCTTTGTGTTTGTTTGTTTTGTATGTCACTTTTGAAGGAATTGTCTTGTGTTTGTTTTGACATTGTGTTTTGCTTATAATCATCTGTTGTTGTACTCATTTGCTTGTTGATGATTAAGCTTGTTTTGTAACTGTGTTTGATCCCAAACTCTTTATGCTACTGTTTGATGAATGATTCAGTTCAGGGGACAAGCGGGTAGTAAAGTTTTTGTTCTGAATATATACGTCTTTCTTGTGGTGTGTTTCTATTTTCTTTTGTATGTGACTATGATGATGAGTGCACTTTTTTTGACATTATCACTTTAAGCTTTATTTTGTAACGGGTAATAACCAAATGTCTTTGAAAACACTTTGTGTTGCTGTTGCATTACCTGCTTGCATAATAGGGATACGGTTCTCTTTACAACCATATGAGAATAACTAAGACAAGATACATTGTTAGTGCTTGTTTCTCATTTGTGTAATGATCAAGTTGCATAGATTCTATTAAGCTTATGTTCATGTATTGTAGTGAACCTACAATGATTTTTATCATGTCAGAAATCTTTTCGTCACATAATATGCGTTTATTTTTTAACGAAAATATATTTTTACAAAATTGTCATTAAAGGCTTATATATAAGTTTATTCTTGGATTTTTCAATCGATAAAATATGAAACTACTCTTAAAATTGTCTAGACGTTGTATAGTGTGATTTAGTAATATCAAATTAGAAGGCTTTTAACCGGAGTTTTTAGTCTAATAGTGGCTTGTACTAATGTCGTCGCAATCTCATAATTCGAGTTTAAACAAAAAGTGTGTGAGTTATAGACCACACGGAGTATTACAGTGTTCAATCTTATTCGCGTAAAAGACTGTCAAATGTAGTCAATATCAAAAGATGAACCTATATGCGATCAGAGTAAATTAAAATACAAGTCTTTACTTATATATTTATTTGTGAAATCACACGGCCTAATTGTAGGTCGACGGGATTTAAAATATGTTACGATACTATATTTGTAAAAGTAATGATCTTCATTCCAAAATCATGCGATCACGTTAGATTCATTCACTAGTATATACTTTGGAGTTTGGCTCGTACATTTTCTAATGTCTAGCTTCGTTTTACCACGAAAAGCAGAGAATAATGATTACATCTACATATATGCATGATCCAATTCGCTTATATCTAAAAATTCAAATTCACGATCTCAATTAATTTGAACCTCATATCTTGCGTACAAATTTGTATATTGTTTACCAACCAGTCGAAAACGTTTCTTTTCTTTTTTTTGCTAATGGATATAACGAAAACATGTCTTCTACCAATTCTTATTCGTAGTACTTTAGATGTTTAGAAATAACTATACGTACTGTCCCATTTGTTCATAGTAGATTAGTAGGTTTTAGAAACAAAGAAAACAAACATTGATATTTTCAATTGGACACTTCTCCCAACTAAATACGGAAACCCTTTGTCGAAAACAATAAATCAACCTCATTCATATGTGCCTGCATCCTAGGGAATTTCCGACCGAATATTATATGTATATACATTTTTTAGAATTAGATTGATTATATAGGTAGTATTTTATCTTCTAGACTAGGGTACCTCATATATAACCCTAAGTTTAATATTAAAATTAATCGGTAACTCTACAGACTTAGTCCAAACATGCCTAATTGCATAATAATACTAATTAAACGTTCTCCAAAAATAAATTAGATAGCCCTAGACAGACGACACTAGGTAAGCGATCTCTAAACCACTTTATCCATGATCAGGCAAATGGACATATCAAATACTATAAATACCATTAATCTCCCGTCATATCTATATATATGCTCCATAACTAAAAGTAAAATTTATACATATATAAAAAAACACAAGATCGGGATCAACTATGGCTACAAAGACCTCAACCGGTCCACACTTGCTCTATTCCTTCTCATCAATCTTCTCTTCCTAAACCTCATCCACCCGGTCTTCGCAAACAATACTTGCCCAAGAGATGCACTCAAACTTTCGTCATGCGAAAATGTTCTTAACCTCATAACCTTGAATCTTGGCGCACCAGCTATGAGACCTTGCTGCTCTATTCTTTTCGGTCAAATCGATCTCGATGTTGCGCTATGCCTTTGCACCGCGCTTAAGCTCAGCATTCTCGGCATAACCATCAACACTCTCATTCACCTTAACTTGGCCCTTAATGCGTGTGGAGGAAACCTTCCCGATGGCTTCCAGTGTCCAACATAACTACAATATATTCATGTTTTCTGTGTGTGTTATCGAGTTGGTTTTGTCTAATGTCCATATTCAAAGCTAGATTGATGTCTTAGCCATTAATGAATAATACTAAGACTAAATATGTATGATGATGTGATAATTAAATATACATTACACTATTGTAATACTAATATATAGTTGTCTGACTAACTAAATTACTACTAGCCTTTTAATTGATAACCGCATTCATCGAATTTTAATAATCATGGTGAAAAGTAATTACAAATTAATTTAAATCTCAAAAACACAAACTTCAATAGTAAACATAAAACATACAAAAGGGTATAAGCTTCACATCTGCCAGACGCGTAAAAGAATATTATTGTAATTTTGATTTCTAAAACACAAATTAATTTCAAATTCTAAAACACATACTTGATTACTAATCACCTTTTTTAAAAAATTAAAATTAATTTGAAATTGTTTTTGAGGACGCTTTGCTACATTTAAAACAGCTATGACTTATGCATGATTAAGACAGCTCTACTTCCATTTTTTTAAAGCTGTGTTTATAATTAAAAAAAAAAACTGGGATACATATTTACAAAATGAAGGGTAGCAGAAATTTATAAATAACAACAAATTTTGAATTAAAAATAATAAAATATCATCGAACCAACAATTAAATATAGTAGAAACTCTATAAATTAATAAATTTCTCCGATCTTAAGCTGGACTGGTTCAAAATATAATATAAATTGATAAAATTAATAAAATCATTTTTTAAAAGAAATTAATGTAATTATATCTCCTAATTATATAATAAATTAATAATTAGCATAAACATAACTTTATATAAATATATAACTATGATCATTTCCTAAAATATGAGTATACTGTTATTTATTTTTATTAAAATTAATTTATTGTTACAGCTTATCTATAATTTTTAAATGAAATTTTAGAAAATATTATAATTTATTAAAAATATATTGTTTTTAATTATTTATTTATTTATAATTGTTTTTATTCAAAATCTATAAATTAATAAAATATCAAAATCCCAATGTTTTTAAATAGAGTTTCTACTGTAGCTTACTAGAAATATAAGGATATATAACAAAATATATAAAAATCAAGCTACAAATATCTTCTTCTTATACTGTTTCAACTGAAGAACCAATAAATTATTATACTTTTCCTTAGTGATGAAAATATTGTCATCGAATATGCGTCACTAATAAGTAATGACTTTAACCTTATCGTTGCTCAAATTCTGTTTTTCTTGTAGTTGAAAATATTGTCATGGGGATCTATATTTTCGTTAAAAGGTCAACTTAATGAACACTTACGGATTTGAAAAAAAAAAAAATGAACACTTACGGAGCCCTAACCGACGAAACTTTGACTTTAGAAAAAAATACATGGCAATCTACAGCCATCAGGTATCGTCTTCAACGAATAACTATTTTCTCAGAGATAAAAATCAATGTTGAAATATATACGATTGACTGACAACACATATATACTACTATAATTCAATGTTAAAATAAATATTAACCCCTATAAATGTGTATATGTGTTGTCAGTATTTCTCTTATAATACTAAATATATAATAATCAGGACAATTAAAATGAAAACAAGAAGGATAAATCCAATACAAATGTGAAAGCCAGACTTTGTGTCACAAAATTCCAAATTACTGATCTTCAAACACAATGGCCAATTGCACATGAGAATGGTGAGTAATTATTGAACACATGTGCATCGATTATAACTTATATCTTGTTTCCGGTAAGTACGCTTAATTGTGACTACAAATTGTAGTACTTTTCATCACAATCATTTTACCCATTTTCATTTTGAATATCCTAAAAACTAGGACCATTTGCAAATAGCCTGTTGTGAACGTTTTGAAAGATGGTAGGAAATCAGTAGGAAAGAATATGGCCATTAGTTATTTGTAAGAATTCAATAGGAAACTTAATAACCATTTAAAAATATATCCATTATGAATATTTTGATAGGTGGTAGAAAATCGGTAGAAACAAATATGACCGTTAATAAACAAAAATTTGTCTGTATACCCCTCTCAGTAACTTGAAATTGAAATGTGAACATAACAAAAAAAATTCGAAAATTTTATAAATGGTTTATAATAATATTAATTCTGGGTTATGAATATATTATGATAAGTGGAATCGAAGAAGTGGGTGTCTTAATAAAGACTTTCCCGTTAAACTCACTGGTTTGATGCGGTTTACAATAAACTAGGACATATATATGCTTGCAAAGTGATAAGACGTTTTGATCTTGTCTAAAATTTGATAATAATAAATTCACTTGTGTTAACAAAGTGTGCATTCACTTAAGTAACTGAGGATTTATGCCAAATTATAAGGTGTGGTATTGTCATAGGAAAACTGATTATATGAATGTAGATAGTACTAATATATATGTGGCATAAAATTTAGAAGAACCTAGAATGGCATAAAAATCAGAAGAATCTAGAATGGTAGGAGAGTACATAAATACAGTTCCGATGATTCGTAATGCATTTATGAAAAAATGTTTATATGTTTTTCAAAAGAAGAAAATATACGTAGACCAACCAAATTTTGAAGCAATAATTTTTTTTGATATGTTAGACACATAGAAACTATTAGGTGTTTGCCCGCACATATGTACATATATAATTTTTTTAATATACATAGTTCATTGTAATATTTAAATAGTGATTAGTTTTTTTAAATATTAGTATGTTAGTATATATATATATATTATTTTAATATTTCACAAACTTCTTTCTGAAACCAATGTATTTTAAAACTTTTTATTTTTATAATGCTTGTAATAATATATAATCACAAATATAAAAGTTATGTTAAATAATAATTAAATTCTTATAATATTTTTTGAATATTTCTACAATATGCTTTATTTCTCTTTACACAATGTACAATATGCTTTTTTACGTCTTACATAATATGAATTTGCAAATACATATATAATATATTTTAAGTATATATTTTTTTAATTTATTGCAAATTAAACTGAAATAGTTTTTACTATTTTTACTTATTCCTAAGAGCAGATAGATGGTTGGCACGCATGTGCGGACATACCAACCACTTCACTACACTTAAAATAGATAAAGATTTTTAAAAAATATATAAATTGTATAATAATTAAAATAAACATTAGACTGTAATCAATCTTAACAAAATACATGTGCAAAAAGGTTTGCATGTGACTTCAACTAATGTACAATTAATATTTATGTATGTACGCGTATTTATAAAAAAAATTGAAATATGACTCTTACGTGTTAAAATTTTTTAAGTGACTTTGTAAAACAAAGGGCGAGAGATTTATTTTTATATACTTCTATTTTTTATTTCTTATTCATATTGTTTCATCTTATTATAATTTATTCTTTCGTTCGGTTATTTTTTAATTCATTTATGATCTTAAAATTTGATATACAATAAAAATAAATTTATGTATATATATTAATATGATATAAAATTTATTTTTATTTAAAATATGATAAGAGATAAGATGAGATGGTAACATAAGTTATGTAAATTTTAGAAAACAACAATAAAAAGATGATAAAAGTTATAGAAAAATATATGGTCCTATTAATATTATAAAATAATAATTAGTATATACTTTATTCATTTAGTAAATATTGGTTTGAAAAGAAAAATTATTTAAAATTACGTTTTTTTTTAAAAAAGTTATTTTTTTTTTATTATTTTAACATTTCATTCTTTAAATTATTTTTTATCATGATTGTATTTTATTTAAAATTGTTTTATTTAATAATTTGTTTATTTAAAACTTGAGATGTTATTAATAGATTTTGTAAATTAATAACTTTCCAAAATAAAAATTTATCATACTTAAAATATTATTAATAAATATAATTTTTACTATTCTATTGGATAATTTAATATTATTTTTTTGTTTTTATATAAAATTATAAAATATATATATTGTTGAAAAAATTCGTAATTATATTTTATGAAATTATTAATATATAAAAAAAAATTATAATAGCTTTTATTTTCTGTTAATTTAAATTTGTTAATTTTAGTGTTATGAATATAATTTAGTTTATTTATGTTTTAATTTCATAATTTCTATAATTTTAATTCAACCAATCAAAATATTTCGTTTATTTTAGAAAGTTTGACATGTCACATTTACATGTCATCAATTAATAACACTAACTTTAGTTGTAGTATTAACAAGTCATCTATTTTCAATAATGTTACCTCTCAAATAATATGTAGTGGATCGCTATATGCAACTTATAAAGCAGGTTATTTTCTTTTATCAATCCCAACAAGATTGATGAATATAAAGATAGCATACAATTTGTCTCTGAAGATTATATAAATGTTTTTGCTGTTTTTATGAAATTTGTTTTTGCCGAAAGATAATTTGACACCAGCTTTATATTTTGCGATTGAAAAAGTTTGTTTCTAATTTTGGTTTGCCTTATCAGATGATCAATGTATGTATCAACAACTCTATGAAACTGATATGCAAAAGAGAATGACTTTTTTGTAGATGTAATTAATTTTGGGTATAATTTTTGAAATGACTCAATTGACAATTTTATTACGAAACATGATTCTTCCTAACATGGATCCACTAGTGTGTTTTTAATTTATCGTTAGTTTGCTAGTAATTTGCATTTATTCTGTCATTAGTCTACCAATAGTCTATATTCAATTATAAGAACAATCAGTCTGTCAATAGTCTATATTAAGTCTGTCATTAAACTACAAGTGAAAATAGTTAGAAAGGTAATACTAGTATTTTAAAAAACTGTAAAATAAGAATTATTTTTCACAATTTTCCCTGAATGGAGTATCCGTTTCACATTATTTTCTCATTATGAGTTATGTTGGAGCATTACCTCTTAATTTAGAGCTAATTTGTACACATACATATTAATTAACTAAATAATATTAATGAAAATGTAGTAATAAACTCCAATTATAAATTCATTCAAATATATAGGTGTTAATCTAAATTATTTCATTTTAACAGCTTAATTAATTGCTCCAGTTCGTACTGGTACTTGATATCTTCCTTTGATTCAAAAATTAAAATCAGTTACGTGTAAAGATCATGATAATAATTTTTTTAGTATCGATCAATACACAACATTATAAACATGTCTTGAAGAGCGATCTTAGCATTCGTGACTTCATAAACAGAACGTTTGTTTATATAAACTGGCATAACAAAGATATGATCACCCATTTGAAATTACAAATAGGGCTTCCAACGTACATAACTCTTTTAATTATTTTTTTTTTTACACATTTTCAGTCTATCAAATACTAATTGAAAGATAATAAGAGATATGGTTTAAAGAGGGCTAGTCCCGAGCATAAGCAAACGAAACATTAGCTTTGGTCATAGATTGTATGATGTTTTAGATGTTTCACAGATATTAAAAAAATAATAATTATTTATTTTTATAAATATTTTTTATTTGTTTATTATTTTTATATTATTTTACCTAAAAAGTTGTTTTGAAAAAAATATTAAGTATAATGCAGAAAATTAATCTTTTTGGAACAAAATAAAAGCTCAAAACATCATACAATATGGAACAGGGAGAGTATAGATTATTTGATTCCCAAATCATCTCAAACAATAAAATGTATGGATTATTTAGTATTCAACCCGTAATTTTTTCACATCCTACATATTTTATGCCGGCCCTGGTTCAAACACATTTGCCAGCTAAAGGTTCTCAAATCATAACATGACCCACTTAAAATAATCTTATTAGCTTTCGTGACTTCAGAAACTAAACATTTCTTTATTAAAGCTGGATCATAACAAAGATTTTATCACCCACTTAAAATTACAAGTGGTGCAACGTGCATGCCTCTTTTGATTATATTTGAATACATTTCAGTCTAGCTATATCAAATACTGATTGAAAGATAATAAGAAATGTGGTTCAACACATATTTTCTAGCTAAAACATATACGACGCTACACATGGGAATTATTCGCAATCATTCTAAGGCATGTGCATCAAGTCTAATTTAAGTTTTGTCTTTTTCCGTGAAGTTTAAATCGGGATTAATAAATTTATGAATGAGCACTCCTTTTTACCCCTTCTCATTTGATGAGTATATAAGATCTATAATAGTTACAGGATCTAATTAATCACCTAACATAATAATGTAATTTTTCGAAAACAACCATATTTCCTCAAGTATCAAAGTATATTTTTTTTTGTTTGCAAAGTATAACCAGAGTGATTCGTGTATCAATTTAATACATTAGATATGTCAAATTAATTATTTTTAAAGTATTTATTTTTAATCATTTTCAAAATATAATTTTTTTTAATTGATAGGAAATAATTACTGACAGATTTCTAATGGATCAAATAAATTTTCTGAGGTATTCTCACGACTAAATTCTATCAAAAGCATGAGTTTTTTAATTTGTTGAAAATTGGCAAAAACTTTTGACAAAATTTAACCATCAAATATATAATAAAATTTTATTTGATTCATCAAAAAATTGACAAATTTTTAATCGATTAAAAAATATATAAATTTTTTTTAGCAAAAACAAATCTACCAAAAGTTTTCATTGATTTCTGACAAACTTAAAATATCATTAGATATCGATTGTAAAATCATCAGAAAAATTTCGATGAAAGTATTACTTGAATTATTTATCAAAGTTTGGCATATTTTTTTTGTAGTTATTGCCCTTTAAATTTCATACATAAATTCTGGAACATTAAACAAAACGCATGATCATATAATTTTCAAAAATAACGAGAACTTATTTTAAAGTATCAAAGTATATACATATTATTTTTTTGTGAAGTTAACAAGAGTATAATACATATTTTCAAAATACGATTTTTTTTTGTTATTTGATAGGAAATAATTATTGAGCTTTCTAATGGATCAAATAAGTTACCTAGGTATTCTGACAGCTAACTTCTATCAAAAGCATAGTTTTTTTTTTAAATTTAAATGTTAAAAATTGGCGAAAACTTTTGATATTTAACCATCAAAAATATAATAAAAATTAATTTAATTCATTATATTTTTTTTTGACAAGTTTTCAATTAATTAAAAATAAATATTTAAAACTTTTTAGCAAATCTATCAAAAGGTTTCACTGATTTCCGACAAACTCAAAATATCATTAGATATCGAATGTAAAATCGTCAAAAAAATTTCGATGAAAATATTACTCGAATTATTTATCAAATTTCAGCATATTTTTTTTTGTAGTTATGGCCCTTTAAATTTCTTACATAAAACCTGGAACAATAAAAAAAAAACGCATGATCATGTCACATTATATATATTATTTATTGTTTGATTAAAATATGAACTTCTATTTTATTACTAAAACGATTTCACTAACCACCTCATGTATCATCTATAAAATGATAAAACTAAGCAATTTAAATTATTGACGAAGAAATTTTATTTATGATATTTCCCTAGAATTATTGTTCAGTGATCAACTCATTGATAGAAATATTATCTTCTTCACTAAATAAAAATAAACGAAATGTGCCTTAACCACTAAACACAATAACGATCCTGTCTTACTAAAATATCAGAAACTTTTAATAAACCCTAAAAAGAATTATTAGTGACAGCTTGAATTAACTGTCTTATCCCATATATATACGCAGACCCTCTCTTCATTTTTCTCCACCACTCTCTAAAGCAACACTGCCATCTTAAAACTTCTTGCTCCGAATAGAAGTATATCTTCGAGTTGCGAGAGAGATGGCTTCAAAAACCTCATCCTCCCTTATCCTTTTCCTCACATTCAACATCCTCTTCTTCACACTAACCACCGCGTGTGGCGGTGGCTGCAGCTCAACCCCCAAACCCAAACCAAAACCCAAGCCCACTCCAAGCTGCCCTAGGGACACTCTCCAGCTCGGTGTTTGCGCCAATGTTCTCAAGGATCTTCTCAAAATCCAGCTGGGCAAGCCCCCAGTCAAACCTTGCTGCTCGCTTCTCAAGGGTCTAGTTGATCTTGAGGCTGCAGCTTGTCTATGCACCGCCCTAAAGGCTAATGTTTTAGGCATTAAGCTTAATGTTCCCGTCTCCCTCACCCTTCTCCTCAATGTTTGTGGCAGGAAGACCCCTTCTGGATTCATTTGTGCTTGATCTACTTATCCATGCTTTGATTGGATTAAAGTTTAATCGCTCTTTTTAATGTTTTTCTCCCTTTATCATGATTCTTTGAATTTTCCTATTTCGTTCAGTTTTTAATCGAATAAGTGTTTCTTTTACAGTATCCATTTTAAATCGATATGTTCATTCATAATTTAAAGTGGATTTGTTACGATCCACGTGATTTATAAATTATCAATATCAGTACAACGTGGAAAATGTTACGATCCCTAATCTTAAATAGCCATCATCTATCGAAGGGAACTGGTACGATCCACAATACTAATGATTGAAAAAATTAAAATCTACGATACTAATGGTTTAAATCCCATAATAACAAAATTATACTCTATCAAACAATAATAATATCTGTAAGAAAATAAAAAGGAAATCGAATAGTTGTACATTTTAGTATGGAAGATATCTTAATAAATAAATTATTCAACATGTCTCAAATTCGTTGACTTCATAACAACAGAAGTTAATTAACAACGACAAATATCATAATTTTAGATAAACACAAAATCCATGTCTCGTATGCTCTCAGATTGATCGCACTAATCGAGACACTCTTTTAACTCGGCGCTCCCGCAAGGAATGGATTATTATCCTCTGGTTCTCATATATAGTTGCTAACTCTACATTCACTAGCTCCTACATAGTCTTTTTACGTTTTACTATTTATAAGAAAAGAATGACGAAAAACATTTGCGCTTATAGAGAACATAGTTTTGGTCAACGTTCGTCGTCAGTTTTTTTTTTTTTGTAATAGTAAAATGTTTTTGGTAACATGGGTTTAATTACATACAGCTTTTAGCATAGAATCTGCATTCACTAGCTCCGATATTGTTTTTGTTTTGTGCTTGTGATATGTACTACTGGAGAAAAGAAGATATTGTAACATACACTCAAATACTATTTAAGAACGTAACAAACAAGAACTTCTACAGTAAACGTCTACCAAATAGAGATAAGACTAACGAGAAAAGTTTAAGATTTTATAAGCCTCCTTCGATCTGTTCCTAGTGACCGCCTTTACTCGATTTTCGGTTGAGCCTTTCGTACTGATACTTGATATCCCCCTTTGATTCAAAGATTAAAATCAGTTACACGCGTGTTAAAGATCATGATAGTGATTTATTAGTACCAATACATGAAATAAAAAAATAAACATGTCATGAGGTAAAGCCAAAAGTTTTCAAATCATAAAATGACCAAGAGGGATATATCTTAGCTTTTGTGACTTCATATACTGAACATTTCTTCATATAAACTGGATCATAACAATGATTTTATCACCCACGTAAAATTACAAGTGGTGCGACGTGCATGCCTCTTCTGATTATATTTCAACACATTTCAGTCTAACTATATCAAATAATAATCGAGATCATAAGAAATGTGGTTCAAACACATTTGCCAGTTAAAATAAATACGAGGCGACACATGGGAATTATTCGCAATTATTCTAGACATGTGCATCAACTCTAATATAAGTTCAAGGACTTGCTGGAAAAAAAAAAAAAAACTCTAGTTTAAGTTTTGTCTTTTTCCGCGTCCCTTATCCTTTTCCTCACATTCAACATCATCTTCTTCACACTCACCACCGCGTGTGGCGGTGTATAACGACCCAAGCCCACCGAAATTGAGAAAAGCTCAACAAAAACTGCCAGCCTAGCATGGTCCAAACCTAATAAACTCCACGTTGCCTTTTTCTTCCTTCATCTTCAGAAAGCCGCAACGAGATGTGACGAGTCCCATACCCTGAAAATCACGCTGAACCGCTGCCCAAATCACACCAGAGCTGCCGCCACTGTCTCTGACCAAGCCGGAGCTTCTGCATATGTTTCCATAAGCGTGAGGAGAAGTGTGTGTGAGTCAACACCGAGCCGCCGTGTTCTCGATTACGCTGTGCCGTTTACCGTCGCCAGCGATCTGATGCTCCAAGTCACTGCCATCATCCGTGAATTGTTTCTGTGGTAAGAGATCCGAGTTTCTTTCGAGTTATTCCATCATCTCCGTTGCACCCACTTTTTCCGAGAATGTTGAATTAATGATCTGCCATTGTTGTAGTTACTTAAGCTCCAAGCTTCGTCCGTTCTGCTTATTTTCTGTTGTTGGTGTTGCTACGTCATTGTCCGTAGTAAGCAAAAGCTATGCCTTCCTTCTGTCATCCGTTTTCTGAGAGTTCATGTGATCATGACTTGTTATGTTGCCGTCTCTTGTGTTGCTTCAGCTGCAAGCTTTCTCTTCTCCATTGTTGGTTACGATTGGTGTGTAGTGTTTAGCATTCAATTGGTAAGCAAGATCTCTTCTGTTGTTGTCACGTTAACCATATTATGGGAATGCATAAATGTAACATGTGGGCTATTGTCTCCAATGGTTGCTTCAGACTTAAGTAAACGTTATTAAGTTGAGATCACTTTTGCCATGTGCCATTCCCATCAGTTCAACCGAAAATCAAAGGTGAGGGTGGGATTCATGGATTCTTAAAGCTTCTAGTTTGTAGATTTAATATTCGTAAATGTTAGGTTTAAAGAATTGTTTATTGATTGTGGTGATTGAAAAAATGATGTTAAATGATTGTTATGAGTTTAGATAATGAAATGTTAAGTCGATATGATGTGTGGTGCAGAGTATATATTATACTTTGGTGAAGTTGGACTGAGAGCGAGGACATGGCAATCCCGTTTAAGTCTGTACTTCAGTGCAGTCGGACTGAGAATAAGGACATAGGGATTCCATTAAAGCCGTTAACCGGCTGACGAGCCAAAGGGTGGTGGAAGACCTTTCGAGGTGCCCGACCAGCCCAGTGTCATGATAATTTATATTGAGTTATTGGTGGCGGAAAACCTTTCGAAGTGTCCGACAGTCGGGATGTCATGTGATTTGTGTTAAGTTGTTATATGATTAGTATATTGTTAGTTAGTCGTGACTGGAAGTTCTGTTGATTGATGTTTACTCTAGAGTTAGTATTGCGTGTGCTATTGAATAGTAGGGTTGGGAATCGTGTGGGCGGAAATGATCTTCTTGACTGAGTGACTTTGTTACTCACCCCTCTCCATTTCTCCTTTTTAGTGTGTGCAGGTGTGTTTCTTGTAAAGAAAGTTAGGGTGCGAGACCTAGGACACAAAAGTGACAGGAATGGATGTTACAATTTAGTATTAGAGCCTAGGTTAGCCAAGCCGGTTCTGACCCGGAAGGCTGGTCCTAGTAAAAAAAAAATATTTTCAAAGCTATTTTTAATATAAATGTTTCCGGAAACGTTTAAAATGATTTGGGAAAGGTTTTCATGGGAAATGATTTTTAGTGTATAAGGTCTCGTGCTAGTGTTGTGTTGTTTGGTGGCAAGTCTTAAGTTGATTGAATTGTTGGAATTTAAGTGCTAAGTTGTTTTATGCAAAAAGGGGTTTGTGTTGTGTCCGGTCAGAAGAGGGTAGCACTACACTATGTTCAATAGTGAATCCACACCTAGTTGTGAGGTTTGGATTGACAAAGTGTTGAGCTTCAAGAAGCGTGTTGTTAAGAAGTCAAAGAAGAATTGGAGCCTCGCTGGCAACAATAGTGAAATCTTGAAGAAAGGTCGAGAAGATGATCGTTTCAACTAAAAATTGGTGGTGCTCAAGAACTGTGTGGAAATAAGGATTAGTCGGCTACAATTATACTAGTGGTGTCAGGATAAGTGGACGTATCGAATCACTAAAAAGACCACCACCGACTAGAGAGAACGCTTTTACTATAGACTTGAAGCCCGGGATAGCACATGTATCTTGAGTGCCTTACCGTCTATCATCCGTATAGATGGCGGAGTTGAAAAAGAAATTATAGGAGTTAACGGATAAAGAGTTTATTCGTCCGAGTAGTTCACTGTGGGGTGCACCAGTTCTGTTTGTCAAAAAAAAAGGACGGAAGTTTTCGACTGTATCGACTATCGTGGTTTTAACAAAATGACCATTAAGAACAAGTATCCACTGCCGCGGATTGACGAGTTGTTAGACC
This sequence comes from Thlaspi arvense, assembly GCA_911865555.2. Lineage (NCBI taxonomy): Eukaryota > Viridiplantae > Streptophyta > Magnoliopsida > Brassicales > Brassicaceae > Thlaspi > Thlaspi arvense. The sequence goes on along the minus strand of OU466862.2, from coordinate 59,538,891 downwards.
AGTTACAAGGAGCATCGTTGGTCTCGAAGATTAATTTAGCATCAAGGTACCATCAGATTTCGATTGCTGAAGAGTATGTTTGGAAAATGGCTTTTCGAACATGGTATGAACACTACGAGTTTGTAGTAATGCTGTTTGGTTTGACTAACGCGCCAGCAGCTTTTATGAAGCTGATGAACAGCTCGTTTCGAGAGTACTTTGATATGTGCGTGATTGTTTTCATCGACGACATTCTGGTGTACTCGAAGAGTAAGAAAGAGCATGACGGGCATCTGCGAGTGGTGCTGAATAAGCTGATAGAGCAAAAGTTGTATGCATAGTTGAGCAAATGTAGTTTCTGGAAAAGAGAGATCAGATTTTTGGGACATGTAGTTTCGGAGGCCGGAGTGGCTGTAGATCCCGAAAAGAATATCTCGATCTCCTCTTGGCCGACGCCTAAGAGTGCCACGGAGGTCCAAAGTTTCTTGGCTTGGCGGGTTATTATCAAAAGTTTGTAAAAGGGTTTGTCAGCCTAGCAAAACCAATGACGCGTCTGACTGGTAAAGACGTGAAGTTTGAGTGGTCAGAGTCATATTCAAAAAAATTCGAGAAGTTAAAGGAACATTTAACAGAGACGCCCATATTAGTGTTACCCAAAGCGGGAGTACCGTATGTGGTTTACACTGATGTATCAGGATCAGGGCTAGGATGTATATTTATACAGGAATACCGAGTTATAGCATACGCTTCTAGCCAGCTACGTAAGCATGAAATGAATTACCCGACTCATGATTTGGAGCTAGCAGCAGTTGTTTTTGCTCTTAAGATTTGGCGCGCCTATTTGTATGGAGAGAAGGTACAGATAATGACGGACCACAAAAGCTTGAAGTATATTTTCACCCAAGGGGATCTGAATTTAAGGCAGTGCAGATGGATGGAGTTATTGGCAGATTATAATTTAGAGATCACCTACCATCTAGGAAAAGCCAATCAGGTAGCCGATGCGTTAAGCAGACGGAGAGGCAATGCCTTCAATGTTAAGGATGTACAAGAGCTAGTCGCGACACTGGCAAGTCTGAGCTTATGCGCTACAACAGTAGAAAAGAACACTACGGGATTAGAGGCAGTAAACCAAGCAGACTTATTATGGAGAATTGGAGAGTCGCAGGAAGCGGATATTGATTTACGGAAACTAATAAATAAGGAAGTGCTTGAGTTTCACACTACAGCCAATGGAACATACATGTATAGGAATCGGATATGCGTCTCCGAGGATGAGGAATTAAGGAAGGAGACCTTGCACCAGGCGCACCAGTCATGTTTCTCTCTTCACCCTGGAAACACCAAGATGTATCGCGATTTAAAGCAGTACTACCATTAGGGCGGAATGAAGCGAGATGTTGCTCCTTGGGTATCACAGTGCCAAACATGTTAGTTGGTGAAAGTGGAACACAGAGTCCCTCCGCTACCTGAGTGGAAATGGGATATGGTTACAATGGACTTTGTTACAGAACTACCAAAGACCAGCGGTGGTAAAAATGCGACTTGGGTGATTGTAGATCGACTAACCAAGTCGGCTCATTTTCTAGCAATTAAGAAAACAGATGGAGCAGATCAACTGGCTCAGAAATATTTGGATGTAATTGTAAGATTACATGGAGTGCCAGTAAGCATCGTGTCTGACAGAGACTCTAAGTTCACATCGATATTCTGGCAGGCATCTCAATAGTACGCCTCAGTATGGCTTATCATTCCCAGACTAATGGACAGTCAGAAAGGAAAATTCAGACATTGGAGGATATGTTGAGAGCATATGAACTAGACTGGGAAGGAAAGTGGGGAAAATATCTACCGTTAGCTGAGTTCGCCTACAACAACAGCTAGCATTGAAATGTCCCCTTATGAGGCTCCGTATGGGATACCGTGTCGTACACCCTTTTGTTGGACTGAAGTGGGAGAGCGCCGAGACTTAGAACCGGAAATGGTTCGAGAGACAGTCAAGCAAGTGGAATTGCTCCAGAATAGACTTAAAGAGGTGCACAACCGTCAGAAAAGTTATGCAGATAAGCATAGAAAGGATCTGGAATTTGTAGTGGGCGATGAAGTGTATTTGAAAATAAGAACATTTAGAGGGAATGACAAGACTCGAAAGTCGAAAAAGCTTAAGCCAAGATATATGGAACCGTATTCTATAACAGAAAGAATTGGTGCAGTGGCTTATCGGTTAGAGTTAACGCAGGAGCTGTCAGATTTCCATAACGTGTTTCATGTTTCGGTTCTGAGAAAAGTTGTCAGAGAGCCAGGGTTAATTCTTCCGCACCCGCCTACAGATTTCACTGGTAGTCTTTCGGTACAAAGCAGTCTGGTTGAAATTTTAGATTGACAAGAAACCCGGGTTCAGAGTAAAACAGTAGGTCAATGAAATTTTGTTGGGAAAGAGATAGTATTCGCGAGGAGACGTGGGAATCAGAATCAGAAATGCAAGTTAACTATCCCAAGTTCTTTAAGGACAAGAGCAGACATACGGGAAATGAATCGAATTCAGGGACGAATTCTTCTAAGGCGGGGGAGAATTGTAACGACCCAAACCAACCGAAATTGGGAAAAGCTCAACAAAAACTATCAGCCTAGAATGGCTCAAACCTAATAAACCCCACGTTGCCTTCTTCTTCCTTCATCTTCAGAAAGCCGCAACGAGGCGTGACAAGTCCCAGACCCTGTAAATCATGCCGAACTGCTGCCCAGATCACATCAGAGCTGCCACCACTGTCTCTAACTAAGTTGGAGCTTCTGCACCTATTTCCGTAAGCGTGAGGAGAAGCGTGCGTGAGTCAACACCGAGCCGCCGTGTTCTCGATTATGCTGCCGTCGTTTACTGTCGCTGGCGATCTGCTGCCCCAAGTCACTGCCATCATCCGTGAACCGTTTATGTGGTAAGAGATCCAAGTTTCTTTCGAGTTATTCCATCGCCTCCGTTGCACCCATTTTTCCCGAGAATGTTGAATTAGTGATCTACCATTGTTGTAGTTACTTAAGCTCCAAGCTTTGTCCGCTCTGCTTATTTCCTGTTGTTGGTGTTGCTACGTCATTGTCCGTGGTAAGCAAAAGCTATGCCTTCCTTCTGTCATCCGTTTTTGAGAGTTCATATGATCATGACTTGTTATGTTGCCGTCTCTTGTGTTGCTTCAGCCGCAAGCTTTCTATTCTCCATTGTTGTTTACGATGAGTGTGTGGTGTTTAACATTCAATTGGTAAGCAAGATCTCTTATGTTGTTGTCACGTTAATCATATTATGGGAATGCATAAACATAACATGTGGGCTATTGTCTCTAATGGTTGCTTCAGGCCCAAGTAAACGTTGTTAAGTTGAGATCACTTTTGCCATGTGCCATTCCCATCAGTTCAACCGAAAATCAAAGATGAGGGTGGGATCCGTAGATTCTTAAAGCTTCTAGTTATTTAGTATTCGTAAATGCTAGGTTTAGAGAATTGTTTGTTGATTGTGGTGATTGAGAAAATAATGTTAAATGATTGTTATGAGTTTAGATAATGAAATGTTAAAGTTAATATGATGTGTGGTGGAGAGTATATGTTATATTTTGGCAAAGTCAGACTGAGAGTGAGGACATGGCGATCCCGTTTAAGCCTGTACTTCAGTGCAGTCGGACTGAGAATGAGGACATGGTGATCCTATTAAAGCTCGTTAACTAGCTGACGAGCCAAAGGGTGGTGGAAGACCTTTCGAGGTGCTCGACCAGCCCAGTGTCATGATAATTTATATTAAGTTATTGGTGGCGAAAGACCTTTCGAGGTGTCTGACAACCGGGATATCATGTGATTTGTGTTAAGTTGTGATATAATTAGTATATTGTTGGTTAGTCGTGACTGGAAGTTATGTTGATTGATGTTTACTCTAGAGTTAGTATTTGTGTATGCTATTAAATAGTAGGGTTGGGAATCGTATAGGTGGAAATGATTTTCTTTACTGAGTGACTTTGTTACTCACCCTCCTTCCTTTCTCCTTTTTAGTGTGTGCAGATGTGTTTCTTGTAAAGAAAATTAGGATGCGAAACCTAGAACAAACGTGACGGGAACGGATGTTACACAATGGGTACTGCTCAATTCCGAGACCCAAACATAAACTCAAGCCCACTCCAAGCTGCCCTAGAAACACTCTCAAGCTCGCTGTTTGCGCCAATGTTCTCAAGGATCTTATCAAAATCCAGCTGCGCAAGCCTCCAGTCAAAACTTGCTGCTCGGTTCTCAATGGTCGAATTGATCTTGAAGCCGCGGTTTGTCTTTGCACCGCCCTTAAGGCTAATGTTTTGGGCATTAAGCTTAATGTTCCCGTCTCTCTCACCCTTCTTCTCAATGTTTGTGGCAGGAAGACCCCTTCTGGATTCATATGCGCTTGATCTACTTATCCATGCTTTGATTCGATTAAAATTTTAATACTCTTTTGATGTTTTCCTACATGGCTACATTATGATTGTTTGTTAAACTTCCCTCTAATATTAATTTATCATGTTCTCAAATTTTCTGAGATTATATTAACATTAATAGTTTTATTCTACTCTTCTATGTGAGAAGTGCATGTAGATCACAATTAAAATATATAATATGACCTACGCAACGAGTAAATACATAACTCCAAAGACTAGTTAGTGAGATATATCAGTCCATAAAAGAGGAAAAGATGTATATGGCAACAACCCATTACTATTTTTTTATCGAAAGTAATCAGCTTCCCAATTAGTTGCATCACCAACTTGTTTGTTTGCTTTTTTTTTTTTTGGGGAGGTTACTTTTATTTAGAGCGACATAAAAATGATAGAAACAAGACATTTTCTAACTTTAAGAAAATATCCAACAATTTCGAAGTTTCTGAATTACAACGACGGGTCATCGGAATTTGAATAAATGTGCAATAAGGCCATGATACAGCAATGAAATACGAATGCGCAAGTCATTATTTTTTAGATTGCACTGTTTTCAAGATTCTATGTATTTCTACCCAAAAAGCTGTAAATGTCTATAATCGAATTTTGTTTATGTTGTTAACTACAACATTAATAAACGAAAATATTTTATTACTCGAACTACCAGTTATATATATATATATATATATATATATTTGTATTATTATATACAATAATTTTTTATAAATTAATATTTGATATATTAATAATCATTATAAATTAATCATTTTTACTATATAAAGTAGTAAAATTTAATAAAATAAAAAAATAATAATTCTTTTGAACACTTATATAAATAATACTTTTTTGAAAATCCTAATAATCAGATAAATTTATAATTATATATCTAGACATATTGTTGTTATAAGTTTATACATGTTGTTGGACTAATCTTTCAAATTCACTGATATAACATTTTTGAACAAATTGTACAGTGTTTGAAAATATTTTTATATTGTTTTTTATTAACTTAAGAACTCAAACCAAAAAATCTCTTTGTAAATTAATAAATTTTTGAAGTTCTAACGCTACTAATTTATAGAGATTTTTACTGATTGATATATATAATTATCTATGTATATGTATGTTTAGTTCTTGAGTTCTTTCTATTAATCGAACTACCTTATTTGACGGCCAGTTCATTAACTTATAATGTCCACTCATGTATATTTTGGTCTGTAATTACAGTAGTTTCACATGTTGATGTAAGTTTTAAGATAAAAGTTAAGCATGTGTGTAACACATGATAATAAAAATGGCTGAATTCCACCAAATTTCTTACTGGATTAAATCCTCCTAGTAAAGAGTGTTTTCAAGTTGCTAACCTTATCATTTTCATAGATTATTTTCTTAATCAAAATGACCATATGTATCATACAAACCAATCAATACATAACACATGAGACTACAACATATCAACCAATTCGATTCATGCAAGACCATGAAATCGAAAATCGAAAACATTCACGTAAATCAAGGTATAGAAGCTCACACGTAAAATGGCTTACGAATAATCGTGGATGAAATCAACCCGACATTTTGTTGGGTCATGAACTCAGGACGGTGGTGAACTGATGATAGTAACAGCGTTGACAGTTTTACAGTACGAACTGATGATATACATGCATTACAATTACGACGTACTAAATAACTTTCTGACTCTATATTTTATCTACAGAAAGGGGAAAAAGTCAAATATGGTATACTGTATGTTAGATAAGCGCAGAAAAATATCAGATATTTTGTAGAATTATATATTTTATTAGTTACTAAAGTACGTTGGTCTTCTCCACGTCCTTCTAAAACCCTATAAATATCCACACCTTCTCCTCATCTCTCTTCATCTCTCTCTCTCTCTCTCTCTCTCTCTCTCTCTCTCTCTCTCTCATCAACCACACACACTCAATAGCCTTTCCAATTAAAAATGGTTTCGAAGAACTCAGCCTCTCTTGCTCTTTTCTTTGCACTCAACATCCTCTTTTTCACCTTAACCGCTGCAACTGATTATTGTCGCTGCAACCCAAGTCCTAAGCCCACGCATGGCATAGCTCCTTCGTTCCCAAGACCTAGCCCTAGGCCGCTAGTCCCAAGTCCTTACCCTAGGCCGCGAGTCCCAAGTCCTTCCGTTCCAAGTCCTAACCCTAAGCCGCTAGTCCCAAGTCCTAACCCTAGGCCACTGGTCCCAAGCCCTTCGGTTCCAACCCCTTCGGTTCCAAGCCCTTCAATTCCAAGCCCTTCAATTCCAAGCCCTTCGCTCCCGAGCCCTTTGGTCCCAAGTCCTTCCGTCCCAAGTCCCACCACCCCTGGATCATCTGGAAACTGTCCTATAGATACCCTCAGACTTGGTGTATGTACAAACGTCCTAAGTGGTCTACTTAACGTGCAGTTGGGTCAGCCATCAGCCCAACCATGCTGCTCAGTCATCCAAGGTTTGGTTGATCTCGACGCTGCGGTTTGTCTTTGCACTGCTCTTAGGGCTAACGTTCTCGGCATCAACCTTCACGTTCCTATATCTCTCAGCGTTCTTCTCAACGTTTGTAACAAGAACCTTCCTTCCGGATTCCAATGCGCTTGAACGATATCAACTATCCATAAAATGCGCAAACACAATTTCCATTTCAAATATTACAGTTTGAATAAATGTTTCCTTTTCAAAATATTACAGATTGAATAAATTCATGCTCGTTTATTGTTTAATTGAGAATTATATATAAATTGTAAACGCTTTTTCGTGCATGTATGTGTTTGTTGTAACTTTGTTTAGACTATTAAGAGAATTATTTTTCATAATTTCAAATTGGGATTGTCACTAAATACAATATCATACGGTGAGATCATCCTGCGGTTAGGATCGTCGACATTAATTGACATCTTTGCCACAAGTATCAATTTCACAAGGCCCCAAGGCGTGCAATCAGGAAAAAAAAATACAAAAAAAAAAATAAAAGACTGGTTTCGTAGTGAAAAACAGAACACGAGCAGAGAGGATGATATACTTGCGTGAAAAGCAAGCGGCGCAAAAGAAAAAAAAAAGTTATTTTTGGATTTTTGGCTCTGTACCATGACAAACTACTAGAATGGAAAAACTTAACTGCTTGTATTACTTAAACCAATCGAGTTTAATCGATCTTATGTTTATACATGTACAAGAGTTTGAACCTAAAAGGTACAATCCTAACACAAAACAGAAATTTACAACTGTAATCATATATACAGTATTATATCCCAATACAAATGCATGCCTAATATATATGTATATATATCAGTATGAAATATCAGCATGCATATATATATATATATATATATATATAATCATTATTCTATAAATTCAAATTCAACATACTCTACGGAGATGTATTGAAACTGAAATTTTAGAGCACTTTGTGGTTACTTTAAAATTTTATATTATTAAACCAATGATTTCTAAATATCTTACCAAAATTTATGTTATTGAACATGAATTTTTTATAAAACCAATCAAAATCACTTCAACTTCCATGTTATTCAATCAAAAATTTGTAAAAACTAAATCAAATCCACTGTTTTCAGAAATATTTTAAAATGTGTATTTTTAAAAATATTGAGTACTTTTAAATGATTTGATGGAGTTTGTCATTAAAAATATAGAAAATCAAATCTCATTTTTTTAGATAGGATTTTATATAATTTTAATATCAAATCATATCAACTTCCCCAATCCACATAAAATCATCTAAAATTTCATTATAACTTAAATCTTTTCAAATTCTCTAAAATATTAGTTTCAATACACCTACAAGTTAAAAACTTAAAATCAACCAAGACTCTTAAATTGAAATCAAAATTGTAACTCTAAAATTTATTTTAAAAAGCAAACATATGAATGTAAAATCTTAAATGAATTATCATTATAGGAATGTATGTACAAACATGGTTATCAGCTACGTTTAAATTTTAAGAAGTTTAGATTTAGAGTTCATAACCAAGTTTGAAGATAATAATCTATTCAGTACCAAAGCATTGATATATACTAGAAATGTGTTACATTTGCATTTCCAAATATTCAATAAATTAATAATTACTTAACTGTGTATATAATCATTTTATAATAGCTACTTTTAGAGTACAATTTAAATATTTTAAATTTCAGTGCCTTTAAGAAAATAACGCCTTAGTTATAAAAATATCCCAAGAAAAATAGTTTTAGCAAAAACTTTTTGTTTTATATTTAATTTATAATAGTCTTATTATACTGATATGTCATTACCACATTCATTCTCACCACACTTTTAAAAAATGATTTATGTTACTAGACTAAGTACATGAAATACCACTCACATTAATTTGGTCAAAAAATAGTTTTTATCAATTATATATAAAAATTCAGCATTTCTTACCAAAAATATATCAAATAATCTGTTTTTTAAAATACTATATTTCTTCTCTTATTTATGTTTAAAATTAAATTATTTTTAAAAAAATAATTACATGATTCATACAGTAAAACAAATATATATTTTTTTGTAAATCTGTTATAACATAAATTTTTGAAAACACGTATAAATTACTGAAATAATAAATAAATATGAGTATGTTTTAAAAGTACCACACTGAAAATGAAGAATTGTAGATTGCGTAAAAATAACATAAATAATAAAACAAAATGTAAAAACAGAAATCTAAATTTAGAATACATAATTATTTATAAGTATTTATTAGTTTAATATAGAGTTTTAATAGAACCATATAGTAAACGAACCAAAGAATATAAATATTTAAACTTGATAAAATAAATAAAAACATTATATGAAACTATCGATATGTATATTATTAATAATTTAATGTGTTAAAATTGTTGATATTATAAATATTTTTTAATTAAAAATTAAAAATTATAAGTTTTAAATCTAAGCAAAAAATAACTTGGTAAAAAATTTTAATATTATTTTGTTAAGATATTATAATATGATCAATTTTTGATATTGTAAATATTTTGACTAAAAACATAAAAGTTTATATATATTGACTCAGTTATATATACTTTTATGTAATTGATTAACAATATTAAACTTAAAAAATTATAATACATTTAATATTTTAAATTAAAATTAAAATTTTTAATGTTTTAAATATTAATATTTTTATGATCGTGATCTTTTAAGGTTAGCGTAAGTAATTACATTCATATAAAAATAGTATGAAATTGATATAAAATATTACAAAAAAATATTATTATTATTCATATATATTATTAACATACATAAAAAGTAACTAAATATTTTTTGCTTAAAACATTTTAAAATCATATTTAATAAAATTGTTTATAGATTTTTTATCCTGCTTATGGTGCCGGTTATTATCTAATATACTGTTACTAGATTAGGACTCCTATATACATATGGGTTTGAAAATTATTTTAGAATTTATAAATAATAAATTGAAATTAAAAATAAGTGGCTTTAATTATATTTATTTATGTATTCATATTCGACTTTTTGTTAGTTAAAATATTTCTTACATGTGGTAAATTTAGATTAATTGAGTCACATACATTTCAGTTATTTTAACTTAGACGTGATCCCTATATACACTGATTTATATTAATTGTTACATAACCCGTTAAAAAGAAATTGAATATAAAAAAAGTAAAAACAAAATTGGATCATTACATCAAAAATAAGACTGAGAACATTTTCGCAAAATTACTTATAAAAAAATTGAATGAAGAAACTGACTTTCTCCTTTGTTCTATGTTTACTTTTATATTTTTCACAAATATGAAAATATGAAAAAGTAAAAAACAAATAGATCATTATGAACATTAAAAAAGTATGATTGTTAAAAATTTCGTAAAACCACTTATAATAAAAGTGATTAAATAAATTGGCTTTCTCTTTTATTTTATGTTTACTTTTATATTTTTCACAAATATAAATGAACATAAAAAGTATAAAACAAAATTAGATCACTATGAACATAAAAATATAAGATTGAGAATATTTTCGCAAAACCACTTCTAATAAAACTGATTAAAGAAATAGGCTTTCTCTTTTATTTTGTATTTACTTTTATATTTTTCACAAATATAATTTTTCTCTAACAAACCCTCATTGAGAATCTTATTTAGTAAAATGGTATCAGAGCAAATTTGGTTTTCTTCTTCAATTTGCTTCCGCAATTCTGATTATTATTTTTTACTTCATTAGTTTTTCATTTTATCCAATTGATTCGAGTTTTAGAGAAGAATCAGCCTAAAAAAATTATAAATATTTTTATGTATTTATAAAAATGTGAGTAATAATTTTTTTTTATTTTAAGATGAGTCTTTACTTTTTTTTAAAAAAAAACTGATTTTCCTTTTTTAGTTGAAATACATTAGTAGTTATATTTTATTTTTTTATTTTTCAATAATTATGATATTTCCTAAATTTATATTTTATTTTTAATTTAATCGCGAGATGTATCAAAATTTTAATCGAAATATTTGATGTGTCACGATCATGTGGGTTACTAACATATAAAATTTGCTATATATTTCAAAGAAAAATTAGCTTTCTCCTTTATTTTCTTATGCAATACTAATTGTTTTTCATTGATTCATGAGTTTCTCATCTTATTCGTTTGATTCGTGTCTAAGAGAAAAATCTGCTTTGTAAAATTATAAGAGATTTTATATGTTTATAAAAATGTGAGTAATATTTTCCTTTTTTTAGGATTAATTTTTACTTTTTTTGAAAAAAAATTATTTTTTTTAATTGAAATATATATATATATATATTGTAGTAGTTATATATTTTTTTAACAATAGTGATATTTCCTAAATTTATATTTATTTTTAATTTAATTGTAACATATGTCAAAATCTGATTGATTGACTCGTTAGATGTCGCAATCATGTGAATTACTAACTTTGAACAATCCAACTTTATATGATAAGATATATAAATAAAATCAGTTCAAAACCTGAGAACATCAATTGCCACTTGACATATAGTTGAATTTTAATTATCAAAAAGTATAGAATAGCTGCGATATATCCAACCTTGTATTTTGTGTATGATTATCAGTATCACCGTGTATATTTTCCTTGTTCCTCGCTTCTCTTTATGAAAATCCAAACATTTATTAATTGAAATTTAATCATTATTTTTGTCCTAGCAAAGCTGGAAATATGATATTTTCTTTAGGACAAAAACTTATTATTGACTTTAAGAAACACTAAACCCAACTTTTTTCGAAGAATCAACTGCATGTTTTCTTTTGCGTTTCTCTAAATATGAGTGTATTCACATCGTAGCTTCATGTTTGAGTTATGCCAAAAATCTAGGTTATATGTGAACATAGTCTCTCAAACTTAGTTGGTTTCTTTTTGTTTTTTTGTTTTTTTAGTCAAACACTTAGTTGGTTTCTTATGTATATAATAGTATAGGCTAAATAATACTCCTTCTGCTTTTTTATATATGATCTTTTAGAGGTTTTTTTTATTCCAAAATATTCAATATTCACATATATTTATGCAAAATTAATTGTATTTTTATTGTTTAAACTGTTTGAGTTGTTGCCAAAAAAAAAACTATTTGAGTTATGCATGTCATATTTTATTGGTTGAACTGTGTTGAAATTGATAATAAACCATTTCTTATTTTGAAAATAATGATTTCAGAATTTGTGTGTTAGAACCTTAAACATTATATATAAAATGGAGCGAGTATAGATTTATCAGGAAAAAACATTTATCTAGAAATCAATTCAACTTGGTCAAAAATAGGTGTCAATTTGGAAATGGCAAAAAATGATTATTGTTGAATTTCTTCTTATGTAAATTGTAGTAAAACAAAGTAAATATTTCATTTTATAAAATTTTATCCTTTACTTATAAGTAATTGGACTTTTGTAACATTTTATTATGCACGTCTGTCTAATTTTATAAAATAGATTCCTAATAAAAAAAAAAATAAAAGACTATATATTTTAGTAACTAGACTTCATATAAAAAAAATATTGTAACAAGAATTATCTCGGCAAGAAATGGTAAAATATTGTCCGAAACTTAGACCATGATTGATAATCTTGCGTAATGGCGGAATCTCGTTTCAAAGGCAATTCCGCAAAAATTTTGCCAATCAAAATTTTTTCTGGAAAAATACAAAAATGTGAGATCTGTGAAATCACATTTTTGCTCATAAAAAATGCAATAAATTTTCATTAAGCGGAAAAGTATATTTTACATAGATTATTTGCAAAATCAATATTTTATATTATTTAATTATATAACTAATTATATTTTATTATTTAAATAAATAATTTTGTATCACAAAATTTTATTTGATGATAAAATTATGTAAATTAATTCAGTTTTTGAAATATTTTTAGATTTTTATATATTTTTATTTTGAAAAACAAATTAAAATTTTCTAATTATATTAAATTATGTTATTTTATAATTATTAATTTAATTATTAATATTTTAATAATTATGATACCAAATGATATTTAAAATATGTTTTTAAATAATTAAATTCCATCATTCCGTTATTCTGCATAATTTATCCAATCATATTAAAAAAATGTGTTCTGCAGTTCTGTAATTAGTTATTTTGTAACTTTTTTATGCCATTCTGCAATTCTGCAATAAAAATAAAATGTGCTACCAATAGGAACCAACCAGAAATGTTTTGATTGCCCTCATTACTAGTTTCTATATTTTGTTTATGAAGTTTTGTTTTCGACATACTTTATCATTTTATGGTATCAATTTAGGAATGACAACAAAATATTTAGCTACACAAGAAAGAATGGGAATTTTCAAATATTCTAGGGTCTGTTTTTATATATTTATTAAAATTAGTTATGTATATATCTAACATTATTTTGATTAGAAAAATAAATCTCTACTTATATTGTTCTCTAAGCATTTCACATATATATATATATGTATGTATATATATACGTATAACTTCTGTAGTTTCAACTATCAAATGCAATAAAAAAATAATTCAAATCGTTTAAATTTTATGCATAGAGAACATCATAAGGCCTCTTCTCTTTGAAGTTCTAGAATATATCTCACAATGAAATAATCCAATCTTCTTTGTGTGCCAATTTGTTTTTGTGTTTCTTTTAAGACATGCACAATATAAAATTAATAGTTCCTACTTCAATTCCTAAGTCTCACTTTCGTTTCTCTTCGTCTACGATTAACATGAAAATGTGTGAGTGAAATAACACAGTCGTCGTCGGGTTGACTTTAATTGGAACTACTACTAATCAGTAGAACATAGATTTCCATATCCTCAAAAACTTCCAAATCTCTATAAACATGTATACGTTTACGTAAATCGATCCGTTTGCCACAACAAAAATTATGTATATTGTATCATTTATTTCATTTGTTAATATTTTCTCTGTTTTTTTAATAAGATTTTTGAACAGTTTATTTTGTTTGAAATTAGATTATATTTTCAAAAAACCTATGTAAAAATTGATGATAAATAATTTTTTACTCGTATATTAATTTATAAATTAAAAATTTTAAAATAATATATAGGGTTATAATGGTTATTGTACAATATTTCTTAATTTGTGTGTATCTTCCTAAAACATCTTATAAATAAAAATGGATGGAGTATTATTTTTTTATTGATTCAAATTCAGTTGTACCATTTAATTAAATAATTCTGGAAGTGGTGACTCTAATCATTTATATCAATATTTTTGACTGATGCAACTATTTTTATTATTTTTATTAATTTATATTAATACTCCCTTCGTTTTTCTTTATAAGATGTTTTAGAATTTTTTTTGTTCATAATTAGATGATGTTTTCAGAAATCAATACAAAAATTAATTATTTTATTCTATATATTATTTTTCTATTGGTTAAATTGCATTAGAATTAATGTTTTATTTTGGAAAAAGAGAAAATTAAATAACTTTTTAATCTCTGTGTAAAACCTTAAACATCATATATAAAAAACGGAAGGACTATATATCACTTGTAATTAATAATATTAACAATTATATCACTTAATATAATTGAAGTAAATATTTGCATTGGTTAATATTAATGATGTTACTATTTGTCTTTATTATAACAACTGATATTACGTATATATCATATAATTTATTTGATACTATTATTATATAAATTCATGTAGATTTTAAATTTTGTGTTAATTTTATAATATTGTCAATTTAAGATAAATAATCATTTTGTATTTAATATTCTGAGAAATATATTTAAATATGTATCTATGATCTAACATTAAAAAACAAAAATCTTTGTGTTGATGAATCGTTTTTTATAGGGAAGCAAACTAATATTCTTCATCTTTTTTAGTGATATGAGACAAATATTTTTTAATCAAAATTCTGTCTGCATCACTCTATATAAAATAAATTTAGCATCATTGATTATTGACGTTAATTTTAAATCATTTAATTAAATTGATTTTAAGGTCAGTTGGTCAAATACTTCAGTTATATAATTATGTAAATTTATATATTTGTGTTAATTTTCTAAAACTGATTTAGATTAATAATAACTTGTATCAGTTTTTTGTTAATGTTAGTCAAATTAATATTAGTATCAATTTTATAAAATTGATATTAATCAAGTTAGTATTAGTATTTATTTTTTTAATTGATATTAATCAAATTAGTATTAGTATCAATTGTTTTAATTGATGGTAATCAAGTTAGTAATAATATTATTTATTTGAACTGGTGTAAAATTATATATTTAGTACCAATTTTTAAGTAATTCTAAATAAATTATTTATTTTTCTGATATTTTATTAATGATGCAAAAAAAAAAATCGGTTAGGAAAAAAACAATATATGATCAACGTCTGCTTTCTACATAAGACTTTCCTTTAATTAACATCAACGACTGAACGACATATGAACTATCAAAATCTTTAGACCGCTAGAAGTAACTAAAAGCTTTGCCCACAGATGAAATTTAACGACATGATTCTTGATTGTGGGCGGATCCAAAAATTAATTTAGTGTGAGGCATACAGTGTAAACAAAAATTAAATTACGGGCACTAAATCAATTTTATACTAATTACTTAAGGGAAAATGAAAATTAGTATGGGGCACATGCCACACCCCACCCTTACCTGCGTCCGCCAATTTGTGGCACTGAGGCGATCTAAACCCAAAGTTAAGCCCTTTGTAGGATTGGACATGCATACTGCAACCAAAAATCAAGAATCTATTAGAGTTTATAAATATGTGGTATACTGTTATGTACACGCACTAAAAAAAACTGAATATCAAAAGTGCAGTAGTTACTATTTTTGTGTTTAGCCGGCCGTGTATATGTATGCTCCATATCAGCTTTGCTTAGTTGACATCCTTACCTACTACCTAGTTTGATTTTCTTATTTAGAGCCACGGAAAAACTATAGATAACATTTTTCTTACTTTAAGAAAATATCCAAAACAATTACGAAGTTTCTGAAGAAAAATATTGTCCATGGAGAATTTGAACAAGCGTGTGCAATGAGCCTTATCATTATTTTCTAATATGAATGCAAAAATAAATTATTTTTTTAGTATACTCTATTCAAACGATGTCCCATATAATTTCGAGATTTCTATGTATTTCTTTCTACCCACAAAAGTCGTCCACTGTAATCGAATTTTGTATATATGTAGTTTTTAACTTATTATAAGGTTCACAAACGCATATAAACTATCAGATATATCTATGAAGTTTTTACCAAATATATACAATAAATTTGAGTATTTGACTAGAACAATTTTGGCCCTCCACTCAAGTCATTCTCTAAACTCTATAAATACAATCACCCAGTCCTCATTTATCTTCATCTCTCTCCCTCAAAAGCACTTCAATAACCATTTAGACACGGATCTTATCTTTTAAAAGCCAATGGCTTCAAAGAACTCAGCCTCTCTTGCCCTTTTCTTTGCCCTCAACATCCTCTTTTTCACCTTTACTGGTGCAACTGATTGTGGCTGCAGCCCAAGTCCTAAGCCCAAGCGGGTTCCAAGTCCTAACCCTAGGCCGCTAGTGCCAAGTCCTTCAGTCCCAAGTCCTAACCCTAGGCCGCTGGTCCCAAGTCCTTCGGTGCCAAGTCCAAATCCTAGGCCACTGGTCCCAAGCCCTTCGGTCCCAAGTCCCAGTACCCCTGGCTCATCTGGAAACTGTCCTATAGATGCCCTCAGACTCGGTGCATGTGCAAACGTTCTAAGTGGTCTACTTAACGTGCAGTTGGGTCAGTCATCAGCTCAACCATGTTGCTCAGTCATCCAAGGCTTGGTTGATCTCGAGGCTGCGGTTTGTCTCTGCACTGCCCTTAGGGCTAACGTTCTAGGCATCAACCTTAACGTTCCTATATCTCTCAGTGTTCTTCTCAACGTCTGTAACAAGAACCTTCCTTCCGGCTTCCAATGCGCTTGAACCATATCAGATTTGCATAAAATGCACACACACAGTTTCCTTTTCAAAATATTTCGGTTTGAATAAATGAATGCCCGTTTATTGTTTAAGTAAGAGTTATTTATAAATTGTAAACGCTTTCCCGCGCATGTATGTGTTTATTGTAACTTTGTTAAGACAGTTAAATGAACGACTTTTCATAGTCAGTGTCTTATATTCATATATTTTCATTCGTATTTTGGGATATTCGGATTGTCACTAGAGGTATATCATACGATCACGATCATCTCGTGTGCTTGAGATCGTCAACATTTATTGACATCCTTGTCAGAAAAGTATTGATTTCACCAGGCCGAGAGGCGTGCTGATTAGCAATCAGAAAAAAAAAAAAAAAAAAAAAAAAAAAGACAGGTTTCGTAGTGAAAAAAAGAGCACGAGCAGTGAAAATGAGATACGTGTGTTAGAAGCAAGCGGCCGAATAAGAAGAAGAACTTAATGTTTTTTGGTTGATAGAATGGGAAAACTGAACTTGAACTTAAAAGGTAATCCTAACACAAAACAGAAATATACAATATTATCCCAATACAAAGGCATGCTTAAATCAATACAACAATAACACTCAAATCTCTCCATAAGTTGACATATCAGATTTTTTAATTTTTGAGAAGTTAACACATCAGCTATTTTACAAACCAATCAAATTAAAATATTAATACAACTCATCTACTTATTTTAATTTTTAAATTTAAACCCATTAAAAACCTAAATACATTTTTTGTTAATAATTTTTTTTATTTTCAAACAAATCAAAGCCCAAATAATAAATAAAAAAAAATATTTATTTTATTGTTTGTCAAATCCAAGCACAAATAATAAATAACAGCAAATAAAAAAAATATTTGTTTTTATTTTTTGCCAAACCCAAACCCAAATAATAATTAACAGCAAATAAATAAATAAAAATTTAGCTATTTCTTGGTTCGACAGAGACGTATAGGATTGAAAAAGTGTAGGCTCATCATCAACTATGTTTCCATAACAACAACGCAAAAAGCTTTATGTTATAAGAAGCTCACACATCAGCAAAAATTTGAACCAATAAAAATATAACAATAATACATATCATTAACACACTAATAAAATCAGTTTACTATTTTGCAGACCCATTAAAAAGCCTAAAAATTTACAAAAAAAATGAAAGTCGAAAGCAAATGAGGAAAAGCTCAGACCACCATAACTTGGAGATTCGCATTTCCAGTAGTTACTGAGAACAAATGTTCATGGGTTTAGCGGGAATAAGGAATTCATTGGTTTCGGTAGGAAAATATGATTTTCAGTTTAGCTAGGAAAACATAATTTCTTGGTTATGGTGAAAAAATAAATTATCGGGTTTGACGGAAAAATGTGAATTTTTGGTTTTAGTGAGAAAACAAAAAAAAATTGATTTTGACGCGAAAAAAAAATATTTTAGTTTTGACGAGAAAATGCGAGGGAAATGCAACTTTCCAGTTGACAAAAAAAAACGATTTCTTGGTTTTGATAGAAAATGCAAAATTTCGGTTTTTGATGGATAATATGATTTCTTGATTTTTGCGAGAAAAATGTGATTTCTTAGTTTTCGTGAGAAATTGTAATTTGACGATTTTAGCAGAAAATGCAATTTCTTAGTTTGATAGGAAAACAAAATTTCTCGATTTTGGAAGGAATAAGCAATTTCTCGGTTTTGATGGAAAATGCAAATTTTCTGTTTTTGACATATAATGTGATTTTTTTTTTCGCAGTAAAATGCGATTTTTTAGCTTTCGCAGAAAAGATAATGCAATTTTTGGTTTTCGTGAGAAATTGTAGTTTATCCGTTTTGGTAGGAAGGCCTGATTTTTGGTTTGATGGTTTTTTTTTGTGGGAATCGACGATTTCTCTGTTTTCATGGGAAAAAGTTTTTTTTGTCTTGGTGAAAAAACTTGATTTCTCTGTTTTGACGGAAAAACACAGATTCTTGCAGGAAAATGTGATTTTTTTGTTTTTGCGGGAAACTGCAATTTTTTTGTTTTAGTGTGAATATAAAATTTCAGGTTTGACGAGAAAATGAATGTTTTTGATTTTGGTGGAAATAGGTGAAATAATTTTTTTTTGTTTTGTCGGAAAGTGCGATTTTTCAAATTTTTAAAAAATTATAATTTGCTTTATATAATTTCAAATGAGGATCAAGTGACAATTTAGTAGAGATAACAAATTACATTTGCCATTAGTATAAATGTACTTAAAAATGTATTATTTTATTCTTACATATATATTTATAGATAGTTAGCTAAACAAATTTTATGGTTGATTATAATTTTGAAAAATAAAAAAAAAATTAAGAATATATAATGTTTATTCAGAATTAAAACACATAAATACATAACTTAAGCTAATAAAAAATAAATATAATACTCATTTACATTACAAAAATTATTTTATTATATTAAAAATATATACAAAATTTAAAAATAAATCTCACAGTGTAGCGCGGGTATATACCTAGTATAAGCAAAGGCGTTCGCAACGGCAAGCGCACATAATTTTGAAAAGGATATATACATGTTTTTTTTAAAAGGAAATGATTTAAAATAACAAGAAAATAATGTGAAATATAAACTCGTCTAGTAAAAAATTATAGAAATAAATCTTTTTCATAAATATTTTATAAATATCAGTGCTAACTATCTAATTATTTTGAGATGCATATTAATGGTAGAATATATGGAAACTACTACTCATACAATTGAAAGTAAATTATTAAATATAAAATAATTTCAGATTAAATACAATTAATAGTAAATTAATGGCAAATTAAAGGTATATTAGTAAACTCTTTTTACAATTTTTTATTAATGATCCTCTTTTGGCAATAAAGTTACCAAAGAAACTATATAAACAAATAATCCAAAAAATTAAAATAAATGAATATTATTGTAAACATAATATATAAAAATTTCTATATTTTTTTTATCAACGAAAATTTGATAAACACGCTTGTATATGTATATATATCATTCTTCTTCTTTTTTGTGTGGATAGTCTCAATTCCTAGATATATAGTTCTTCTATAAATTTAAATTTAAAATATTCGACAAGTTAAAATCAACAAATAAGCTTAATTTTAAGTCAAAATTGTAACTCTAAAAATTTTATTATAAAAGCAAACATAGAAATGTAAAATTTTAATTATGAATTATTAGTATAGGAATACATGTACAAGCGTGGTTATCAAATAATGTACGTTGAAAATTTACGAAGTTTTGATTTAGAGTTTTGAATTCAAATTCAAAAGTTTCATATTCAAGTTTTCTAGATATTAATATATTCAGTATTCTAAAAGTCGCTATTATAAAAATTATTATATATATACACACTTGAGTGATTATTAATTTATTGATTATTTGTAAATGAAAATAAAGCATATTTCTCGTAAACTTTATGTTTGATTTATAATTTTATATATAACAAATGCCTTATCATTGACGTTTAACATTAGTTACGACTTCTCCACTTGACATATCATTGACGTTTAAATTAGTCAAAAAGTATAGAATAGCTGCCCAATCAAAAGTATTTTGTGTATAATTAATTGTCAGTATATATAACCGTGTATATTTTCCTTGTTCTTCGCTTTTCTTTATGAAAATCCATACATTTTTTTATTGACTTTTAATCAACTCTATTTTTTGTCCTATCATTGCTGGATATATGATATTTTCTTAGGACAAAATGTTATTATTGACTTTTTCCGGCAAAACAACTATTATATTACGGGTCTTCTAAAATACGAGTATATTCACATCGTAGCTTCATGTTTGAGTTATGCGCAAAATCTGGATTCCTTTGTTTGCTATATGTGAGCATAGTTTCTCAAACTTAATTAGTTGATTTCTTATGTATAACAGTATTGGCTACATAGTACAGGTTCACTGGCCGGGAAAAGAAGTTTAATTTATCTGAAATCGATTCAACTCGGTTAAAAATATGTGCCAATTTGGAAAATGGCAAAAGCTGAAAGATGAATTATAGAAAATGATAATTGGTGAATGTCTAATTAGGTAAATAACTGTAAAACAATGTAAATATTTTGTGATATACAAATATATCTTTCATTTAAAGGTATTGGGAACATTTTGTTTTGTATATGCACGTCTAATTTATAAAATGGATTTCCAATAAAAATAATACCAGAAAATATGCTGATTGCGCTCATTACTATTTTCTTAATTTTCAGTCCAGTTGTTTTCATTGAGTGCATGGCCGGGTTCTAGAATTTTAATATGAATTCTCTGAGCATATTTGTTTATCATTAATTTTTCATTTTGTATATGTTGCGTTTTATCATTTTATGGTATCAATTTAAAAATTACCACTAAATATTTAGCTACACCAGAAAGAATGGAAATTTTAGCATATTAATAAAAAAATTGTAATTACTTTCTTAAGCGTATTGTTTATTAATATAATTAAATTTTAAGTTGTTAAAATTATTAATTAATAGGTATGTAAAAATGTTTTTTGTGGTTTTTCAAACAAAAACGTCTTTCCATCTCTTTTTTTTCTTTTTTTTTTATTAATAAAAATGCTGATGAAAATGTTCTACCATAATTTTGATTAGAAACATAAATATCTACTTGTTTTCTACTCAAAGTGTTTTACATTGATTTTCATTAGACAGATAAATGTCTACTTATATTCTTCTCCAGTAAAACATTTATATGAAGTTTTAACTTTCAAATGCAATAAAAAATCATTCAAATCGTTTAAAGTTCAAGAATCTCAAAAATAATGCAATCTTCTTATGTGCCAATTTTTTTTGTTAGATACGCACATTAAATAATTCGGTCGCAATTATCCACTTCATCACAAAGTGTTCTTTCAAACGAAGAAAGTCTACAGAATAAATAATAAAGAAAATAAATAGGTCATAAGTTTCACTTTCGCTTCTCTTTGTCTACGATTTTCATGAAAATGTGTGATTGGGATAATACAGTCATCGTCGGGTTGACTTTAATTGGAACCACTAATCAGTAGAATACAGATTTCCTGCTTCCATTTGGATCGTACAGCGTCAAGTTCTATGAAACTTCCAAATATATTAGTTACAAAAAAAACTTCCAAATATATTAGCCTACAGAAATGTTTACGTAAATCGATCCGTTCGCAAAAGTTGACAAAAAAAAGTCCGTTGGGGAAAAATTAATATCTGATCATCAACGTGTGCTGTCTACATAAAACTGTCCTTTAACACCAACGACATATGAACCATCAAAAGTCTTGAGACCGCTACAAGACATTAAAATATCTTTGCCCACGGATGATGAAACTGATCGTCGATCGAAATCAACATTATGGGACTGGCACTGAGGCGATCTAAACCCAAACATAAGCCCTTTGTAGGACTGGACATTCATACTGCAACCAAAATAAAAAAAACTATCTGAGTTTAATATATATGTGGTATGTTCAATGCACACACACACACACAAAAAACTGAATATTAAAATCGCAATACTTACCATTTTGTGTTTAGCCGGCCGTGATATCATCTAGATTTTACTAAATCATATCAGCTTTGCTTAGTTGACATCCCAACCTAGTTTTATTTTCTTCTCTGGAGATAATTTTTATTTAAAGCCACAGCAAAACGATAAATAAACAAAAAGTTCAAAAAAGAAAAGAAAAACGATAAATAACATTTCTCTTAATTTGCGAAAATATACATCCAACAATTTCGAAGTTTCTGAAGAAAAATGGCCATGGAGAACTTGTATAAATGCGCAATAAGCCATGACCAATATTTTCTAATCTGAGTGCAAAAATAATTTATTGTCTAAATTATAATCTATTCAAACGACGTCCCATATAATTTCGAGATTTTAATATGTTTCTACCCACAAGAGTTTGTACACTGTAATCGGGTTTTGTCTATATATAGTTTTAAACTTATTTACAAGATTGACAAACGCATATAAACTACCAGATATATGTATAAATATATTACCAAATATATACAATAAATTTGACTAGAACAATTTTGGCCCTCCTCTCAAGCTCTTCTCTAAACCCTATAAATACAATCACCCAGTCCACATTTATCTTCACCTCTCTCCCTCAAAAGCACTTAAATAACTATTAAGACACCCTCTTCAAAAGACAATGACTTCAAAGAACTCAGCCTCTCTTGCCCTTTTCTTTGCCCTCAACATCCTCTTTTTCACTTTTACTGGTGCAACTGATTGTGGCTGCAGACAGAGTCCTACCCCTAGGCGGGTCCCAATTCCTAACCCTAGGCCGCTAGTCCCAAGTCCTAACCCTAGGCCGCTGGTCCCAAGTCCTTCGGTGCCAAGTCCTAACCCTAGGCCACTGGTCCCAAACCCTTCGATTCCAAGCCCTTCCGTCCCAAGCCCATCCTTTCCAAGCCCTTCGGTCCCAAGTCCCAGCACCCCTGGCTCATCTGGAAACTGTCCTATAGATGCCCTCAGGCTCGGTGTATGCGCAAACGTCCTAAGTGGTCTACTTAACGTGCAATTAGGTCAGCCATCAGCTCAACCATGTTGCTCAGTCATCCAAGGTTTGGTTGATCTCGAAGCTGCGGTTTGTCTTTGCACTGCTCTCAGGGCTAATGTTCTCGGCATCAACCTTAATGTTCCTATATCTCTCAGTGTTCTTCTCAACGTTTGTAACAAGAATCTTCCTTCTGGTTTCCAATGCTCTTGAACGATATCAGTTATGTATAAAATGCGCAACCACAATTTCCTTTTTATAAACATATAGTTTGAATAAATGCATGCATGCACGCATGCATGTTAAGGGTTTGATGTTTAAATCTTTTATATAAGTCAGAGTTATTTATACTTCTTTGTAAAAGCTTTTTCAAGCATGTATGTTTTTGTTTTAACATTTGCATATACTTTTCAATTTTATTTATAGGCCAGAAAATATGCTGATTGCACGTAATTCCAGGCCAAATTGACAAAAGAACGTGAAACAAATATTCAACCAATGTAATAAAATGCTTTTGTCCAGTGGTTTCACGGGAATGTACCACTACGGCACTACGTAACGTATCACGGGAGCGTACTCTTGGCAGATGCAGTTTTTCATCTACCTATTATATATATACTTCTATTCCATCTTAAAATTCTCTTTATAAGTATTTGTAAGATGAAAATAAAGCCAAACTCAAATCTTGAAAATTAACCTGACTACACACTTCTCGAACAGACCAAGGTTTGAATATCACATACTATTAAACTTGGTACAAAATAATAGCAGTGTCCAAATAAGACATTTACTTTCATAAGCATGGTTACCAACAATGTTTAGATTTCAAGAAGCTTAGATTTGTATGGTTCAAGAAAAAAAGAAAAAGAAGAAGCTTAGATTTAGAGTTTCAAATTGTTTGATTTAAAAATCAAATAATTAAGTTCAAGATTTTACTTTATGATGTTTTTAATACCAAAAACAATTAATAGAACTATGTAATATTTCCATTTCCATTTTTTTATAATTACTAAACCTTTTTATAAAATCTCTAACATAACAAGAACAAGCCATTTCAACGAATTATTGATTGCCATCGTCTGCGAGTCTCCAAATCTGTTTTGGCATGTGGATCCCATTCTCATCCGACAACCAGCATGATGTTTCAGGAGATTCGAAAGAATTAATTCCAGTCCCTGTAGATCAGCACAAGATCTTTTATTGTATTTTTTGTTCACTTACATAGTACTGAAAATCACTTTCCAAAAGGTTAATTTTCCATCCTGAAATTACTAAAGCTTAAACATGTTCCACCTTAAAGTTCTGACAAGATAAGTTACAAAAAAAAAAAGGTGCAATTTTGTAATACAGAGAGTGAAATTAATTCTTGTTAATTTTCTTCATACACCATCATTTTTTTCAAATAGTAACCGCCGTATAACAATCACCCTACTTACATAAGACGATGTGAGCCCACGTGATTATACACTTGTATAAATCTGGCTCTAATACCACTTGTAACGTCTCTACGTCATCGTGCGTTTGGTTCTGATATCAATTATAACATTCCGTTATCATTATCTGTGAGCTTCACACTTTATTTGGTTGGTGGATTTTCACTCTTTTTTTAACGGTGTGTTATTCCGAAAAGTTCGAAAGAGTTGTTTACCGACAATACAAATCACCATGAGATTTTTCTCAAAAAAAAAAAAAAAAAATCACCATGAGATTTTTTCTTATATTTTGTGCTTAGTCATACTGTATTGGAAATCACTTTTTAAAATACATCCACTATAATATTGCTTTAGCTACTTAAACATGCTTAAACCTAGAGTTTTGACATGACGAGTTACGAAAAATAAAAATATATATAGTGATATAAGTAAACAAATTTATTTTTCTAAGTGTTCCTATTAACCGAAATATTAAACTTCTCCGTTAAAAGGAAAAATAATATCTAATAAAATAATCAGATAAATAAGTAAGAACTATAAAATAATACATAATAAAAGGTCAGACGTCTTCCAGCAAATTCCTTACTGGATTAAATCGTAAGGATGTTAACGTTCCCTATCTAGTACGTTTCCTTTTAGTGTTACGTGGTTTTATCTCTACTTATGGAAAATACGGCTCAAGTTTTTGCAGACGACAATGTTGTATACAAGTGTCATGTTTCCCGGAATCAGTCATTTTAGATTTGATATGATAAAGATATTTCAATTAGACGGTTTTGAGGTATGATTATGTATGTCCGATTGGGAAAAATAATCAGGATTATGACATATATTTCTATCCAGTAAAAATCAGTTTCTACACAGCTTGTAAATATTGAAAGATCAACACACACACTCATATATATATATATATATATATATATATATATATGTAGTCTCGGTTAATTTTGGTTTGTAATTCCGGTTTGTCTCGGCCGATCTCTTAACCGAGATTTTGGACGTTTAAGTTTCTTTTTTGTAGTATGTTTATTGGTATGATTCATGATTTTAAAGTTGTAGTCGGTTTAGACCAATTGGACGATTAGTTGTTTTATGCAAAAAATCAATTGGAAGAAAAAATTAGAATGAGACAAGTTGACATCCAATGATCCAAATATAAGTTTAAGATATTTTTCGACGACTTTTGGGTTTCTATTTTTTTGTTTTTTTCTCCGGTTGATCTATGATATCATTCCCATTAGGAAATGTAATTGTGTACCCAAACAACGGATCCATATAACATACAAAAACACTCCGTAACACATGAGATTCAAATATACGTAGTTACGACGGAACCATGCAGGATATTAATGTCCCTCTAATTTACATATATTAGGATAAAAAAGAAATGAAAATATCTGAGTCTGAAGTAAAATAACTACGAGCCAAAGAGACTGTGAATAAATGTGCAATGGGGTCATGAACTCATGATGATGATAGTAACAGTAGTGATCACAAGTTGACAATAATACAAAAATGAATGAAAAAAATCAAAAACAAAAATTATCTTTAAAATTTTTTAAAAAAAAATCGACGTTCCAATTATTTTTGAGGTTAGATTCTACGTATCTACAAAGGGGAGGGAAACGAGTCAGATTTTGTATATGTAGTGTGTAGATAAACGCAGATAAAAGATAGGATATTTTTCTAGAATGTCAAATATACATATATAATAAATTAATTATACTAAAACAAGTTGGTCCTCTTCACATCCTTGTAGAACCCTATAAATACCCACACCTTCCCTTCATTTTTCTTCATCTCTCTCTCTCTCTCTCAAACACACTCAGTAATCTATCTTTTGAGAAAAACAATGGCTTCAAAGAACTCCGCCTCTCTAGCTCTTTTCTTTGCACTCAACATCCTCTTTTTCACCTTAACCGCTGCAACAAATTGTGGCTGCAGCCCAAGTCCTAAGCCGAAGCCGAGCCCAAGTCCTAAGCCTAAGCCGGTCCCAAGTCCTAAGCCACCCATGCATGTCCCAACTCCATCGGTCCCAACTCCGTCGGTCCCAAGTCCTAACCCTACGCCGGCAACACCTCCGAGCACCCCTGGCTCATCCGGAAACTGTCCCATAGATGTCCTCAAGCTCGGTGTATGTGGAAATGTCCTAAGCGGCCTACTCAACATACAGTTAGGTCAGCCATCATCTCAACAATGTTGCTCGTTAGTCCAAGGTTTGGCTGATCTTGAGGCTGCGGTTTGTCTCTGCACTGCTCTTAGGGCTAACGTTCTCGGAATAAACCTTAACGTTCCGATATCTCTCAGCGTTCTTCTCAACAAGTGTAACAAGCAGGTTCCATCTGGTTTCGAATGCACTTGAATCAGCCGTGCATATATACGACGACGCACACAGTTTCCTCTTCAAAAAATTTATATATAGTTTGAATAAATGCATGCAAGCTTAAGTTCAATGTTTAAATATTATTATTTTTTAAGTGATATAATAAGTGTGAGAGTTTTATAGTTTTTTTCTGTTTTTTGTAAACGTTCCCCATCTTTGGTGCTTGTAAGCTTCTGTAGCCATCCATTTATATTTTCAACCCGTTTAATGAAAAGATTTTGTAACCAACGTCTTATTTTCAATTACTTTAATTTGGATGATATATTGTTACAATCTTCAGATTAGCATAATTCATGTTATAGTATGTTTTTACTCATTCGGGAGTTGATTTCTACTAGAAAACTCTTGATCACTAGTTTATAATAAAGATGTATTTATTAATCATCCTAAAATCGTATTTATAACATAGCCCTTTCTCCAAAAGTGTGGTGTATATTAGGGAATATTCCACATCAAAATTTGGAAGAGATCTTAAGTAATATATAAAGGAGATGGTCAGTCTTCTCATTGCTATCCAACATCCGAAGTTGGAAATGAACTTAAGCTAGTAATATATTAAGAACATATAGGTCAATCTATTCATTGCCAATTGGTTTTGAATTGAAAATTCATGAATCTTAATATAGTATTAAAACCCAATCCACGTAACAATTCAATCCGATCCGATTCATAATCTGACCCAAAGTTAGTCTATCGATCATTGTCCATATATTTACAAGATCAATAGCTATAGTAGTCATCGTTTCGAAGGATCGTATTAGAGAATAT
Source organism: Thlaspi arvense (assembly GCA_911865555.2). Lineage (NCBI taxonomy): Eukaryota > Viridiplantae > Streptophyta > Magnoliopsida > Brassicales > Brassicaceae > Thlaspi > Thlaspi arvense. Next base: position 59,510,932 of record OU466862.2, on the reverse strand, counting down.
ATCTCATATCGAAAGTTAGAAAAGATTTTAAATAATATATAAGGAGATATGGATCACGTCACCCATTGCGGATTAGTTTTGAGTTGGAAGTGCAAAAAACTTAACAGTGTATAGTTGAACAACATAATCATGTTATACTGAGAGAGAACAGCTCATTTGTTGATAATTCCGATCATTAAAACTACTTATGTTCGTGGTGATCTACAAAATACTAGGCTATATAGTCAAACGTTTTGTGAGACAATGAGAGATCTCCAATCCATAAGCTTATTAATGGAGAGGAAGCATTTTTACTCACTTTCATCAGCTTTATGTGTGCTTCAATTCAATCAATTTTTGGTTTCAATCTTGTATCTCAATTTCATTTTTTTTGTTGGTTTTTTAGTGGTATTAGTTTTACCTCCTAATGTTTTGGATTTCTGTTTCTAGGATTTTCATTACTTTGTGAAATCTTTAGAAAGAGATGTATTTCACTATGTATCACATCGGTTTGAACAGCCATACAAAAGGAAAGTTCATGTTCGGGTTGTAGCTTGTAAGACTCGTGAAGATGTGAATGTGAATTTCTTAATGCTCAATGACAGAAGTTAATTGACGTATGTGGGGACGGACCCTGAGGAATTTGGAAGTATATTAAAACTACTAATAAAATTATATATTCAAATCTCTACTTATTAAAATGTTTGATATCACTAATAAAATACAATAATTAACATGTCACAAAATATGACCTTAGAATTTTACTTCTTATCTCGTTTTAAGATTTAGATTAATTAGGGCATCTATATATGATAGCTAAATTTTATATACAAATTACAGAACAACATTTTGTAAAGGCCAAAACAACATTTTAGTAAAAGCAATATTATTTTTTAAAAAATATAATTAATATATATATATATGTTTCTTTGATCTAAAGATATTTTAATAAATATATAAATTTTAATATTATTCATACAAATTCCATTTTTATTTAATATATATATATAAACAAAAATGAATATGCAATTTAAAACTATTTCGAAGACCTTAGTTGCCACCTTGATGGAAAGATAACTGGTTCAAATATCTAGAAATCAAAATGAAATTGAAGTGTACTTACTCGTGTGAGCTAGGTACTAAAATCTTTAAAAAATTAGTATTAGATAGCTGCCCAATCAAAATTATGTATCCTCTTTAACAATTGTCTTTTCATATGTATATATATTATAGGTCTACTTGACTTTGTTAATTTATCTTGCTCTTTGTTTCTTTAGAAGAAGTTTGAAATAAAAAATTTTGTTATAGGTTTTTAACTATTTTGTGGTCCTAGTATCGTTGAAAACATGATATTTCTTTGAGGACAAATGTTTTTATTGACTTTATATATGAAAGAGTAAACCAGCTTTTTTGAAGGAAGATCAATGATTTGCGTTACCTTAATTGTCTAACAGACGAGCACGTTCACATCGTAATTTCACATGTTTGCGTTTTTGTCAATAATATAGATTCGTTTGTTTGTAAATTATATACGGAATCATTATAATATTAGTTGCATATCCTGAGAACTATAATATTTACCGTGAAAATGGATTAAGTTGTGTTATTGCACTGTTAAAGATGAGTTTTGTGTATGTTGTTAATTCAAATGAATTAATCGAATGAACTTTAAGCGAAAATATAAGGGAATAATTGAACTGATGAAACATTCTTTTGTCTATAATTTTTTCATTATTAACTTAGTAAATAATGAATACAAATCCTAATGATTCTTTTGTACAAGTCCAAACAAACCAAAAGATACAACAAAAAATAGGAAATAGAGCACTATATGTTTTCCTTCTAGTAAACAGTAATTGGAAAGAGCATGTGATTTTAAATCACTTTGAACAACACAGTCTACTCACAAAGTTAGCATCAGGATTTGTGTATACTAACGATTTACTTAGATGATTGTTTTTATAGTCGAGGGGTATATCTAGTTTATAATCAGTTTTTTAGTTCCTAAGTCAATCGACAAAACAAAATAGTTGCTAAGTTTTACCTAATTAAATTCATCCAAATATATATAAATATTTAGGTTTTTCAACTCGAACCCCGCTTAGAAAAAATATCGATTTTTTCCCAGGTGGATGGATTATAGTCTTATAGATCGGTTTCTAGCTAGACAAGTATGTTAGAATATTAATCTAATGCAAGTCTCATTTTAGAAGTTTAGATAAATATAGACTAATATTTTTGGGCAGACAACATCACACTAATAGATAATTGAACATCGACACTTGAAAAGAGGTAAAACACAAGTCGTACTCTGGCCAAGTGGTTGAACTACGGATCCAAAGAGTATTGGGACGTCTTCGCTAACCAAAAAAGTTTCACATGCATTTGTTTCTCTTCGTCTATACTCTATAATATTCAAGAAAATGTGCGATTGGGATAAATCTAGTCGTCATCGTTGGGTTGACTTCAGTTAGAACCACTAATATCAATCAGTAGAATACATATTTTCTGCTTACATTTGGACCGCACAAATTCAATTCATAAGAAATATATGATAAGTCTATAAAAATATATTTTACGTAAGTCATTGTACGTAAAAGAAAACAAAATTATGGTCGTCAACGTCTACATAAAAAGATCCTTCCTTAGTAATGACCAATTAAAAGAAGACAATACTTTAACATCAACGAGACATGGACTAGTAAGCTTGAGATGTCCCATTACTAATTTTTGGCCGACAACAAACACGTCATTGAGTTTTTAAATCAAAGATATGCATGTAAATAAGGATCGGAATCCGAATTCGTAATGTTTTGACTTAATGTAAAACAGTGATACAAGTTGAAATAACAAGAACGCGAGACAAGATGATGTATGGTTTGAAATTTCAACAACTTAAATCGTATTTTTCAGACTTGTTTAGTTATCTACTTACTTAGAAACTTAAATTAAACTAAATGTTTGGTAAACCAAGCTGGAGTACGTACCAGAACTTACATAATATTTAATATTATTACTACAGGCATTACCAATTCATACTGCGTGGAATACAGAAAATAAAGAAAAAAACAAAAATGGCTTTTCACACTAGAAAACACTGCAAATAAAGTGGAGAAAGCGAGCCAAAACTTCACTGTTTAATCTTACTTACATGACGTCAAACACAGCTATTTCACTCGTCATTGGCCAATCTCTAAAATATCCAAAATCCACATATAAGATAATCTGTATTGTAGATTTCTTTGGAAGTTTTTCATCATAAAATATTAATAAAATTGGAGATTAAGGAAAGAGAGAACGAAGAAAGTCTCTCAAATGAGCGACTCATGAGAGAGTTATGAGAGACTCGTTTTATATATGAGTCTTTATATTATTGGTTTAAATTTTAATTATTATTTAAAATTAAATAATAAAATTAAATAGTATAAAAAATTATATATATATAGTTAGAAAAAACTCTTTCCAGTGGAGCTGTCAACCTCAGCAATTTTATTTTTATTTTTTGAGTTTTTTATTTTGGATTTTCACATAATATTAACTTGTGTAAATTTATTTTTATGTAGGTTTTATGGACTTTTTAAGATATTCACTTAAAGAAAATTATTAATTTTGCAAAACCCAAAAGCTGTATAGTCTCTATAAAAAAAAGTATGCTAATTGAAATAAGAAACAAATAGGATGTAGAAATAGAAATTGAAATCAAACAAATATGGAAGAACTTGCATAGAATAGTTATTGAATTTTAAAAAAAATATTCAGGAAAATATATGCAGAAACCTAAAATAAAATCATTCCTATCTATTTTACGTTGTAAAATGAATAAATATTTTTCATTAATAAAATACTAAAGTTTTATTGTAAAAAAATGAAGACTAAAGTTTAAAATCATGTAGCATAAACATAAACTTGATCTATACAAAAGGAAAAAAAATTCTTAGGACCATTGTGCTTGAGAATGAATTATAAAAAGTTTATCTCCAATAAAGCTATCTAGTTCAGCAATTGTTTATTTTCTTTATGGGCTTCTACATATTGTGATCTTTCTTTTTAATAAGCTTCTATATATTTTAGGTATATATTTTTTAGGCCTTCATATAAAATAAATTTAAAAGTAAAAAAAACAACTACTTATTTCACGAATCACAGAAACTAAAAAAAAATATTAAATAAAAATTTAAAATATTAATTAGAATAAAAAAAAAACAAATGTAGAAAAAAAAATTGGAAGGCAAACAAATACAACATATGACATAAAAACTTGCAAAGGATAATTATCAAACTTTAAAAACAAAATTGAGAAGCTTTATATATAAAACTAAAGTAAAATTATTTATATAAAATAAATACTTATTTTACAAATCATAAAAACTACAAATTCTCTACAAAATAAAAATAAATCAATATGTTATTTCAAATATAAACAAAGAGAATGTAGAAAAAAAGTTGGAATGCAAATAAATACGAAAGATGACGAAAGAACTTGCAGAGTTATCAAACTTAAAAAAAAAACCGAAAAGATTTATACATAAAAGTAAAGTAAAATTATTCATATCTATTTTATTATAAAAATAAATAGAAGTTTTATATGAATAAAGAAGACTAAAGTGTTTAATTATATGGCATGAAATGAACTTGATATATACAAAGAGCAAAAAAGTTAATAAAAACATGATTATTTGTGTTTTAGAATGAGTTAAAATTTTCCAAAATTTATGAAAAATGAAGAAGTAATTCAGTTTAAAGCATTGAGATTTTCGATTTTGCCGAAAATAAGCAATGTAAAAAAAGTAAAAACCAATTGAATATAATTATATATGTAGTAGAAAACTTAAATACTTATAACAGTATATAAATATGGATAAAGTTTTTAAATAATTAGCATATGTTAATAAATTTATAATATATCTATATATTTTAGGACAAAAATAATAAAAATAATTTAATTAAAAAATAAAAAAATATAACTATAAAATAAAATAAAAATAAACATAATAATAAAATAAATATGTAAAACTGTAATATACAAAAATAAATTAACAAATAACTCCTCGCAACGTGCGGATTAAAACCTAGTATTATTAAAAATTGATAAAAGACTCTTGTTGAGAGACTTACCACTAATGTTAATAAAGACATGTAATTAGCGGGACTAAACGAACCTGTTATTTACAAATGAGCTCGTTTAGATCATTTATAAAGAACTGTTATTTAGAAGAAAATAATGTTTTAGGTTTTTTACACATATAAAAAATATAAAGTTTTGTTTTAAAACCTTTTTTATTAATTATTACTTAAGACTTTATTTAAATAAAAATTTAAAAGGGTAAATTATGCATAAAATAACATCTAAAATTTTGAAAATATTTAATTTTCAAAAGTAATTTTATTTTCAAAACATCTAGTTAGAAATACAGTAAAACTTCTATAAAGTAATACTCGGTTCATTAATATCTTAATATATTAATATTTTTAGTCAATTTCAAAATTAATTTATCAACCAAATATTATATCTATAAATTAATAATCATTATAAATTAATAATTTTTTTATAATCTTTCAAGGTTTCATTATTATTAATTTACAGAAGTTTTACTATAGCGAGTAAACATCAACAGGGCATCCCTTTTAGATCTGTTTATTAAACAAAATTGTTTTACTCGTTTAGAATGTTTTACTTTTAAATTGGTAAGTGGTAAAGATTATTTTTGTTAGGAATTGCTTAAGAGTCTTTTCGATGTTTAAGTGGGCTAGTAGTGGTTAAGCGTAGGATTAGTTTTGTTGCGCTCCTAATTCGGGTTTCGGTGGATAGGAGATTTTAAACTCTCCCTTATACCCAGCCCAAAGATACTATGGGCTATGGCCCAAAATTTCTTAGAAACATAAAAAAAAAAAAAGGTGAAGAGGAGTTAACCGAGGGATCGTCGAGTGCTGAGCGGGCTGCGGGCATAGATATTCTGTTAGACTCGGTGTCAAGATTGTTCTTGGGCCGTCAGTATTCATAACAATGAACCATTTATTCATTGAGATAGTTTTTGGGTTGTTTGGACTGATTCTCGTGTGTGAGATCAAGAGCTAGTCTTCAAGCTGTTACCCATTGGGCTTATATTTTTCGGATCCATCACTAATACAAGCAGGATTCATATCAAACATCCATTTTTTTCTGAGAGATCAATGTTTCTTCTGCTCAAAACGGCTACCACCGAACAATTAAAAGCAAAGTTCTTGACCATGGGAGATTTCAATCGATTCCTCCTTTGGTATTGAAACTAGATACATATAGATCACAAATGAATATTTGTCCAAATGTTGGACCCACACTACATTTTCTCTCAGTGACCTTTACAGTGAGTTGAGTTTCTTCTATAAACTCTTTTCTTTTTAAGAACCCTCTTGAAGATATCATAAACATCATTACCCAAAAACAAAACAAAAAACAAAAAAAAAAAGAATATATCATCATCTTTCATATTCCTCTTTCGATCTCCAGAGTTCTCGATAAACAGAAAACTCAAACCGAAAGAGAATCTCTGTTCCTCCATGGAGCTCAAGTTCCTCCATAGCCCTGAAACATAACAATATTTAGATCCCCAAATGTATCCCTAATCTTAAACTAATTTATAGACGTATCAACCAAATTAGAGCAAAGCGATAATTGATACAACCAAATCTATAATATACCTGTAATGAAGCTGAAGAAACTTAAGCGGAATCTGTAACCTCTTCTGTGAACTCGCCAAATATGTTTGGACAATCATCCCAACTCAGCTCTTCTCTTGCTTCCCAATAACCGCCTGTATACTTGTAGCCTTCACTCTCTCCTTGTGGCTCGAACCATCTCGGTCTCCACCCGCTTTCTTGAAGCTTCCGTGACTGCATAATCCATAAAAGCAATTTACAGTTCCTCAAACCATAGAAGAAGAGAGAAAAAACATCCCTTTGAGATTCGCTTTTACCATTCTTTGCCTTCTCTCTAATCGTTGTTTCTCTTCATTTGCCTTCTCATATTCACCATTCTCCAAGTGCCGTTGATCTGGTCGGAGCCTAGAATCTGTCGGAGGAAGCTTCTCCTAAACCCAAATGAACAAAAATTACAATAAGATCAGATAGCTTACAAAACAAATTTTTAGTAGAAACAAAACCGAAAGCAGCATGTTTACCTCCAAACCAGGAGTCAATTCATTTAGCGTGATTGCGAATGATGTTAAGTTGTATCTAGTGACATTAGGTGGTGGCTTTATTGATTTCCACATCAACGAGGCGCTCGCCTTGTTAAGCCCATCACCAGCTACATAGTAAAGGCTATCATCCCATTTACCAAAAACCGTCGCGGCTTGTTTCCCGCTTACATCTTCTACAAAGCCATTAACCTATATGGATTTGATTATAAAGTTATTTCAAGACTCATAAATGGAAATCAGTTCACAAGTGTGTATCTATGTGAACTTCACCTGGTGGGGATTTCTATCGAGAATTGATTGCTCCTTGAACTTGAGCGTACAAGAATGTTGGCGATTCCCACGGATCTGCATTGTCCCATGGTGATCACAGTACAGTTTACCAAGTAGGATATTGTATATAGTTGTCGTAACCTAAAAACAAAGATAAGCATTATAGTTATCAGTCTCAGGGCCAGAACTAAAATATGGAAAAGGCCAGGAGATTTTTGGTTTTGTATTATACATACTTTGCTCCACTGGAATGTCTCCCCATCATCGAACTCAAGAGTCAAAACTCCGACGGGTTCCAGTTGAATCGATCTCCCCCAAAACTTCGACCGGAGATTTGTGTCACCCCAGAACTTCCATCCTTTACCTTCGCAATGGCAGGCAATAACTGTTGGATGGTGGCTTACCTATTATGAGCACAATACACCAAAAATTATATGCCAAAACGTCTTAGGAAAAGATTCTCACATTTTTCTTTCTCCATGTGTTTCAATTTTTTCAAAGCGGATATGAGTGTCAATTACAAGCAAATTAACACGTTTCGCGTACTAAGAGCTGCTCCTGAATCAGAGAGCTTCAGCACGTCACCGTTTTGTGTTTTATTGGCCATTAGGTGTCAGAGAAATTGACATTTATGATCATCTCATCAAAGTATGTGTGAGATTACCTTCTCAGAGAAGAAACGAATTCCCTTTTCAGGAAAGTCGGCTTCATAAGTTTCTCCAAGCAAAGGGTTGAAAGGTTTACAGTGCCGGCCTTCAGTGGAAGCATAACCAGAGACTGCAAAAGCAGCAACATACAGGGCTCTGAGGAGACTGTTCCCCTGATGATGAAAAACTCTGTTAATCCAACAAGCTGATAGGTCAATTCAAGATAAAAACATAAGTACAGACAAGATATCAAATTACACAAGATCATAGAAGGGATGTATTTAAACACTTTGTAATGGGAAAGAAACACGAGTATAGAGTAGAGAAAACGTTTTCATTTCCAGAGGAAAGCAAAATAAACATATTAGTCTGCAAATTATACAACATAACTCAAAGTAGTTTAAATCACTTACGGATTTTCCGTATTCATATGCTTGGTCCAGGAGATAAGAGTACTCCAAGTCTTCAAAACACTTTTGGAGAGAGGATATTGGTTCGTTGAAATAAACAGGAAGACAAACTCGTGTGAGATCCTTTCCAACATTGTCTTTAATCATAGACCAGAGACTAACACCTCTCTCTTTCTCTGCTGGGTCAGGCAGTCTTGTTCGCCTCTTGAAATGCATGTGCCCCGAACCAACATCAGGTTCGCTAAAATAATCCTTTGTGTCATGGAAGGAAGGCCCATCTTCCTCAGAGATGTCCTCGAACTCTTGTTTCTCATCAGATGAAGCACTTGTACTGCATTCTAGAAACTAAACAATGTCAAGTTAAACAACACAGGAAGCTCTTGCAAATCCAGTTAAGCTATCATTAAGGAAGCAAATAACAGATTATCGTATGAGAAAAAATTGTTCCCTTCTGCGGTTAAAGAGATCATATGCAGCCTTTTTGGTGGGAATGTAATGAATTGAAGAACAACTAAGCAGCAGAAATTGTCTGTACCACTATATTTTCCGCGTCTTGAGCTAGAATACTTGTGTTTTGGTAATTGATAGACACTGTCATGGATCCCTGAGGCTTCAGCTTCAAGGTTAGCCATCTGTACACAAAGACACTCCCACTTTAGGATAACCAGAATGGAAATAGCATTTCGCAAGATTCACAAAGATCATCACATGACATTCAAGTTTTTGACGCAGATTGTACATTATGACTTGACATAGGTTTATGAAGTTCAAAAATTATCAATTAAGTGGAAAAATGTCCTCATGAAAGGTGGTAAGAGAAAGTAAAAAGTGACATCCAAATAACTTTCCCACTAGCAAGATACATAAACAATGTAGCTAGCATGGTTTGTGCATATGCTCAGGTGCTACCAATCCAAATGTACCGTAAAAGCTGTTGAATAGTAAGTTACTAAAACAATGTGCAAGATCAACATTAAACAACTCAACCAAACCAATACAATCATTAAATAAAAGCATGTATTCAGCTTTACCTCCAGTTCCTTCAATGCGCCAAGTAACTTTGTCCGTTCCTCGTGGAGAAGTTTAATTTGTTCTTGAACTTCGGAGAACTCTGAATCCACTATCTCTTCACACTCTTTTACAAGACTCTCGTTTATTCCCTCTTCACGTAATCGTTTCGTTAGCCTCTCGGTAGATATTGATAAATCCTTTGGTGATACGAAGGAGAAATCCCCACTAAGTGACTGGAGAGGTAAGATACCTCTGGTGGATGCTAAAGCGTGTAACCATGCTGCTCTATCACTTCTTGAATCAGTCCTCAGATGAAGAGTCTTGCTTGCAGTAAATATATAAAACTTTCTATTGTCAGATTTGCTTTCTCTGTAAGATGAAACCTGCTGGAAAATAAAAGAATGGAATTATATTCATCTAATTACCGGCTCTGGCCCTAAAACCAGGAAGTCGTATTCAATCAACAAACGGAGATCAAATTAAAAGCTCTCATATCAATCAACAATCACAGGTTCCATGTTCCAACTAACAAATTATAACCAAACACACAAGAATTTGATTACCTGTAAGAACAAGACTCAACGCTTATGTCTAGATAAGGTTTGAAGTTTTAGATTATGCAAATATAACTATGGCAAGTTAACAAAAAAGTATGCCTTGAAATACCCAAGATGTGGTTTGTAGTTCCCACAAACACAGCCACGCTTCATAATTTCCTACCGACTAGTCATACCTACCATTCACCAATCATGTTGAGACTCCATTGAAAAAGTATATATATATATAACTAAAACCACTGGTCAATGAGCCATGAAATCATACACATCGGTTATTGACCTAAGGATAAGATGGGAAACGAAACAGAAAATCATATGTTTGAATAGGCGTTGCCAAGACAAATTAAAAGAAAAGCCAAATTCTCCATTGTTGACACATTTCTCCATTGTTGCCTTTTGTACAGTAGAAACCAAATTCTAACGGATGGAAATTGTGCTAATGAGTTAATGGTGTTCAACGAATTGGGACCCTAGTCCTGTAATACTAGATTGTAGTAGCACCAGCCAAAAAGAGTTTTTGTAATTTGGTTATTTGGTTTTTCTGTAATGAGCTTTTGAACTTTGACACCAGATAAAACCTGTTGATGTGGCCCACTACAGGTAAGCAGCAACTTAAAAGCTTTATAGAAGAAACCAAAGAGGTTCTCTTAAATCTTGGCTATAATCGAAACAAGAAATGAAAAAGCATAGAGACAAAATACAGAAGTACAAGCAAATGAGAGAGGAAGAAGAAGAAGAAGAAGACGATACTATGTCAGAGAAATCACATTTAGGGTTTTAGCCTATTTCACTAACAAACACGATGAAATTTTCCAGAAGCCAATTGGTTCTTTGCTCTATTCGAATCACCTTAAAAGTCAATTCTAAAAATGGAGAACACAAATCAATCAATCATGAAAATGGAGAACAGAAATCAATCAATCATGAAAAAAAAACAATCAAGCTATTGCTATATTTAAACTCAATCTCAAGATTTGAATTGATAGAACTATGAATGCATACCTTGAGATGAACAATGCCGATGGTTTTATGGTGTTTCCGACGGCCACGGCCGCTACAGCTAACCATCCTCGAGAGACGATCGGTAGAATTATCTCCGATCAGTCTCACATCGTCGGAAGGAGATAAAGAATTTACATTCTCCGGCCGCCGGATCTTGGAGTAGGACAAGATTCCATCGCGGAGGAGGAACCACCTGGATCTCCACCCTTTTCCGTAATTAGTCCACTTGTAGAGAATCCCAGCCACCGATCTCCCCGATGCAAGTTTCTCCCGATCGGATCCACCGTTCTCCGTTATCCCATCCGTCGCCGGAAGACTCTTCGACCTAGTCAAAGGCATCGCCGCCGACTTATGAGAAATCTCCCTAATCCCGTTGCAGCTATTTTAACAGAATCGCGAAACAGAGCACATTACTCCGAATCTGCGATAAGCAGATGAAGATCTTAGACAAAGTGATAGATCAAGCCTGCGCAATTTGGGGCTAATCCAATAGAAAGAAGATGAATTCTAGATTTTTTTTTCCAGAGAATCAGAGAAATTGAATGTGAGAGAGAGAGAGAGAGATTGCGTAAAACTTGAAGGAAACTAGACTGGGACTTTATATATGAAGTCTTTATGCGCATATATACATTATTATAATTGAATTTAGTAAGGTTTTTTAAGATTATATAATTAATGATAATAGTTGTCTCTTAAAAAAATTGATCATATAATAAATAGTGAAAGATTCGACAACTGTTTTCATACAGTTAATAGTGATAATTTTATTTAACAAATAGAGAAAATCAAATTGTTTTTAAACATTTAGATTTGTTCTTGTCCTTTGTGTAAGTCATCAGCTCACGGATTCTACTTGTTCAAGAATCGGATGATATTCTAATTGCAAAACAAAGATGGAAAATAAATTTCTAGAAAAGGATAAATAATTTGGGAAACAGTACCCAAATTTATGTTAATTCACATAATAAAAGCAACTGGTTTCATACTGCTTTTTATATATATATATATATATATATTCTTCAATGTGGTGGCCCTTCTTCTAGCTTAAGTATTGTTAGTATCAATCACATGTCTAATCTTTTTGTTCGCTAATACTATATAAATCATTAGGGTATAATTTTTGTTGGTCTAACAAAAAGTCTTTCTTATAGATCCCAATATATAGGACAATCAAGTGTTGCTCAAAACGATAAAAAAAAATTAATCAATTTTCTTTCTATATCTGAATCCATAATTAGCAAAAAATTAACTACTATGTAACGTGATGAGATTGAGATTACAATCCCGAGATTACAATCCCATTAACTTAGGAGGAGAACACACTATGCCAGTTCTATCTTTGACCAAGTCAATGTTAATTTACTCCACCGTTTAAAAGATCTTATCTTCAAAGTTCTTGAAGACACTCGTCCACGATCAAATGGTAGCTTTAAGTTTGTGCTAATTCTATCTTTTAGAGATAAAGATTCTTCACCAAACATCGAGATTCTGTCGGAATCTCCATTATGGCCATCTCCACCTCGATCCTTCTGCTCGACTGGTTTGCCTTCTTCGCCATCTTTGTCTTCTTGCTCCAAGTTTCTGATCGTTCATCCCAATATTGCAGCATTTTCTTCACATCTTCGTGTAGCTCATTTCGAAAAGCAACAAACTCCTTCTTCATGGCTGCATGTAGAACCGACATTGATGGGTACTATGTTATCATAGACACGACTTCGATTATATATCCAACCTCGTCCATATACTCATCACTTGAAAACTTTGTTTTCCATTTTTTCTTTTCCAAATTAACTATATTCATTCAAGTTTGTTTTCCATTTTTTCTTTTCCAAATTAACTATATTCATTCAACTTGATATGCAAGCAAATCTATGAATACTTTGTATATATAATATAGTATTATGACCATATGTTATCTCTATTTCATGTTATGAGTTCAGTTGCATTTTTTCGTTCGATAGCCAACTACACTCGCCAATTGTTTTGTCTATGTCATGCCATTACACTCGCCATATTTTCCATTATCGAACACTCGTAGCTCATTATTTGTGTTTTCGTTCTTGTACGGTGACGTGGTGTCGTTACGACACTGTCGCTAATTTAAAACATGTTTATGCAATCAGGCAACGGCAAGAACCACTTGTGAGCTACAATCTGGGTCTTTTGAGGTAGGAGCTGATGCAATTAGGCGATGGTGCAACAAAACAATTAATTAAAACGTGATTGATCTCGTGAACTATAAGTTTATGCAATCAGGCAACGGCAAGAACCACTTGTGAGCTAAGTGGGGTTGCAAGAAACTTGAAGCGTGCATGGCATGAGTAAAAGCTGGCATGGACAAAATGAAGATTCAAAGTTGTAAAAGTTGTATCAAGTCGAAGATCCAGAGAGATTCTTCTCAGTTATTTAAAAGAAATATGATTATATTCTTAATTAATGGAGATTTGGAAATATCCGAAATTGAATTGGATCCAAGGCTAACGAATGTGATCGCTAAAGGGGAAGCCGCTTAACACTCTGGAGAATTTTTTGAGACACATATTTTAAATTTGATATTGAAATTGAGGATTCAATTTGAAGGGTTTTGGTGTGTAGATTAGGTGTCTGAATTGGTAATCTGAGAGGTGTCTCAAAGCCGGTTTCAGATTCGTTGGTGTTCGATTGATATATATATACATGCTAGCGTTTGAATGTAATACTATCAAAATGAATACTCAATATAATTTTCAAAATACATATAAAATTAGTATAGAAATGGATATTTAATCAATTGTTAAAAGGCATCAAATTAATATAAAATTATATACTACTTTTGTTGATCCAAATCATGTGGATTTTTTTTCCAACTTAATGGCTTCCATGTACTGTTTAATTAGATACTACTTTTGTTTATCCAAATAATGTGATAATATAGATAATATAATATGAGATATTGTTGACTGGTCCGCCTCATACGAAATGCTGTTTCTGTTGTGTATTAAGAGATGTTCAAATATTTTGCATATATATTATAAGTATATAATTCTTGTTTTTAAAATTTATTATCGATCTGTTTATTATTTATGTAAACAAAAACACAACTCAAGTATTCAACCGGTAATCAAACAATTTGCTGAGTACAAATAATCAGAGATAATAAAAGCTAACTAATGTTACATATGAAAACATCATATAATTTGGAATTAAAAAAATTCTTGAAACATCAATTATTCTAAAACAGAGGAAGTAACTTTCTAGATAAAATAGTCATATAATTTTTCCAAGACAATATGCATATTTATTCTCCAGCTATCAAATATGCGAATTAATTCTGCCTTGATGCCGCAAATTTAAACCTGAAAAAGTCAATTTAAACAGTACATGGAAGCCATTAAGTTTTGTTACAAAAACACCTTGGTGTATTTCTTTCAAACCATCTTTTTCCAAATTGAAACTAGAACCCAATTGATTTTCGATAGTGGGCGAGACGAATTCCAAGTGACATCATGAAAAACATGAATCCGAACTTATTTTTTGACAAATGACTCAGACCAGTTTTCCGGCGATATTTCCGGTGAACACAATTACCGAAATAATTGGATTATGGATTTTTTGGATTTCTTATAATAAGTACTATAAGATAATGTATTTATTTGTCAAAAATAAAGTTGATTTAAATGAGAAATTTTTGGTCAAATAGGCATGTAATCAATACAAAAAGTCAACAAATGTCAAGATGAGCATTTGTCCCATATGGAAAGTTGGAAGAATTTTCCACTACTATATATAGTGACACACTCTCAACAAGGTTCGCTAGCCTTTAGAAGAGGACACTATGGAGAATGAAAGAAAATGCTGTTATGCAAAACCACACACACGTGTGCGCGCGCCGTGTCGAGCCGGGCTTAGGTTTTGGATCTTGGTGAATGTGGGTTTTAGCCCACAATAAAATGTTCTTTTGGGAGTAAATATTTATTAACTTATTTTCACAAATATGTTAATATTCCTTAAAGATAATTTGCATAACTCGATAAATCTTTATGATTGGGTCGAAAATTAATAACAAAATATTTCTGTTTTGCCTAGGTCCTTATCAGTAAGGAATAAAAGATTTATAGAATATATTTCCGTTTCTATTATTCTTTGCGATCAAGGAATAGAAGATTTCAGAATATTTCTGTTTATCTATGAGTGGCGGCCAAGGCAAACCCTTGCGCCCCAATCCTTCCATCCGCTATATATATTCGCCTCTCTCATTCATTATTCTTAATCAGCGAAATATATAGCTTTCGAAAACACAATATCCAGCAAAATTCATCTCGTCTCTACAGTCTTAGGTGAGTCTCGAGAGTATAGCGTAGATTCTTAAGTTCGCAGATTCTATAGTCGAGTGCTACGACTTTAGTTTCAACACGGTTATATCCTGGGATTCTGAATCTCATCAAACCGCCACACTGCGGGAAGTTTAAAAAATTAAGGAAAGAAATCATATCTCGACTCCGTGTATTGTCTGTCCTTAAAGGTTTTATTGAATCGTTTTATACTATATTATTATTTATATAAATTTCAATTGTTTTTAAATTCGTGATTTTTAATTTAAATTTTCGCGGTCTTACAAACATAGGAATGATACCCTGAGCTTGTGAGATGACACCATTCGTCTGCACCATTTATATAATAGGTAGTTCACATAAGCATTGGAGTGGTCAGATAAATTAAGAAAGTCTAGTTTTATGTATTATACAGCGGTAGAGTCTTAACGACAAAATGACCAACAAATTCACCAATTCCCTTAGAACCTATAAAACTGATATTAATATGAAACCTCCAAAACCCAATTCAGTACAAATTTCAAAGTTTTCAGACGCTATTTAGTACACAATTGTGTCACACAGAATTAATAGTAGCATCGACTCAAGTTACATATGAATAAATAAATAAAAATGGAAGCTTGCGTCTTTTTTTTAGTCATGGTTCTAAGTTTACGTTTTTTTTATTTGTTTTATTAAAAAGTTAGATTTTAAATTCATATTTTAGTTTTTCAGATATTTGTTTTGGTAAACATGTTTCAGATATATTATCAGATAATATTTTAGATATTTTAAATCACATTCATAACTATTGATTTTTAATATGAATGTTGACATTAATACTTGTTATAAAATATTGATCTAGTATGTATTAAGACAAAAACAAAAAAAATATGTGCTGGAGTGTACAAATCTTAAAGTTGTCGCTTCATGTTATTGCAACTTGAAATGCGACATTTTTGTCTTATCGTGCATAAACAATTTTTAATAGTGACGTATTACCTGTCGCACCCTTTTATATGATTTCCAGTATATTATTGTTTTTACTTTTTAAGTTTGTTTCACCAACAAATCGTCTTCAATTACTTGATAATTAAAAAGAAATCAATTCTAGTTCGTTTTGCTGAATCCGACGTTCCAACATCATACGTCTAAAGCTAATTCTAATTTATGATTATGCTTGAGGAATACAGTTATTATTAAAAATGACGAAATCCAAGATATATAAAAAGGTAGTATTTGACAACCAAAAAAAAGGTATTTTTCTCTAAAAAAGTAAATTAGTGATAGAATAAAGAAAATGTCCGATCCAATAATTTTTATTATACTTTTTTGTCACAACTAATATTTCAGTAATACTTTATTTTTGTTTGTTTTTATAAAACATTATAGTTTTCAAATATAATATTTTTATCCAGGCATTTTATTTTATTAATAATAAATAAATAAACTATGATTTTATTAATGTTAATAATTACCTAAAACTTCATTATATCACATCAAACTAATGAATTTTGAGAGTTTAGTTTAGACCCACAACAACAACAAAAATTAATACTCTTTATGATTCATAAAAAATGTCATTTTAATATCTTTTATATTCACTCAGTTCCTAAAAGAATAACTTTCTGAAAATTTCACAGATATTAAGAAAGCATTTCAAATTATTAATTTTCTCCTTATATATTAATTGCTACTTTAGTTTGTTTTAAATAATTAAAATAACAAAGGTAAATTAAGAAAAAATAACAATAACTACACTTATAAAATATAAAACATCTATTTTTTAAATCATCTAATATTTAGAAACAGAGAAAGTATATATTAAGAAAAGTATTTATATATACACCAGTTTATGATTATGCTTGAGGAATACATTTATTTATACACTAATTAAGTTTTCCTTTCTAATCATTAAAATAAATTAATAACAATAAAAATGAACTTTAATTAAAATAATTATATCATCCGCCACAAACCAATACTCCTTAGTTTTCTCTTATCTTTTTTCTTTTTTGACGATACTTAATTTTCTCTTATCTTTTTCTTAGATAATTGGATTACTAATTCGTTATGCAATATTTGATTCGTACTGATTTTATTATTATCGTATACGTAAATTGCACGCATTGATATCTACGAGATTTCATTAGTACGACGAACTTATTATATAAAATAATATTAAGGATGATACATGAAAATAACTTAAGATGGAGTATCTTTCGTTTCTCATTTGTTTTTTTAAATAAATCAATTCTCATTTATTGATTTATAGAAACTAAAAGATGTACTCTATCAATCCTTCTTCGTCTGTTAAATTTTAAATTATCTGAATCAAACGATATTGAAACTTCCACATTTATGATTACTGTCATCGTTGTTATTATTGCAATATAAGTATTAATGGGATATTACTCATTTAATTCCTGAAGTATTTGTAATTGGCAAATTTATTCTCTAACTATTATGTGTGTAGATTAAATCTTCAACTTAGTATTGACTTCGCAAATTTATGCATGAAAAAAGTCAACATTAATGAAGAAAACGGAAACGTTAGCGTTAACTTCTCTCGGTCTAATTTTGCAAGGTCAACATAAACTAGAGGAGTAAATTTGCCAAATTAAAAATTGGAGAATTAATCTGTATAATTAGAAAAACTTAGAGAATTAAATAATCATTTTCTATTTATACAATTATGATTATTTTCATGAATCATAATTATTTGTAGAATAGCATCAAATACTTTTTATTTATTTTATTATATTATGTTTTCTAATAATCATAAATCATAATTATTTGTAGAATAGCATCAAATACTTTTTAAATTTTTTTTTATTATATTATGTTTTCTATCTAAAATTTCATTGATTTTTTAATCAAAATGACAAAATCAGTATATATAACTTTCGAAAAACAAATAACTTAAACAGATATATTTGTCTTTAAAATTCTCTTCTCAAACTTCCACTAATTTGAGTAAAGATCAACTTCAAGACATATTTTAGATAATTTCGGGAAAATTCAGAAAATTTTGAGAAAATTAATAAATATATATATATATATATTTGAACAGGTAATTAAGGTATATGATCTTATACCCTTTTTCGTACCTGTTTGAATAAAACAAAAAGTCTCGATTGATAAGAGAATAATCATCAGTTGCTAATCAAATACTATCATATACTTAGAAAGATGGTAAAACCAAGTGAATTTGATGAAATTGTTTTTTCTAATAGAGTAACAATACCAATGACCGTATGATAGGAGAATAATCATCGGTTGATAACCAACAAAATTGCCAGTAAAGAAAAAAATCACCAGAATTAAATACATGTAATTTTATTCATAAGAATAGAAAATATAATATAATAAAATCAATATTTTTAAAAAATATTTAATGGTATTCTACAAATAATCATGATTTATGAAAATAATCATAATTTTCTAAATAAAAAATGATCATTTAATTCTTCAAGTTTTTGTCATTGTCCATATCAATTCCCCAACTTTCAATTTGCCAAATTAATTCTTCGAGTTTATGTTGATTTTACAAAATTAGACTGAGATATAAAGTCAACGGTAACGTTTCCATTTTCTTCTTGAACGTTGACATTTCTCATGCCTAAATTTACGAAATCAATGTTAAGTTGAAGATTTAATCTGCACACATGATAATTGAAGAATAAATTTGCCAATTACAAATACTTCAAGAATTAAATGAGCAATTTTCCAAGTATTAATACGTCAATAAATTCTCCACCCGACAATAGACTTTACTCATTTCAGCTCTCAACATGTTAAAAAAAACAAACACATTCCCATAGGCCATAGCCATTTTCCCCATTAAATGAATTTTTTGTATCTTCACCAACTGCTTCTAAATTATTACACTTGTCTCGTTTATTAGTTTCCTTCTCCAACAGCTTTTAATCCATAATATATTGAATGCATATGAGCATATCGCTTTCACCAAATTCAAGTTCGTATTATACACAAACACATATGAGTACGAATGTTTTTAATTCGTAATACAACATGCGTAAGATGCATGATTAAAAATATACTTAATAAATTACAGAATAATTAGGAAAAACAAATTGAGTTAACTGTTACACATATCTAGCAGGTTTTTTGCTTTTTGGTAAACGATTTTTTTTTCTGTTTAGTACTACTGCTACATAGCTTTCTGTTGTAACTGACCAATATTTATAGCAAGTAGTATTAATATCAACATTCAGAGTTAAATTCAATAACATCTAGTACCCCTTCTGTTTTTCATTAGAGGATGTTTTATATTAATATATTTTTTGTTCCAAAATATATGATGTTCTCAAATTTCTATATAAAATTTAATTTGATTTTTGTTGTTTTGGCTGTTTGAATTCTGAATCATATTTTTTATTGGTTGAATTGTTTTTTATTGGTAAAAAATATGTTTTATTTTGAAAAATAGAAAATTAAATGATTTCTTAATCTATGTGCAGATTTCTAAAACATTTTATATCACCAAAAAAACCATTTCGTATTTTTGTCAATAAAATAATATAAAAAAAACAAAATTAGTAACATAGAATTATGTGATTTCTTGCAAAATAGTAAAAAAAAAAAACAAAAATAATTCACATATACATACTAGTGACATGAGTATCTGTTAAAATCTCTACATATAATAAGAAAATAGCTAAAATATACAATAAACATGGTTTAATCTATTAATTACTAATTTGTTTTGAACGAAACTCACAAATTTTAACATATGTGTTCATAAAACATATTTTCTGACACCTATGTTCATAAAATACTTCTAATCTTCTTCCAAATTTTTGTATACTGAATATTTTAATTAAAACAAAACAAAACAAAATGATTAAGAAGACAAAAAGCTGAGAATTCACGTTGACATGGGTCAAGACCCAAGATAAAAGGGGTAATACCGTCATTTACTACCAAGTACACCAACCGATAAAACGCCCATTTTAAGACGGCGGGACAATATTCATACGTACATAATACAACATACTACACAAATTATTCACAGAAAAACTTCATCGCTCCCACAAATCTCTAAAGATAAGAGATATAGCATAAGCTTTTAATTTCTAAAAAGAGAGAGAGAGAAGAACCCGGATTCGGATCCAGTACCCGAAAATGCCGATCGGGTGGGTTAAATCCTTACATTGCAAATCAAGAGCTTTCGACGATGTCTATCATCACTCCAACAACGGTAAACTCTTGTTGCCAAGTTACAGCTGCAGAAAATCAGTTAGAGACGTCGTCGATACCCGACCCGGATCCGGTAAGAAAAACCAAAAACCCGACCCGAATCTTAGGCGTTTACGCTCCTCTTGTCGACCTGAACCAGAATCCAGTTCTTATAACCCGACCCGACGAAGCGTATCCGTAAGAGCTTCCTCCGAATCTGCGTTGCCCGTTCTGACCGATCTGCCCGACGGTCATCCTTCGAGAAACGTCGTCGAGATTATATTCCAATCGAGCTGGAGCTCCGAAGAATTTCCGGGTCGGGTTGAAATGATTTTTAAAGTTGAAAACGGGTCGAGAGCTGTGACCCGGTTTGAGGAATACAGAGAGGCTGTGAAATCGCGATCGCGATCGAAATTGGATTCCGATGACGGCGCTTGCGACGAGGACGCGAGGTGTTCGGCGGACGGGAACGAGATGATGAGGTTTTATCCGCTGGGACCGATTCCGGGAGGGATTAACGGCGGCGCATGGGTTTTTCCGGGAGGTAAAGGAGCGGCGGTTTGCACATTTTCCGGGAGCGGTGAAGCGCACGATAGCACAGGCGGCGGAGGAGGGAGGAGAGCGATGCTGATTTGTAGAGTAATCGCGGGTCGGGTTGCTAAGAAAGGCGAATTCGGGTCGGATTCAGTAGCGGGTCGAGCTGGTGAGTTGATTGTCTTCGATGCACGCGCTGTGTTGCCTTGTTTCCTAATCTTTTTCAGATTGTAATTATAAAACAAACAAAAAAACATTATATATTTTTGGTTTATTTGGTTTGACAAAAATCTGCTTCGAATTTCTTTAATTTTATTTTAATATATATATTTCATTTGGTTTCAGTCTACATTCTCACCGTTTATAAATTAAATAGTTACTTTTCCTATAAAAATATATATTAATTCTATTCAAGTGATGTTTTGATATTTGAATGCAAAATCTTAAATATATATTCAATTGATTTTGTTTCTTTTTTGTCGTTTAAAGTCACTAATAAATGAGCATCATAAATACACCCATTGGTCTATATAATTCGTTGACTGCCGAAGAGGCACCTCACATGCAAATCATAGTAGTATACAGTATTCTTGTTAATCGTTAATGCTATTATATCTTTCTTTCTTTTGCTAATTGTTAATTTAGTGAAAAAAAATAACTTACAGAAAGTATTTGATGTCTGGTCTTATTAAAAAGTAATGTGAGAAATGAAGAGGAGTTTTTAGAACAATGATGCACAATGAGTAAAATGTGTTAACAAAGGATACATATACATTGTGATTTGGACCAAATAATGATGTGAGATTTTGTAAAGATTATAGGTTTTGATTCCGAACGATATATAGATTCTTGCCTTTTGAATTTTATGCAAAAATACATGCATGATGAATTGTAATAAGATGATAGATTGTCTTGCTTTGATCGAGTTTTAAAAGTGCAACAGGGTCAAAAGTCAAAACAAAACATGAAAGCATCTCAAGTTTTGTTATTGAAGCATATGCAAAAAAAATCAAGGCCTTTAGTTCGATTGGAAAAATAAGTGTAAAATCTACAAATTATAAGATTGAATGGTATTTGGAAGAAGATCATATTATAAGTTATATGGTCTCGGCTGACAAAGATGTACAGATCTCGGTTTAAAACCTTCTAATCATTAGAAAAACATATATTAACATATTTGTTAAAGTTGTATGTAGCCATTTTCTCTAAACAAAGATGTTTGATTTGTTTAACAGAAGACAGTGTTTGGTTTTAAAAGTTGAAATAAGAATGATATGAACATTTTTGTTACGAAAAATAATTGTTTTAAATGTACGTAAAAACTAATATAATAATTGAAAATATATTTTTTCACCATTTAACCGTACTTATTATTTGTTTTATTCATTTTTATATTGTTTTTAATTAATCAACATCGTTCTGACTCAGATCAGCGTAGATTTGAGTTCCATACAATCCACTTTAACATTTCTAACATAAGTTAGTTATGGATTGATTGTACTTATTTGTTGGTGAGGCTAGATTTAGTTTGACTCAAAAAAACGTGATCAGACGAAGATAATCATGAAAATGGAGATTTGGTGGAAGACTAATACTATACATTATGATCTATAATTACAATACCAAGTGGAAATCCTAATAATAGCTCTGCATATTTTTAAATATTTGATTCCTATGTAATAATGTTGTTGAACTTGATTATATGTAATACAAACATAAAACAGACAATACATGTGGGTTAGAATATTAACTGGCCCAGATACAATTTTGAAATTGTTAATTGCAGCAGCATTTGCTTTCAAGCAACAATTTGATATCAAATTATCGTTTATATCCGTTTTTTTATTTTTCTGTCTACTGTTTCGTAGCATTCATATTAAATTATAGGAAATCTAAAGCTTAAGTTTATCCACTCATTGAGGTCATCACGAGTTCAAAATTTGCAAAGGTACATATAGAAAATCCTGCTCGAACATATGACATACTTCATATATTGGATTTACTAATTATTTGGATTGAATACAGAAAACTAAATGCCTCATTTTTCGCTTTTATGTTAAGTTCGAACTTTTCCGATCCCAAAATATTACTATAACTTTTAAAAAGAACTGCATTTTGGTAAGATAAATATTCCCTTTTAGTTCCAAATAATAATATATTATAGTAGGTATTTTTTCATCAAACCATGAGATGAGAGAGACAACCAAACAGATAGGAACGAGAGACAGAAGTAAAACACAAGTAATTAACATTTGTTAAGTTTGAGACTTCAATTTCAAGTTTTCTTTAGCTTTTTTTGAACCCATTCAACCTCTCATATTTGTCCAAGCATGAGCCTCTAATTTTATAATTATAACCATTCGTATATATATAATTGGTATTTAAAGGTGTGCATGACATAACCAAAATGTAAAAAACAAATTGGTGTTGAGAACCAAACAATAAAACCAAATTTAGATTATTGTTTGAATAAGATATACAGGTAACAAAAACATAAATGAAATTATTTATTTATTAGGTTACGAACCCGTCTTGATGTGGAAGTATTAGCTTATACGTTGATAGAGCATTAGAGCTCATTATGATTAATTTAGTATCCTAATTGTATTGTACAGTAGAATCTCTATAAATTAATACTCGATAAATTAATAATTACTATAAATTAATAATTTTTACCAGTCCCACGTTGAGTCAGTGTAAAAATTGACAAAATTCGATAAGATAATAAGATAATATTTTTTTTAAAGTTCTATGTAAAAATATGGTCCCAATAATAATATAAATTAATAATTATAAATTTAGATATATATTCATAATAGAATATAATAAACTATAAATAATATTATTGTTTCAAGTTTATAAAATTTGTTTGATTTATCTTCTAAATTCATTATTATTACATTTCTGAATGAATTTTACATTATTAAAAATATGATTTTATTTTTATGATGAATATTAAAAATTTAAACTAAAATATCTTTATAAATTAATATTTATTAATTTATCGATTAATTAATAATTCTATAAATTAATAAAATTTGAGAGTCCTAACATTATTAATTTATAGAAATTTTACTGTATACTTTCCAGATTTAATAAAGTGCTAACATAGAATATAGCTTTCTTGTATACTCCTTGCTAATTGTCAAGGTATATCCTCCGGGTCCATGAATTCGTTTAACATATAGATGGAACACGTAGTTTTGTAAAATCCATATTTAAACTATAACTAGAACTAAATTTTGGACCTGCGGGCAGGTTTTTTTTATAAAATATTTTTGGACCATAGCAAAAATCGATTTGTATTAAATTTTTGTTTAAAAAAAATTAACTTATATTATTAAATCCAAAATTGTGGTCCAAACTGAAATTTTTTATTAGATTATATAAACTATTTTTACATTTTTGGTTTTATGTTCTTAAAATTATTTTGGTTTGATTTTATAAGAAAATATATTTTGATTAGTGGATTTTCTTTAAAGTTTTGTAACAAATATTTCAAAATATTATGTTTTATAATGCAAGAGATATTTTATTTTTTTGTTATTAAAATTTCGATATTTACTTAGGCTTTGTTTGTTTTTGCGTCCCAATATTTATATTTGGATGCAAAAGCTCAAATATTATTTTTAAAAAATATTTTTAAATCAGTATATGGATGTTGTATCTGGATACAAAATCTCTAATATCTCAAAATTTATATATTTAAGATACTAAAAAAATAGAATTTGGATGCAACATTTGAATTTTAAAAATTAATAGATCAAAACACCCTTTAATTTAAACCACAAAATCAAGTTTTTTTGTCAAAACTTTAAAATCAGAGCTTTCTATCAAAATAAAAAGCCGCATTTTCTTGCAAAATCGTAAAATTACATTATTGTACCAAAATCGGGAATTCCCATAGAAACTGTAAAAATAGTAGTTTCATCAAACCGTATTTTCCTGCCAAAACTGTAAACCCACATTATTTAACAAAACCAAAAATTATGTTTCTCCTCAACACTAAAAAACCAAATTTTTAAAATTACGTGTTTTTGTTAAACCTACAAAATTGCGCTTCTCGTCAAACCCGCAAACCTGTATTTTCAATAAAATTCATAAAATTATATTTTCCATCAAAACCTATAAAATCCACAATTCCTCTTTTGACTACATATTTCCACTAAAATCTGTAAAACCCATAAAATCCGCAAAACTGCATTATTCGCATTCTGTGAACCCGTGTTTTCCTGTAATTCCTCTAAATCTGTAAAATCTTGATTTACGACTAAATTTTTAAAATCATGTGTTTCTGCTAAATCTACAAAAGCACATTTCTTGTCAAACTAGCATTTTCTCGTAAATATATATTTTCCGTTAAAACTTATAAAATCTGCTAAAACTTGTAAAACCCATAAAATCTACACAATTGTGTTTGTCAAATCCGCAAACCCATGATTTTCCGCAAAAAAAAATCATTAACAAACCATATGTAACTAGAAAATACTGATTACATATTCATTATTGACTATAAATTGTCACATTTAATAAATATCATAGTAGCTATTATATATTTTAAAGTAGTGATTTACTTTTAATTAATAGTATAGAGAAAAAAATTAATTATAATATCATGTCATATATATGTGATAGTTATGTTAAGATATTATGAAATATTTTAAAATAATTTCAAAAATAAATTAATTTGAATTTTATTAGTATCATATATAATTTATTGGTATAATCTGTTAACAAACTAATATAATTTAATTTAATTTAATGCATTTATTAATAGTTTATGATAAGACAAAATTACACTTAATGAAATGATTAAATTTTTTAGTGAATCTAATGACACATTTCATAAATATTATAGTAGCTTTTGGACATTTCAAATTAATGATGATCTTTTAATAGTATAGATTAACCGACCAATTTTCTCCGATTTACAAAATAGCACGTGATAAATAATGACATCATCGATATTCAACGAGCACACACAATGGCTTTCCCTCTAATCGCTCCTTTCCCTGCATATTTTTCACCGTTTAATTTTCAAATTACACTTTGCAAGAAAATAACATAAACCTTTAGGTACTTAAATATATACATTTTCTATGAATTATGAAGCTGACCAGAAGATAAAATTCCGGGAATATGTTACCTTTAATTCGGGTAACTCGGTAACGCATGCACACTCAACGACTTCCGCTCCAACTCGCTCTAACACAGTCCAAGACTCCAAAAATATTCATCAAGATTTTTGAAAATATTTGAGTTTACTCATCAATCGGTTAGGCCTAAGAGTAAAATTGCCCAATTTAGCAAAAACAAGAAAAGAATGCCCAATTTGGCTTTTGTTTAGGAACTGTTAATCTACTTTCGATGTATATAGAAAATATTAAAATATAAACATCTATTTCAATTTGTTATGGTTTCAGTTTCTAACTTTGTCGTAAGTAGTAACCGTCGGCATATCGTCTTGGCGGTAATTTTCAAAAATATTAGATTTATGTTTTATTTTCCAAAATACTACTAAAATAAATATAAAAAAATAAAAATACCAGAAAAGTTAGTAACTTCTTAAAACTGACGAATTTTTAAAAAAAATCTGGTACTTTGGAAATTAAATAGAACTTCTTTTGTGGTAGTTTAGGATATTTTTCTTTATTATATATCTATGTTTGGTTGTTTTATACCAAAGTTTACCCAACTTTAGTTTTAGCTTGATCAACAAGTAATTTACAGATTTAGAAAAGTGACAAACATATTTAAATAAATTGGAAGAAAATTGAAGAGCCCTATAGTTAGATAGATGGTAATAATTCAGCTACTGTGCTATATATATATATATATATTGATAAAAAAGGAGAATTTTTTTACCGATCAAATTCACGGCGGCACAGAGAGTTCCGCCGGTAGCAATCAAATC
This sequence comes from Thlaspi arvense, assembly GCA_911865555.2. NCBI lineage: Eukaryota > Viridiplantae > Streptophyta > Magnoliopsida > Brassicales > Brassicaceae > Thlaspi > Thlaspi arvense. The sequence goes on along the minus strand of OU466862.2, from coordinate 59,483,939 downwards.
ATCGACCACCAATGCTCGATCACCGGAATCCACTGCTCTGGCATGCATCTCCAGCCGGTCACTTCCGTACTCTAACTCATACTCTTCAAATATTATTTCGCCTGATTATATATTAACCATATATATAATTAGACCCCCATACTTGATATGCTAAGCATTACTTAACACTACTTTACACATTATAGCTTGACATATACGAATACTAAAAATAAGAATTTATATATGTTATATTTCAAAGTTTGGAAATTGGAATGGTATTACCGGGCAATTTCTTTGGTTTACGAAGGGGTACGAATTTTGCTCCAATGGCTAGTGCGATGGGCGGACCGAATATGAAACCGCGAGCCTCTATACCTAATAAATAAATAAAGAAATTAAAAACAAAGTATAAGGGTTTTAATTTTTAACTTTCATACGTATATATATTTTTTGTCTTTTTTTCTTTCGTATTTGTAATAGCAATTAGGGTCAATATGAATAGAACCCTACGCGCATGCGAACCATGAGAAACCCTAATTCTTCGAAACTTAAAAGAAGATGCCTCGAAAACATTTTTGAAAAGGAAGACGCAAAAGTCCAAAGCATTGACTTTAACAAAGGAAAAGAAATAATGTCCAAATAATTGACTCTTTTTTGTATAGAGCAAAAGGCATGGGCCAGATTCTAGAGCACACAGGCCAACACAAGATGATACAAACTTTACAAAGGATCAAATTTACATGGATGTGAACTTGTTACATACTTACATTTAGATATATAATCTATCAGATTCTAAATACCTCACTCCCTCGAAACTAGTACATGTGTGTGTGCGTGTGTGTGAGAGTTAAATTTATTGGAAACTCATCGTAGTGAGGTACATAGTTCATCAAAACCGTCTTTAAGCTAGCTCAAAAATAAAATGTTCTTCACTATTTTCTTTGAATATTTATTGAAATTAGAGTACTCCATAATCATTAGATAAAAAGAGAAGTAAAACGTCTATATGTTTGCTACCAAAAATAATTGCACACGGCCTTCAATTAGTTTGAAACTACAACGTATTTTATGACTAAAAACATTAGAAATTACTGTATAGGGCTAACACATACATATATATATATATATATATTAACTTCATACTATTGTATATTGTCCCTAAATAAGTACGTAATCATTGTACTGCGACTTGTATTCATAGTATAATTTCTCCATTAAAAACTACATCGTTACAATCTCCTTGGCTAAAATTGGGAATCATAGGCGGAACCATATATTAAGTGGTGTGATTATCACACCAACATTGTTATGTACGTATGTCAACGTAGGATAGAGTCGTATGTACGTATGTAAACATAAGATATAAACCTACTTGTCAATTATATCCTCTCGATCGTCATTGTTATTCACCCAATATAGAAAGAAAGAGGGCCGTTGAATAACAATGATGAGAGGAAAATAGAGTAAGCTTTATTTAGGGGCCAACCCTTTTAAAAAGGTGGCATCCGTTTTAACTCAACCACCCGTTTTTCCAAACAAGATTCCACCAGTTACACAATGACTAACTGAATTTATGAACTACAAGAATGAAGTTGAAATTACCTTTCATTTGGTGAATTTCAGTTTCGTATATATAATAAATATTAACATAAAACCTTTTTATGCATTTTCTCGTTTTTTTGGGAGTTTATTAAGTTTAATTCAAATATAGAAAACATAAAACCTGGAATTTGGTAGACTTGTTGTAACATTGTTAGTTTTTTACCACTATATATGGTCCAATAGTTTGATTATCAATCATGATCCTAAACAATAGATATAAATCAACTATACCCAATTTTGACCGTATCTTATTAAAAATGAAAGTCATCAACATAATTAAACTTTTTTTTGCCCACGCGAGGTTTATAAATTAATTAATTAAAATAAGATAAAGCAAAGAATGAATTACTTTTGTTTTGTGCTTTTTATTTATAAGAATATAAGAGAGTACCTGCAACCACCGAGATGTTCATGTCTCGATACCTCTCAACAAACAGATCAATAGTGTCTTTAAAAGACTTAGAATCTAGCAGCAGTGTTGTTATGTCTTGGAACATTATTCCTGTAATTTCCACATTAATATAAACATGTACATTTATAATCCCAAAAACAAATACACACATATCATTAATCAAGAAAACAGTTCTTGAATTGTATCCATAAGTTCGCTAGTCGTGTAAGAAGTAAGAACATTTGACTGTGATAAGTCTCCTGAGTGGCGGTGACCACAATATTACAATTTTCTCAGCAACCAAAACAATAAATTAAAAAGAATATTGTTTTACCACTGAGGATGAAACTAAACTCATCACACAGTCACAAGAAAAGGTCGAAGAGGAGATAGAGAGAAAAAAAAAAAGAAGGAAAACTACCTTTCTTGGGAAAATCTGGAACGACACGGATCTTAGTTTTAATTCCGTCGATACGAGAATCCTTCACTTCGTTCACAGACATTTTCAACAAACTCACCCAAAAGGGAATGTTCGCAAGTCTTTTTCTGTTTGAGAGAGAGAGAGAGAGAGAGAGAGAGAGAGAGAGAGAGAGAGAGAGAGTGCAGAGAATGAAAGAAAGGGCGTTACTTATTACTTATATACAGAATAATTTTTTGTGATATTTTTATTTTCAAACTTTTGTAACCTGTGACAAAAAAAATGAGTAAAAGCTTATTAGGTCTAATGGTTGATCAAATTTTTATAAAGTTTCTTACATTAGGTTTGCAATTTGGGTATTAGAAAATGTGAATTGTGCAGATTAATTGAAACAAATTTATAGAAGATCATTTCCAATTTAGTGAAACTAGAGTCAATCCTTATGGTTTATGTGTATTAAGACTTTTACAAGAAACAAAAGTCACAAAATTAATATAACTGAATACCGAAATCGAAATTTGGGCCCTTCACTTGAGCCTTGATCCTACCCAAACTTGAGCCTTCAATGATCACAGCCAAACTTGGCTACTTGATCTTGACTACAAACTTTTCATTTACCAACATAATCCACACTTGGCTACTTGATCTTGACTATAAACTTTTCATCTACCAACCTAATCCTCATCCAAATCCTAACTATAAGATCCATAGTGAAGGGAGGATATAGAGTGGGAGATCTATAGTAATAGATATCTTTTGACACTTTTATTTCAAAGAAGAAAAGCAAATTTCAAATAAATAATGTATTAAAAAAAAGGAAAAGGAAAGTCACATCTTCTAATCTTATTTTATGTTTGGGACAGTCGTTCAAATAATAAAAAAGCCTAAAAGGCAACCACCTTTTGAATTGTGATTGGTCATTATCCATTATCCATTTCCTCGCTCCTTTTTCATGTAATTTGTGTTGTGTGCTGTTATTTTCTTGCGATTTTGTTTTCTCTATCAATAAATGTCTTGAACATGTACTGTGTCACCAATTAAAGAAAAAAGACGGGACTAAATTATGTCTTAGTTGTGTGATAAATAAATTCTTTGTCTAAAAACTAAATTTTGCTTTGTCCCATTTCAAAAAAAAAAAAAAAAAACTAATATCTTTGTCGTTGTCGTCTTAGTTGAAATTTTTATTTTTATTCATAATTTTCGGACGTAGTGGCGAGTATGACCCGATAACGAACACTATCAGGCCCATGGGCTGATAATAATCTACCTTTTTCTTTTGTAACGACTAATGATCAAATTTTCAAAATGAAGAATCCAATTACCGTTTGATTTCAAAGAAAAATAATTTAGTTACTTAGTAAGATGTTGAATCTATACAAAAATGAGTAATGTTGTTGATGGTAGATGCAAATTTGAGTAACATGTTTAGGGGTGGATCTTTTGTTTATATTCTTTGTAATCGGTTCGGTGAACATGATTCTAGTAAGACTTTAATTGGTTCGATTTCTAACAACAATCTTTTCGGCTTAGTTCATTTTGGTTATGTTTTTGTTTAGTTAGCTCGTTTAACGAAAATATAACGAAACGTCAACGAAAGCCATTCGAAAGATTGTTTGATTAGGGTTATTATTTTGTTGTACAGTTTGTGTCTTTATGTTTAATTCGGTAGAGTTTTGTTCGGTTCGTATAAAATGTCCCCATCCTAACCGGAAATTGATTTTCGATGGGCCACCCGACTAATGCCTTTCATCAACCAAATGTGTTTGTATTAATGTGATTAGTTAAGCTTTACTTTTTTATGGGACATCACAATTACAAACATTTTCTTATTTTTTTGACATCCACACAATGACAAACATATATATATATATATATATAAATTATGAACACAGCCAAATAGAGTGATGTCAAGAACATTATATTAAAATCTTGTTACAGAAATTAACATTACATTTATACAATGTTCTCTTCCCTTCCCTCAAGTGTCGTCTTCAGTAGATACACATATTATTAGTCTGTAATAAGATTATTAATGATTAACCCACCAATACTAAAATCATCAATGAGTTTGGTAGGCACCGTCTTTCTTCTAGTAAGTATAATTCATTATATTAGTTTGTTCTCCGTACAGTTTTAAATTTGATATATCAATTATAAAAACAATTATCTTTTACGTATATTTTAGCTAAATTAAAAATGTTGAATTTTCAACTCCAAAAACCCGTGAGGTATTTTAAAATTGAACTTGTTTGAATGGAGTTAGAATATAGGAAGAAGGAAATCATGCATGGTTCATACATCCTAAAATACTAAATAATGGTTATTAAAAAACACTAAATAACAAAATTAACTTAGCGTGTATTACTACGTTAATGACGCAATTCTAAAACTTGTTAATTATTTAGTATGATAACTACATTTATACCCAAACGTAAATTATGTCATATAATTTGATGTTTTAAACACAGTACGATAGAGATGTTTTGATATATAATGACTGAACTTTTTTATATATAAAAAAAAAATGACTGAACTGTTTCACTGGTTCTTTAGCTTCCTAGGGAAACTCCAATGAAGATTCTCTGTCAGAGACTTATGTTTTCGTGACTCGTTGTAAACTGTAAAGTGTAACTTCAGTGTTGCACGTGACAAAGTCCCAGTGGTTAAAAGAAACAAATTATTTGGGGGTATTACTGTAAAAGAAATTTTGAGTAGATAAATTAACTCATATGCTTTTGTCAATTTTGGAAAAATTACTGTGAAAGAAAATATCAAGAAAATTTTATTTAATAACTAAATTTAAGCAAATATCCCGAAATCATCATTAGCAAAAAAAGAGAGAAAAAAAAGCAAATTTCCCAGAAAGAAATGAAGAAATACACTTTCAGCTATCGGTAAACCGCAAAACGACGATACAATAAGAGCAAAAAAAAATCAGAGCCATTTAGTCTCGTGTAGGGACCCACCAGCGTTAATTTTCGCTCTTTTTAAAAAGCCTGTGATTTTTAATCCCTTTTTCCAACTAACTCCGTTTCTGACCGTTAACTTTAATCTCAATTCTCCAACTAGTCTAACTTGTGATTTAACTGATTTTACCTTTTAGCCCTCCAAGATCCACGTGACTAGCACTTTTCTCCCCAATACATTACACAAGACCCCCGTGGCCCAAAGCCCACTTACACATTTTTTGTACGTGATCATCCTCCTCATTTTCAGTTTACACACGAAAATACGAAATGCCACTGTATTTTTATGATAGTTTGGGCTATTTATTTTTTATATTCAATTATAAATATTTACATTTATATTTTCTTCTTCTTAAAAAAAAATCTTACTACACACTACAGTTACCTATGCAATAAGAATTCTGTGTATATTTCAGACTTTTAAAAAAAATAGTGGGGAAAAAATCTTATCATCGCGAACGTTGTAAAGCGAGGATTTTGTAAAGCGAGAAAGACAAAAGTGAACAAATAAAAGGCAGTTCCTTTGTTGCCTTTTCAAGTATAAAGGGCCCATCTAAGGCCCAGCTAACACGTGGACGCGTCTACATTTCACTCCAACACGTGTCGTCTACGCTCCTTTTAGTCTCTTTTGACTCACTGCCACGTGTATGTTGATGGACCAGCAAGTAACAACCAACGTCCTACCGTTATACTAATCACACTTAACGTTTTCTGTTATGACTTATGAGGTAAAAAAAACCACAGTTTAAGAATTTTTTAAAAGTTGTGGAGTTTGAGCCGTTGATGTAGTGAATCTGACGGCTAATTCGTAGTTTCCTCATTTTTTGTCGTTTTTGTGATCGGTCATGGATATACAGTGTTAGAAATTAGGTGAATGAGGTAATAACATAAAAATGGGATAAACAATGTCGAAAATAAAATACGCTTAGCATTAGAAATTTACTGAAATAATCGGGGTTTAATCAAATAGATGACAAGCTTTTTCAAAGTATGATAAACAATCTGGTTAATTCGTTCTAAAATATTATAAAAGTTGAGAAATTTGGTGCTAATTAAATGGTAAATGTTTGTTCAAAAAAAATATATTAAATGGTAAATGTTAATAAGATAAACGATCAGACGACGACAAAATAAAAAAAATTAATAAGATAGACGACTTTCATGGGACTTTTGAACAAACTGAATAAACAAATTACATTTATTTGTCCGACTAAAAAAAACTACCATAATTTGTATGATAGGAAGGTTCATTCTTCTACTATAATCTTTTTAATTAAATTATCCATCAACAACCGTACCAAAATCGTTTTCATTAAAGAAAATAATTGTCTATTGAACAGTTTTTAAAAAAAAGAGATGACTAGTCACAAACTCATCACGTACTTACTTTACATTAAAATAAAAAATATGTACACAAGAAATTAAATAAACGTAAACCATATGTAACGTGTTAATTATTGGTCGATCATTAAAAAAACACATTTCGTAAATAAATCCAACATGGATGGTGTTTTACAAAAAGAACAACAAAACGCGTGGTAACCTTCATAACCACGTCTCTTCATCTCTCTTAAGTTAAGTCTTATAGAATTTAATATTTTAATTAAAACCAAACCAAAGACAAAGAGAGTTCTATAAATACCCAAAACCCTCCGGTTTCTTCTTCTCCCCTTTCTCCTCTTCCTCCTACATTCTCGACTCTCTCTCTAATTAGTGTTTTCAAATAGCTTTAAACAAAACAAAAAAATCACAAAATCTATAATTTTTCTGCCATCTTTGGGATTTAGTTTATTCGATCAAAGGAAACAAAAATCCATTGTTCTGGAGATTTTTTTTTCCCTTTCCTTCCTTTGGAGCTCGTTTGAATCAGGTTTGAGTTCATTTCCGCGTTTTTCTTTTTTTCTTGGTGCTGTTTCAAGATCGCTTAATCATTTTATAGAAATTTTACGGATCTATTTAGTTCAGTTTTGTTTTTTGCTAAATCCTAATACGTTATAATTTTCTTGTTTTTCTTTACATTTCTCTTCATCGAATGGATATTTATCACTCTCTGCATTTTTAGATCCGTTTCTGTTTCCTCGTACATTTAATATCAGTTTCTGCAAAAATAGGTTATTTTGTAGAAAAAAAAAATTCGTCGTATTCGGTAAAAAGACGCACGCAATTTTGTCCGTACACCTAGAACTATGCACCTCGTATTAACGCATAAATCTGAAGAATAATTTTCAATGTACCAAAATTCTTCAGAACTGGAGAGTGATTTGACATGTTTAAACTAAATTCTGTACTTTATTTGTTTGTGATTTGTCGAGTTCTCGAGTGATGTTTTAGAAGTTTGTCGGTGTTCTGTTTTAAATATTAGACCTACCAAATAAAAAAATTTGGGTAAAAAGATTGTTGAAATTTCCGGTACTTGTCAAAATCACTGGACCCTTTATATAAATAAAAACATGAAGGTTACGACAAATAAAATCAAGACGATTTTATTGTTTTGACTTTTGACTGTTCTTTTTATTTTTCTTATATTCACTTCTGTTAAGAGTCATTAATTTTTTTTGTAGAAATGATAATCTCTTAACAAAGCATAGTTAAAATATATATATATATATATATATATATATCAAAGGTTGCAATATGAATGACTTTGTTTTCTGGTGTGTTTCACAGATATCAACCTGATTGAATCTGAAAGTATATCAAAGAAGACGACGATGAACAGTTGGAGATGATGATTAGGTACTGTAAAAACATAATCAAGGAACAGAATCTTATTGGAAAAAAAAAATCAAACTTTTTTCTGAATTCTCTTTTTTTTTTTTCTTTGTTCATCATAAGTTTTCAGGAAACTTTCGTTTAATGGAGCTTTCACCAACAAGCAGCGACAAGAAAACAATGAAAAGGTGGTTTTTCATAGACAAACGAGTTGGATAAAAAGTGTTTTTTTTTTTTTTTAAGATAAAGAAAAACCCCAAAAAAATTAAGTTCTTGCATCAAAGCATTTATAAGTCATGGAGTTAAACCCAAAGCACACATCCTCTGTTCTGAAAGATCCTACACCAACAACTAACAAATCAAGACTCGGCGTGTCATCCAAATTGGCATCCAATTCTGGAAGATTCATGATGACTCCATGGAAGAAACCTGCAAAACTCGATGATGTTAGATCCAACGGTTGGTTAGATGCAATGATTTCATCTTCTCCACCGCGTAAGAAGTTAGTTAAAGATTTCAATGTCGAGGTTGCTCCAGAAGATGATTTTGCTCAACGTGCCTGGATGGTACGTACAATATTTAATAATTTAATCTTTTTTTTTGGTAATAATGTTATTAATAATTTAATCTTAAATGTTTTTCTTGATTTATTAATTTTGTTATCCTCGCCATGTTCTTGAAAATCTGAAACAGCTCAAATATCCTTCTGCGATTAGCTCGTTTGCGCATATTGTAGCTCAAGCAAAGAACAAGAAGATAGCTGTGTTTCTTGACTATGACGGTACTCTTTCTCCAATAGTTGATGATCCTGATCGTGCCACTATGTCCGATGCGGTAAAAAAACTAAAACCCTTAAGTTAATGACTCTGTCCTGTTCTGTTTTTTTTTTGTCATCGAAACATTATGATTAATTAAAAGATTACTTCTTTTGGTCTCTTAGATGCGTTCTGCAGTTAAAGATGCCGCGAGTTACTTCCCAACTGCAATAATAAGCGGTAGAAGCCGTGACAAGGTAAAAATCCTAAACCGTATGTATATACTAAGATCCTAAGCCGTGATAAAGTAAAAAATCTTAAACGGCAAATCCTAAACCAGTAGAACATAAACCTAATACAGTTTTTGGTTGTATTCAGGTTTATCAGTTGGTAGGATTAACAGAACTTTATTACGCGGGTAGTCATGGAATGGACATAATGACTTCTTCTAATGATCCGAATTTTTACAAATCGTCTGACCAACAGGTAACAAATGATGATTTCATTAACTGTGTATTGTGCTAAATGATGATGATCCGAGTTAATTTTTTGTTGTAAACACATTTTTGTTGGGTGTTTATTAGGAAAAGGAAGTGAATCTATTTCAGCCTGCTAAAGAATTCATACCGATAATCGACGATGTTTTTAAAACGCTAGTTGAGAAAATGAAAGATATTAAAGGTGCAAAAGTAGAGAATCACAAGTTTTGTGCATCTGTTCATTACCGTAACGTGGATGAGAAGGTAACACAACAAAAACAAAACCGTTTGAGTTTTGCTTTAGACTTTGATGGATTTTAAATAAAAAACGTTTGTGTTTCTGTAGGATTGGCCAATCATTGCGCAACGCGTTCATGACCACTTGAAACAATACCCTCGTTTGCGTTTAACTCATGGGAGGAAGGTGTGATTAGCTTAGAGATCATTATTATACCATGTTCCTAATTAAAATTTCGACTTAAATTCTATAATTAAAGATGAATCATTTTTTGGTAATCAAGGTTTTAGAGGTTCGTCCTGTGATAGACTGGAACAAAGGAAGAGCGGTCGAGTTTCTATTAGAATCTCTCGGTATATATATACATTTAATCTTATGTTGCTTTCTCTCCTAAAAAACCATTGATTGTTTTACTAAATTTGTAATTTGATCAAATCTTGTTAGGATTAAGCAACAAAGACGATTTGCTTCCTATTTACATTGGAGATGACACAACTGATGAAGATGCATTTAAGGTAATTTATTTAACAATTAATTACAGTTTATAATTCGTTTAGAATAAAAACAACTGATCGATAAACACTATGAATCCTGTAGGTACTGCGAGATGGGAATCGAGGTTTTGGGATCTTGGTATCGTCTAAACCAAAAGAAAGCAATGCGTTTTACTCTCTTAGAGACCCATCTGAGGTAATAACATAAAACCCTTTAACAATTTCTTGAAATGGGTTTAATGCTACATAGTATTGATATATTTTGTAATTACTATCATTGTTTGTGTGCTTGATCTGAGCTAAATTGTGATTTGCAGGTGAAGACGTTTCTAAAGACTTTGGTGAAATGGGCAAAGCTGGAGAAGAACTCTACTGGTTTTTGATTGTTATAGTGGAAAACCTGATTGAAAGCTTATTTACCTTTTTTTATATTTTCTTCACCCTCAGAGTTTTAGTTACAGCTTAATGTATATGTTTTCATATATTTGTGGGAATTAAGATATGTAACTTTTTTAAAATATATTCCATGATTTTCCAAAAAAAAGACATTCTCCTTGCAACTCAAGTTGCTCATCAACTGTTATATCTTTATGTAATTATTTAAAGATGTTTATTCTATTAAATCAAACCGATCTGATCAAAATGGAACCACAAAGAAAATAAAGATGTTGTTAAACTTCATTTTTTTGACGTTGTTCTCTCTAGCATTTTGATAGTGTATGCGGGATAAGGATTAGGATATTATAAGTGTCTATTGTTACTGTTAGAATACTGTAAAACTAACTTAGTTTAACGTCTCAATATGTATTTAATAATACTTATACTATAGTATTAAAGTTGTGTAAATAAGATCTTCAGCTAAGAAACTATTCCACAAACATATTCCAAATTTGCGACCACAACAAACATACCACAGTTTAACAATAGAGTTACAACACTGCAAAAACTAAACCCTGGCCAAATTTTTTTTTTCCAGTTGCAAACATTCCCTAACAAACTACAAACCAAGAAAACATCCAACAAGATTTGTGGCTAAAGATTAGAAAAGGTTTAAATCGATTTGTAGAAAATTAGCTTCTGCTAGGGAGAACTTTTTGATTGGAAAAAAAAACCGATGTCATAATCCAATACTATTAGATAATTTTTAAAAAATAATAATTAATGGTCTTGTTATCTCACTTTCCCTTTCTCAACTCTTTCATCTATTCTCAGCATCGTCTTGGAAATTTCCCATCGAGTCCAAAATCCAGATGTTGTCGTCGTCTTTGACTCATCCTCAAAGATTCGATGTGTTCTTGAGTTTCAGAGGCAAGGACACTCGCCGGACTCTAATCAGCTTTCTCTACAAAGAGCTTACTAGAAATGGTCTTCGAACTTTCAAAGACGACATGGATCTTGAGATTGGCCGTCGTATCTCTCAAGAAATCTCGCTCGCAATCCAAAACTCGAAAGTAGCCATCGTGGTGGTGTCCCTGGGCTATCCAGATTCGGGATGGTGTCTCGATGAGCTCGTGGAGATCATGGACGCTGAAAGAAAAGGTTCGCTCGTCGTTATCCCAATCTTCTACGACGTGGATCCTTCTCACCTGAGGAGACAAATCCGAAAAGTCGCCAAACAGTTCAAGAAGCATGAGGAGAGGGAAGATCAACAAACTATGGTATCATGGAGACAGGCACTCGTTAGTCTGGCAGCTATCTCCGGTCAATGTTTACGAGATTGGTATCTTTCCTTTTGAAGCTTGTCTTTCTTTCTTTGTATTGCTTAGAACACTATAAGAAAACATTGCATATTTTGACAGACATTCTGACAGATTCTAATTGAATTTCATTATGTCGAAATTTCGTTAAAAAATTTTCATGGATTTCTGACGAGTCTAAAAATATATGTAAAGTATTTAGATTCATTAGAAATTCATATGGACTTTTTTTTTCCAACGATCTATATCTGATGGTCAAAATCTGTCAGAAACTCGTCGGAATTAGCCATTTCTGACAGATTCTTTCATAGTAATTAGTTGTTTTCTTTTAGTGGAAAGAATCAACTACGTGGAAAATTTCACTTGGATTTGTTGTAGGGCCTTGGGCATAAAGCGTTTCACAATGTTCACATGACTAGTTTGTTGATTCGTTTTTGTCTTTTTTAGGAAAGATGACTCGAAGCTGGTTGAAGAAGTTACCAAGAAAACATTCATGTTATTATTCTCTGCAAGACCACCACCATTATTACTAAGTAATATTTGTTGCATCACAAGTGTTTTTTACATGAACGTGATCGACGAGGTTTTTAGAACCCTTGTTGAGCAAATGAAAGATATCAAAGGTTCAAAAGTAGAGAATCACAAGCTATGTGCATCGGTATATTACCGTAACATTGATGAGAAGGTACACAAAACAGATAAAAAAAAAAAACATTTTTGAAAACTTTAGACTTTGATGGATTTGAAAAAGAAAAAATGTTTGTGTTTCTTTAGGATTGGCCAGTCATTGCTCAACGTGTTCATGACCACTTGAAACAATACCCTCGTTTGCGTTTAACTCATGGGAGAAAGGTGAAATTAACTTTTGGAGAGATATATACTTGTAATTATCATGTTTCTAATTAAATTTTTGACCTCAATCCTATAATTAACGATAATTTTGTGTGTTGGAATTATAGGTTTTGGAGGTTCGCCCTGTGATAGACTGGAACAGAGGAAGAGCGGTCGATTTTTTATTAGAATCTCCTCGTATGCATAATAATCTTTTAGTGTAACGAATCTGAATCCATATTTCTTGATTATGACGGATTACAAAGATAAACTCTGATTGTTTGAATACAAACCGACTTATCAATCTCCTGGCGATCAAGCATAGATCCATGAGACTCAAAACCTATATTCTTAAAAAAGAAAAGAAATATAGATCATGGCCTTTCTGATGTATAGTAACAACAAAAGACGCAAGAGAACTGTATCATATAAAGTTATAAAACAAAAACCAGATCCATTAAAAATATTACATGTCATCTTCGATCCAAAGTGGCTTCTTCTTCTTCTTCAATGTTTTTGTATCGAAACGTGACTGATTATTCGTCTTTTCACGTATAAGCAGAGACAAAGAAGCACGAGTGTCATCAGTCCCTACCAAACCATTTCTCTTTTGGGTTATCTCCAATTTGGGAATAGCAGCGACAAGACTTGTAGCTGGAGGAGAAGCTCGTGGGTAGAAGAAGTCGGTGGGGAAGAAACTATATTGAAGTCCGGCCATTTTCTATTTTTAATGTTTTCTCTTTTGTGAGTTTTAGGTTTGAGAAAACTTGTTCTCTGTGCTAAGAGTCTATTTATGGGCAAAATGGGAGAGAGGCAGAGAGCTGACTTTTACCTAAATGCGGAAAGTTAGGGGTGTAAAATGTAAACGTTTAAAAGAATAGGGCCTACTTTCTTGAAAATCTTGGGGGTCATTTTGTTCCGTATGCGAATCAGTTAGCATAAATCAGGATATTCGAATATTTCAGTAAATCTTGGGCGGTGCATGATTTTGTTATAAGAGTCAAATATCAAACTCAAAAAAACATTAAAATAAATAAATTAGATAGTGTGTTAAATGTTCATGAGTTTGGACGGCCACATGATTTTTTTCGTATTAATTATGTGAAAAATAAAATAAAAAGATAGCTAGTAATATGCCTACTTTTTTGTGTGGGCACAAATGATATTTGGTCATGTGTGTATCGTGACTGGTACATGATTCGTTCGTATAATACAAAGTAAAGTATATCTTTCTAATTCTATGTTACAATATACGAGAATAATATTTACTTGTTATTTAATTTTAAACTATATATCGTCGCCGGTTAAAACCTCATTTTTCTCTCGTCACACATTTTTATAATATAGGGATTGTCTTCTTATTACTCAAAAGAGACAACGCGATTATACAAATAAGCATGACGCGTTCTTCATGCCTCAGTAGGTTTGTGACAATTAGTATTTATAACTATATAGATAAGATAAGTAGTTTTGTTAACATGAGACCGCAATAATTGACTTGTTTCAAGATCAAGGATCATAAAATAATGCGTGTATACAAATTTTTCCTCCAGCTTTATTATGACTGATGAAGTTATGCTATTGTGAAAATTCTAACCAAAAACAACATTTGAAAAAAAAAACAAAAAATAACCATTACATCTCAATAGTCTAGTTATCAAAGAGATCCTTAAAGCTCTATTTTATAGAAGAACAGTAATTCTATGCTATTTAGCATAAGACATATTTTTTAACTATGCTGTAAATGTTGTAAACTAATATTTTATAAAGAAAAGCAAAGAAGAGTTTAAAATCTTTTGAACTTCAGAGAGAAAGAGAGAAAGATGAACATAAAAACTTCATTTCTTTCTTTTTCTGAACTTATGATTTTACAAAGAATGAAATCACCTATTTATAGGAAAAACCTTACTTCATAGTGAAGTAAGCTAATCTATAAAGACAAAACATATAGATAAACATTATCCATAACATATGGATAAACATTATCTAAAACTTATGGATAAGCATTATCTTTTAATATACTAATGTATAAAGACAAAAACAAATGGATAATCACTATCCATTTAACACTCCTCCTTGATTATCCATCACTAATGATATATTATGTACTGCTTCGTTAAAAACTTTATCATGAAAAAACCCGTGTGGGATAAAACCATGACAGGGAAAAGAGTGCAGTAGCGCTCCCCCTCGAAATGGCGCATGAGTATCTATCGCTGTGAAGTTGCGTGCTGCCTCGTTAAAAACCTTTCCATGGAAAAACCCAATGGGATAAAAACCATGATAACGGGAAAAAGAGTACAGCTAAAGCAAACTCCCCCTGAAAAAGATGGATCTCATCCTCTCTTCACAAATCTCGTAGATGCCGCATTCCAATACTATGAACATGTTTCTTGAATGTTGTAGTAGGAAGCGCTTTTGTGAAGAGATCAGCTGCGTTGTCACTTGAACGAACATACTGAATATCCACTTCCTTTTTCTTCTCGAGCTCTTGAGTATATGAGAAAATATTGGAGGGATATGCTTCGTTCTATCGCTCTTGATATAACCTTCCTTATTTTGAGCGACACAAGCAGCATTGTCTTCAAACACTTTTGTTGGTTCTTTGTCTGTGATTATTCCGCTTGCTTCTTGTATGTGATGAGCTATCGACTGAAGCCATACACATTCTCTGCATGCTTCATGAAGCGCAATAATCTCCGCATAGTTTGAAGAAGTCGCGACCAAAGTTTGCTTTTGAGATCACCAAGAGATCGCAGTTCCACCAAATGTGAAAACATATCCAGTTTGCGACCGAGCTTTATGCGGATCAGACAGATATCCTGCATCTGCAAAATCAACTAGACCAACCTCAGGGTTTCTAGAATAATATAATCCAAATTCAATCGAACCTTGAAGATAACAGAATATATGCTTTATTCCATTCCAATGCCGGCACGTCGGTGATGAACTATACCTTGCAAGTAAGTTAGTAGCAAATGCTATATCTGGTCTAGTATAATTTGCAAGATACATAAGGCACCGATATCGCTCATATAAGGTACTTCAAGACCTAATATTTCTTCGTTACCTTCACAAGGTCGAAATGGATCCTTGTCAACATCAAATGGTCTTTTGACCATTGGAGTACTCAAAGGAGTCGCTTTATCCATACTAAAGCGTTTCAACACCCTTCTGGTGTAATTTGATTGATGCACAAATATTCCATCTTGGAAATGCTCTATCTGGATCCCTAGACAAAATTTTGTCTTTCCAAGATCTTTCATTTCGAACTCTTCTTTCATATGAGTTCTTGCATCATCAATCTCTTTTTGAATTCCGATTATATTCAGGTCATCAACATAAACAACAATGATCACAAATCCTGATGTGGATTTCTTAATAAACACACAAGGGCATATCACATTGTTGACGTAACCTTTACTCAACAAATATTCACTTAAGCTATTATACCACATGCGTTCGGATTGTTTTAATCCGTAAAGTGATCGCTGTAATTTGATCGCACACATCTCTTTAGATGTTGATCTTAATGCTTCCGGCATTTTTAATCCCTCAGGGATTTTCATATATATCTCATTCTCCAGTGATCCATATAAATATGTTGTCACAACATCCATCAGATACATGTCTAAATTCATGGATGCTGCTAGACTCATTAAGAATCTGAAAGTTATTGCATCCATTACCGGGGAATATGTTTCTTCATAATCAATTCCCGGTCTTTGAGAAAAACCTTGAGCCACAAGCCTTGCTTTATACCTTGTGACCTTATTTTTCTCATTTCTTTTTCTTACAAACACCCATTTGTATCCAACGGGCATTACATGCTCTGGTGTTGTGACAATAGGTCCAAAAACTTTTCTTTTATTCAGGGAGAATAATTCTGTTTCAATGGCCATTTTTCATTTCTCCCAATCATGTCTTTTCTGACATTCTAATATGGACCTTGGATCTGGATCATCGCTTTCAAGCTCTTTATATACAGAAAATGAGAATATTCCATCAATATCCTTTATCTTATCTCTGATCCATAATTCTCCATTTTGGGCGTAATTGATAGAAATCTCATATTTTTCTGTTTCACATTCGTCTCCAAGACGAATCTCTTTATCTGGTTCTTCTAGAACCTTTTCACAAATGTCTTCAGGACATTTTTCTTTAAATGGTTCCTCTAGAACCTTTTTACTTTCTTCTCCCATATTCTTTTTCTTTCGGGGAATTTTATCTTTAGAACCCATCGGTCTCCCCCTCTTTAACTGAACTCTAGGTTCATTTGATATGTTCCCATCAATGTGTTCTTCAGGAACACTAATTCTGGATGGAACATTTGCTGCAGGGATATATGATTTTGTCACCCTCTTTGTATCTGTGAACGCATCAGGTAACTGATTTGCCATATTTTGCATATGTACAATTTTCTGAACTTTCATCTCACGTTGATTGGTAGGAGGATCAAGATAAGCCAAAGATTTTGTACACCAAGTGATATCTTTTGGTGATTCTCTCAATCCTCCCTCTAACGCGGGGAATTCATCTTCATTAAAATGGCAATCGGCCAAACGGGCCGTAAACATATCACCAGTTACTGGTTCAAGATACCTGATTATACTCGGTGACGTATAACCGATGTATATTCCCAATTTTCTTTGTGGTCCCATTTTTGTTCTTTGGGGTGGCGCTATAGGGACGTAGACCGCACACCCAAACACACGAAGATGGGATATATTTGGCTCCTGTCCAGATACCAATTGTAATGGAGAATACTCATTATATGCACTTGGCCGTATATGGATCAGGGCTGCTGCATGCAAAATAGCATGTCCTCATACATTAATTGGGAGCCTTGTTCTCAATATCAATGGCCTTGTAATCCATTGCAACCGTTTAATCAATGACTCAGCCATGCCATTTTGTGTATGAACATGCGGAACCGGATGTTCAACATCGATTTCCAATGACATACAATAATCATTAAACACTAGTAAAGTGAATTCACCAGCGTTATCCAGCCTTACTTTCTTTATAACATAATCAGGAAATTGTTCTCGCAACCTGATTATTTGGGTAATGAATTTAGCGAAAGCCGTATTTCGTGTGGCCAATAGACACACATGTGACCATCTACTAGATGCGTCAATCAAAACCATGAAATATTTAAACGGCCCGCATTGTGGGTGAATCGGTCCACATATATCACCATGTATTCTTTCTAAAAATTCTGGTGATTCATTCCCAACTTTGGCTGGTGATGGCCGAGTTACGAGTTTTCCTTGAGAACAAGCATTACATAAAAATTCGCCCATTTGTAATATTTTCTCGTTTTTCAACGGATGGCCATAGAATTTTACACAATCTTTCTCATCATGACTGAACCAGGATGGCCTAACCTTTCATGCCAAACTTTAAATGTACTAGTAAACTTCTGGTTTACTGTAATATATGATTCAGTCATATTTATTTTTGTGCAATATAATCCAGATGATAACATTTTCAATTCTTCCAATATATGTTTCCTCTCTGATGTAATGCAAAGATATTCAATGCCATTCTTATTCATAGTCTCTATATGATATCCATTTCCGCGGATATCTTTGAAACTTAATAAGTTTCTGTAAGACTTAGGGGAATATAATGCCTCATTTATCTTAAACTTTGTTTCCTTTGGCATTGAAAAACTGACTCTTCCAGAGCCCATAATAATTTTTGCATTACCAGATATCGTATTCACGCTTTCAGCGGAATCACTTATTTTGAGACTGGAGAAATACTTTTTATCTTTAATAATCGTGTGTGTTGTAGCACTGTCTGCCAGACATATTTCTCCATTCATAGTCTCAAATTCTGGCATTTTCTGAATTTAAAATATTCATAAAAGATGTATTAATAAATATTAAACACATACCTGGCAATATAGCTTATGGTACGATAGGACCTACAACAAAACATTCAAAAAGAGAAACATATAATACATCAAAACCATTAAGCTTTTGTCTTTCAACGTCCCAACCATCATCTGTTTCTTTCATTAAATTTGTCCATCACACTTACTGTAAGTGGATTACTCAACATTCTCTCCTAGGAATGGAGTTAATTTAGTTGGACAAAACTGATGGTTTCTCATCACGAGTTTATTATATTAAGCTACCAGGAGAATTTACATCAACTCCGAACTTTGGGTGAATTCTCTCATCTAGAGATTCAACCACTTATTTCCCAAGATCTTCAGGATCTTTACTCGTGATGGATTTATCATTTAAACCATCATGGATATGGTGACGTAAAAAGATCATGATATTTGCCTTATTTCATCGAATATCGTTTCCGACATATCGATAGTGCTCAAGAGATCATTTCTCTCTAGATGCAACTTTGCACCTACCGCCCAAGACATATAATTATTTCCACACAAGTCAAGGGTGGCGATCTCGAGCTTTGACAAATTATTACTCAATAACAAAAGCTTAATTTGTTAGATTAAAAATTTGAGCACAGTAACGGTATAATAAAGGATAATAATTAAAAGCAATATGAGGAGGCAGAGCCTACCATACAATTGATGATTGCATAAATAAATAAATGAACAAAGATGAGGAGTTTTAATCACCCACACAATAAATAAATAAATAAATAAATAAATGAACAAATAAATAAAGATGGGGGTTTTAATCTCCCACTCAATAATCGGAGGAGACATAGTCTACCATGTGATCATTTAGATCGTGAAGGCATAGCCTACCATAACAATCTGCTCGGAGGAGGCAGAGCCTACCATTCCGGCATAATAAACAATATAATTATTTGATCGTGGAGGCAGCGCCTACCATAACGATCAGCTCGGAGGAGGCAGCGCCTACCATCCCAGCATCACATATAAACGGAAAAGGCAGAGCCTATCTTTCTATAAATAATAATATTCAAAATAAATTGAACATAAATGAATCTTACCTCTCTGGTATATAGACAAGCCAAGAGACGTTCGTGCTGATAACGTGTTATAAACTAATGCTTTATAAAAAAAGCAAAGAAGAGTTTAAGATCTTTTGAACTTCGGAGAGAAAGAGAGAAAGATGAACATAAGAACTTCATTTCTTTCTTCTTCTGAACTTATGATTTTACAAAGAATGAAATCACTTATTTATAGGAAAAATCTTACTTCATAGTAAAGTAAGCTAATCTATAAAGACAAAACATATAGATAAACATTATCTATAACATATGAATAAGCATTATCTAAAATTTATGGATAAACATTATCTTTTAATATATTAATATATAAAGACAAAAATAAATGGATAATCACTATCCATTTAACAGTAAAGATCTTTTTTCTTCTTTCATCTGATTTTATTGATATCAATGGATTGAAATACAAGTGAAATCGAGAAACCGGCGAACGAAAAATACTATTTTCATAGAGAAAAAGGAAGACGGAGCTTAAGGCCCAACTTACATTGATAAAGGTCTTTTATTTGCCCAATTTAAAAAATAGTCATCCAGCCATTGCTTATTTGGACATTAAAGCCCACTAAATTTGGAGCAAGCCCAAATAAAATTTAAGAAGCCTAAGCCCAAGCCCAAGCCCAAGACCAAGAAGGGGTATATTCAACCTTCCAATGTCACCACTCTCGTTACCTCTAAAACCCTAAAAACCGCAAGACTTATAAATCCCTCTCTGCTTCACGACGCCTCTTCCTCCATTTTTCAAAACCCCTTTCCCGAGCAAAACAAAACCAAAAACCCTAATCCAGCCCAGAAGCCATGGTTGAGCTCGCCGAAATGGAGAAAGATGCCGACACCGGAGACTACATGATCAAGCCGCAAAGCTTCACTCCGGCCATCGACACATCCCACTGGCCCATCCTCCTCAAGAACTACAACCTCCTCAACGTCCGTACCGGCCACTACACTCCAATCTCCGCCGGTCACTCTCCCCTGAAACGCCCTCTCATAGACTACATCAGGTACGGTGTCATCAATCTCGATAAACCAGCTAATCCTTCTTCTCACGAGGTCGTCGCTTGGATCAAGCGTATCCTCCGCGTCGAGAAAACCGGCCACAGCGGTACTCTCGACCCTAAGGTCACCGGAAACCTAATCGTCTGCATCGATCGAGCCACACGGCTCGTGAAATCGCAGCAAGGCGCCGGTAAAGAGTACGTCTGTGTAGCTCGCCTTCACTCTGCCGTTCCCGATGTTGCTAAAGTCGCCAGAGCCCTCGAGTCGCTAACCGGAGCTGTGTTTCAGAGGCCTCCTCTGATCTCCGCCGTGAAGAGGCAGCTTAGGATCAGGACGATCTATCAGAGCAAGCTTCTTGAGTACGATGCTGATAGGCATTTGGTTGTTTTCTGGGTTTCTTGCGAAGCGGGTACTTACATTAGGACTATGTGTGTTCACTTGGGTTTGCTTCTTGGTGTTGGTGGGCATATGCAGGAGCTTAGGAGGGTTAGGTCTGGGATCTTGGGTGAGAATGATAACATGGTTACGATGCATGATTGCATGGATGCTCAGTGGATGTATGATAATTACAAGGACGAGACTTACCTCAGGAGGGTGATTATGCCTCTCGAGGTGATTCTGACGAGCTACAAGAGGCTCGTTGTGAAGGATTCTGCTGTGAATGCGATCTGTTACGGTGCTAAGCTGATGATTCCGGGGCTGTTGAGGTTTGAGAATGACATTGATGTTGGCACTGAGGTTGTTCTGATGACGACTAAAGGAGAGGCGATTGCTGTTGGGATCGCTGAGATGACGACCTCTGTGATGGCTACTTGTGATCACGGTGTGGTGGCTAAGATCAAGAGGGTTGTGATGGACAGAGACACTTACCCGAGGAAGTGGGGATTGGGGCCTAGAGCTTCGATGAAGAAGAAGCTTATCGCTGATGGGAAGCTCGATAAGCACGGGAAGCCGAATGAGAAAACTCCTGTGGAGTGGTGTAGGAACGTGGTTTTGCCTACAGGTGGAGATGCTATGATTGCTGGTGCTGCTGCTGCTCCTGAGAAGAAGGTTGAAGAGGGTGAAGACCGTAAGCGTAAGCATGATGGTGATGGTGGAAGCCCTGCTCCTGTTTCAACCAAGAAGGCTAAAGTTGAAGGAAGTGAGGTTGAGGAGAAGGTGAAGTCTTCGAAGAAGAAGAAGGATAAGGGAGAGGAGAAGGAGGAAGATGTTGGGTCTGAGAAGAAGGATAAGAAGAAGAAGAAGAAGGACAAGGGAGAGGAGAAAGAAGAGTTGGCATCACCAAAGTCTGAGAAGAAGAAGAAGAAGAAGAGCAAAGAGGCAGAGGAAGCTGGTGTTGATGGTGAAGATGAATCAAAGAGTGAGAAGAAGAAGAAGAAAAAGAAGAGCAAAGAGACTGATGAAGCTGCTGTTGATGGTGAAGATGAATCAGCAGCTGAGAAGAGTGACAAGAAGAAAAAGAAGAAGAAGAAGAGCAAAGACAGTGAAGATGATGAATGAGTGAGATTAGTTTGTGTTACGGTGGTTCTTAAGTTTTGGAGTTTTTTATTTATGTGTTGTTGGTATCTACTCTGGAAAAAAGTGAGACAAAAGGCATTTTATGCTTGTATGAAACGTCTCACTTCAGATTACTTTTTTTTTCTCAGTTTTTAATGTTTTTAGTTTATTTGCAAGCTTAGTTTCAATTTTTAATCTAGAGATTATGGTCGAATCTCGGGTTCTTGATGGCTTCTGATTTAGCTAGAGATTTAGATCAATTGCAAGAGTAAATTCTTCATTTTCATAGATGCCATTACTTTTGAAACACATATAATAACAACACTTGTGTTCTCTTACCAAATTAATGCTTTAGCAGCACATAATGTATACACTTAATTTGCAGATTAAAAATGCTTGAGAGATAACCACTAGATTCACATATATTAATCCTTCCAATTTCTCTTTTCTATTTAGTCTTCAATTTTTCTCTAACCGGTTGAAGAAGTTATTGTTTTTTTTTTTTTTTCTTTTTTAATGCAGTAGCAGTTTCATAGTCATTGTGGCTTACTCATAATAAAAAAACATCAACAAAAGTATATATGACTGAAATTACGTTAGTGACGGAAAGGAAGTGATTACTATTAAAGTAGTTGAATGTATTAATAATGTTTTTCAACTACTCTTTAACAATATTCTCAGTCAAACTCTTGAATCTCCAAACACATTTCAATCATTCATGCATACATGCATAAGCATCCATTCATAAGCATATATGCACAAGCATCCATTCAAAAGATTTGTGTATTTAGCGTTACATCTTTTTTGGCTCAATCTATTTCTCTGCTTCTTGCTTCTTTGATTTATCTGTTTAATGTATTGATTCTCTGCTTCTTTTGTTCTATGTTTAGTACATTGTTTGATTCTTTGTGCTTTGGTTTCTCTGTTTAGTTTATTAAATATATGCTTAACTTGTTTTTATTCCTTCTTACTACTTGATTTTGTGATTGTGCTTATTTACTCGCTGTTTAGCATGATTTAAGTAGCTGAAATTTGAGAGGTTGTTGTGGGATAAATTTATAACACCTTGTATGGGTATCTCACGACACGATGATATTATGTACGACATTATTTTTATATATAAATTAAAAATTTATGAAAAAAATAGAACTAAAAGTGCATTTTATATACTTTTAGTTTGAGCCGCATAAACCCATTTTTTTATGCATAAACCGAACTCTCTTCATCATAGATATCATCATCGTGTTTATGCAGCATAAAAAATCAAAATAATGTCGTACATAATATCAAACATTCTCTTCATCATAGATGGGTTTATGCATAATCATCGAATGTTTGTGTATTAAATGCACTTTTAGATGGGTTTATGCAGCTGAATTTCACATGATTTGGGTTAAAATACTTAGAATGCATTTGATTGAACAAGTTTCTTAGTCTATGTATGCATTGATGATGTAAGTATTCACAACTTTGTTTATTGTCTACGAGCAAGAACTTGTTGGTTTTTCATTTTTTAGTTTATCTCAGTAGAGTGTGTAGATTTCTCTGGGGTTGCCTTTGATTTAATCTATGAGTAAGCTTGAGACTCTCATAGTGTATTATTTACATTTCTTTGGCTATGCTTGCATCTTAAGTTCTTAGATCTATTAATCATTCTCATTGTGTAAAGTAAAGGGAGGTTTTGAGATTCTTGTTAATGTGTTAAGCTGTGTACATCTATTGCTTTAATTTCAAGAATCAGAATGAATAATTTCCATTATTTATATATTTGGTTTTTTGGAATGTCATTTGCTCAAAATATAACTTGACCACAGATCGGGACAAAGCAATGACGTTACTATGACTATGGTCGAAAGACTGTTCCCTTGCTCATGTGTATTCCTGGAATCGCAGGAACTGCAGATGTTTACTACAAACAGATTATGTCACTCTTGTTAAGGCTCTCGAAAAAGAGTCTTCTTCTCGGCAACATGAAGAACCAACTTTGGGCCACGAAAAGAATGACAAGAAGTTGGGCCTGCGAAAACAGTCAAAGCCCATTACAAATGAGAAGCTCTCAAAGGCACTCTCTGTTTCAGAAAACATGTACTCTTTGTTGGAGACAGCAGGACCAGTCACTCTCACGAACAACTTTGCCAGCCTGGAATCACATGTTGTCGAGTGTACCTAAAGTTTTATGCGCTCGTTAGGGTTTTCTTCTTTCGATATAAACCAAAGTTGTAGTCTTTTCTTTATGCAATCAGATTACAATGTTTTAAAACCAATTTCTTTCGCTTTTTCATGCTACAAACTCTGTTTTATTTTTGCTTTCAACTCTCTAACAAGGGTATTTCAAATTCAATAACGTAGTCTTTGAACATTTATCTGCAAACAATCTATTTTTCTTTTCTTATCACAAAAAGCTTTTAAACGTTCTTAGACGCTCCTAACAAAATTTTGATTTTACTCGCTGATTCAGTTTTATATTTCGATTTACTAAGAGAAATTTTCTCCTTTGGACCCATTTTTTTTAATTTACTCTGCCATTCATTTTCCTCTTCTCCTTGGATTGTTTCTCTCTTCTTCTTCCCTTAAGCCGATTAATTTCGATTTCAGGTAATTTTGAAGCCATTTATTATGCCGTTCTCATTCCCGATTTGATACATATCGTCGTTCCGATTTCTTTCAGTGTGAGTTTCTTTTTGGATCTGGGTTTTGTTGTCGTTGCTTCCTCTATTAGTGGGCATATTTGTCTCAGTCGAGCCTACCTTCAAATCCCATTAGCTGATCTTCGATCTGTGTCTATCGATTTAATACTCCTATTGCCCACACTAAATTGTGATTTGTTTAATCGATTTAATAATAGGATTATTAATCGATAATACGTGATGAGTTCTTTGACATGATCGAGCTCGCGTGCAGCTAATACAGTGCCAAGTACGAAGCTGCACGCGAGCTCGACCACGTCAAATAACTCATCAAGTCCGGAACTGATTACCTCCTCAAGACCTTCGACAATAGTGCTGATACAATCTATGAGATAGTTAAACAGGTAGAAACAAAAAAAGACAATGTGAATCATCATATTTCTATGTTCAGTTATAAACGGATTGATTTTCCATGCGTGATTGATTGCTTCTTTCTTTGGTTCTCTGTGTGCTTGCTTTTTTTTTTTTTTTCTTCCTTGATGATTCCTTGCTCAGTTTTGTGGTACCTTACTTGCTCCATTGACTCGTTGTTTATTGCTTGCTTCTTTGCTAGCTTCATGCTTCTTTGCTTATTCTCTTATTACTAGCTTCCTTGCTTACTTAGTTTTGTTACTCATAACTAACTGTCTAGTTTAATTTCTATAGATAGTTCTTTGTTACTCTTTGTAAATAGTATAGATGGAAAAGTCATCATTATCGACCATCCCTTTTTGAAGGTCTATGATAATTATGCTCTCGTTACTTCTTCATCAGATGATTGTATGGATTTTATATGTATAGTATGCACCAAGTCCATCGGTTATACTAATTCAATGTGATCTCCTTTGTATCTAAATCTTTTTATATGTCGGTTTTGATTGGTCAGGGTTTGAGATCTTGTCGTTTACCTGCAACCAGTTTCTGAACCAAGAACTGCATGAATTATCTGGCTCCTCTCTTCATACCAGCAGCTCTTTGACAAATATTTTTCCTCATATGTGTTTGCATGTAATTCTTCTTTTGACACATAACTTGCTTTAGATGACTCTTTTGAGACGTCTTGGCACTATTATGAACTAGAAGAGATGCATATGCTTACTTTCTTACCTTCTGCAGGACAAGCTCACTATACAAGTCTCCAGTAAGACTGGTTGGGGTCGCAGAAAACTTGAAGAATTACAATTAAATAAAGTATATAAGGTATAGCACTTCCTCACTTAACCATTTCATGAAGTGCTTTGTGTTGTTCTTGTATTGTTTCCTCATAACTGATGATCTTTAAGATTTTCTTGCAGTAGTAAATTTTAAACTTTTGTTGTGTTTTAGAATCAGAACGCGCGTGTATAATGTCATGCCTCTCAGAGACCATTTTCTTTATTTTAGGCCCATCACAAATGGCTGAGAGACAACCTCCACAGTGCCTATGTTAGTTTTGTATCTATGTGTTTTCGTTTGCTGATTCGATTTGATTTTGTTTTTTCTAGTCAAGTTATTATTAGAGCTCGGAATCTAAAAGCTGGTGTCAATTTCATACTGGTGAGATCATTCCACACTCAGAGACTCTAATTTAGCTACGAGGTATGCTTTGATGAAGATTTGCCCTTTTGATTTGAGAAATTCGTATCTTTCGTGACTCTTGCAAGTTGTGTGATTTTTCGAAGCTTGATTTAAGTTGTGTCATTCTTCTATTATCTATTTGTTTTGCTTGAGGGAAATTAGTGTGATCTATGAGGGTTTATCAAATGTACTGTTTGCTGATTAGTGTATTTAGCGTTACATCTTTGGATATGTAATGCTGAGAAAAATCTGTGTTGACTGCTGCAGGAGAATGGTTTGCTACATATTACCATTTTTGCAGACACTCACTTTTGCATGGGTCAACTTCTTCTTCTCTGGATTTGTTGCAGGTTTGCTTCCTATTGAAATTTCTGTCTTATATTATGTCACTGATCGTCTCCATGATTCTCTAGTCTATGCAAGTATTTAATAGTCCCATAGCATCTAAGTCTTATTGGTTTATCTTGCAGCCAAAACACCATTCCCACTGACTCAGAGGCTCATCACGTAAGATCTCTTTTAAGTTACAAATCCTAAGTGATGGCATCTCTATGGTACCTCCCTTGGAGGCTTCTTAGCACAACTCTTTGCTCATCACCGTCCAAGACGGGTTAAATCATTGGTTCTGTCAAATACATATTTGGATACTCGCACTTTTGCTGCTGCAATGCCATGGGCTCCTTTACGATTCGTCGATAGCAACGGAAAAGTAAACTCAGTTTCCGTCTAAAGAATTCGAAATGCTTACAATCTTTATGATCAAGAAAACCAACTCCCGGTTCTTGGTTATGCAGAGGTGAACCAGAAAATAGCGGCTGGAGCTGAAGTGGTTGAGTCAGGAACCGGCAAGAAAATGGGGACGGTTTCGACGGCGTTGGGAAGCCGAGGAATGGGTGTGATGAGGGTAGAAGAAGCCTTCAAAGCATCGACTGAATTGACTGTAAAAGGTTCGGAGGATGTGAAAGTGCAGGCGATTAGACCGACGTGGTGGCCGGCTGAGTGGTCACAGCAGAGTCAATCCGAAACAGCCGCCGTATAGTGACTACGGTGAGAGTTGAGGATTGAATGGGTGAAGTCAGAAGATTCTCTGGAGTTTCTTGTGGATGTTGCTCCGATTACAAGTTTGTTCCTTCTTCAGCTTTCTTTTTGCAGTTTTTATACTTTCCGGTGATTGGGAAGCTGTCTTTTTTAATGTGAATGGCTTTTTTGTATTCCACTGTTAGTTATACTAATAAAGGTTGAAACTTTCCGGCGAGTTTTATCTACCGATGATTTTGTACTAACTGCTACTAGTTTTGATGGGTACTCTCTTTGATGAACTTGGTAAATGTTAACTTATGAAAATCAAAAAAATCGAAAGAGAATACCAAAATTATATTTCGCTCCAATATACAAGTTACGAAATGAAAAACAAGAATTGCATTCAAGTACACAAATACGTGTGACCAATTCAATTGCGAAAACTACAGTTGCTTACTTTGATACCGAAATAATACAGCAAATTTGCATAAAGAAATTTCTAAGACGGAGCGTGTGACCGAAGTTGTTGTGCAATCAGTAGATGAAACCCTAATTTCAATCTTCTTCTGTTCCAAAATCATCAACAATCGTGAGCACAGTCCTGCACAAGGGGCAAGTGTTCTTGCGTTTAAGCCACTCCAAGAGACATCGTTGGTGAAAGACATGGGAACATGTCATGCGTGTCACACCACGTTTCGAATCCGAACCAGAGATATTGTCAAGACAGATACAACACGGCTCTGTTTCCATCTTCAAACTCTTTAACCCCTTTCCTCCTAGTAGGACCATCCTTAAACTCGCCTCGTATTCGTTGTTGTTCGTCGGAGAAGGAACAGAGACGGTCGGGTGAGTAATTTCGACGGAGATGATCATCCTGAAACCGTTACGGCCAAAACCCGACAAGGTTGCCTCCCTCGAGATCATGCTGACCAAATCCGAGCGTTCGGATATCCAACGGTGGTCGCTATCGAGCTCATCTAGGAGACAGACTCGGATGTAATCGCGATTTGTGCTACGTAGATCGACGAGATCCAGTAGAAAGCCGGAGCGACCCGTGTCGGAGATCTCCTCGACGTGGATTAAGACTGAGTATTCGAACCCTTGTGATGGAGAACGTCTAAACACTCGACCGACGTGAGCTTCAACTTGTGGAGGAGGATTCATGTTTGATTCAGTGATCAGAACTCAGAATAGAGAGATTCACAGAAACCCTACAAAAATCGAGAGAGAACTGTGAAGCTTAAAGGTTATGTAAATCAATGAGATGTATAGACACCTCACTGGAGTATTTTCTTTTGTTTGGCGTTCTTAACGGTTATATCGATCAGTTTCCTTTTTACTGCTTTGTTTAAAACTTTCCTTTTTCTTGTCAACCATACCATTTCCTTTTCTTTTTTTTACTTCTAGATTTATGTGGGCTGGTATTGGGTTTTTCATGAGCTGATTTTGAATACAAAGTATCTTAAATCATTAAAAAGTATATTTTTTTCAATTTTTTTATTTATAATCATAAGCAAATAAAAATCCTAAAACATCATACATTTATAAATCATTCTCATTGTGTAAGTAAGGGAAGGTTTTGAGATTCTTGTTAATTTGTTGAGCTGTGTACATCTATTGCTTTTATTTCAAGAATCAGAATGAAAATTTTCCATTATTAATTATATATTTGGTTTTTTGGAATGTCATTTGCTCAAAATATATTTGGTCTTATAACTTAACCACAGATTGGGACAAAGCAATGGCGTTACTATGACTATGGTCCAAAGACTGTTCCTCCGCTCATAAGTATTCCTGGAATCGCAGGGATGTTTACTCTACAAACAGATGATGTCATTCTCTATGAAGGGTATTTCAATAACGTAGTCTTTGAACATTTATCTGCAAACAATCTTTTTTTCTTTTCTTATAAGGAATCTTATACATAAATCAAGCATCAGACGATTTTTTTTTCTTACTTTTTTTGTTGTTTGTTGTGCATATTGGATCAGCTGTGATCACATGTATAGCTCCGTGCGTCAAAGTTCTCATCTTTTCGAGTTTGATTACTAGATTCAGCTGTGTACGCTCTATGCAGATTGTAGGAATGTTTACGCATACATATACATATGTTTACTTGTAAAAATTTAAAAATCGAAAGAGAATAACAAAATTATGTGCCCCTGCCTCCGACATCCACACCCGACGCTCCCCTTCCTAATACGTCCTCCCTCAACATGTGACAACCTATTTTCAGACATCATTCTTCCTTCTACCCATCGGATCAAACGGGATGGCAAAGAACTCAGCATTTCCATCAAACAAAGCCTATTCCAGCCATCGATTTACGAGATTCTCCCCTACTGGGATGCCTGTTACACAAAGGATGCCTCTTACACAGCGGATATACTAAAATGGAGCTTTTATCTAGCCCGATGCTAAGAAGCTATCAAAGTACCAAAGCTAAAAATCTCCTTACTGTAACGAAACTTTCTCCGTAACTGCACGAGACCTCGCTGCAACCGCACCGGAACCCTCACGATGGCAAATCCCTCTGAAAGCAACCTGCAACTTCAACAAGAAGACGAAGACATCATAAATCTCCCCCAGGTGAACAACGAGGCTCTTATAGCTCAAATCAATCTTAGCCTGGTGGGAAGAATGTTCCATCGTGACGGCAGAAGCACGGAGGCACTCATTGCTTTCATGCCCAGAGCAAACATCTGGGATGTTGAGGGACAGGTCCAGGGTATCGATCTGGGCAACTCCCGCTTCCAGTTCGACTTCAAAACTGAAGCGAGCCTTCTGAAAGTCCTCAACAAACGGCCTTGTCACTTCAACAAATGGTCCTTTTCCCTTGAAAGATGGATCCCACACATTGGGGAATCATTCCCACACACCATGACCTTCTGGATTAAGGTCACTGGCATTCCCACCCACTTTTGGATGGAGGAAATTTTCTCTGAAATAGGGAACTCCCTTGGAGAAGTAAAAGCGATTTCGGCTAACACTGCCAAGATTCAAGTCTCCGTGAACGCGGATGCTCCTCTGAAATTCAAGAAACGAACCCGACTCCCTACTGGTGAAATCGTGCAAATAGAACTAAACTATGAAAAACTGT
Organism: Thlaspi arvense; assembly: GCA_911865555.2. Taxonomy (NCBI): domain Eukaryota; kingdom Viridiplantae; phylum Streptophyta; class Magnoliopsida; order Brassicales; family Brassicaceae; genus Thlaspi; species Thlaspi arvense. The sequence continues at coordinate 59,453,578 of OU466862.2, read as the reverse complement.
TTCGGTGGTGCTTCATTTGTGGACACATCTCTCATGAGGAGAAGTCGTGCCCCCAACTCTCGGAGCAACAGCGCAGGGAAAACCGAACAGCTAGGGAGTCGGCGAGGGAAAGAAAAACCGAGGCCTTTCCACCACCACCACCCTAACAACTGGCTCAAGGCCCTTTATCTGCAAACTTGCAGAACCAGGAGAGAGAACCCATCCCCAAGGTCCGGACGTCGTTCCGAGCACCCTCCTCAGTAAACAGAGAGAGCAGATCACCACGGTCAAAAACAGCAGTCTCTCACAAAAGAGAAATTGTCTGGAACCGCCTGGATCTCGGTCATGATTCCCGCTATCTTTCGAGGCGAGAACCTAACTCGGGATCCCGACAGGATCGGCAAAACGCAGAGCCCCGTAGATACCAGGGCCCCCACGTAGCAAACCGCAGATATGACGAACGAACCCCTCATTTTGATTTGGTGGATCGTAAAAGAAGATACGACGACTCCTTGACACGCTTCCACCGGAAATCGTCGATAAACAAAGAAGGCGGTTCAACTTCAAAGAGAGGCCAACTAGACTGGCCTGAGAAGAAACAGGGGAACTCCTCCTCCAGAACCCTGACCCAACTCCCAGAAACAAGACCTCTCCATCAACAACACTCCACCGGACGATACAACGGAAGGGAGGGAGCAGTCCTAGATCCGCGTAACAACCGCCAAACAGACTATCAAGAAACAGTCTCAGACATCATAAGAAGACAAAACCAGGCAAGCCAACACTCTACATCGCCAGCCCACACTCGAAGCCGCCCCTTTAGATCATCTTTACAACGTCAAATGGGCGATCATGGGAAAGGAAAAGCAATCGACGTGGGGGAAAATTCTGAATCTGGCAGCACCGCTAAGAAAAGTCTCACTTTCGACGAAACCCACAATGAATTCACACCTCCTGCGGCTGCAGAGAAAACTAATCCAGTTACATCTCCCAAAACCTCTTCAGACACAAAGAGTGGGACGACAAAGAACAAAAGCTGGTATGAGATAACTCTGGAGGAAGAAGAAGAAGAACTGCAACACTCGATCAACGAATCAAAATTGGCAGCGGCCCAGAAAGAATTGGAGGCCGAGATCGTGCTCGCGAAATGTACCAACCAAGCGCCAACGGACAAATCAGAGCAGAATGAACAAATCGATGCCTTGGCTATGTACAACGACTTCGCCGAGGAAGGGGAGAAGGAAGCGGACTGGAATCAGGAGGACGAAAGCCTCTACGACGAAGCACTTCTGGGGGACGACGACCTGCTGGGAGAGGATCTATTGTTGGAAGAATCCGGGGATGCGGCTCTGGACCAAATCATAGATTTTTCAGAATCTCTAGATGACGAGGGCGACGATCTCCCGGAGGATGGACGCAAAGAAAACGACACCACCTCCCCTAGGAACGTTGAGTCCCCACCCCACCATACACGAAAACCACCGGCAACACCGAGAAACACAGCGCCGGCAAACCTAGAGAAGAAGAAGACGCCGTCTAGCCCTGCCGTTCTGGGCTTTAGCATCAAAAAGCAACTTTTGGGCAAGGGCCGCCCATCCCCAAAGGCCGAAAGAGGAAAGGCTGGTGGGCCTAGCCAAAGCCCACATGAAGGATCAGATTCCTTAAGAGACCAAGCCCACATCCCTCCAAGTGAGGAGCCCGCTACTACACCTCCAATTTCGACCCTTGCCAAACCAAGTCAGGTGGCCAATGCGAAGCCATCGAAACCGCAAGGATAAGGATGAACGTAATAGTCTGGAACTGTCAGGGGGCGGGAGCCGACCTGACAAAACAACACCTTAACGAACTCCACCGTTGCTTCTACCCTAGCTTTTTATTTCTATCGGAAACTAAAAATAGTTGTTCTTTTCTTCAAGATATGCAAGCCCATTACGGTTATGATAATGTTTGTACTGTTGAGCCAATAGGCAAAAATGGGAGTTTAGCCCTCTTCTATATGAATGACCCTCCGGTTTTTATTCGCTATTCAGATAACCGAATGATCGATGTTGAAACAACCCTTGAAGGAAAAAAAATCTGTATGACCTTTGTTTACGGAGATCCGGTAGTAGAATACTGTGAACGGGTTTGAGAGAGACTAACTCGCATAAGTCTCATTCGGCAAGATGCCTGGCTCATGATAGGCAACTTCAACGAGATCACCAGTAACCATGAAAAAAGGAGAGGGAGACGTCGCCCGGAGTCATCCTTCCTCCCTTTCAGAAACATGCTCGACAATTGTGGAATGATCGAATTTCCATCAAAAGGAAATTCCCTCTCGTGGGTCGGACGCCGCCGTTCTGGAAAAGTGAAATGTCGGCTAGATAGAGCCGTCGGCAATGAAGAATGGCATTCCTTATTTTCACATTCATCGGTCGAATACCTACAACTTTGGGGATCCGACCATCGGCCAGTCTTGGCTAGTATTCACTCAAGGCCCCATCATAGAAGACAAAGCTTTTGTTTCGACAAAAGATGGCTGAGGAAACCGGGCTTTGAAGAGACAGTTACCCTCTGATGGGGATCAACACCTGGAGAGTTTCACCATCGATTATCTTTCTGCCGGTGACATATCTCCTCTTGGAAGCAAACTCTGCCCACCAATACGGCAAGACTGATCGAAGAATTGAAAGTATCACTAGATATAGCACAAGCAGATGACAACTCTACCGTTGAAGAAGTGGAGGAAATTAGAAGACAACTCTGCACCGCCTTCCGAGAAGAGGAACAATTCTGGTTCCAAAAAAGTAGAGAACAATGGCATGTCGAAGGAGACAAGAACATGGGTTTCTACCATGCTTGTACCAAACAAAGAAGGGCACGAAATTGAATTATTTGCTTGAAAGACACTAACGGAAATTTGGTAGAGAGTGCACCTGAAATTGAGAAAGTAGCGACATACTATTTCCAGAATTTATTCACGACTTCCAGCCCATCCGACTACTCAGAAGCGCTCCGGTATATTACCGCGAAAGTAAATGCAACGGACAATCAATTGTTAATAATAACCCCTTCCCCCAAAGAGATAAGATTGGCATCCCTCGATATTAAACCAGACAAAGCACCAGGCCCAGACGGAATGACTAGTCGATTCTACCAAGAATTCTGTCAGGTTACGGGCAAAGATATTATTAAGTTGGTCCAGGAATTCTTTACGGAAGGCAAGCTAGACCCAAGACATAACCAGACAAATATCTGTCTGATCCCAAAAAAGGATCGCTCGAGAACAATGTCAGAGTTTAGACCAATAAGCCTCTGCAATGTGAGCTATAAAATCGTCTCCAAAATCCTCTGCAGACGACTGAAAAAAATACTCCTGAAACTCATCTCGGAGACGCAATCAGCCTTTATGGCTAGACGGCTAATTACAGACAACATCCTACTAGCTCAAGAAAACTTCCATGCTTTGAGGACTAATCCGGGTTGCAAGGGAAAGTTCATGGCAATTAAAACTGACATGAGCAAAGCCTACGATAGAGTTGAATGGGGGTTCATAAAAGCCCTCCAACTTAAGCTAGGATTCTCTGAAAGATGGTTAAGCTACTATTGACCTACATATCAACCGTTTCATATCAAGTATTAATAAATGGAGAAGCTAAAGGAAGGATAAGACCCTCACGTGGTATCCGACAAGGAGACCCCCCTCTCCCCATTCCTGTTCATCCTATGCACAGAGGCTCTTATTTCCCTTTTAAAAGGAGCTGAGGCCGAACACCGGATAACAGGATTAAGGATAGCCAGAGCAAGCCCCCGAGTATCCCACCTGCTTTTTGCGGATGATAGCCTATTTTTCTGCAAGGCGGAGGTCCTGCAAAGTGCAGAGATATTAAAAATCGTCCAGTCCTACGGAGCAGCATCTGGACAACAACTAAACGCTGCGAAATCCTCAGTTATCTTCGGCAGCAAAGTTACACAACCCCTACGCCGAGAAATAAAAAAGGCCTAGGAATATTTAATGAAGGAGGCGTGGGAATGTATCTAGGATTACCAGAACAAATCTGTGGCTAAAAAAAGAAAGTTTTTGCATATGTGCAAGACCGCCTAAATAACCGGATCAACAATTGGTCCGCAAGATTACTCTCAAAAGGAGGAAAAGAAGTTCAAATAAAATCAGTAGCACAGGCGCTTCCGACCTTTGTCATGTCGAGCTTCCTGCTCCCGAAATGAGTTATTAGAAATTTCAGTAGTGCAATCGCCAACTTCTGGTGGAGCTCAAAACAGAACTCTAAAGGCATGCATTGGATTGCATGGGAGGAAATATGCACCTCCAAGGAAGACGGAGGCCTGGGTTTTAGAGACCTCCATGACTTCAATATTTCCTTACTTGCCAAACAACTCTGGTGGCTAATACAGTTCCCAAACTCCCTGTTGGCTCGGGTGCTACCTGGGAGATACTATAGACTATCAAGGCCACTCGATGGCCATAAGTCATACTCCCCATCATACGGTGGAATAGTATTATGGCAGCCAGACCACTCCTTCTCCAAGGACTACAGAAATCTATTGGATCGGGCTATGACACTGAGGTTTGGAATGAACCTTGGATCCCGACCAATCCAGCCAGGCCGCCCAGGGGAATCGCCCCGATAGAGGACAAGAACCCAAATCTTCTAGTCCATGAGCTCATGAGAGATGACCCAAGAGAATGGGACATACAGACACTTCGAGATCTTTTCCATCCCGATGATATAAGCCTTATCCTCGGGATGAGACCGAGCCAACCTCTCACTCACGATGCCTTTGTATGGAACCATACGAGATCAGGAGTCTACTCAGTGAAGTCAGGATACAAATTACTACAACAGCTTAAAGCGGACAAACAACCCTTCGCGATGACAGAACCAAGCATCACATGCCTTCTAAGCCACGTTTGGGAGATTCGTGCACCACCAAAACTTAAACACTTCCTGTGGCAAACCTTAACTGGAAGTGTGGCTACCTGCCAGAGGCTCACTTCTAGACACCTAGGAACTGACAAAAGCTGCCCCCGATGTGGAGATCCAGAAGAATCAATCAACCACATGTTATTCCAGTGCCCACCCGCCTTACAAGTGTGGGCCCTCTCGGACTTTCCATCCCTTCCGGGCTGCTTCCCGGGCTCATCCCTTTATGGAAACATAGATTTCCTATTTTGGAGGATAGAAAAAAAGGGTGCTACCTGCCCCCCAAAGGGATATCTTCCCATGGATCATTTGGTACATTTGGAAGGCAAGAAATGACAAGGTTTTTAGAGGAAAAATTGTCTCCCCCCTGGACACCCTCCAACACTCTAAGATTGAAGCAGAAGAATGGCGAAAAGCAAATGAAAAAGTCAATGAAGAGGAGGGACAAGAAGGGAGAAACCCAAACAATAAGAGCGGGGTCTTGGAGACCCCCCAAGTCCCAACCTGCCAGATCGATGCCTCTTGAGTCGACCATAGACCGGTTAGTGGCCTTGGGTGGCACCTGACGGACACACTTGGACACACCTCTACCGGATAACAAGCATGTCGACGAAGCCTTTCAGCCTTACATGTGGAACTTGATGGACTACTCTGGGCCATGTCTTGCTTAAGGGATAAGGGATTCGAAAGAATACGCTTTGAGACAAACTGCTCTAACCTACTTCAGATGACAGAGGATCAGACGAGTGACCTGCTTTCAGATCAGAATTAGAACTTTTTAACACTTTTAGAAATGCTTTTGAAACATATAGTATTTGTGTTATACCCCGATGCCAAAATATCTGTGCTGATTTTCTTATCAAGAATGCAAAAGCACGAGGTATCCTTTTCTCCTATGTAGATCATACCCAGCTACTAGAAACATAACCAACTTTGATCTAATAAATGAATGTATGTCGACAAAAAAAAAAAAAAAAAAAAAAAACCAAAATTATGTTTCACTTCAATATACACAGTCACGAAAGGAAAAACAAGAATGATACACAATTTCACCCAAAAAAAAAGAATGATACACACAATACGTGTGACCTAATTTCTATTGTGAAACTACAATTTCTAAACGGAAAATAATACAGCAAAATTGCATAAAGAAATTCCTAAGAAACAAAGAGTGTGACCGAAACCCTAATTTCAATCCCAAAATCAGTTAGAAGCCCCTAGCAGTTAAGCGTCGTTGTTTTTTCGACGGAAAAGGATCAGCGACGGTCTCGAACCGTCGTTGTTGTTTCTTAGACGGAGGAGGAGCAGCGTAAGTAATTTCCACGAAGACGTTCAATTCGAAACCTTTATCGTAAGAAGCAAACTTGGTTGCAGCCGTCGAGATCCACCGCTCTAAGCGTTCGCATAACCAGTGGTGGTGGGTAGCGAGTTGATTTAGGAGCTGCTCTCGGATGCAATTCGAGCTACGGAAGTCGATGGGAGGAACCTGTGTTTTCACGGAGGGTTTCGTGGCGGATCTCTCCTCGAGGAAGAAGATGATCGTTGAGTTTGATGGAGGAGCTGCGTTGTCTTCGAAGAACAATTTGGTTCACTCAAACTGAAGGCGGAGAATAACCAAATTTTCACTTGCGGAGGATTCATTTTTGAGGGAGAGATTCACGGAGAATATTAAAAATCGAGAGAGAAAAGTGAGAGAGAGATTTGTGAAACTTTTAATTAGGGTTATGTAAATGAGATTTATATAAACGCGTAATTGGGATATTTAGAAAGCCCATTTGGAAAGCCCAATTTATAATAGTTTTGTTACTGTAATGATGATTGTAACCCAAACACCAATCGAACCCAACGGATTGGGCCCAAGCGAATTACAAAAGATATTGGGTTTGTGTAAAGATATGTCTTCATTTTAGAGAATTTTTCCCCCAAGAAGATAATGTCGAAACTAAAATTACTTTTACAATAAATAAATATAAACCATTTAGATACATACGATACGACTACCGAAAGTCTAATCCATTGTTCATATTGGACCACGTGTCTCCACCCCACTTGCCAACTTGATCCATAATCTTTTTTGTTTCGTCAAACAATGCATTATCTATACACACTTTGCAAACTGTTATCTGGCAGATAGAAAAGATTCAGCTAACAATAAATAGTATGATCAAACATTTAATTCTTTTTTGGGTTAAATATGTGATTAAAAAAATATTTCACAATTAGTAACTTTTAACAATTTTACATAATATTGAATTAACTGATCAGTAAGTTAAAAATATATAGATGTGTGCATTAACAACAACAACAACAACAACAACAATCGTAAAACTGTATACTTCCAAATTATTATTGTTCTTGGATCGGTGAAAGAATCTGCACAAACAACAAAATGAACTAGCCGTTGCTAATATTATTTACATAATTAATTGGGAGGACAGAAGATTTTCAAAGATTAAGAAACTAGTTGGGATGATTTTATTCAACTACACAAAATGTTAGGAAAAGTTAGCTGTTGCCTACTGGTAATTACTTTACACATGTTCAAATAGTTGGTAGCTCTATTATTACAACAGCTCAATATCATCTATGTTTACATATTTTTATTTTCTTTCGGACATTTATTGTTTGTCAACAGCAAGTAGACCAAAAAATATTAACATGGAAACGTTTACGCTAGTATAAGTGAATCATAATATTAGGTTTTTGAAGATATCTAATATTATTTAGATACATCTTAATAGTATTTTTTGTTAAAATTTATACTAAAAAGTAAAAATATCTTGACCTAGAGGTTTATAAGTTATAAAATTCTCATTACAGTATGACTAAGCTGTTTCACAATTCTAGACCTGTGGTGCTGCTACAAGTGATTAAGCTAATCAATAAATATTTTTAAAAAATTACTTTCAGAACTATACGTTTTAGAGCCTTATATATAGCCCAAAGTAGATTATTCTCATTTGGCGTATATTCCTTTTATATTGATGAAATTTACATGATTATAAGATTTTGAATGGTTGCGCATACATATATGTATACAAATATTTTATAAAAATTGATTCATGATCGGTAAATGCCCCAGTCATTGGTGTTATTCAAACCTATAGTCTTTTCCAGAAGTTTTTGATAACCTTTCTTTTTTTACTAATCAAAATGTTCACTGTTCAACCGATAAAAGGGATACTGTTTTGACATTTTCGCCTAAAATATTGCATTTTTGTTGTTGTTAAAGGCTTTAAAGATTGCTTGGCAAACTTCTTTACATTTTGTTAATCTGCTACGAATTTTATTAGAAACCGATCTCCAAATCAAAAACTATAATACAAAATCTCAGTTTTCTTTTGCATTTTTCTTTTGTCAACAACAGGTTGTTGAATTGTATACGTAAAAGAAAAAAAAACAAAACTAAAACGTCAATATGTATTTTGTAAGTCCGGAGAAAACAATAAAAACCACAGTAGTCAAAAATCAAAAATAAGGAGGATCTCTTTCATTTTGGCTGGCAGCCACGTGGCATTTCCAGAGTAAATACCCACCGTTGCGTTGCGCCTCTCATAATAAAATCTTATCTCCTTCTCAGATACCTTTGGTCAAACGGTCAAACTCAAATACCAATCTTTACGTAAATTATAATTTTCCCGTATAATCAAATCTTAACTCAGTAATGTAACTGTAAAGTTACTAATTAATTTGGTTATTTAGAACAAGATAGCACGCGAGCTGCATGTGATTATTGCGTACATAATGCACTTCCATAACCGACAAAATATTAAATCAAATCTATTATTTTAGTCACTATATATTATTATTACTAAAATGCATAATTATTTCTTAACAATAATTCCCCATAACTTTTTCAAAAAAAACAATAATTCCCCATAATCAGTGTAAATTTGTAATCATCAACAAGAAATCAGCGTTTTTCCAGCCCAAAAACAAGAAGTACACGTCGGATATAATATAAAGAAATCTGTGTTATATGAATGGAAATTTACAGCTGCTCATTTTGATGAATAAATAAAAAAATAATTTCGGTGGATAATAAAAAGTATATAAAAATTGTCAACCATATTGAGGCCATTCTTTCTTGCTGTCATGCAGTACTATTATCATTATATCCGTTGGCTTATTATTTTTTTCCTCTGTCAAGTTATTCTTTTTTCTTTTGATTCTTTCTAAAACGCCTTCAATTTTAAGCTGATTTATATAAATTGATGGTCACCGACGAAAAGAAGTTTCGAACTCTGTAATGAAGGATAAGGTATCTAAAAATTTAGTAATTTAGTTAATATTAAAGCAAACTAAACGTATAAAGAATGATTCTCGAATTAATTATACTTAAACCATTTGATTTAGAATACATGCATAAACTATCTTTATTCTATCTTTTAACTAATTAATAACCATCAAGGTTTCATTAGTTACTGATAATATCCTCGGATGACTCAATGCACATATGTGATATGAATAGTTTTACACGGAATATTTAATATACATTTTCCTATATTTTAGAAGTTTTTTCATTTAAAGATTTAACATTTTGGGTTATCCGTACGAAAAGAAATTGCTACTATTACTCATTAATATGTGTTTAAAATTTATCCGATGACACAATTTTTTACTAGATATATCAAGTTATCTAGTAATAATAATAAACATTTGAGCGTGGATCAAAATAATAAAACTATGCAGAAAAATATTTTCACTTGTATACTATTTTTTTCATGATAAATAATAACTCAAAAAGAGAAAGACTAATTAACCCTTTTGTTTATTATTCTTTTTGATAGATTTTTCTCACATTAGGCACATTTATAGGAGCGTTGTGCGGCTTTTTTCCTGGTATATACACTAAATAATTTGTCAATAAATAATAATTAATTAACAAACCTAGAATTATAGCCGTTCTCTTCTGTCTCTGTCTCTCTGGGTCGTTTCTTTCCTTTATAGCTTCTAGTTTCTCCCACTCGCTAACTCCTTTTTCCTGAGTCTGATAATGTAAATTCACAAAAGAAATTTAAACAAAATCTGTTTAAAAACCCCAAACAACATTGTTCGTTCATTGCTGCTGCTCGAGAAGAAAAGCAAAGAAATTGCGAGAAAGAAAGAAATGGATTTCATCAAGATCCTGCTTCTTATGTTCTTCGTGAGCTTTGGATTTTGCTTCGCTGCAGATCCATATTCTTTCTATAACTTCGAAGTCTCCTACATTACTGCTTCTCCACTTGGTGTCCCTCAACAGGTTTGATTTATTCTTCCTATCTTTTATAGATCTTTGATTTCTGCAACTGTTTCTTTGGGTTTACAATTTGGGATTTGAGATTTTGAAAGTTAATTAATCAAAGTTTGGATCTTTTGGGTTTTGCTTATAGATTTATCCACATTTTGAAAACCCTCTAATTTTAGAGATTTACTGTAGTTCCAGTGAGCTAAAGATCTAACTTTTAGTTTACCATTAACGGTAAAGAATCTTAGCAATCTATTACTCTCGCCAAGAAATTCGGTTTTTTTCTTTCTTTTTTTGTCAAATGTTAATAAAAGTTTGTATCTTTGTTTGTGGGTATTCAGATTTCTCAAAAGTTTCAATCTTTATATTTTTTTTTGCTTCAGGGAATACTTAAATTCATCAAGAAGAAACGCATTTCACTTTTACTTTTCCAGAAAATTTTAAATTCTTTTTAATTGTCAAAGGGTTTGTTCTAGATTTGTCCAAAGTCTTACTAAAATTTCACCTGAATGACAAAAAGTTTCAGTCTTTTTTTACTCCAGATCCAACTGTAGAAAAAAGTAGATCTACAGAACACAATTAGGTGTTCTAACTTCTAAACAATCTAATTTTTTTCTCATTTAATTCTGTGATCAGGTGATTGCTATAAATGGAAAGTTCCCTGGTCCTACAATCAATGTCACGACCAACGAAAATCTGGTCGTGAATGTGAGAAACAAATTAGACGAGGGGCTTCTTCTTCACTGGTAAGAGAGAGAGATTCACAAAAAAAAAGTTTTGTTCTTGATAAGACTCTATAAACTCTGTTTTGAACTTGTGATTGATAAAAAAAAATCATTTTTTCTTGAAAGGTCTGGGATCCAACAGAGACGTGTTTCTTGGCAAGATGGAGTTGCAGGAACCAATTGTCCAATCCCACCAAAGTGGAATTGGACTTATGAGTTTCAAGTCAAGGACCAAATTGGAAGTTTCTTCTACTTCCCATCACTTCATTTCCAAAGAGCTTCAGGTGGGTTTGGATCCTTCGTTGTCAACCCTAGAGCGATTATTCCAGTTCCTTTCTCGACTCCAGACGGCGATATCACCATTGTGATTGGTGATTGGTACACAAGGAACCACACGGTTAGTAGTTTTCTGCCCTGTTTTCTTTTACCTTCCAATTCAAGAAACCTTTCCTAACTTCTGTAAGATTGTGTGGTCAATGTAGGCTTTGAGAAAGGCTTTAGATGATGGTAAAGATCTTGGAATGCCTGATGGTGTTCTCATTAACGGTAAAGGACCTTACCAATACAACAAGACTCTTGTTCCTGATGGAATCGATTACGAAACAATCACAGTTCATCCTGGTGAGTCTTTGTTTAAGCTTTTCTTGATCAAAGACTCTGTTTGTTTGTTCTGTTTCTTGTTTAATGGAATGTTTATGACAACAACAGGAAAAACTTATAGGCTTCGAGTGTCGAATGTGGGAATCTCGACGAGTTTGAACTTTAGGATTCAAGGCCACAACTTGGTTCTTGCGGAATCTGAAGGATCTTACACTGTTCAACAGAACTACACGAGCTTAGATATTCATGTTGGACAGTCTTACTCTTTCTTGGTTACTATGGATCAAAACGCGAGCTCTGATTACTACATTGTCGCGAGTGCTCGTGTTGTTAACGAAACCATATGGAGAAGAGTCACAGGTGTTGGAATCTTACACTATACCAACTCTAAAGGTAAAGCAAGTGGTCACTTGCCTCCTGGTCCACAAGACGAATTCGACAAAACTTTCTCCATGAATCAAGCAAGATCCATCAGGTTTGTAGTCTTTCTCTTTGTAGTTTCATAAAGTTTATACCTTTCTTCTTTGATAAGCAGAAACCAAATGTTGTTTGTTTTTGTTGTTGCAGATGGAATGTTTCAGCAAGTGGAGCGCGTCCTAACCCTCAAGGCTCGTTTAAATACGGTTCGATCAATGTGACTGAAGTCTACGTTTTGAGGAATATGCCGCCTGTGAAGATCAATGGGAAGAGGAAGACAACGCTTAATGGCATATCGTTTGTGAATCCTTCTACTCCTATTAGATTAGCTGATAAGCATAAGGTTAATGGAGTCTATAAGCTTGATTTCCCTAAGAGACCTTTAACCGGACCGCCTAGAACCGAGACTTCGATCATCAATGGCACTTACCGTGGATTCATGGAAGTCATTTTTCAGAACAATGACACTAAGATGCAGAGCTATCACATGAGTGGCTACGCCTTCTTCGCCGTCGGGTGAGTTACTTACAAAGTTTCTGCCTTTCTATTATCGATTTCTCTCGGATTCTTGAATAACGTTTTGGTTGCAGGATGGATTATGGAGAGTGGACAGAGAACAGTAGAGGAACTTACAACAAATGGGATGGTATCGCCCGCTCAACGATTCAGGTAATAACTCAATCAATCTCAAACACTATAACATAAGCAATCTCAAACGCGTTCTAAAAGGCATTGCTTGGGGCTGGTTCTTGCAGGTGTATCCAGGGGCGTGGTCAGCGATCTTGATATCTATGGACAATCCTGGAGCTTGGAATCTAAGAACAGAGAATCTTGATTCTTGGTATCTCGGACAAGAAACGTATGTTAGAATTGTGAATCCAGACGAGAACAACAAAACCGAGTTCGGTGCGCCTGCGAATGTTCTCTACTGTGGTGCTCTCAAGAAACTACAAAAGTAAGAAACTTTCAAGAAACACACATTTTTGTTTCTTTCTTGGTAAAGTTATGTTTTTGATTTCATTCTTTGTTTTGTTGTTGTTGGTTGTTTCAGGCCACAGAAGATTACATCGGCGGCTTCGAGGAGCGTTGGATTCACGAATCTTTCAATGGTGGTTATGGCTTTCGTGATGATGATGCTTATGCGTTGAAATGTAATTTAAGGGGTTTGTTTTTTAAATTTTCTAGGGTTTTGTTGATAATCGAACCAGAGATGATGATTCTTCTTCTTTACGTTTCCACGGTTCTTTCTATTTGGGGGTTGTTAGATTTCTCTGACTTGTTTTTTTTTTTTTTTTTGGATTCGGTCTGTTGTTTTATTCTTTTCCCGGGATTTAATTTATTTGAGAAGACGAAAACAACACATTCATTATTATGTTGAAATTTTATTAAAAGCTTTTGTTGTTATTATTTATTTTCATACCAAATGTTCACAATTTCAACCTATTTTGAACCCAAATGTTGGCCATGTTTTTTTTTTAATATAAAAAGGGCTTATTTTTGGCCATGTTAAGAACATTTTTTCGTTTCGTTTATTTACCAATTTATTAAGGAAATTATTCAAAAATCGAAGCATCTGAATGTTTTTGACCGTTTAGATGACATATTTTTTCAACACTGCTAATGTAATTGGAGAATTTTTATTGGTATATTTTTCAAAGTAAAATAAAAAATAGAAGAAAATGGAAAAGAGTATTATGAGGTCCCAAAATGATAAAAAGTGAGGTGGAAAGAATATAGTTTATCTTTTGGTTGGATATCATCAGCTTTTGTCTCTCTGACAATTCCAGCTGGATCCTTTCTCTATTTTGATTTCCTTTTCTATCTTTGTCCCTGCCTTTTTTGTATTTGGCTCTTTTTTGCCAATTTTGAAAATTGACAAGAAAAAGAAAAGAAGAAGCCATTTTCTATGTCAGAAATTTCTGGTGATTTTTGCAAATGACAAAAAAAAAATAACATGGAACCATTATCCTCTGACAAAATGGTTCTATTGGCTCTAAGACAAGGCTAAACATTGTCGTATCTCTAAAAATGTATAGGTGATTGATTTGAACTTAGTATATTTATTCTCTATTGTTACGTTGATCATAAGTCACTTGTGTTATGTTTGTGAACGTGTGAGATTCTCTTTGTAAAGGATTGAGAGAGAGAGAGAAGACACTTTGTAAAGAGGGAAGAACTGAGTGTGAGCTAGTTTTAGTGGATTCTGGAATAATTATGATGCTATGTGGAGGCAATTTCTTCAAATTCAATAAACTCCGAGTCTCCCCAATGTGATTACTTTTTTGTTTTCTTTTTCATTTTTCTAATTTTCTCCGATTCGAACTAAGACAAAATGATGATTTGGTTTCTAGGAATCATCGAGGCTAGAATTGCACATGCTTGGTTATATATCATTTGTCAAATACATATTCATATTAATATTGTTTTTTTATTAAAAGTATTCATATTAATATTGATGATGTATATAATAACTTAAATATAGAAATAGAAGAAGGCAATATATTTCTAAAAATTAAATACTTCTGTATTTATTATATATATAATTAGTGAAAAGCATCTTACAGAGTTGAAACTTGAAAGTATTAGTTTATGAAAGAAAGAAAAATGGTACAACAATGCTAATTTACAAGAGGAACAAAACACTACAGATTACATTCAACTCATATGTATCTATCACTTAGCATGGGATTTATGAATATAAATGGGCCTTAAGTGGGCCTAATAATGTACATTGTAATTTGGTAGTATCAAAAATTTAATTATGTGCCAAAAATATACACTATGCATATTGCGATTTGGTCGTCGACCCCCTAGATTTCGGTCAAATTATTTGAAACTGGGCCTAGGGAAATTGGGAAAGTATGTTGAAGGAAAGATTAGCTTAGTTTAGTATAAATAGACGTTTTAGGACTTTGTAAAAGAACCACCTATGAACTTGCATCCTGTTTAATCTAATGAGTTTTTTTTTTCCTTTTTTTTTATAATTTGGATAATTCGATTCAACAGATACTATAAGCTAGATCACATAATTTTTTTACTCTAGTTGGGTTTCTCAGGTCAACGGGCCATAAAATCGAACTAATCCTAAGAGTAGGAGAACCATGTAAAAACCCATATTTTCCACACATTTGTGATTTTTAATGAGTTTGTGAAAGCACTTAGAGGAGGTTTTTAGCCGTATTGCCATAGTCTGATCTCTTTGTCTCAGAGTCTAAGCTAAGACCTGAAATTGCTACTAGTTCTCTTGGAGATCTTGTTATATTGCTTCCGCATCTCTATCACATAATATCAAACTCAAATAACAACATTTTAGTTGAACAGAATTTCCAAAATTATATATTTTCTTTTAAACCAATGATCTTTCATTTTTAAACACATCCATAAACTTTAACAAATATTGTAAATAGTAACAAATAGCAAAATTATGTTTTGAACGTAAAACCGTTGACGTTAATTTGAACATGATAGTACTGTTTTTTTTTTTAACAAACATGATAGTATTGTATCTTTTGAACATGGACATCTATTTAAAGCGTCTCCACTCTCCACAAGTTGTAAATCAAATATTTAATTGGCGGTATCTAATAATTAACTGGTTTTGCTGGTTAGTTATTCTAATTAATAATTTAAACAAAAGATTATAGCAGCAAAACATTAAGATCCGTGATTGGTTGATTAGCAACAATATCACTAGCACTTGGAAGATGCCAAATAGTTATTTATATTAGTTGTCTTCTTGCCCGCAAACAAATCTGGGGCTGACTTTCTTTAGCTGTTCTTATTTGTCTTTGTTCTACAATAATATGTCATATTCTTCTAGCCATTGAGTTTGGCTCGAGTCGCTTTCATCACGTTACTACTATTTAATTTATAATTTTCTATATTATATATCGTTACCCGATTTGTGAAAAAAAACCTTAGCTTATTTTGTTTTTTTTGTTGTTGCTAAAATCCCTTAGCTTATGTTAATATATATGTATATTTACATTGATTTTTGAAATATGTTAATTTGATATGGAATGGGGAATATGATATTATTATTCAAGACAAAGACCTAAAACTGTATTGTTATAAGAAAAGCATAAACTAAGCGTAAGTTTTCTTGATATTTTTGTCGCTCGTTCACATATATTGGATTCATCTTATGATGTCATGTGAGTGAAGTAAGATTTAAATATTTATAGAATAAGTTCAAATAACATCGAAGGATAAGAACAAGTGACGAATGTATGGTTCAATATTAGGTACACAAAAGTACATAAAATTGTTAGTTTCTATCCTTCCCTTCCATAAAGTCTCCGAATTTCTTTCTTCTTTTTCCCTTTCCTGCCTCCAACTAAATATTAACACGTTTTCAATTGTTCTATTATAACGTGAATCGTGGCAATTGGAGTATCTTTTTCTTTTGAAATACTGGATGGAGAAAAGAGAAGAACATCTAGAAAAGTACGCAAGGGAAAAAAAAGAGAAAATATGAAAACGTGTAGTGGTTTATAGTAATGCCTTCACAATTTATTACACTCTCTTATTCTCTACGTATTACATTTCGCTTTTTACAAGAAATAGATGTAACATCGAACGCTCCACGTTCTGACTTTTGAAATCGTTTTTTTTTTGTTGGGTTCGATGAATTGAGAAAATGAGCTTAAAACACTAATCAAAATCTTGTCAGTGTTATTGAGTAAACTTGCTTGAGTTAAAAAAGAGAAGACTTGTTTAAATCAGTTGTCTATAATGTTTAGATCTTGAGAATGAAAAAAAAAAAAGAAAGCAGAAATTAATGGCTAATGTACAGGACTTGGACTTAAACATAAACATATATGTTTATGAGTATAACGTATTCTTTGTTTTTGCTAACGCATGATCATATATAGAAGAAAACGCATCAAAGCAAACTTACCCAACATTTTTGATATATAAACACGAAAATAGTAATAATGACTATTGAGTAATTAACATATGAATCACAAAATTATTGGTGATGATCAACTAATATCTTATTAAAAGAAACAAAGGGATGGTATAAACTTTGGCCTATACGTATATATATTTAGAAACAAATGCATGTTTTTCATTATCTTTTATATTTTAAAACTTCAAAATAAACTACCTAACTATGTTTGTACAAACCAAAAAAGAGAAATAATTATGCAACACAATAATATTCAAACAGAACGAAGCACTTGCAGTGAATCGGGGCATGTTCAAAGATCGCACGCGCCGTGTCCACCGCCGACCAAATCCCACTCTATGTCCCTCGCACACAGTTGCATGCCTTTTGTCTTCATCAACCCTCTTCTTTATTTTTATAATTTCAATTCATTTGTAGCTATTTAAAACTCCCTTAAAAATAATAATATAGAATTTTATGAAACTGGGTTATGTAAGCTCCATATCTTAACTATATCTGATATCTCTACAACTACAACATTTATTTATAGATGCGTTGTTCCAAGTTGTCTTATCAAAACCATCATTAAATCTGACTTATACGATAAACAAAGAAAACAAATCTGATCTTATAACTACATAGATACATATATGCATCTGCTATTGTATTATTCAAAAGAAACAACATACTAATTAAACCTATAATGGAGTATATCATAGAAGAAACAAATCGAATCATCCTAGATGCTTACAACAAGAAACATGTTATTACTAACTCACATAATCATAAATGTCTATTAATCAAAATATAATCAGAAGATTCAACACATTAAAGATTACTGACATATCAAAATAACTAATTAATTTATCAGGAATTTTTTTATATAGACTGTTCCGAGCTGGTGAAGATGGTGTCTAATTCAGTGGAGTGGTCAGCTTTCTCGTTACATTTGGAGGAATACGAACGGAGTCGACAGAAGTTTGAGTTTTGCTCTGTATCATACACTCCCCGTGCACAGAACACGAAGACAGACAAATTAGCATGGAGTGCTCGAACTTACCTTCATCACCTACATTATGTAAACTCATTTCCACCAGCCTGTATATCCAACCCGTTTTAAGAATTTGAGACTGTTGTAAAAAAAAAAAACTGCTGTACCTTCTTTTATTTGAGTGGTAAGATGAAAATGTCAAGTTAATCGATGTGGTATATATGATTGATCTCCACTGGGATGGGAAAAATTCATGTCATGTCCCTTCTAGTTTCCAATCGTAAATTTCCATCTCATATGGAAACGCATTCTTATACGAGACAAGCTTTTATTTTCATTGGGAAACATGATAGAATGACGAGACCAGAACAAGAATTTCTAAATTTTATCTGAAATAATAAATATAATGGATGTAATTATATTTTAATTTTTTTTACCATTAGTACTTAAAATTATATTCTGTGATTCTGTCAATTTAGAGACTAAAAAAATATACTACATGCATTTTCAGATAAATCAAACTTCTGATCAATAATATTACACAATCATGAAACTGTGAAAAAACATGTACATCGAAAATATGGAATCCATTAAGCCAAATTCACTTGGTTTTGATACAATTGTTTAGTTTTGATGTTATAGGATACATCTTTATGCTTTTCATCATTTGAGACTTGCTTAATGCTAGGTTTAGACTTGATTATTCAAAACTTAGAATTTTTTTTTTCATGTCCGAAAGATGTGTGAAAATGTTAAAAAAGAGTTCTATTTGAGCTTATTATTCTTTGGTGGATGGAGATCGTTTATTGAAACGGTTTTTAAATCTTTTGATTGCAAACGAACATTTAGGTTAATTGGTAGTCTTTCTTGTAATGCTTGCTAATCTTTTGATTGCAAACAAACATTTAGCTTAATAGGTTGATTAGTAAAAGGTTAGTCTCACGAAAATAAGTAAGTTTTTCATAAGTAGTATTTATTAAAAAAAAAACAACACCAACGGTATGATCATACCTTATCCATTGCTTTACCCATTGCCACACTCATCGTCATTGTCTTTAGCTTGTTCACTTATACACTAAGTACTTTACTTGCATCATAGTTTGAGTCCTCAATTCAGCTTTTTAGATTCTTGTTTAGTTTCTATTTCATGATTATTTTCTTTCTCATCCGTGTTTAGACTTTTTGAAATCACCAAAAACCACTTATCGTATTTGCTTAGTTTATAAAGTGGTTTATATATTCAGTGAATTTTTGGAATTGCCTCCTTTGGATTCAACTACTTTATCACTTTAATACCTTTATTTGGGATTACTAGAGTTGCAAAATTTAAAGATTGGCACATCACATCAATATATTACATAATCAATTTTTTTAATATAAAAATTTAATGAATAGTATATATTGTAGGAGATGGTGAGAAAGATGAGCTGTGAAAAATATTAAGAATCACGTATTCATGAAAATGAAAAATATAAAAATATAAAAAGCTGAAAAATGAAAATATTAATAATTCTCGCTTAATTATATCATTGTTTTGCATATAATAATTTTTTACAATAATTTCTTTTTCCTCAACTCTTTTCTCCACGTTTTAAAAGAATATATAAAGTAAACTAAAATTAAAATATAACAAAAATAAAATATTAAAATGTTGAATTTGCAAAACTGTCCATCAATGTGCACAAGTATACATCTAAACACGCACGCACACACACATGTTACCATCCAACGGTCATAGCTTTGGCTCCTCCTATATAAGAGGTTTCTTCCTTCCCATACCCAAAACAGTCTTCTTCAACTGTTCAACAATACAGAGAGAGCAAAATCCAAATTTCTCCATAATTTATCTATCTCTCGATCTCAAACAAACCCATTTCACAGATTCCTAAAAAACACTTCATTTTTCAAGAACCCAAATCCGATCATAAGAGCATGAAGAGAGTCAGAGGTTTTAAAATTGGACACAGATTCGTCAAGATCTTCAAATGGATTCGACCCAGAAGAATTCAATCATCGAAACGCCAATGCCCGACCCGAATCACCAACCCGATCGCCGGAATTCGCTCATTAGCTCGGTCTCTAAGCCGTGGAGCCAAGAGACTGTGCGGTGGTAAGAAGAGTTCGGGTCAGAGTCAGACCCGTCTGGGTAAGGATCCGAAGATGCGGGTTGTTCCTAGGGGACATTTGGTGGTTCACGTCGGCGAATCTGACGGCGATACGCGGCGGGTGGTGGTGCCGGTAATTTACTTCAATCACCCATTGTTCGGAGAGTTGTTGGAGCAAGCGGAGCGGGTTCATGGGTTTGACCAACCGGGTCGGATCACTATTCCGTGTCGGGTTTCTGATTTTGAGAAAGTTCAGATGAGGATCGCCGCATGGGATCAGTGCCGCAGGAAGAGAACTTACAAGATTATCTAGTTTGACTTTTTTTTTTTTTCTAGTTTTTTTAACTGAGGGTGCAAAAAGTCAAA
Organism: Thlaspi arvense; assembly: GCA_911865555.2. Lineage (NCBI taxonomy): Eukaryota > Viridiplantae > Streptophyta > Magnoliopsida > Brassicales > Brassicaceae > Thlaspi > Thlaspi arvense. Next base: position 59,433,355 of record OU466862.2, on the reverse strand, counting down.
AATCAAAAGAGGAGAAGAAAGGAAAATAGAGGAAATTTGTGAATATTACTAATTTTTCTTGTATACACGGTGTAATTACCGATCCAATATTGAAAGAAATATTTCTTATAGAATACAGAAAATGCCAATTCAAATAATTATTTATCACTTATAATTTTAAAATAGTATTAAATTTTATATAGTAATAAGATATGTAATTTATTGTTCAATTTCTTTTCAACGCTATAGTTAACAAGCATTAACACAAGTAACTAAACGACAAGCTCTAGTAGCTCAGTTGGCTAGAGCGTGTGGCTGTTAACCACAAGGTCAGAGGTTCAAACCCTCTCTGGAGCGTTTTTGAATTGTTTTTAAGGCAATTATATAATGGTAATTAACAATTTCCACATATCCCTAATCAATAAGCTCTAGTAGCTCAGTTGGCTAGAGCGTGTGGCTGTTAACCACAAGGTCAGAGGTTCAAACCCTCTCTGGAGCGTCTACAATTTTTGTTTCAAAGGCTATTTACGACGACGAACATTCTCGAGGAAATAAAAAATTCGAATTTTCCAGAACTCTCTCGTCGTCTCTCCCAATCGCTTAGCATTCTCCATCCTTCAGTCTCTCCCTTTTTAAAATTTCGCCATCATCGCATCTCGAAAATGCTAAACAATTCGACCCAACAGATTCTCGTCGTACCTAACATTTCTTCTCTTCCTACTCGATTCTGTCTTCAATGGCGGAAGAAGCAAAAGCCAAAGGAAACGCCGCCTTCTCCTCCGGAGATTTCGCCGCCGCAATTGCACACTTCACGGAAGCGATCAACCTCTCGCCGACCAATCATGTCCTCTATTCGAATCGATCCGCTGCCTACGCTTCTCTCCACCGCTACGCAGAAGCATTATCCGACGCGAAGAAGACTGTGGAGCTTAAACCCGATTGGTCTAAAGGTTATAGCCGTTTAGGAGCGGCGTACATAGGTTTGTCTCAGTTCAAGGAAGCGACGGACGCGTATAAGAAAGGTTTAGAGCTTGATCCCAACAACGAAACGCTCAAATCGGGATTAGCCGACGCGTCGAGACCACGCGCTTCGCCGTCCGCTTTGAATCCGTTTGTCGAGGCGTTTCAGGGGCCGGAGATGTGGGCGAAATTGACGGCGGATCCGGGGACTAGGGTTTATTTGCAGCAGCCTGATTTCGTCAAGACGATGCAGGACATTCAGAAGAACCCTAATAATCTTAATCTGTATATGAAGGATAAGAGAGTGATGCAGGCGTTAGGGGTTTTGTTGAATGTTAAGTTTGGTGGATCAAAGGGAGAAGATGTGGAGATGCAGGAGGCTGATTCGTCTTCACCGCCGAGGAAGGAGCCTGAGATTGTGAAGAAGCCTGAAACGGAGCCGGAGCCGGAGCCAGAACCTATGGAGTTGACGGAGGAGGATAGAGAGAAGAAAGAGAAGAAGGAGAAGGCACAGAAGGAGAAAGAACAAGGAAACGCTGCTTACAAGAAGAAGGATTTTGAGAAAGCTATTGATCATTACACTAAGGCGATGGAGCTAGATGATGAAGACATTTCGTACCTTACGAATCGGGCTGCTGTTTATCTTGAAATGGGGAAGGTATTTGCTTCAACTTCTTTAAAAGTTCGGTTTTTGTTTTTGTTTTGCTCTGTTCTATGTTCTGTTCTGAGGAATATGCTTCTCGTTAAATCTTGAACTTGGTTTAAAGCTCGTAACTTTATAGGAAGAAGGAAATTTGAGATTCATGAAGTAAGTTGTTTGTTTAGTATAGCTTATCACTATGTGATGATATGATGGGTTTGGGTTAACTTAGAAGCTTCTTTGTGATGACATGATGGATCTGTGATGACTAGGATCTGCTTCTTCTTGGAGACGAAGAGTGTTTGACTTAAGTGTTCACTTGTTCTGAAGAAGTTGCTTTCTTTATTGTTACTTTGAGTACACGTCTAGATAAAATTCAGATTCCTTTGTGTGTGTGTGTTTATGTGTTAGTCAAAGTGTTGATGTTACTTGCCTTTCATGTAACATTTGGTTGCCTGATTTGAAATGTGCATTTCTTCGAATGCATATCATCAGTATGAGGAATGCATTCAAGACTGTGACAAGGCCGTTGAAAGAGGCAGAGAGCTTCGATTTGACTTCAAGATGATAGCAAAAGCTCTCACTAGGAAAGGATCTGCACTGGTGAAAATGGCGAAATGCTCAAAAGACTTTGAACCTGCGATCGAGTCTTTCCAGAAAGCTCTTACAGAGCATCGCAATCCGGATACACTAAAGAAACTGAACGATGCTGAGAAAGCCAAGAAAGAGCTGGAGCAACAGGAGTACTTTGATCCTAAGATAGCCGAGGAAGAGCGTGAGAAAGGTAAAATTGACCACTGATAACAATCTCGCAACGCTATTTGATGTAAAGATATATCATTTGACATTCCTCCTTCCATGCAGGTAATGAGTTCTTTAAGGAGCAAAAGTATCCAGAGGCAGTGAAGCATTATTCAGAAGCAATTAAAAGAAACCCAGGGGACGTGAGGGTAAGAGCGTTTCTCTTTCGTGTTGAGCTAAGCACATAGTATGAAGAAATATGGAAACTTAGTGAGCACTCTTTTGGGTGTAGGCGTATAGTAACAGAGCTGCTTGTTACACAAAGCTGGGAGCGTTACCAGAGGGATTGAAAGATGCTGAGAAATGCATTGAGCTAGACTCGAGCTTCACCAAAGGATACAGCAGGAAAGGAGCGATTCAGTTTTTCATGAAGGAATACGATAAAGCCATGGAGACGTATCAAGAAGGGCTGAAACATGATCCCAAGAACCAAGAGTTGCTTGATGGTGTTAGAAGGTTTGCAAACTTTTTGTTTCTCTCTTTTATTGTTTAAAGCTTTGTGTTTCGAGTCGGTTTAGTGAACGTGTTTGCTACGCTCTCTTTCAGATGTGTGGAACAGATAAACAAAGCGAGCCGCGGTGATCTGACGCCGGAAGAATTGAAGGAGAGACAGGCAAAGGCAATGCAAGATCCAGAAGTTCAGAACATATTGTCGGATCCGGTGATGAGACAGGTAAAAACAGTTGTGTCTGGATTGAAATCTGCTTAGGAGCTGAGTTTAGGAATTGTGTGTGACGATGTCCTTTTTAATGAATTTTGCAGGTACTGGTGGATTTTCAAGAGAATCAGAAAGCTGCACAAGAGCATATGAAGAACCCAATCGTTATGAACAAGATACAGAAGCTTGTTAGTGCTGGTATTGTTCAGGTCCGGTAAATTGGTTATGGTAAACCGGAATGAAACATAAGATGTGTCTTTGGTTAAATAAAAACTGAGATTCTGATTTGGTTTTGGGTCAAGTTTGATGAGTTATTATCGTATGAACTTTTTTCTTGATTTTATGTTTACTTGATCGAATCTTTCCAAAAGAATCTTCCCGTTGTGTATGAAACTTTAAAGGTAAAAAGCTGTAAAGCCTTCACGTGCATTGCACGTTATGGTAACTTGGGTGGAACTGGAACTTGTACGTGTTGGAACTCTTTTTTGACAAATGGCTTATGCCAGTTTTTCGGCGACATTTTCGATGAACACAGTTACCGAAATGATTGGATTATAGATTTTTTAGATTTCTTGTAATGAGTACTGTAAGATAATGTATTTACTTGTCAAAAACGAAGTTGATTTGAATGAGAAATTTTTGTTCAAAGTGAGCATATAATTAAGACAAAAAATCAACAAATATCAAAATGAGCATTTTGTCCCACATCAAAAGTTAGAAGAATTTTTCACTAGTATATATAGTAACACATTCTCAACAAGGTTCACTAGCCTTTAGAAGAGGACACTATGGAGAAGGAGAGAAATGGCTGTTATGCAAAACCACATACGCGCGTGCGCCGTGTTGAGCCGGGTTTAGGCTTGGGTCATTGGTGAATGTGAGTTTTTGGAGTAAATATTTATTTTTACAAATATGTTAATATTCTTTAAAGATAATTTGCATAATTCGATAAATCTTTATGATTAGGTCGAAAATTAATAACATAATATTTCCATAATATATCTGTTTCGTCCAGATCCTTATCAGAAAAGAATAAAAGATCTCTGGAATATTTTTGTTTCTATTATTCTTTGCGATTAAGGAATAGAAGATTTTCGGAAGATTTCCGTTTATCTATAAGTGGCGACCAAAGCAAACCTTTGCGCCCCAATCCTTCTATCCGCGTCGCCTCTCTCATTCATTATTCATCATCAGCGAAAACTTATAGCTTTTGAAAACACAAATATCCAACAAATCCCTCTCGTCTTTACAGTCTTAGGTGAGTCTCGAGAGTATAGCGTAGAATTTTCAGTTCGCAGATTCTATAGTCGGGTGTTGCGACTTTAGTCTCAACACGGTTGTATCATGGGATTCTGAATCTCTTTAAACCGCCACACTGCGGGAGATTTAAAGAATTAAGGAAAGAGATCATATCTCGACTCCGTATTTTTCGTTTTTTTTCTTACTCGTTTTATTCAATCGTTTTATGCTATATTATTATTTTCAATCGTTTTTATATTCGTGATTTTCAATCTGGATTTTCGCGGTCCTATAATACGACCACACACAACTTTTAGTCTTTTAGTGTAGCATCGTTTAGCGAGACGTAAACCGAAATGCCATGTGAAAAATATCTCTCGGTTTGCATTTTGATAAAAATGTTTAACAAAAAACCATAGTTTATTTCATTAAAATGCTCTTTTGAGGAGACAAGGGAAGCAATAATAGTATAATACTAACAATAACGTTAACTAGAGGGATACATCTAATTGCAGGTTTTGTAAACGTGGCAATAAGCTTATTTTTTAATCCCATTGTACCTAATTCGTGTCCATAACCATCACTCTCCAGTCTTCACCGCTCCTTCTTGGTGTTACGACTTTTCCAAAAGCTAATGATTTCAAGTTTTGTTTAGACTGGTATCTACCCGTACTATGCTGTAAGATATTTTTCTAAATTTTATATATATTTTTAATATAATAAAATTATTTTTATAATGTAAATGAGTATTATATTTATTTTTATTAGCTTAAACTATGTATTTATATGTTTTAAATCTGAATAAACATTATATATATATATATTTTTTTTTCAAAATTATAATTTGCTATTAAATTTAGTTAGCAAACTAATTATAAATGTATATATAGGAATAAAATATATAAGAATAAAGCAATACATTTTTAATCTTCATGCTAATGGCAAATATAATTTATTTTCTCCAATAAATTACCACTTGATCCTCTTTTGTAATTATATAAAGCAAAATTCCATTTTAAAAAAAAATTATTAATTAATATGATTATTTTGAATTATAAAATTTATCTATTTATCAAATATTTTATTATAAACATATGTTTCTAAAACTACCAAACTATAATCAATAACATTCATATCAAAACCATTGCTATTGCTTTAGAATTAAATAAAAAATTATGTTTGAACTCTTAAAATATCGTTTTAGTTAAAATTAAATAATTAAATTTTGGTTACTGTAAACATACTTTAACTTGGAAATTTAGCACAGAGAAATTTCATCTTCTTATAAAAATCGAGAAATCGCATTTTCCGTCAGAACAAAAAAACTTCATTTTCCCATTAAACTGAGAAATAGCCTATTCCCGCCAAAACCAAAAAATTCATTTTCTCGTCAAACCTAAAACCTAAAATTTCATTTTCCCGCGAGAACCTGTATTTTTCCACCAAAACCGAGAAATTACGTTTTTTTCACAAAAACCAAAAATTTCATCTTCCTGCAAAAACCAAAAAAGTTGTATTTTTTCGCCATAATCGAAAAATTTATTTTTCCTGCGAAAACTGAAAAATCGTCTTTTCCTGCCAAAAAAAAACCGTTTTCTCGTTAAGCCCAGAATGACGCTTTCCTACAGAAACAAATAAACTACAATTTCCCGTGAAAACTAAAAATTGTATTATCTCCCATAAAATTATGTTTTCCAGCGAAAACAAAGAAATTGTTATGTTTTTATCGGTTCAAATTTTTGCTGATGTGTGAGCTTCTTATAACATAAGGCTTTTTGCGTTGTTGTCAAGGAAGCATAGTTGATGCTGAGCCTACACTTTTTCAATCATATACGTCTATGTCAAACAAACAGATAACTATAATTTTTTTATTATTTATTTATTTTATTTATTATTTGAGTCAGAGTTTGGTAAAAAATAAAATAATAATTTTTTATTTACTGTTATTAATTATTTGGGCTTGGGTTTGGTAAAAAATTAATAGAAAAAATATTTGGGTTTTTAATAGGTTTAAGTTTAAAATTTAAAATAAGTAGATGAAATGTATTAATAAAATGTTTTGATTGGTAATTATTTTTGCTAAGATGTCATGTTTATAAAGCTTTAAAAAGCTGGGGTGTCAAACTATAGAGAGACTTTTATGTTATTGTTGTGTTGATTAATTAAATGAGCACTTAATGTACACAAGTGATAAGATTTTCCCACCTGCTCCCAAAACTGCCAAAAGTAACGTAGCTTATGTGGAAAGAAGTAATGCATTCTCATCACAGATAAGATAATTCAGATTTTATTATGTTTTAGAAAACAGCATTGGTTATTTGATGTGGCTCGAAATGGTAAAGATAATTTTCTGAACATTTCAACAATATACAATAATCCTTGGCATCTATGTTCATTTGGAAGTATCTTTGGGACCCGATATAGTTTAGGCTTATCTTAGAATTTAACTTTTTTTGTTTCCTTTCTCGCTGAAATCGAAAAGTATATTTGAACTACTCAATCTAGAACTCGGATTTCAATAATTAACTCAAAGGTGAACATTTTTTTTTTTATGTGCAGAGGATCTCGCCATAGCCGGAGTTGGCCAAACATTTTGGAGGTCAAAAACGATATCTTGTAATTTTTATGTTTTATTTTCAAATAAATGTTGTATGATATTAAAGTCTATGAAATTATTATAAAACTATATATCAAATGCACTAAAATCAAAAGTCATGATAGAAAACGAAATGTTTTAGCAGATGGTACTTTTAAATATTGCAATATTGACTGTGAGAAGTAAAATGAAAACGACTCTTAACTAAATTATATTGATATGTAGGAGTAAAGCCGAAATTTTTGGCCAAATTGTTTTTCCCCATAAACCAAATCAACATCATCGTTTATCTCTAATTCACAACCATGACAAAAACATAAACATCACATGACGACACACATATACATACAAACTATCATAAATGAAGAAAAAAAAAAGATATGACAAAATCTAAATAAGAACCGAATATTCCTTCAATCTTATCAGTCGAATCTAGGACTTATGCCGAGCTGCGAACCGGTTTACAAGAGCCAAGGCATTACTAGTAACTCGAGCCACATGAACCACTCTTCTTCTAATCGCCGATTTCACCACACCATCCATAACTTTTCCATCGAACCCATCAAGACACGTCGTCTCATCCGTTAAAGCAGCACTCACCCAAGTCTCAACGTTACTTAGCCGCCACAAGAACTCGTCTTGACCACGACCGGATCGACCCACTTGTTTCATCTCCCTCATCGACTGAGCCAACATCGCTAAACCGTCTCCAAGATTCTCAACACAATCTTTCACGGCTAAGTACTCTCTCCGTTTGATTCTTCTCGCTTTAGTCAGCTTCGCTACGTAGACCGTTGTGGACCGAACCCGGACTAGAGTAACGGCTAAAGCGGTTTGAGCTAACCTGTTTTCGCTGCGGCCGATCTTGCTTGCGAAAGCCGCGAGGCATTTGACGCAGAGAGTTGGGTAACGTGTGATGCGGCATGAAGATACAATGAAGTTGATGCTGTAGCTAGTGTTTGGTGATGATGATGGAGGCTTGGCTATGGCGTATTGGGAGAGTAGTGGAAGAAAAAGTATAAGGCAATAGCAAAGATGGGTTAGCTTTGGCTCCATTGGTGTAAGTGGGACTATTTGTTCTATTTGTGGTGTGTTCCAATCAAAAGGCATATGTGTGTGGTCTTATTTATAGAAGAGCTTCATTTATTGTAATTTTCTATAGATAATGCTTTCTAAAGGCATATTTTTGTTGAAGATCTATAGAAATTGTTTGGTTTAGTTAGGGCTAAATATAATAATTATCGATTTACAATTTGTTTTTGGTCTTCTCCATATCCGTAATAATAATACCAACTTCAAACTCGAAATATGACATATTATTGGTAACACTAGCACTAATAGAAACTCGAAATATGACATATATTCTCTAATGTATGCTTCAAATTAGGGAGGATATATATTAATCATAGTGTCTATCTTTCTACCATAGAAATATGTAAAAGTGGATATGGTGGTCACATGTCTTCTTTTCGGTCCTTTAATAGCTTTTGCATGTTTTACCATCTTTTCATATCAGCTTTATTATTTCAGAAAAGAAAGATCTGATGCTGTTTCCCAGATTCACTTTTTACAAGTAAACACTTCGATAGTTCCGTTAATATGTGTGACTTAATAATGTCAAACTTGTCCATGTTTACAAAATTGCTAGATACTTAGATTTATATTGAAGAGTACAAATTGTTTCTTTGTGCTATCTTTTTGGGTTATCTTAAACGTAAGCTTTTGGTCCATAGCTTTCCAAAAAACTGCTTGCTCCTAAGCAATCACGAGTAGGATTTGATGAAGGAAACATCAGTGGGCTCTTTGAACTTCACACTAAGCAAAGGCATTTCTTTAGAAAACACAATCAACATAGATTTTATCTTGGCGGACGTCTAAAGAACATAAAAGACTCTTACTGCGTCGAACAGTAATTGGTAACCCTATAGCCTCCAACGTCCTTCCAAATGTGAGGGACAATTTCTGATCTTATATGTATACCGTATCATGTCACCCTGATGCCACACGTACGTTTTCGACCAGATGGCCTGGTGCAGGGCCACTGTGCCTAAGAAAAACCAAAGTCTTCTCAACTCTCTATAGTCTAGGTTGCACCAAAAAATATCTTCTTGAAGCCAAGGGTGTAAGGAGAGAAGCTGCATGTCATTGTGCAAATCTGGTACAACAGTAAAAAAACATTTGCGGTTGAGGCAGAGCAAGATAAGAATATAACTGACCTAGCTTCTGTTTTATTATGTGTGTATGGGTGTACACAGTAGATAAACACACGTGAATGGTGTGATGCCTCTCCAATATAGATCTCAGGTAACAAGCTTGGGTACAGAAGTGTTGCCCTTCTATCACAACGTCATAGTAGTTTATAGTTGATCCCTTGGTGAATAGCACCAAGACTTAATCCCTTGAAGCCTTTGAGGGCCCATCTAGTTTTAGTAGCTTGGTTTAAGGAGTCCATAAACATGCATGTCGTTGGAGCACCCTTATGAAATTCTCGTCTGACATCTTTGTGGTGCATGATGCTTCAGAACACTGTATTGAAATAACGGAGGTCAATGTGTTTGATTAACGTCATTTTCGTCCACTTTGCCAAAAGAGCCCAAAACACATTAATGACATTAGTGTTTTAGATTTCGTCAAAATCCAAAACTAATTTTTTCCTTTTATGTTATGGTTCTTTCTAAACTGATTAGTTTGTTGAAAAAAATCAGAGTAGAAGAAAAATTGATTATCTCTCAGTTTCTAAACAAAAAATACGCTCTGCCAAGAGCATTCTCTTTTTCAACTCATCCTTGTTACTAAAATGGGTTTTTGGTAAGACTAGGCTGAGTAAGAAGATACCAAATCCAAAACAAGTTTCCTTCTCCGTATAGTCTATAGAAGCAGTCATTGAAGTAGACAAGATTGTTGTGGATGTATCTATCAAAAAAAGGCCAACAAGGGAAGTTCTCTGTAATCCATTCGATAGCTCCAAGATTACAAGTACTCAAAGCGATACCGTGATCGATATGCTTCAACGCTAGGAGCAAACAAGAAGAACTTCCCGCCATGACTTGCAAACAGCAGAAGCACGAATGTTATCTTTAAGAAAAAGATTTGATAGTATTACTTCCAAAAGACTTGTTGGAAAGTTCAGAGAAAGTTGGATCCTCTGTTTGTTTGCTCTGACTCTGATAAAGTTGGATCCTCTGTTTGTTTGCTCTGACTCTTACTCTTAATCTCAGCATTTTCTTCATCATCCCTGAAAAGAGTGTTTGATTACGGAAACAGTGACCGAACTAAACTATGCAATTTTATATCCATCCACTTCAGTGTGAAAGCTACAATCTTTTTTGGCATCTTTGGTAGAGAAAACTCTATTTGATCAGACAGAGCTCTAAACCAAAGAAAGAATTGAGATGAAAGAAAACACATTTATTAGAACATCGTTACTTAATAGATTTCAAACTTAACAATTGTTATAAACACAATCAAGATTTAAACCAGTTGGGCAAAACCAGTCAAATTCAGTAAACATATTCTGTAATCTACAAAAATAAGGAAGCTCTAAGATGCTTACCTAATTTGGGAATGTTAAAGAGGTAGAGAGAGGGATAAAAAGGTACGATAAGAAGAGGGAAGAGACAGAGAAGAACTCACGAGCTAATCTTCTTTATCGTTGAGTAAGTCATTGTGATGAACAGAGAAACGATAGATCTCATCGCACTGAGAAATGTGAAGAAGCATTGGTTTATCTTCAATATAACTGGACCGCTCTTTTCATATCGACTAAGAAAATGTTAACCATTCAGAACAGAAAGATTTGTCTTTTATCTAATATTGCTTGAAGAAACTTATTGAAGTGATGTTCTTCTTGCAATAATGTGTAACATATCGCTACTAAGTACTATGGAAAGACTCTTGTGCATCGTTCTACGTGGCTTAAGTATATCATCTCTTCTAAGGTTCGCATCTGGCTCCTTGAGTTACACTCACAATTTGATAGTATTACTTCCACAATTTATATTAGAAAAAAAAATGTAGAACAGAACAGCTTCCCATAAGATTAGGTGGGAAGTAGATTCACTCACACCAAACGCATGGGACATTTTGTTGGTTAAAACTTAATACTGAAACATTAGAAAAACAAAATAAATTATGTTTTCTTTTTTTATGAAAAGTAAAAATAAATAAATGATAAGAATAAATATAGATCTATTTAAATAAAAAATTGTTCTGGCTAACCAATTGACATTTTAAAAAAGGATGGGAACGACACTCAATGCATCAAGTTGTAGAGCAGGCACATGGGGTCAAGTAAAAAGTCCCCAATTTACAATAATATACTACTCCTTTTGTTTTTAAAAGATGTATTTAGTTTTACAAGATGAATTAAAAATAAATTATTGGTTTTACTTGTATTAAAAACAAAAAATGTAATTAAAAGTACAAATATAAATAACTATTAAAACAAGTAATTATTATACTATCTTAATATATGTGAAAAATGTTATACATCAATCTTTCAAAAAACGTAGGGAGTATGTTCCAAATTTTTGAGAAACAAATTATAACACAACGATATTAGATGATGTAATGCATCATCCTGTATATATAATTTTAGTGAAAATAAATAATAATGTAAAAAAGAAGTCAACAATAGGTTAACTCCACTATCCACTTTATTCATGCATGTGTGTGAATTAAGATCTGGCGAAAACAGGATCTGGTCATCTGGATATATATAAGGGGAAAGTACAAATTTGAAAAAACAATGGTTAACGAGGGCTGGTTGACATATAGTAATAAACTAGGTGTTTTCTCATATTTTGTGCGCGATTCGATTAATTTTTTTTAAAAGTATGATATTAGTTTATTTATAGATTAAAAAATCAGATTTTTATAATGATTCGAAACCAAACTTAATATATTTGAAAAATACAATTTTTATGAGTATATTGTTTTTTGTGACAAAACAAAATATATTATTTATATCTTATTTTTTAATATATTTTATATTATCCAATAAAAATTTATATATATGCTTTGTTGTTTTGTTGTATTTATCAAACATGATAAATAATTCTGTTCTTTTGATGTAAATTGGTAGATTAAGATTAATGAAATTCAAAGTTTGCATTAAAAAAAAACATAGCAATGACCAAAACCAAAGAATCTTTGTTTCATATCAACTTAACATTAATTAATATATGATCTAGAGTTACTTGTGGTCGCATCTAACAATTAGGTTAGTCAAAATATTAGTAGGTTAAACAATCAAATTAAAACTAGTTTAATAAAAATCTAGGATTTTTTTTTGATTTATTCTAGTTATCTTTTTTTAGTAAAATAAATATTTTTATGATATAAATTCGAATTTAGAAATCTAGATTTAAAAAAAATGCAAATCAATTAAAAATTAAATTATATTAATTTGTTAATTTTATTAAGGATAATTAAAATAAATTTTAAATAAAGAAGCAAAAAGTAATCAACCATCATAACTCTCAACCATAGCCCAACTTGATTGTAACATGACAGATGAAGCAGTGAATCAAAATCTCTATATATAAAGACCATCCAAAACTTTCTCTTGCAGAAAACAAAACAAAATCTAAAACCAAAATGGCACTGCAAAAGTTTCTTCTCTTAGGTCTGCTTTTGCTCCTAACCTTCGTCAGCTCTCCGACCATAGCCGACGAGGGATCGTGGTGGCCGCTGTCAACCAAACTTAGCTGTGCAAGTTTCTCTGAATGCTTCTTTCTCATAAAACATCATTTGTTGTTGTTCTTTCTATTATATATCTTCTTTTATTTGGAAGAACGAGGAGTTTTAATCCCTTTGGGCCGGGGACTAAAATATTTTCTGTTGTTTAGTATTTTATTTAATTTTCGTTTATATTTCAATTGAACATGATATTAAATGATAATATATGTATTTTGGTATCCTACCATTTGTAAAGTAAGTAGTTGTTTTTGTTTTGCTTTTTAAATATTCTATATGGTATAAAAATACTCTAAATAGTACTTTAGTATCGGAAACAACAAATATCACCAATATATACTCCATCTATACTATAAAGATCGTACTGATGAAATGAATATATCCTTTTGGTTTTGTTAGTGATGATTCCTCCCTAATAGTTTTCTTCTTTTTCGGCTAAATAGACTTGGTGCCTGTCAAAGTTTTATCACAGACGTTAGGAAAACATACTTCTTTATTTTAGAATTTATCATCCTTTCCTGATATCCACACATTTGTTTGATAAACGACTTCCAAAACAGCTGAATGTAGCTGACGATAAACCCTTCTCTATGCTTTCCGCAAGTGCAAAAAATTTGCTCCATAAAAGAAAAGTCATCCTTCTGCGGGGATTTGATCCAGATGTCCTAGACGGATATAACTCTTCCAAATCGGACCACTGTTTACGCCGATAATTCCTTTCTTCATTAAATCAGATCGCCCTTTACGCCAATAGTTCCTTTCTTTATTTCTTTATAGATGTATTAGATTACTAACATGAGAACTGATATACTGCGTATTTGAGTTTTTCTAATCCAAAATTTCAATAGATTTTGAGTTAAAGTGTGATTTTAAAGTTTTCTAGTCCTTTTCTCGAGTCTTTTTAGGTTTTAGGTTGCTTTAAAAGAAAAAAAATCATTGTGGGTGCAAATGAATATATGTTGATGCAGAACTATATAAAAAAGTCTGAAATTTGGCATTCATTAAAGCACTTTTCACCAATGGATCCAAATGAATTTTGACACAATCTAGATCTTTGAGTTAGATTTCATTTAAAAGTAGTTTGAAATTCATCCAACGATGCGATCAAAAGTTATGCCAATTTCTATAAAAACAGTTCAGTCTAGCAAGATGTGAAGCATGTGCAGAAAGCGCCATCAGATCGACCAATGCACTTTTTGATGGATCGATCCAACTTACTGAGAGCTTTTCAGATCGACCAGATGACATCCAAATCGATCAATCCAGTCCCCCAAAAGAAAAAAAAAATGACATGCTTCTTGTTTTCCCACAAAATCTTCCTAACTCAATCTATTTTGACTTTACATCTATATATTACTTTTAGCTATTTTTTGAGAGATCATATTATTTTCTATTCATTTTTTTGGTTTTGAGATTTTGTAAGCTTGGGAGGAAAATCCCTATTCAGTTTTCCTGAAGGCCCGACTGACTTTTCATATAGTGTTTGCAGGGTTCTTCCGAATTCTATCCGACGTTCGTAGGACTTAAACAGACTTCTGCCTCGAAACGATTTGTTGCTTTTTTCCCAGAGTACGAAACTCGGAGGCACGACTCCATTATTCAAACGAATGAGTGGCATCTCAAAATTTATTTCCGAACAGTGATAAAGTTATGTTGCTATTAAAAGTTTTTTTTTAAAAAATTGTCACATGCAAATAATATGAGAGTTTGAAAAATCAAACTAAATTTTGCCTAAAATATCCAAGATTTCGATGGTATATGTGATCAGTTCCGCTACTCCTGGATTCTATTTTTTTTTTTTTTTTTTTTTGTATTCACTATGCTATTAATCAGATATCCAACATTCAAATAAATATCCGATTTTAAGCAGATTAGATATCTATTCCGTTCCATAAAATATTAAAATAATTATATATAAATAGAAAATAAAAAAAAATTTAATATAAATGAAAGAATTTCATAGGAATTTATTTTCTTTTTAATATATTAAACTTTGATACTAAATTAACTAATATAATAGAAATTTACAAAAAATTATATAAAAATATAATTTATAAAAAATATATGTAATTATATATTTATATGTCTCATCTAAATTTTATTATATTTTAATTTTAAAATTTATATGATCTACTTCTTTTTCTTTATGGTCTGAGAGCCATGATATATATATATATATAACAGAGTGGATTGAATATTTGTTTATTAAAATTTTTGTATTTGTGATTTTTCCCATTTTTAATAGATAATAACTTTTAATACTTGCTTTTGCTCCATAAAATTACAAATATCCAATTTTTACGAATTGAAGCAAATAACTGAATAATTGAATTTAACAGAGTATAAAGAGGAGATGAATAAGTGAAACTAGGTAATAACCCGCACCCTGTACGGGATGAAATAATTATTATTTATTTAAATCTAATATAATTTTAAAATCATATAATATAATAAAATATAATTATATTTATATAAATTTCATATAATATTATATTATAACATTGACAGTATATTTTTTATAACATATAGAGTAATTTAATTATCATATAAATTAATTTAAAAGTAAAATATCATGCATAGCACATGATATAGCTGGATAGAAATACAAAGTCGCCATATAGATTTTCTATAAGATTTATATATATAATATTTATGTATATATTTAATTACTTTTGACTCTTAAATAATAATTAAATATTATTATTTAAATAATTTGTTACTTATCTACTATATCAAATGAATTATAAAAAAGACACAAATTTTATATTTTTAATTTGAAAAACAAAAATTATATCTATAAATTATCTCTTTGTAAAAGAAAAGAATAATTATTAACTTTAAAAACTTTTAATTAAAAATATTATCTAAAATATAATAATAAAACATAATTGGATATATTATAAATAGTATGTTGGGAGTATAGTGTATACATGATAAAATTTAAGATGTAATATGGTTAGAGTTTTGATGCGTTCTTGCTATGATTGATTATATAAAAGTAATGTGACAAATAATTATTTTTATAATTAGCTTCTATAAAAATATTGATGTTCATCTATTTTATATATATTTTTACTCTAAATAAGTTTTAAATATTGATGACTTATTAGACAAAAGTGTCACTATCCTTTATACTCAAAATTTTTAAATATATATATCTAAATTAACAAAATAAATTTGAATTAATATATTACTTATATCTAAATTAGATTAGTGAATGCGATAAATTAAATTAATCATATTATTAACATATATCAAACACAATAAAATTTATTTCCATTAAAATTATTAATAAATTCTCAATTACCTCATAATTATATTATATTAAATATTAAATATTATTTATTGTATACTAAATTTTGGAAAGAGTCTAAATTATGAGCTAATTGAAAATTTACTTTTAGAAAAAGTCAATTAAATTGAATTATAATTATTTACTTTTATTTATAATAATTATAATGAACTCAAATTATAATAATTTATGTTTATTTATTAATAATCTGAGTTATTTATATTCAATTTTTAAAATTCAAATTATAATACATGTATGAAAAATCTATATATTTTTTTATTATATGAATGATGTATAAGTTTAAATGAAAATAAGATAAAAAAAGATTTTTGGTAGAAATGTAATTAAAGAAATAATTAATATGATATATTTTTGGTAAGAAATAAAAGAAAGAGAATATCTTAATAAATTAAATACTGATTTAAAAATTAGACATGACATATTTATGGACCTAAAATATATAATGGCATATAATGTAATTAGTCTAGTAATTTAAGGTTTTTTTAAAAAATTAGTTTAGAATGAATGTGGAGTTGACACATCAGCATAATGACACCACTGTAAATACTTACAAAAATAAAGTTATTTTTTAAAAATGCTTTTCTTTTAATATATAGAGGATTATATTGAGCAAGATGTAATAACTTAGACTATCTTGATGATTTGATACCTCGTGTATGAGTTTTTTTGTGATATTTCAAATGGCTTATCGGAATAGCATCTGAAAAGCGGATAGGCTTACTATTAAGGTGATAAGCTGATGGGCTGATGGCGGTGTGAGTTGCCGAATAGAGTCAATGGGCTGACGAACTAACGAGATTCGTACACATCTCCAAGCGGACGGACCGATGTGTTTGACTTTGAATTGAAAAGAATCTTAGAGTACTAGAACCTTATCTTTTTTGGCGTAAAATAGTTAAGTGTGACGAACTGTTACAAGCTGTAATGTAGCTCAGTAAAGAAGACAAAATGTAATCTAGCTCGGTAAAGAAGATGAGCTGTGATGAAGCTTGGTAATGAAGATGAGCTGTAATATAGCTAGGTGAAGAAGGTGAGCTGGTGTGAAAACTGGTAACAATAGTGGGGTTCTTGCAAATATAATCCACAATTTGTAGTCAATTGCTAACTTAACCTTTATTTTCACTATTTTAAATATAAACTATTTTCTCTCAGTTTCATCTTTATCTATTTTATGTATTCACAAAAATATCATCAGATTATTGTTTTTGTTTTGGTTTTTCCCAAAAATTCAATTAATCAAATAATCCTCATCCTTCTCACTTGTTCACCCAACCACGATTTTTAACCAATTTGAAGCTATTATTATTTCAACAACCTATTTTTTAGCTTTGTAAGCTCATTTTCTCTTCTCTTAACCTTTTTCCTTCCATTTTTTTCATTTCAGCAGAAAACACTCTAATTTAACTTTTCAAAATTTGATGTTCTAAGATATTGTCATATATGGTGATTTGGTCGGGCAAATCGATTGGGCTTGTTTGGTGGTAGCTAGAATCGAAGAGATCGGCAGTTGAAGAAGCTAAATACCACTGGAAGGTGATTTTCAGTCAACTTTTGTGAGTTTACCGATCTGTACTGCAAAAGTGACACAAGATCAAAGGGGGTTGGGCTTGTTGATGGTAGATGGAACCGGATGATGGCTGTTCAACACTTTCAAACCGGTCAGGGGATGATTGATGACAAAGTGAGCGAGTATGGGACCAAAGAGTGGTTGTTCAACACTTCTATATTGATCAAGGGATGATGATGATGATAAGTGAAATGGATCGAGGCCGCCACAAAGTTTTATGACTCTAAACTTTGATAAGACAAACAAAACTCAGGTATTTTTTCAAAGAGGATTATCTATAAGAAAACTCAGGTATTTTTATTGATCAAAGATAAAGGATACAATGCTGTGAGAGGGGACTTTATAAACAGTCCAAACAGCTGTTGCCCTTCTTGGGGTCTTGGAAGCAAATTACATTGATGAAAAACACAAATGATTGAAAGCAAGAATAAAGCTAATTGGCGAAACAAATGCCTTTGACTACTAATGTAAATTAATAGAATCATCACTTAAACACAAAAGGAGATCTCGTTTTTATTAGTAAATACCCGAAAGGAATTGAAATAAAATCAATACATACCTTGGTTAGACTTGATTTGCTTGGTTTAGTTGAAGTGCTGCGTTTGAAGTCATCCTTGTACTGGTGCGTTTTAGCTTTTCAGCTAAGTGACATGATGCTAAATAAGGTAACTTCACTCTTCCCTTGAATCATTGGCCATTCTTTGATATATGATATGCTTTTGATACTTGGACCGTCCTTAGTGGATATATCTTTGCTTTGGCGCTCCTTTTGTGTTTGAATGATGCCGTGTTCTTCAAGCTCTTCCTTGACATGAGTTGCTTCTCTTGAAATGCTTAACTTATCAAGCTGAGATGTGATACCTTCAAGCTCTTGGTTGATCATCAAGCTTCAGTTGCTTGATTAAAACTTTCATAAACATCTCTTGTTCCTGATCTTGTTCTTGGTGTCGTTCTGATTGTGGGAACTAGGGTACTTGGGTCCTCATTCTTTTCTGATATTGTATCATCCTCTCCCCCTTGTGAAGGTTCTGTCCTCAGAACTCCTTCTGCATCAAACGGTAACAAATCAGAAACATTGAATGTGTTAGAGATGTTAAACTCACCCGACAGTTCTATTTGGTAGGCATTGTCATTGATCCTCCTTATAACTTTGAATGGACCATCTCCTCTTGGTAAAAGCTTGGATTTTCTTTGAGTTGAAAATCTTTCTGTTCTCATATGCAGCCAAACCCAATCACCTTCTTTGAATGTCACTTCTTTACGGTCCTTATCAGCAATTTTCTTGTAATGTAAGTTCTTTTGCTCAATGTTAGCTTTGACCTTTTGAAACATCTTCTTCATCAGCTCGGCTTTCGTTACCCCATCTTGATTAACCTGTTCTTTCTGCGGTAAAGGTGTAAGTCTAATGGAGCTATAGGCCTGAATCCATAAACAATCTCAAACGGTGAGAGCTTAGTAGCCGAGTGGGAAACTCGGTTATATGCAAATTCAATGAATGGTAAACAGTCAAGCCAGTTTCTCAAATTTTTACCAACTGTGGCCCTTAAAAGGGTTGAGAGTGTGCGGTTAACAGCTTCTGTTTGGCCGTCAGTTTGAGGGTGGCAAGTGGTTGAGAATATAAGCTTTGTTCCCAGCTTTCTCCATAATGTCCTCCAGAAATGGCTTAAGAATTTTGTATCTCTATCTGAAATAATGGTCCTTGGCAGCCCATGAATCCTCACCACTCTTTAAAGAAAAGATCAGCAACTTGTGTAGCATTATTAGTTTTGGCACAAGGAATGAAATGCGCCATTTTTGAAAATCTGTCCTCTACTACAAAGATTGAATCCTTGTTTCTGATCTTTGGTAGACCTAGAACAAAATCCATAGAGATATCAACCCATGGTAGGTCAGGAATAGGTAAAGGAATATATAAGCCATGAGGGTGTAACCTGGATTTTGCCTTCAGACAAACGATGCATTTATAACATAACCGCTCTATGTCACGCTTGGGATGAGGCCAGTAAAAGTGTTCAGTGACGACACTTAGTGTTTTATCAACTCCAGAATGGCCCATGAGCCGTCCTCCATGTGCTTCTCTCATGATCAGTTCACGCATTGAGATTTGGGGAATGCATAGCCTCTTGTCTTTGAATAAGAAATCCTCATGTTGGTAGAATGAACTGGTTGCTCCTTTGCTGCTTTGTTGATATAACTCACCAAAATCAGGATCATCTTTGTATAAGTCTTTGAGATGCTCAAACCCCATGATTTTTGCTTCCATTGTAGCGATTAAAGCATGTTTTCTTGATAGTGCATCAGCTACAAGATTCTCCTTTCCCTTCTTGTATTTGATGATATATGGAAATGTTTCTCCGAATTCGAGCCATCTAGCGTGTCTTTTCTTCAGTGTGGTTTGGCCTCTCAAATATTTTAAAGTCTCATGATCTGTATGAATAACAAACTCTTTAGATAAAAGATAGTGTTGCCAAGTTTCTAGTGATCTTACCAGGGCATATAATTCTTTGTCATAAGTTGGATAGTTAAGGACAGCTCCTTTGAGTTTCTCACTGAAATAAGCCACTGGTTTTCCTCCTTGTGTAAGTATAGCGCCAATCCCTATTCCTGAAGCATCACACTCAACCTCAAAAGTTTTGTTAAAATTAGGCAAAACTAAAACAGGAGAATGTGTAAGGCTGTCTTTAAGTTTCTGGAAAGCTCTCTCTTGTTCTTCTCCCCATGAGAATGCTACATTCTTCTTAATTACTGATGTCACAGGGGCGGCAATGGTGCTAAAATCTTTGACAAATCTCCTATAGAAGCTAGCTAAGCCGTGGAAGCTTCTGATATGTCTAATGCTTGTGGGGGTAGGCCAGTCTTGTATTGCCTTTATCTTCTCTTCATCTAGTTTAAGTCTTTGTGAACTTACAACAAAACCTAAAAACACTACTTGATCAGTGCAAAAGGTACACTTCTTAAAGTTTGCATATAATCCCTCTAGCCTTAAAGTTTATAATACTTTCTCAAGATGCTCAATATGATCAGTTAAGTTTGAGCTATATATCAACATATCATCAAAATATACCACTACAAACTTACAGATATACTCTAGTAACACATGGTTCATGAGACACATGAAAGTACTAGGGGCGTTGGTGAGTCCAAATGGCATGACTACCCACTCATATAGACTCCTCTTGGTCTTGAAAGCAGGTTTCCACTCGTCGCCCTCCTTCATTCTAACTTGATGTTACCCACTTTTCAAATCAATCTTGGAAAATATAGTGGCGCCACTTAATTCATCGAGCATGTCATCTAGCCGTGCGATAGGATGGCGGTATTTGGCCGTGATGTTGTTATCGCCCTACAATCCACACACATTCTCTATGTACCGTATTTCTTAGGTACTAGTAGGACTGGGACAGCGCAAGGACTTAGACTTTCTCGGATATATCCCTTTGACATAAGCTCTTGAACTTGTTTCTCCAACTCCTTTTCTTCTTCAGGATTAACTCGGTAAGCTGGCATATTGGGTAGTGGGGTTCCAGGAATGAGGTCTATTTGGTGCTCTATCCCTCTGATGGGAGGTAATCCTGCTGGTATATCCTCAGAAAAAACGTCTTTGAAACCTTCTAGTAACTTAGATATCTCTACGGGTAACTCTTTCTCCTCTTGTCCTGAAAATATTCTTTCTCTAAAGACCATTAGTAGCACCTGTGTTTTGTTATCTAAAACCTTAAAAACATCTCTAGAAGATATGTAAAGGTTAAGTTTTACTTAGCCTTGTTCCTTTGTCCATGGCCTTTTGTAAGTTAAAGACCTCGTGTGGGGTAAGAGGAGCAAGGTTGTACTTGCGTTTGTTGTGCACAAAGCTGTGGTAGTTGGTACGTTCGTTGTGTACTGCTTCTTTGTCAAACTGCCATGTTCTCCCAAGAAATATGTGACCTGCTTGCATTGGTACAACGTCGCACAACACCTGATCGGCATATTTCCCAATACTGAATGGGACAATGACTTGCTCTCCAATCTTTAGCTCTGTTTCATCATTGAGCCATTGAGTTTATATGGCCTCGAGTGCTTTGTTTTCTTGAGACCTAGCTTATTCACCAAGTATGTGCTAGCAACATTAGTACAAGACCCACCATCTATGATTAGACTACATACCTTAGAGTCTATGGTGCAATGTGAGTGAAAGATATTCTCTCTTTGCATCATTTCAGGATCAACGAATGTACTGAGGACTCTTCTGGTGGCAAGTATCTCTCACTCATCAGGGTAATCAATGACTTCTTCTTCAGACTCTAAAGAGTTAGCTTCTGCTTCATCTTGAGACTCATATTCACCATCTTCTTTCAGTAGCATAACTCGTTGATTTGGGCAATCATGAGCATAATAATGCCCTCTCCCTTGGCATTTGAAACAAGTAACGTCTCTGGCACGTTGGCTTTGGGGCTTGCTTGTCTCAGCTGTAGCTCCTTTAGATGTCTCCACTAATGGTTTCTTGAACCTAGATGTTGACTCCGGTGCTTTGCCTTTGTCTACTCCTCTCGGCTGAGAACTCCAGGCTGGTTTGGCATGAGCAGTAGATGCTGATTTTCTTTTGACATGCTGCTCCGCTTGCACGGCTAAGTGTAGCAACTCGTCAAGGTCTCTATAGTTCGTCCTCTCCACCTTTCTTGCTATGCGATCATGAAGACCATCTATAAATTAAGCCATCAATGTCTCTTCGGTCTCATTAGTATCCAGACGGTTCTTGAGTAACTCGAACTCTTCAAAGTATTCCTCCACGGATTTAGCTCCTTGAGTAAGTTTCCTGAATTTCTTCTGGAGGTCACGGTGGTAGTAAGAAGGAATGTATCTCTTCCTTATTTGATAGCGCATATCAGCCCATGTATTGATTTGAGCGTGTCTATGCCTTCTTCTTTCAGACACTTCTCTATCCCACCATGAGAGTGCATTCTCCGTGAGTTGAGCAGCTGTTAAGGAGACCTTCTTGGTGTCATTGTAATGGTAATACTCGAATATGTATTCCATTCTTCTTTCCCAATCAATGTAAGCCTCCGGGTTGACTCTTCGAGCAAACGTTGGAGCTTTGAGTTTGAGGTCATTGCCTCCAAGCCATGGTTGCTCTTTTCCTCGCTCTCTTCCTCCTCCATTCCTGTCTCGGTTCCTCTAGGGTCTAGGCTCTTGATTATCCTCTTCAAGGCTTGGCATGTCACTATCACTCTCACTCTCGTCTTGAGATTGAGGTGTTCTTCCTCGGTCTCCACGGCCATTTGGTGCTGCTGGGGCTGGTGGAGGTGCGCGTTGCTCTTGCCGGTTCATACGCTTACTAATGCTTTGTATGGAAGCCAACATTTGGCGCATCATGGCCTCTTGATAAACTTCCCCCATGCTTTTAGTACCTGTGTATCAAATCAAATAAATGTTTGAATAGGTTTTGATAGAATATACGAATTAATCACGAACTGATTAACAAATATTGCAACCAAATAACAATGTTAATGATGATATGATTGCACATGTTAATGACGGGGAAACAAGATTATTCGAACAAAATAAGGAAAGCGTTTGACTTCTGAGAAAATATACGGATTTAGAAGGATGGTAATGAGGAAACACGGTTTTAATAAAATTCTTTTGGGTTTTTATCAAATTAAAACAAATATGCAATATAATAAATCTTGGTTTTGGTTTTTGGGTTTAAAAATGATGATTTAAACTAAATGCAAAAATATGATGAAAACTTGTTCTTATATTTATTTTTTGAATGATGAAAACAAAACTAAACAAAGAGCATGGAATGAAAATGTAAACAAGGATAAAATACATCTGATTATAAGCCTTTTGGCTCTGATACCAGATGACACAAGATCAAAAGGGGGTTGAACTTGTTGATGGTAGATGGAACCGGATGATGGCTGTTCAACACTTTCAAACCAGTCAGGAGATGATTGATGACGAAGTGAGCGAGTATGGGACCAAAGAGTGGTTGTTCAACACTTCTCTATTGATCAAGGGGTGATGATGATGATAAGTGAAATGGATCGAGGCCGCCACAAAGTTTTATGACTCTAAACTTTGATAAGACAAACAAAACTCACTAAACAATGAATCTCTCAAGTGTTTAAGTAGTTTTAAAGAGAATTTTCTATAAGAAAACTCAGATATTTTTATTGATCAAAGGTAAAGAATACAATGCTGTGAGAGGGGACTTTATAAACAGTCCAAACAGCTGTTGCCCTTCTTGGGGTCTTGGAAGCAAATTACATTGATGAAAAACACAAATGATTGAAAGCAAGAATAAAGCTAATTGGCGAAACAAATGCCTTTGACTACTAATGTAAATTAAGAGAACTATCACTTAAACAAAAAAAAGATCTCGTTTTTATTAGTAAATACCCGAATGGAATTGAAATAAAATCAGTACATACCTTGGTTAGACTTGATTTGCTTGGTTTAGTTGAAGTGCTGCGTTTCAAGTCATCCTTGTACTGGTGCGTTTTGGATTTTCAGCTAAGTGACGTGATGCTAAATAAGGTAGCTTCACTCTTCCCTTGAATCATTGGCCATTCTTTGATATATGATATGCTTTTGATACTTGGACCGTCCTTAGTGGATATATCTTGGCTTTGGCGCTCCTTTTGTGTTTGAATGATGCCGTGTTCTTCAAGCTCTTCCTTGACATGAGTTGCTTCTCTTGAAATGCTTAACTTATCAAGCTGAGATGTGATACCTTCAAGCTCTTGGTTGATCATCAAGCTTCAGTTGCTTGATTAAAACTTTCATAAACATCTCTTGTTCCTGATCTTGTTCTTGGTGCCATTCTGATTGTGGGAACTAGGGTAATTGGGTCCTCATTTTTTTCTGATATTGTATCAGAAAGTAGTCTACTACTAAGTTTAGTAGACTTCAGAAGAAGTCTGCTGGTCAACGCACATGTTAGTTTTGCAATTGACCGTGTATACCGATTTATGACAATAGACTTTGGTTGAAGTCTGCATAATTTCCTTTGACAAAAAAAAATAGCGTAGACTCCAAAAAAAATCTACGTAATAAAGGGTTAGTTTTACAAATGACCAAACTTTGAATTTTTCGTAAGAAGTAGACTTCAGAGAGGTTAGTTTTGCAATTGACCAATGTTGACTTTTCCGAGTAGACTTCGTTTGAAGTCTACTCGGGAAATAAATTCAATGTTTGATCAACCCCAAAACTAACCCAAGTAGACTTCGTGTGAAGTATACTTTTTCGAGTAGAATTCTTAAGAAAAAATCAAAGTTTGGTCAATTGCAAAACTAACTCCTTTTTTAAGCAGACTTCTCAAGTAGACTTCTCGGAATCTACTCATCTATTGGCAGTTGCAAAAATAATCTAAAATTTAGACATCATACAGAGTCTACTTATGTAGACTTCATTGTTAGTTTACTCAAGTAAACGTCTAACAAAGTTTACTATTTTAAATTTTTTTAAAAACCTATTTGCATCAAATTTACAATGAATTTATAAGATTTCTTTAGTCTTGCAATTGTTTTAGTAAGTGTACTTACTTCTGTATCAGTTTTATATACTTATATTATATAGATTTGGTGAAATAATTTTTTTGTTTTATTTAGTATTTAGCTTATTAGTTGGCAAACTTCAAGTGATGTCTATATAGTAGACTTCGTTTGAAGTATGCGACTTTAATTTGTTTCATTAAATTCTTTGATCAGAATAACAAATAAAATTTATTTTTTAACTCTTAGGTGTGTTTTATTTATTGGTCTTCCTTATATATGAGTTTGACATACTTGTTTATTACAGTTTTACTTTAATTAATTTTCTTGTGTTATTTGGTATTTAAATTATTAGTAGCAGACTTCAGGTGAAGTCTACTTAGTAGGCTTCGTTTGAAGTCTCCAACTTTAAATTTTTTTATAAAATTCCTTTATCAGAAATGTGTAACAAATAAAATTTATTCTTTAACTATTCATTATGTTTTATTTATTGGTCTTACTTATGTATGAGTTTGACATATTTCTTTGTTATAGTTTAGTTTTAATTAATTTTCTTGTGTTATTTGATATTTAGCTTACTAGTCGGCATACTTCAAGTGAAATTTACATAGCAAACTTTGTTTGAAATCTGCAACTTTAATTTTTTAAGAAAATTCATTGATCAGAAGTTTGTAACAAATAAAATTTATTATTTGACTCTTAAGTGTGTTTTATTCATTGGTCTTGCTTATGTATGAGTTTGACATGCTTGTTTGTTATAATTTAGCTTTAGTTAACTTTCTTATGTTATTTGGTATTTATCTTATTAGTAGCAGACTTTCAGGTGAAGTCTACTTAGTAGACTTTGTTTGAAATCTGCGTCTTTAATTTTTTTATAAAATTCCTTTAAATTTATAACAAATCAAATTTATTCTTTGGCTCTTCATTGTGTATTATTTATTGGTCTTACTTATATATGAATTTTACATGTTTCTTTCTAATATTTAGCTTTAATTAATTTTCTTGTGTTATTTTATATATCTATGCAAATTTTCTCGTTTGAAGTCTGCGACTTTAATTTTTTTTTTCTAAAATTCTTGATCAAAAATTTGTAACAAATAAAATTTATTCTTTGACTCTTAAGTGTGTTTTATTTATTGGTTTTGCATACGAAGTCTTCTCCACCCTGCTAAACAAAAGATGAGATATATGGGCGAAAATTAGATAAGTCTAAGCAAAACCGAGCAAACCTGTTTAAAAAGATGTCTGCAACTGCATTCTGAAAAAGATGTCTGCGACTGAGTCTAAATCTGATGTCTATGAGTAAAGTCTGATACGAAATCTATATAAAACCCTAGATACTTATAATCTGACCAATAATGCTGCATAATTACCGTTTTGAACTTTGAAATCACTGAAATTCGGCTGAGACATGCAATGACTTCATTGAGATCTATAAAACCAAACCATAGATATCAATAAACTCAGATTTGCAACAATATGAAAAGGAAATATTGCACATATGCAATTATAAGCTGAAATGTGCAACAGTAAGCTCAGATCTGCAACAATAAGCTCAAATCTGCAATAATTAACTCATGTCTTCAACAATAAGCTCAAATCTGGATATTATAAAATCTAAGAAGAAGAAAAACGAGATAAAGAATGAGAAGGAAAAGCTTACCACTACCAGAGCCAGCAAGGGAGAGGAGGTCGACAACAAGAAGGAGAGGAGGGAGATGAGATTGACGGCGAGAGAGGATGAAGAGGAGATTCATGACCAGAGAGGAGGGAGGTGCCGTTTTAGAGAGAGAGAGATTTTCTTTTTTATATAATTAGGTTAATATATAAGATGTATTTTCCTGATTAATTAAAAATGTGCAACAGTAAGCTCAGATCTGCAACAATGAGCTCAAATCTGCAATAATTAACTCATGTCTTCAACAATAAGCTCAAATCTGGATATTATAAAATCTAAGAAGAAGAAAAACGAGATAAAGAATGAGAAGGAAAAGCTTACCACTACCAGAGCCAGCAAGGGAGAGGAGGTCGACAACAAGAAGGAGAGGAGGGAGATGAGATTGACGGCGAGAGAGGATGAAGAGGAGATTCATGGCCAGAGAGGAGGGAGGTGCCGTTTTAGAGAGAGAGAGATTTTCTTTTATATATAATTAGGTTAATATATAAGATGTATTTTCCTGATTAATTAAAAAATTCGAATTCCCGCCCATTAAATTAATTTTTTTTAAAATTTTCGCTAAGTTTAATTTAAATTTCAGACTTCTTTTGAAGTCTTCAAAAGAAATATTCTAAAGAAGTCTACCATAGCCGGTTACATTGTGCAATTACCAGCAAATTTGATTCGGCTAATTCTGGTTCTCATTCATTTTGTTAAAATATATGAATTTCTGCTAGATTTAATTTGAATTTTAAACTTTTTTGAAGTCTACAAAAGAAGTCTTCCAAAGAAGTCTACTTAGCCGGTTAAATTATTTAATTACCAATAAATTCGGCCTTGTTAATTCTGGTTCCCGCCCATTTAGTTAAAAAAATCAAATTCCTGCTAGGTTTAATTTGAATTTTAGACTTCTTTTGAAGTCTACAAAAAGGTCTTCTAAAGAAGTCTAAATAGCCAGTAAAATTGTTCTATTACCAACAAATTCAGTCCGGTTAAATCTGGTTCCTGCTAGGGTTTAATTTGAATTTTAGACTTCTTTTGAAGTTTACATACGAAGTCTTCTTAACTATAAACCCTAAATTGAATATTTTTGATTAAAACTTATATCAAATATTAATTTTGTTACCATAATTCACAATTTATAGTTAAAATAACAAAGGTATGGACCCTAAACCATTAACCAAATCTTAAATTATGATTCATATATAATTTGTGTTTACCCTAACAATTATATTCTTCTATCCTAAATTTTAAACCTCAAACCCTAACCTTTTTGAACCTTAAACCATAACCCCTTTGAACCTTATACATATAAAATTTATAAATTGATTCATTTTCATGAAATTTTAATTTGTATAGATGACAGTTGTCTATATTTTGTTATATATATAATTTTTTATCAAAATATTTTTTAGAATTTTTATAATAATTGTAAAAGTAATTACAGACTAGACTTCTCTGCCAGTCTACACCATTAGTCTTCTTTGCCAATCTACACCAGTAGACTTCTTTAGCAATCTACAATAGTAGACTTTGTAAGTATAGACGTTCCAAGGATAAAACATTGATTGTGGTGGATGTTTTTTGTTTAGTTATAAATGAATGGATTGTAATTTCACAACTCATTTGGTTATTTTTGCCTAACATACAATAGAAAGTCTATACATTTAGAAAAACTCAAGTTTGAGGTCATTTTCAGCAATTCCCCCAACAATAACCTTGAAGATCGGGAAACTACTACTTGAGTTTAAGATGTCGGAGAGTTTGGAGTTGAAATTAGAAACCGCATCGGATTAAAAGATCTTGACGTGGATATCAACAAGTCATGCCGATCCAACAAGAGGTATATGGTTTCATGGTTTGATGTCTTCATCTTTGTTTTTGATTCATTTGCGGTCGAGACAAATTTTATAATAAACGCATGTACGTGTCAAATTTTAAAATGAACACATTCGTGCAGGCCAACCATAATTTTTTTATCAAACCAATTCCTCAATATTGGAGAGCTACAAAAGAATTTTATAAAAATGATTTTACAAATTTTATAACAAATATTTATTAAAATTTTATTGAAAAAGATTTTTATGATAAAGTCAAAAATTATATTTTATTTTTGTAAAAGTTCTTTGTTATTTTTGTTAATATTAAATATAATTTTTAATTTGAAACCATCTAACATGTATTAAACATGAAGCATTAGTGGTTTATGTGTCATTATCTCAGAATTTTAATTTTTTAAAAATTTTAATAATAGTTAAAATCTTAAATAATTTATTCTTGCAACCAAACACAATCTTTCTTCTAACCAAAAAAAACTACTCTAATTATTTATTTTTTTAATTCCATTTAATATTTTAAAAGTCTACAATTAATATTTAGATTTTTGTATATAATTTAAACAATTCGATTTAAATAAATATGACAGAAAAATTAAGTGAATCTTTATTTTTTTTAAAGTATCTAATATATATTGAACATGAACCATTAACTTAGGTGTCATTATCTCCTTTTTTTATTGATTTATTTTTCTGTGCTATCATTATTACCAAATACTTTAATTTAAATCAATTAAATTAAATCGAATTTAAATCGAACCAATCACAAATAATTCGATAATATTATTGGTTTAGCAAATTAAATTAGTTACCTGTTTAATTAACGAAAGTAAAAATAATTTACATGCTTTAGATCTACGAATATTTATTGTTTTACAACAGCTTTGACTCACATATTATACAAACGGGAAAAAATATTATTTTTCCAAACCTCAGATGAAAGTAAATGTAAATCTCGCTTTGTATAAGTTTAAATTAAAAACAAAAATAACTAAATTTTCTCAAATGTCGACTGAACATTTTTAGATATCCAAATATTTTTTAAAATTTAATAAATTATAGAATATCTCTTAAATATTTTTACAAACATTACCACGTACGAACGTGTGAGTAGTAATGTTAAAGAAATCTGATCAGCTCACAGTAACCAATAGATGCTGGATCGATGTTCGTAAAACACGGATTCGGAGCTCACCTGTAGAGATTCCAACGAGGAAGAAGGGAAACTCCGACGAGGATGAACGGATTATCACACGAGAAAAGAGTGAAGAAGAAGATAACTTTTCATAAAAACTTGTTCGATAATTCTTTTCTTGTTTTTTTATTACACTTATATCTGGTTTGTAAACAAGTAAATATAAATAAAGCCCAATTGAACCCGTAAGGCCCAATCCTATAACAAATCCTCCTGTTCCCGAAGACCTTGACCTCAAGGTTGAAAGGCGGGCCATTTCTGTTGTATGTTGAAGAGTAGCTCCCACGTCGCTTCTTCCACAGCTTGGTTCGTCCACTTCACCAGAACCATAGTAATAGCACACCCCTGTCGTTGAACCATTTTACGCTCAAGAATCTCCTCAGGTTCTTTGACTAACACGTCATGCACTACAGATGGTAATTGTCTCGAACTCTGATAACCACCAACCTGCAGCTTCAATTGAGAGACATGAAAGACAGGGTGGATTTGTGAAGACGACGGTAGCTCCAATTTGTAAGCGACTTGCCCACATCTGTCAATGATCTTATACGGTCCAAAGTATTTGGGAGCAAGCTTCTGATTGGAGCGCAGCACAACAGATTTCTGACGGTAAGGCTGCAGCTTGACATACACATAATCCCCTATGGCAAAGCTGCGATCAGTACGGTGTTGATCAGCAAACTGCTGCATTTGATACTGTGCACGGAGAAAATGAAACTTCAAAAGCAAAATCATACTTTCTCTGTCTTGCAAATACTTCGCAACTACCGCCACTCTAGATTCGCCAGGAAGATAAGGCAGATGTTGGGGGGGGGGGGGGGGGGGGGGGGGGGGGGGGGTTTGTCCATAAACTGCTTCGTAAGGTGTCATTTGCGTAGCTGTATGGTAGTTCGTATTGTACCAAAATTCAGCGAGCGGTAACCATTTACTCTATAGATATGGACGATCACTGCACATGCAGCATACATAAATTTCTAGACATCAGTTAACAACCTCTGTTTGGCCATCTCTCTGAGGGTGATATGCACTTGACATATTCAGTGCTACGCCCTGCAAACTGAATAGCTCACGCCAGAATTCGCTGAGGAATATAGCATCCCGATCACTAACGATGGACTGAGGAAAACCATGGAGCTTATAGATATTGTCCAGAAAAGCTTGAGCAACCGAAACTGCTGAATAAGGATGGGACATGGCGATGAGGTGCGCTGTTTTACTCAGCCTATCCACTACTACCAATATCACAGATTTCCCAAATGATTTAGGCAGCCCATCAATAAAGTCCATAGATATATCTGTCCAAACTGTCTCCAAGATGGGTAAGGGTTGAAGCAAACCTGGGGATGCGGAAGTGTCATACTTACATTGCTGACATACTGCGCAACTCCTAATGTAGGTTTGTATATCTTTTGACATACTCTTCTAGTAGAATAATCCTTTGACCCTTTGATGAGTAGCATCGCGACCTGAATGACCCCCAACGCCTGAGCCGTGAATCCAAGCAAGATATCGTTACAGATATCGCTGTTGCAAGGGACTACAATCTTGCTCTTTCGCCTAAGAATGTTTTGAGACCAAGAGAAGTGTTTGCGCGCTGTAGGGTTCAGTTACAGCTCGGCAATATGGTCTTTAGTTCCCAAATCACTCTCATATCCTGCCTGAATCCTTTACAAAAGATCGCAATCCAGAACTGATATCGCCATATGTAGGATTTCAGAGCCCTCCACCCGTGATAGAGCATCAGCCACTAAGTTATCTTTACCATGTCTGTACTGAATTTCATAGTCAAACTCCAACAGTTTGGGGAGCCATTGCTGTTGAATGGGAGTGTTAAGCCGTTGTTCAAGAAGGTACTTAAGGCTCCGTTGATCAGTCTTGATAATAAAATGACCCGTTAACAGATAATGTCTCTATTTCTGCACCGCAAAAACCACAACCAATAATTCTTTTTCATAGATGGAGAGGTGGAGTTGTTTACCTGTCAAGTGCCGACTGATGTATGCTACAAGGTGCCTCTCTTGCATTAAGACAGCGCCAATCCCATGCCCACAAGCATCCGTTTTCACCACAAACGGCTTGTCGAAAGATGGAAGAGCCAATACTGGGGCAACGCAGAGAGCCTGTTTCAACGCTTTGAAAGCTTCTTGAGCTTCCTCAGACCAACCGAAGGAATCCTTCTTAGTCAGTGCAGTCAAGGGACGCGCGATTGTGCCAAAATTGTGGACAAAACGGCAGTAATAACCAGCCAATCCTAAGAAGCCTCGCAGTTGTTTATGGTTCAGAAGTGGAGGCCAATTCACGACCGCCTGAATCTTTGCAGGGTCTGTGGAGATGCCCTGAGCTTGAATGTAATGACCCATGTACTCCACCTTGTATGTTGCAAAGGTACATTTGCTCATCTTAGCAAACAAACTGTTTTGGCCTATGAGCATAAACACATCGCGCAAATGGTTGATGTGGAGTTCCAAACATGGGCTGTAGACTAATATATCATCAAAGAAGATTAATACACTGCACCGGAGTAAGGTCTGAAACACTGAGTTCATCAACCCCTGGAATGTTGTTGGTGCATTAGTGAGACCAAATAGCATCACGATATACTCGTAGTGACCACTGTGAGTCTTGAAAGCAGTTTTGTGGATATGTTGCGGAGCCATTCTCACTTGATGGTAACCAGCACGAAGGTCAGTCTTGGAATAACCTGGTAACCTCCCAATTCATCCATCAGGTCCTCTATCAGTGGAATGGGAAATCTGTCTTTCACCGTCAAGCTATTGAGACCCCGATAATCCACACATAACCGCCATGTTCCATCTTTCTTCTTGACCAAAATGACTGGAGAAGCATACGAACTGGAGCTGTGTTGAATGGTGCCAGCCCGTAACAATTCTTGAACCATTTTATCTATCTCATTCTTCTGGTGTATAGCATAACGATAGGGGCGCTGGTTGGTGGGGTTAGAGCCTTCTAAAAGGGGAATCTTGTGATCGTGGTTTGCGCGGAAAGGAGGGAGTGATGTTGGTGTAGCGAACACATCCCGAAACTCGATGAGCAGTTATTCAATGGCTGGAGAAGCAGGATGCGTAATGGAGTCTGTTTCCAATGAATGAAGCTGGATCTGCTCATCGCCATCCTCCTGTTGAACACAGATCATAGAAAGCTGAAACTCTTCCTCACGTAATTTGTTCAGTTTTGTTGCCTTAATAGTACGCACATAGTCTTTTTTAATACCATGGAGCAAAAAGATGCGTTGATCCCATTTGAACTGCATTGTTAAGTTCTTGAAGTCCCAAGTGATAGGACCCAAAAGCTCCAACCACTGAACTCCTAGTACCATATCACACTCTCCCAGTGGAATCACCATAATGTCGGACTGAAATGTGGTGCCCTGGAAACACCATTGAAACCCGTGGACCCTAGCAGAGACACCCAGCTTGCTCCCGTCAGCAACTTTAACTCTCGTCGATCCCGCTGGTATGAGTTTGCAGCCTAATCTCGTTGCCACTTTGGTATCAACGAAGTTGTGCGTTGAGCCAGAGTCAATCAAAATGAACAGCACCTTTTTGCCATACGTACCCTTCACCTTCATAGTATTATGGCTAGTGATACTCATCACTGCCTGTAAAGAAATATGTGCAATATCAGCCTCTTCAACCTCTGCTGGTATTTGCTCTTCTTCTTCCGCCTCCGTATGGACCTCGTCGGCCTCACCCTCAAGCAAGAATAACTGAGCTCTCTTATGCTTAAGATAGTGTCCAGGAGTATAATTTTCATCGCAGAAGTAACAAAGTCCTTCAGCTCTTCGACGAGCCATTTATGCTTCGGTTAAGCGAACCTGCGGACCCGGAGTTTGGGGCTGCTGAACTGGTAACACACGTCCGCCATTAAGCTCTTTCACTTTGCGAAAGTGAAGAAGTTCTTTATCAGGTGTATGTGACTTAGGAGGTGACCAAGCAGGAACAGACTGTTTGAAGGGATGAGCCTTCTCATATAAACGTCCCAGCATCAAACATTGACAAATAGAATGGGGCTGGAACATTTGTACATGCATTTGAGTTTCCAAGCGTAGCCCTGCTAAATAAGCACTCACCAAGTATTCTTCAGATAAGGTAACTCTGGTCTTGATCAACTCAAAACGACCGTGATACTCAACAATGCCCTTGGTCTCTTGCAATTGTTCCAACTCTGCAATGGGATCATCCAACAACTCCTCAAACCATTCGAGCAACAGCAGCTTATATGTACCCCAATCGAGTAAAACGTTTTCCCCTAACGATTGGACTATCGATTGATGTCATGTAGCCGCCTCATCATCAAAGTGGATGGATGCGATGCCTGCTTTAAGTTCCTCAGGTGTGTGATCGATCAAAAAGAATTGCGCTGCCTTGAACAACCATTCCTTAATCTTAACCCTATTGAAGCGAGGAAAGTCTAACTTCGTGAGACGAGTGACACCAGCATAAGGATTCTGTGCCCCTTATCGTCCTCTTCCTGGATCTGGATTAAGCAACGGAGGGTGTTTATCAGGGGAAAATATCGGTGATGCCGTAGCGGGTCGTGTAGCGCTTGTTGATGTTGATCCTTGAGTGACAGACATCATTCGAATCGCTGCGAACATCTCCGTAATGTTACTATCAATAACCGAGATCTTCTGGTCGAGTTTCTCATTTTGAGATGCAACAACCCCCTCCAACGCTTGGGTACACTCCATCATCTCTACAAATCGTGAGCCTAGAGTCTCGAGTTCACGATCTACCACTTTAGCTCTCGTTTCTGCCATGGGTTCCGAAGAAACGTCCTGGCTCTTATACCTTTGTTAAAGAAATCTGATCAGCTCACAGTAACCAATAGATGTCGGATCGATGTTTGTAAAACACGGATTCATAGCTCACCTGTAGAGATTCCAACGGGGAAGAAGGGAAACTCCGACGAGGATGAACGGATTATCACTCGAGAAAAGAGTGAAGAAGAAGATAACTTTTCATAAAAACTTGTTCGATAATTCTTTTCTTGTTTCCTTATTACACTTATATCTGGTTTGTAAACAAGTAAATATAAATAAAGCCCAATTGAACCCGTAAGGCCCAATCTTATAACAAGTAACCTAATATATCATAAAACACTAAAAATAAGAAATTTTGATTAAATTCAAAATGATATAAACAGTTTTTGTGATTATTGTTAAATGCCAAAACTGCATCGTGTAAAAACATAATGTTTGCAGAAAATATAAGAAAACTAACTAACACATAAATATTACAATTCACCTAACCCATACTTACATGCATAAAATTCAACAATACACGATAAAGATATATATTACCAAACATGTACTTTGTCATTTTCGTTTAACACATAAAAGCCATACTTCAATTTTTTCACAAATATTCATGTAGATACAAATATTAATTGTGCAAAAGTCGAAGTCGCATGTGAACTTGTCGTGCATGCATTTTTTTAACTTCTATTACAATTTAATTTGAATTTTAGTTATTAGATAATCTCTATATTTTTTTGGTACGCATGAATGTTCATGCCAACTATCTACCCGCTCTTAGGACAAATATAGATGATAAAACCTATTTTGGTATAATTAGCGATTTGCACAAAAAGGAAGGTATAATTAGCAATAAGTCATGAAAAATATATATTTAAAATTTATATATTGGCAAGATTATATTATGTAAGTAGGAAAAAGCATATTATTAATAATATTCAAAACATATTATAAGATTTTAGTTCGTATTTAATATAATTTTTACATTTGCAATTATATGTTATTGTAAACGTTAGAAAAAATAATTGATTTAAAAATAAATCAGTACTAAAAAACACAAAACGATATGAAACATTTGTGTGATTGTTATTAAAGACTAAAAATATATATGTATACAAATATAATATTTACATAATATATAAAAAATGAATCAATATATAAATATTACACATAATTATGTCTTTAAAAAAAACATACCGCAGACGAATCACCTAGTAACTAATAAATAAGAACTAAAACGAAATTAGAAGGCTATTGAAAACGGCAATCCAAACTTAGAGTTGAAGGACTCTAGCATAATTTACGAAAAAAAGATAATTAGATGCTTAATGAAAACTGTTAGCCATAACATTTACTTCCGTCCCATACATATACACATATATATATATATATATGGTTTATAATATAGTTTTAGTTACATAAGTTTACTTAATTATATTTACTCAATAATTTACATTTGTTATTTGAATGCATTAATTAAATAGTGTATTGATTATTATACATCATAAAAAATTGAAAGAATAACATTCATTAAGAATTATGTTAATATTTTATTTAATTTATATATTTAGAAAGCAATTATTTTTGTTTTAGCTAAGTTAACTAATAGTACAGCGACAAACAAAATTTTTAATTCGATATTTATCCAAATTTTTCTTCTTTCTAAAAACAGTGTAATGCACAATCATGACAGAAACCTAAAAAACTGTGATTTTAGAGTATTTCCAATCTATTGCTATTTTTTCCTTTATTTTTAGAATAAAAAATAGAGGTGTCATTTTTGTTCTCCAATCTACTTCTATTTTAGAAAAAAAAATACATACCTCTATATTTTCTTCTAAAATAGAGGTATTCTTCTAAAATAGAAATAGATTAGAGAGAAATATACCTCTATTTTAGAGTTCCTCTATTTTAAAAGAAAAAATAGTAAAATAAATTGGAGATAGTCTAAAAGTAGAGTGTGTAAGATGTACATATATCTGATTCAAGGTTATTGTTTCTCTGAAAACCCATCGGAGGGTTTGCTGATGGATTGAAAAAATGAAATCTGCCATCCAAATTAGATTTTTCTATAGTATTTGATATACCTGAAAATTTTCAAAACATAACAAATTGTTTAATTAATATTTTAATTAAAAAGGTTTTACAATACATATTCTCATAACTTACCAAAAACATATTAAGAAGATGAAATAAGAATTAAAACATTGAAAAACATAATAATTGTCTTCATTTTTTAAAGGAAATTATATAATATTTATAATAAAATTATATCGAATTTGTTTTGCTAGTCGTTTTGGAGTTTTTATTGTGAAATTATTAAAACTATATAGTGTTGTATTTATATGTGTTTTTACTTATGTTACAAAAAATAAATATCTTAATCAACAGTTTTTTTTGTTATAAATAAAAGTTAAAGAAACTCTTCTCTTTTCATTATAGCTTTTATTTTTAAATTATTAATTAAATTAAAATTATCACATTTAATTTTTAGGTTTTTTCAAAAGACCACTAATATTTGATTTTTCAACATTACTTAAATAATATAAAAACTCATTAGGGTGTTAGTATCTATCTTAGAACGTGAAAATCATTAATAAATAGCTTTTTGTTATAAATGAAAGTTAAAAAAACTCTTATCTGTTTATTATAGTTTTTTTAGAAAAGTATTTATTAAAATATAATTATTAATTTAGTAATACCTAGTTTAATTCAAATTAAAATTTAATTATTAGAAGAGACTATTATGATTTTATTTTTTCAAATTATTTAAATTATTTAAAAATTGATTGGTGTGTTAGTAACTGTTCGGACATAAATTTCAGGTTATGTACGGGGTATGCGTTTGTCCGGGTGTGAGGAGCTGTGTCTCCGGGAGGATAAGTGACATACGACTTGGGGACGGAAGTCAGATGGGTCCTGCGATCATGGCCAAACAAATGAGTCGGACCTCTGGATGGACCGAAAGGGGATTTTCCTCTTGAAGATTTTCCGACGCTCAAATCAATACACGCTTTACTGGGAAAAAGTACTCGGGAAGGTGAATTTAGAGGTGGTTTATGGGTTGTGTACCCCATCCGAGGATCGTGGTACTTGTCTGATATTTGGTGAAAGATGATGTACAAGGGGTGGACTTTGAGAAGAGTGGGGTAGGAGCTATATCCGCACGGGTATAAAGTAGAGTACTGAGGTGAAGAGAATACTTATCTTTCTAGGTATCGCCATCGGAGAACGGTGAGTGCTCCCTTCTGGGTGAGGGACTCGGGGTGAGCTCCAGCGAGGCAGAGGTCAGAGATTTTCCTCCCCTCCTTCTTATGTTTTGGTGGTGGTGGTCGTCCTTCCTCGGATCTTAAATCGGGTCTCGAGTTAGGAGATTGACCTTTCTCTCTCTCTCTCTCTCTCTCTCTCTCTAGTCAGGCTGTTCTTTTAGTCGGGCCGTCCTCCTCTCTCTCTTTTGGCTCTCGGCCTCCTTTTATGTATCTCTTAACTCGTCCTGTCCCATCCGTGCAGTGCGCCTGCTTCATTAAGCACGGTTTAGTACAGCACGCCTGCTTCATTAAGCACGCCATCTGCCCGGGAACAGTCTGCTAAGGAGCTGGTGGGAGGCTTAGCATGAGAAATTCATCGTTTTAATGGGACCCAGTATCCACGTGTTGCTTCGATATTGGTCATGGTAAAAGTGGATCCAACAGTAACTTAGTATATATGTGAGAACGTGAAAAATATTAATAAAAATGATTAGATTTATTACTTTATATGTTTACATTTATCACATAGAACGATAAAATGTAATTTAGACCAATATTGTAGTTGTATAGATTTATTGATTACTAAAATCTTACTAGAATCCATTGTTATTGGTTTAAAGATTTAAAAATTTCATCCAAAATTTTTTGTTATTCCAAAAGTTTGGATTTTAAAGATTTTATGATTCTATTAAAATTTTATGTTATTGGGATATAGATTTTATACAATTTAACTCATAGAACAAGATTTTGGAAGACTTTCAAATTATTATCTATATGGCTTAGATTCTCAAAGTCATTACAATAAAATATTTTCATAGATTTTCTAAATAAACAAACTCTTGCCAAATTTAACAAATCTTTTTAACAAATTTAACAAATCTCTCCACTCTTAAAATCAATCAAAACTTCCATCTCCCAATAACCCCCCTTAAATTGGGTTCAAATATTTATTTAACAACATATTTTATTAATATTTATATCCCTCTTAACTATTATTTGACAAGCATGTTTAATAAAAAAATGATGTGTTAGTACCATAGCAAAAGTTAGTATTTTTTTAATGGTAATCTAAAATTATGACCCAGCATATTTTCTAAAATAAACAAAATATTTGATTGGCTGAATTATAATTAAATAAATTATGAAATTGTTTAACTACTATTTGACAAGCATGTTTAGTGAAAAAAAATGATGTGTCAGAACCTTTAATGGTGACCTGAAAATGTGATATGACAAATTTTCTAAAATAAACGAAATATTTTTATTGGGTAGATTATAATTAAATAATTATGAAACTATAACATAAATACACTAAATTATACAGTAAAACCACAATAAATTAATAATGTTAGGACTCCCAAATTTGATTAGTTTTTATAGTTATTAACTAATTGATAAATCAATAATTGAATAATATTTTATTAATTTATAGAGATATTTCTTGGTTCGAATTCTTAATATTCATCAAAAAAATAAAAATCAATATTTTCAACAATATAAAACTTATTTAAAATATATCATAACAATAAATTTGGAAGATAAATCAAACAAAATTTATAAACTTGAAATAACAATGTAATCATATTTTACTATATTATATTATATTTATATATATCTAAATGTATAATTACTAATTAATCTATATAAAAATTGTGACTATATATTTACACAGGAGTTCAAAAGAAAAGTTAGTGTATTTTAATGTTTACATGTTAATGTGACATTATAAAATTTCTAAAATAAACGAAATGTTTTGATTGGTTGAGTTAAAACTAAATAAATCTTATTTTTAAATATATAAAAAATATTATATCATATATGAATGTATTATCATTGTATAGCAAGAATTCTAAATTATACGTATTAACAAATAACTAAGCCACACTTAATGATTTTTTAGATAAAACACTAAAATATAATGGTATTTCATGTAATATATAACATATTAATCATATTTAAACATCTAAAAGATCCTCTTTAAATAGAATAGATATATATTATTATCTGGTTAGTGATGAACAAAACATAAGGTGCAATATAATATTTTGCACTTCTAATTGTCCATATTGTGCATTAGTGAGCAGATTGTCCGCACCTCCTGTAAGCATCCGTATTCGAGAAAACTAAAATAAACGAGGTAGACAGAACATTGTCCGAGGGATGATCGAGTCAAGGTTCGGGTATTAGCTGGGAAATGGAGGTTAAGACTATGGTTGGGTGACGACTGAAAAATAGTCGATGGATAATTGGGATAGCCGAGCCGGATGGACTATATCCGAGAGAAAATGGTCCACTCCGTGAGAAATATGAGTTAGTTCAAGTGAGAGTGGACTGTGTCAGGAAAAAGAGAAAAGTCTCCGAGAGAAAAATAGAAATTAGCCGAGGTGGTTTGGTTTATTTGAGAGAGAATGGAACATAACCGAACAAAAGGGAAATAACTCGGGTAAATGCGGTTTGGCCGAGAGAAAAAGGAATTAGCCAATGGAAAATGGGCTGGGCTCGTGGGCTGTTCACTAATAACCGAGGGAATGGGGATTTTCCTAGTCGTGATAGGATTTTCTCGGCTAAGTGCTGATAATTAGGGTTTGGCACGGATAAAAGGAGCAAAACTATTTATTTCTTCGGGAGCTGCTTATAAGCTAAGGGTTTTACCGTGAGAGAGAGGTTTTAGCCGAGAGAGATCTGAAAACGCCTGAGCAAATTGAGAGTTATCCGAGAGCATTTCAGACCGTCCATGAGAATCTGGTAAGTGATCGGATATTTTCCTTAGTGTCGAGTTTCCATCGGATAATCTTGAGTTAATAGGTGTGTTTTGTGGTGTTTCTGAGAGGGAACAGAGTTTGTCCCGAAGAAAGGTGAACAGGTCGAGAGATAGCCAGGGAGAGGGAGATCGGATCGTAGCGATAGCCGAGAGATTTCTAGGGTGATCGGATATTTTCGATTCTGTGCGAGTTTCATCGGGATTTCTTCTGACCAATCTGTTTCCAGCCTTGTCTAAGGTGAGTGAGTGACTGTGGCTAGTGTCTAGGATCGTTGGATTTCTAGGGTTTGATGTTTTGCATGTTTGATTGTGTGATTTGCATATTTTGTGCTTAGCGTGTATTAAACGATTCTATACTATGTATTGTGAGGTGTTTACCGTGACATAGATGATGTCTAGCTAACCTCAGGATAATCCGGATCATGTACTAGCTTAGAGGATGTGGGATTCTCGCTGAAGTAGACATGAATCTTAAAAAGGGATTGATCTTGGGTGGCTAAGATGATCATGTCCGTTTGATATGTGTTATGGTTATTGTGAATTGATCGTGTGGATTTTGAATCCGCTAGTATGAATGCATGAATGGTACTAGCCAAGGTGTTTACGGGATGACCATACTCACTAAGTATTTATGACAATACTTATGCCTTTCTTGTTTGAGTGTGCAGGATCTAAGCAGTAAGTAGAGCGAGACCAGCGACAGTGATGAACATGGATGGATCGGAGATTGAGTCTTTTTATATTTAAGACTTGTGTTTTGTCTTATGGACTTTGATGTTGGCCGTTTTAGGTTGCTAGATGATATGATGTATTGTTAGAAAACCATTGTGTTTTGGTTTTAAGTGAATCCCGAATTTTAACTGTTTGATTCAAGTTATAATGAAATGAAATGATTTATTGAATATGCTGTGTGTTGATTATTGTAAAGAAAAGTTAAAATGTTTGCCTAAATATAAAAACGGATTGTAAAATTTAGTGAATGCACGACTGCGGTTTTGTTAGCAGAGTCGGACTTCCACACCTCCTCTCTTACTAGTCGCAGGTATATTTGATTTTCGGTTGGTTGAACTAAATCATAATTAAAATAACTAAATACAGCATAAAGCCAAAGAACTTTGAATTAACCACAACTCCTAAAAATACTTTTTTGTAACCCTAATTAATATTAATAATATACTTTATAAAACCATGGTGCATGTTTACTGCTTTTTCTTACAAACTTTTATGTCACTATGATTCTGTGATATATATATGCTTGCAGATGCTAATCCTTGGGACCAGTCTCTGTGGAGCTCTGGCCAAAATCATGGTAACACTCGAAACCAAAATCTTGAACACCAAAGTCTTGACAATAATCCAAAAACATCCAACTTTCAACGTTCTTCTTCTCCGATGGCCATGTCGGAAAATCTTCCCCGGCGGAAAATATATTCTTTCCCAAGGCCGAACCACCAACATCGACGTTATTGTTGCTCCATGACTCATCGACTAGAGGAGGCTCATCGTTGGTCCATAGAATGTTAAACAAATCGTCACCGAGTAACTCATAATCATCAGCTGAACTATCTTGATGTGTGATTGTGCTACTTTCATCTATGGAATTCATCATCGTTCCTCCATCAATCTCTTTGCTTTTATAATCACTTATCTTTACATTGCCGGCTTTCGGTGAAGTTTCGTATGTATGGAATGATTTTCTAGATACTTTGTTTAAAGGTTGATGTGTCATAGGATCGATTTCCATCTTAAGGAGCTTCTTCTTGATATGAGTATTCCAATGGTTTTTTATTTCGTTGTCTGTTCTTCCTGGTAATCTTGCAGCGATCTTGGACCATCTACATAAACAAATCAAAAGAAATGTGTTTAGTTACATTGAATATGTTTTCTTTTGAAAAATAATGTTTTGAGGTGTTGGTAAAGATGTCAAAGTCTTTCAGTCTTGGAATATAGCACAAAGAAAATTGACAATTTAAGTTATTCTATATTATATTTGAAAGCGAGGAACGTTACTTTGTCTCGAAGTTAATTTCAAAAATGAAATATATGCCTATATTTAAAATATAAATACATACAAGACTTTAGTTCAAAGAAGGGAAACTTACTAATTAGATATATATATCAATTTTTTTTTTTGGGTGAAAAGATATACAGTAGTATATCATTTTCTTATTCAATCATATGATCCGAACATTATATAATATATTATAAGTTTTGGATTAGTTTTCAACTATACATTAGAATTACATTGTCTACTACATGCATTATATTAGTCAACATATATGTTTTTTTTTTGTGGTTCACAAAGTAGCATCTAAAAATAAACTTAAGTTGAAAGCTAAAATAAGTATTTGTAAACGTTACTTTACCTAAGATCATATGAATATAAGTTATATAATGATGACTGTATCATTCATATGAGATGTACATCCAAACATGCATATAGATTATATCGAGGATATATTGGTAAAACTAAACGTATTATCAATTTATATATGTATAAAATGAGATATTGTTTAAAACTAGCTCATACCTGTTGCCGAGTAAAGCATGAAGGTCGATGACAAGCTGTTCCTCGGCATCGGATAGAAGACCTCTCTTCAAGTCAGGTCGGAGATAATTGGTCCACCGTAGACGGCAGCTCTTCCCACAGCGACGGAGACCAGCCAGCTTCGGCAAAGCCCTCCAGCAACAGTGGCCGTTTTTCATTATAAAGTTTATCAATTTCTTGTCTTCCTCCGCCGTCCACGGTCCTTTCTTCACCCCTAGTTTGTCACAACATGGCTGCCTCCCCATATATATATATATATATATATATATGTGAGTGTATTAATATATGTTATTAATTTGAGGGGGAGAGAGAGAGATTTCAGAAAACCTTAATGTTTTCGAAAGTGAAAACTAAAGTTACATCAACTTAGAAGATTTAATGTCAAATGCCTAAGCACCTATATGCTTACCCACCTATATATAGCCCCAACATTGTCTCGCGTCATCCACCACCACAAACATTTTTTAAAAAATTGGAAACTTTTATAATTAATAATTCACGTATATACATATATAAATGTATACTATTTGACCAAACAAAGGTGAGTAGTGCAACCAAAGAGTACAAGATCTCTAATCTTTGGTCCGACATATTGTACAGACTATAAAAAGTTTTAAGTAAAAACGAAATACAATATAGAGTTTTTAAATACGATATACTATATTGGCATTAATTAGGTTCATACACTGCATATATAGACTTTTGGCATAAACGATATACGAATATATGAATTATAATAATATTATACATGTTTTTTTTATATTTACTCGAATTAACAACCACCCAAGAATATTAACAAAAAAAAAAAAAAAAAAATCCCGCAAAGATATATAAAAGCAAATACTGATTCAGAAATACAATAGAAAAATAAGATGGTATATGTGGCGCTTGTATATAAAAACAAAATGTACGATGTGGAAATTTCAACAATTTCGTAAAATGTTTGTAACTGTCTTGTGATAATAAGTATTTTTATGCAGTATAATATGCAATGTTAAATTTCATGTAACAAAATTTTAAATCAAAAGATACACACTCCATTACATAATACGCGTGCATAGAAGCATAAGCTAAACTTGTGATGGTGAAATGATTAATTAAAACATTTTTGTGGATAATCTATTTATTCAGGTATACTAGAATTAGAATGCATTTATCACTACTCGTCGTATACTTAATAGTCATTCTGAAAATGTGTACTGATAAAGTAATTCTAGATTTAAATAGCATATTTTTGTCCTCAAAATTAAGTCAATTTAATTAAGGTTTTAAGAAATACTAATTGTTTAATACAATTTCACGAAAACTGAGGAGTGTTGGAAAACCTAGAGTAATTGGTTGATGAAAAAGACTTTGGAACTAATGTGAAATGGTAGGGTGCATACGTGCGAATGAACACACACGTGCGACCCATAGCTAAAAGTTAGCTCAACACACAATAACACACACTACAA
The DNA here is from genome assembly GCA_911865555.2 of Thlaspi arvense. NCBI lineage: Eukaryota > Viridiplantae > Streptophyta > Magnoliopsida > Brassicales > Brassicaceae > Thlaspi > Thlaspi arvense. The sequence goes on along the minus strand of OU466862.2, from coordinate 59,388,955 downwards.
GACACTAATTACTACTGATAAATAGTTTTTTTTTTCTTAATTGGTTTCAGTTAAAATAATAAAAGGATACAACGTCATCGGCCATCCTTAGCTTCGGAACTACTACAACTTTGGCTCAACGGATCAAATCTCAAATGGCGCGGCAGCAACATGAGATAAATTAAGTTACACACAATGCATAGAGTATTTGTCAATGAGAACAATTTAGAAACTGCTCGAAGTCTAACATTGTCAATGGATATTATAGTTGCCGGAGTTTATTAGCCGTTGCCGTGGACGATACCGCAAAAAGAAGCAAGCATTTTGTTCGTGGTCTTGCGTTTATACACGTGTGAATAACTAACAAATAAGCTATCTTATAGTAATATATATTTGCATGTTGTCTATACGGAAATATATTAGAGACGAACGCCTATTTGACACGTACGACCAGGTTTGTACCTAGATGAAAATGTGTTCTAATATTTGCCACCTCATGGTGTGACTTGCAATATTAGCAGCGGTTTTGCAAAATGAGTCAATTTTTATGATATTATTATTGCAAAATGAGTCAATTTTTATGATATTATATTGTAATAACGTATGATTAATCTGAAAGGAAGACCAACGTTTGTTTTGGAGGCGCCAATATGGACGAGTTGCTTCATAGTGTCCATAAATTTTACTTTTTTGTGTTGGGTACAAATGACAAATCTAAAGGTTATTCGAGCATCCATATTGGTTATAAAACCTCTTTTGAAATTCTCAACAATTAAAAAAATAATATTTTAATATAATCTAGGTATGTAATTAAATTTTAATTGAAAGAAATGAATTGAACCTAGAAATGAGATTCTTACTTCTCTTTTTCTTTAATTTATTTTCATTATTTTATTGGTAAAATACATTGGGAGAATTATGAGGATGCTTTTATATGATCAAATGATGTTTTATATTGCACGCAGCATGTCTTGACTTTTGATTTTGAATTTATGAGATTGCGGTGCTCAGTTTAAAATTTCCTAGTCGTTAACAAATAATTATATATTAAATAATTAAATAATTTTTATTAAAATACCCCCACACACATTTAAAAAAAGGAATTTTGCCTCAACTCTCAGATACATAATAACTTATTTTCTGAAAAGCTTTTTAAAAGTCTAGGAAATCTTTTGTACAACTGATTTAGAGAGAAGATTTCCACTAAATTATGTGATTATAGGAACAAAACATTCTTAAAATCTTTTTTTTGTTCATCACATTCTGATAATAATTTTTGCGTTGATAATAATTATTTTTGCCTTCTATGTATCCTAAATGTTTAAATGCCTTATAAGCCCAATAAAATAATTTGGGCTTAATATAGTATTTTTGTTTTGCAACTAAGCCCAGACTTTTACGAACCTGCGTCACAGTTCCTCTCTCGTCTTCCTTCTCACAGCTTTTGACGATCTTTTGCTGGCGAGGAGAGAGAATCGCCGTTCGCCGCCGATTCCTTCTTGATCTTCTTCTCCTACAAGGTACCGTCTCCGTTTACCATCACGATGCTGTTTTTCATGTGAATTTGGTTTTTCTCTGCTCAAATTTCGATGTTTGATGTGGGGATCCTAGGGATTTTAGACGAACTATCCGTTGATTTTGTATGGTTCGATGTGCTCAGTGTTGATCCTGAGTTTAGTTTCTGTGCTCATCTAAATTCTGAAAAGCACTTTACTGTTAACACTTGTGGAAAATTTAAGATATTCGGATCTTGACAAGTTGTTACGAACGTTTCATATCTGGATTTTCAGAAACAGGCATTTTGATAAGATCTTCGCATTTTCATAAGATTCAACGTTCTCAGAAATACTTTCTGTATTGTCTCTTTTAGTTCCACAGCTTTGTGAAGCAACATACTTTATAGAAGCAATATTATGTTATGTATGTACATATAGGTTACTCATTCCTTGCTTAGCATTTCAACATTTATGTTTGTTTCTTAGCACTCATGTATATTTGAAGTTTCTTTCTTCTTGTGGCCAATGCCGAAATTCGTTTTTATCTTTCTTACCTCTTTATCTCAGCCTACCTCATGAAAGAGTAAAACAAACGATGAAACTAAGCTTTACAAAATCTGCCACATTAGAAAAAAAGAGTCATCTTTTGTTGCTATGACAGGATGCTAGCGTTTGATTACATGTCTGTTTGCTTTTAGGTCTCTATGGTTTTGTTTATCTTGAATATATAAGCACATATCTTGTTGAAACCATCGACTTGAGGAAACTTTGTTTACTTTGGGACTCGCATTAGATTTTGTACTGTTGTTCTTGATGTGGATTTCATCTTCCAGGTTTTTCAAACTCTGTAATAATGGGAGATTTCTCGATTAAGATCAGTTCAGGGCTAATCAATCAGTTAGCTAAAGGCAACGATGATCAACCAAAGAGGAAGGCGAAGAGAACCAAACCTAAAGTCTCACCACAGAGGAAGTCAGATCAAACGAAAACATCTCACCACGACGCAGAGAAACCGAAACCAGCGGCGGCAGAACTGCCGATTCAGCCACCATTCTTCTTCCCAATACCGCAACAAGCGGCAGCAAGCGCGGAGTTGGAATCGATAAAATCCGTTTTGAAAGAGAGTGAGATGGTTCTTGAGAAGTTGGAGAGACAAGAAAAGAACATTGCTCATGAAGTGACAGAGAAGGCCAAGGAACTGAGGGAGAAAGAGTTTAAGATCCCTGAACCGAAACCAATGCCATGTTCTTCGGATAGCGAAGCGTGGATGAAATGCTACAAGGAGAACATCGATAACCCGTTGAGATGCAGCGGTCTGGTTATGAGATACCAGGATTGTGCTCGCCGGTTCAAGCATCAAGTGAGTTCTGAGGAAAAGTAGAGGTAAACACAATAGGTTCAAAAAGGCTTTTTGAGATAAGAAGGGAAAGAGTGTTTTCTTTTGCTTTCTTAGATCCTATGAATGATCAGAAGAATGAACTTGTTTCCTTTTTATTTCTTGGAGCAAAAAAAAAAAAAGAAAGAAAGAACAAATAAGCAGAATCTGTGATTATGTTCATGAGATCAAAACTTTTAAAACTCTGTTTCTTGATTTACTGTTTTGGCTTATCTTCATGACCTTTTGGATTCTTAATGTTGTTTTTCTAATTATTTTGGAATGAATCCTAAACAAGTTGAAGAATCACACATTCCTAGTTCTTTACTTGCAAGCTATTATGAAAGAGACTCTTAGGCTTCATCGTCCTACACTATATTTTAGACCTCATATATTCGCAGTGTATTGTGATTTGATCTTTGATTACTTTAAGATCCATTAGTATATATCAAAACTATTGCTCAAATATATATTGTAGAAATAAATATAAGAGTTCATACCTATTTTTTTTTAATAAAAAAAAGATGCGGATAGAATACATTTATGCATTTAAGAATCATACTGTAGTCACTTTACTCACAAATCACACATGCGTTCGTGTCAGCGTGTATATTAACCAAAATTTAATCATGAATAATATGTAAAAATTTCAAACACTTTTATAGAATATGAATACATAATTAATATGCACCATAAAATTATTAGTTAAAATCCAAATTCTTTTACAAATAAGAAGACATATAAACACCATATCATTATTAGGGACTAAAAACACCAGAGGCCAGGTTTCTTATATCTTGAAAAAATCTCATCAACCTCCTCCTGCGTTTGTACGCCATTGAGTCCTTCTCCACGCACGACATGCATGCGTTTTTTTTCATCTAATACTTGTATGTCGGTAACTCCTAACGCAAAGAAAAAAAAATCATTAGTATAAATTGTTTAGAACTTTAAAACCTGGCTTCTTATATCTCTCGCGATAAAATCTGCAGTCTCTGGTGCAAGAGCCGATGACATCTCAAAGTTGTGCTTCTCAGCTCTGGTAATCAATCGATCAAAAATTCTTGGTCTCCTCTCTGTATCCCGCTTCTGGCTTCTTCTTTTGTTGTTATTGCCTTTCAATTTATCTAGGCTTGGTAATTCTGAGGCTGATCTCTTTGCAGGAGCTTGACTCTTTCTTTATTTTAATTAAGTATCGTTTGTCCAAAAAAAAAAAAAGCCTCATTAGTACCTGGACAGGTCCAGAGATAATCTATAGCTTCCTGCTTGGCCTCTTCATTGTTATGACTAAACTTGAGGGCACAAAAATCCTGCAAAAAAAGAAAAAATGAAATGAAATGAAAATTTCAATGAATTCACTATATAAACAATGCTGATTTCTGAATGTGTAAAACTAGATGTATAATCTTCTTTACGGGCATCCAAAAAATTAACTAACCATTTTAAGAAAAATAAAGTTTGGAATTTGAATGAAAGCAATGTGATTGGAATTTAGTAGCCTGCTTATAACATCTATTTATATATTCATTAAACTGAAATGCACAATTTTGTTATGTAGGCTTACAACAATGTGACACATAGTAATCTTATAGTTTAGTTTCCTAAATATGTCAAAATCTTATAGAAATTATAATCTAAGTAAAATAATTTAAATATTAGATATCTCATATTTTTTTTCTTAAAGGATGAATAGCAAACAAACTAACAATCTTACTTTGAGATCATATTTTTTTCTATAAGATTTTGACATATTTATATAGTGAATTCATTGAAATTAAACTAACAATCATATTTTTTTCGTTTATTATGGTCATATTAATACTATAAAATAGAATTAACAGAGTAAAATATGTCAGAAAATACCCTACACATTATTTGAGAAGTACAATTGGTAAAAATTGCTGATGTGTCACACTCACAATCAAAGTTAGTGTATTGTATTGATGACATGTAAATGTGATATATCAAATTTCCTAAAATAAACGAAATGTTTTGATTGGCTGAGTTAAAATTAAAGAAACTTGAAATTAAAATAATTACACTAAATTATAAATAATTTTAAAATAACAAAAAGATAATTATTATGATTAATTTTTTACATATATTCATAATTAGATAAAGTATTAGTACAAAAATTTTACAACACATATACATATTTATATATTATAATTTCATATTAAAAGAAAAATATATAATATATGATTATCCAATAAGATAGTAAATATTATATATATTAATAATGTTTAAAGTATGATATATTTTTATTTTGGAAATTTATTAATTTATGAAAATTTATAATAATAATATCTAAAAAGGTTTTAATTAGATACATTATTAAATAGTAGAATTTAAAATAAAATAAAATCATGATACAATAATTTAAAGAACAAAAAGAGTTAAAAATAATAAAATAATAATTAACTTTTATTGAAAGTTTAAAAAGGTAACATAACTTAAAATAGTTTGTTTGTTCGAACTATTACTTATTATGCCAAATGAATAAAGTATATACTAATGATTACTATTTTATAGTATTAATATAACTATATATTTGTATATAATTTTAACAATTTTTATACTACTGTTTTTTTAAATTTACATAGTTTTTGTTACCATCTCATTTTTTCTATGATCTCATATTTTACATAAAAAAAAAGTTTATATCATATTCATATATATATACGCATTTTCATTGTATATCGGGAATTTGAGATCATAAATGAAATAAAAATAATCGAATGAAAGAATAAATGATAATAAGAAGTAAAAACAAACATAAATCTTTACAGTTTTAGTTTTTCGTAATAATATCGCGGTTTGACAAAGTCATTTAAAAAATCTTAAAAAGACACATTAATTTTAATGAACACATGTGCATACCAAATTTTATAATACACACTTGCTTTTATAAAAATATGATTTCACAAATTTTATAACAAATTCTTATTATAATTTTTATGGAAAAGGAAAATTACTAATGATTATCCAATGTACTATATTTATCTTCATGGTAAAGTGAAATCTTATATTTGAATGTTTTTTAGAGTTTTTTGTAATTTTTGTTAATATTTAATTTAATTTTTAATTTGAAAGTATATATCACAAAACACAGAAAAATAATTTATAAAAAACAAAAATCGCTGAAAAATAATAAATTTTGATTTGATACTAAACGATAGAAATGATTTTCGTGATCTTTGATAAAAATCAAAAACTGCATTGTGTAAAAACATAATATTTGCGGAAAATATCAGAAAAACTAAGCAACATCTAAATATTATTGTGTAAAAACATAACGTTTGCGGAAAATATCAGAAAAACTAAGCAATATCTGAATATTACAATTCACTTATTTCTAGCTCATACTTACATGCATATATATACATATTTATTTCTTTTATAAAATTAATCATAACATATTATAAATATATATATATATATATATATATATATTACAAAACATATACATTGCTATTTTCTTTTAAAACATGAAAGCCATACTCGTTTTTTCCACAAATGTGCGTATGAATATAAATATTAATTATGCAAAAGTCAAAGTCTCATACGAACTTGTCGTTCCTGAAATTTGTTAACCTCAATTACAGTGCATCCATCTACCCGCTCTTAGGATAAGTAAAGATGGTAAAACCCAATTTGGTTTAATTAACAATAGATCAAAGAAAAATATATATATCATGTACAAATAGAGTATCATCAATAAACAATATTAATCATATATTAAATATATAAAGTATTTTATAGTCCGCACACGGTGCAGACCGACCACCTAGTTAAAAATTAAATATGGAAAAAATTGATCTCTAAGATTTTTGTTTGTACCAAATATAAGCTTTGTGAAAGAGATGATTGTATTGATATGCACGGTGCGGCCAGATGCTCGATTCGCCTAAAACTAAAATCTGATCCACTTTAGCTCGGCAACTTAAAGCCAAGACCGTCTTGCATCTTACAGTTTTACCTGTTTCAATGGATCCGAGCCATGCGTTGTTATTAGCCAAGTCAGTCTTGCATCCGCATTCGACTTGGATACCGACCTGAATCGCACATCGAGTAATCACACTTAGAAGATAAGTGGTACGAACAGTCATAAGCCGGGCCTCCCGCACGTTCGTATTCACACTTTCTTTTTAAGCCAGAACCCGCTCTGCACTTCTTGAGTCATGCGAAACTACTAAGCCGACCTGGTCGCATTTCGCATTCGACTTAAGAAAAATTTCTAAGTACAGAATACATGCCGATCGCATTCACTAATTCGCTTTGTACTTAGAAATTTAATCGCATAAAATATAAGCCGATATCGCGTCGCAATTTAAGTATAGATTTTCAAATAAATTGATCTTTTCATTGATAAAATGCCAAAAAAGGCAAACATGATTATAACGTTCAAACGAGGAAGAGAGAAATCTATTCATCGGCACTAGCATCTTCCTAGATTTCTCCTTCTTCCTGCTCGTCTCCCCGATGGTTAGGCACATCAGCCTCCTAATCGTCCCCCTTCTCAGCTTCTCGCTTTTCCTCCTGTCCGTCTCCCTCGCGAGACTTAGTTTTCTCAGGCTCACTTGCCACGGCTGCTAAAGATAGAGCACCACTGGAGACTTCCAGGAAGACTTCCGCCTCCGGAACTTGTAGCTCCTCGGATGTGAAGCTGATCTCTTCAAAGGCTTCTAGATTAGCCTTGCTGTCAGCAATCATCTTCTCGACATTCTCGTCCACCAGAGCCGGAAAGTCGTAGCCCTGTTTACGAAAGATGTTGAGTGCTCGTTTAGCTCCAACCCACTGAGCCGTTGTCGATATTAACTTCTGGGATTTTTCCTTCCGGGAGAGAGATTCTTTCACCTTCGCGACCAGGCCAGCATAATGATTATTTACAACGCTGGTCGTACGTTTGGCCACTTCTTGACCGAAAATGATTTTTTCCTGCTCGGCCAATTTCTTCTCGGACTCGAGCCTGCTTTCAGCGGTGGCCCTCTCCTTGTTATCTGCTTTACGGCCCGTCCAAGAAGCCTGTTCTTTTCAGAAGTGTTTGCACGTGCTTGCGCCAGACTCTCCGAGTATTCCCCGAGTTTAGCTTCGAGTTCGGTGCTCTTTAGCTTCTCGGCTTCGAGAGCTTCTTTGAGGGCTTCTTTCTCGGTCTGGTCGGTCTGACACCTCTTGGCTTCACGATCATACTCGCACATCACAATCAGTACGGTACTTAGGGCCTGCACAAAAAGAAAATCGTAAGAACCGATCCGTCACTTCTATAATCAAAGAAACAGAGTATGTTTGACATCTTACCTTAGCCTAATCGGCTGCGAAGCGCGCAATCGGCTCGCTGCGAATTAAGCTTCGAGGCTCGGTAAGTGGAAGAGCTGGGTGATCCCTTAGTAAGAGAAAGAAGTCCAGACAAGAGACAGGATTACTCACCAGCGGACCATTCCCTTGGTAATCATACGAAAACCCAAACGGATGAAGGTCCGCTCGATACGAGGCCTCTTCGACCTTTGTGATTCTTCAAGCATCTCTTCCGGGCCCCTTTTGTTCGAGATAATGGGATCGCCTCCCCCACTGGCCTCGACCACCCCAGGCTCCTCACCCTGAGCATCCTCGCATTCATGTTCTACCAGCTCGTTTCTCTTCCGAGCTTTCTCTGCCTTCTTCGCAGCCTTCTTGTCGGCTGCCTTCTTAGCTCTCGTGGCGTCTTTCTCATCTTTCTTATCGGCTGCCCTTCTGGCCTTGTCCAGGTCGTCCAACGATCCAGATGGAGCAGAATTCTTGGCTCCTCTAGTACCGGGTGACCCGGAAGCTGACTCTAGATAGGCAGAAAGATCCTTGAACGATAGTGATTTCATCTTTTCTGGTCGGTTTCTTTGTTGAAGAAGGGCAGATGAAGAAGGTTTCAATAAAAATAGTTAGCCGACTTAACATTTCGGTTGGCTTCATGATTAAATGACTACAGGAAACTAACCCTTTGTTCTCGCGAGTTTCTCTTCTGTAATTTCCGGCCAGGTGATGGTGCTGATCGCCGAAAATCTTTCAGAGACGTTGTAGAAGTCAACCGGATCATCTACTATGGGAAGATGCCCATTGCCTGCAAGATAAACAAAACGGGTTAGCAAATCAGGTGGATGCGAATATTTAAACTAAACTTTTCAGGTCGGGCATTTCTACCCATGATCTCCGCCCACTTCGTTCGAATTGAGATATCCCGATCAACAATAGAGAATTTGTTGATCAGTACGAAGAAATAACGATCTCTCCAGTCGATCTCCTTCAATTTCCGACCACCAGTCACGATATTAAACCGCGTCTTCATGCTTGTATAGTACGATCCACAGTTTCTTAACTTTGTCTTGGTTCGTCTAGTATTGGTCAACCCGTCGAAGGCGGCTCGACTTAAAGGGATGTCGTACTTGATCGACATCACCAACATACTGACGACCAGGCGGATCGTCGCATGGGTAAACTGACAGATCGGCATCTCCTTCCGATCGGCGAATTCCAGCAACAGCCTCGGGAGGGGAAACCACAAATGGAAGTCTTTGAAGAAGCATTCATAGAGGCACAACCATCCTTTAGGGGCATCCCATGGCCGCTCTGAAGGACTCGGGACTATAAAAACCACTTCAGGGCTGATGTCACATTCTTTCTTTAATGTCACCAAGGAATCCATTGTCGACTTGGTCGGGATCACTCCCAGCGAGTTATCGCAGATCAGCCTAATTTCCGTCTCTCCCCTTCGCCTCTTAAATTTGTTTCGCCGGGGGGTTCATATCGATGATGCCGAACTGGTCGACTTCGTCTTCAATGATGATTGCGTTCAGCTCGTCCGAGATATCCACCTCGTTTGATCCACCCTCTCGTCTGATTAGTCCCGTAACTCAGGGATCAGAAATGGTTCCCTCGTTGATGCTTCTCTGCTTATCAGAACGGCCCCGACCTGGTCGGCGTGAAAACGCTCGGTAGCCGCCCTTTGGTTTTCCTCTCGGACCCGTTCCTGGTAGGCTCGGTCCAGCGTGGAAAGATTGCTTGCATCCGAAGACCGATCTGACTCTGATCGGCAGACGGCGACCTCTTTGCCCTTTGATCGGTTTCTAACATCTTGGTCGGCTCGCGACATCTCAAGAAATTCCTCCGCAGAGACGCCAATCTCATTAGCTTTCACCTGAGCCGACCTGTTCCTCTTTGATTTTGGTCGGCCCTCTCTGATGCTTAAACTCTTGGTCATCGCGGATCGAGGCTTCAACGGTGGCTTTGGGCTGATCGGAGAAATCAAACGACGAGAATCGAATGAAACACGACAGAGGTCTAATCAAAGAATTTTAAACAAAATAAAACGAAGAACAGAGAAGAGAGAGAAGGGAGCAAACCTGAATTTGACAGAGTTTCGCTAAAAATGCAGAAGTGAAGAAATGAAAGCCGAGTCCCTCTTATTGATACAAAAGTCTGGACGGTTATCGAGAGTCATCATGAGTTCGGCGACCTTTCAGATTTCTTCTCATTTTATTTTAATCGGCCTCTTCGCCCTTCTCTCCTAGCGTTTGACACGTGTCAAACCTAGTTTTGCATGCGCAAACCTAGGCCTAATCTATAATGCTTTTGGCGGGAGTTTTTCGCGCCCACATTCACCATCTGACCCTCGACACCACGCCAATCTGAACTCGAGGTAAAATTACATTTTTTATCCTAACTCTTTTTGCAGCTGACCAAAATCCATATCAAGCAACATCTCTTGAAATTCGCCAAGTAACGTATCCACACTTGCCGAACTGGGGGGGGGGAGACTTACTATTAGAGATGAGATTCATACCATCTCTAAGAGCCTGATATGAATTCTGGTCGGTCCATCTTACAAGGTTCATGTCGGCCAAATAAATGAAAATCTTTCATTTATCAAGCGAACCCGGGAAAACGGAAGTTCAGTCTTATTGGCAAGAAGACTTTCCTTTTCCGAACATACATAGAAGACCGACCTGACCTGCTATAAATAGGAAAAGTCCATCGACTTATAAGATCATCCAAAAAAAACCCTCTCTCGAGACCTAGAGAAAATTTGCAATCTTGTTGTTCTAAGCTCTCGAATTACTTTCATACTATTTTAGGTCGACAGTCTTTACTCAGACGACCTAAAACCTCTTCTACTCTCAAGCTCCGGCTATTCTTAATAAGATCTCTCTTTAAACCCATTGACTCCTGTTCATTCTTCTATATACCGAATTTGAGTTTTCACATATAACATGCATGAAAATAATTATGAAAACATATATAATACTTCAAGCTAAATATTTTTAAGTTTATATCTTTTAACAATTCATAATAATATATACAAAATATGTTATTAAAAATATATGTTATTTTCGTCACAAGCATCAATTAATATAAAAAGTCATAATGACGAATTTTCAAAATTATTATGATATATATTATTAATATTCGGATTTACTATATAAGGAAATATGATATTTTGCATTATGGTTTAATTTATATATGATAGATGACAAATATGGTATATAAAATTATTGTTTACTTTTTTTTTTGGTAAGATAATACTAATATTAATTGTTTAGTTTTTTTAATTAATGTTTGATTTATCATATACAATATCAAATTTTCAGCAAGATTTGTTCATGTTTTTTTTCTTAGTTTGTCGGATCTAAATCAATCAATTTAATTACGGAAAATATTTTTATAAATTGATAATATTGTAATTACAATATTTTATTAATTTATAGAATTATAAATTTATTGGTTTTGAATTAAATAAATTATTTATTAATAATTAATTAAAAATTATATTTCTTTTAAAAGTTAATGATATCTTTAAATATTTCACTATTAAATTGTAGATAAACCATACAATTATTTCAATTTGAAGAAAAACAAACAATTATATATTTATATTTTAGTAAATTATCATAGTTATATATTTCTATAAAATTATTTTATGGTAATTATTAATTTATAATATTTAAAGAATCATATATATTTATATAGATTTCCTAAAAAATATTACCTTATCGAGTTGTATCATATTTTGAACAAGTCCAATTTAGGACTAGGAAAATTGATTAATATATTTATCTAATAATATTTAATAGATAAGTAAAAAACTATTTAACTAATAATATTTAATTATTTAAGAGTCAAGAGTAACTAAATAGGTACATAAATATTGTATACCCAAATCTTGGAAATTGGTGAAAATAATGAATTATATCATCAATTACGGGATATAGAAAATCTGTATGATGACTTCATATCTTTACTCAGCTATATCATGTGTTATGCATGCTACTTAATTTTTAAATTAATTTAAATTAATTTACATTACAATTAAATTATGTTATATTTTATTAAAAGAATAAAAACTATATTGTCAATGTTATAATATAATATTATATAAAATACATATAAATTTAGTTATATTGTATTATATAATTTTAAAATTATATTAAATCTAAATAAATAATAATTATTTCACCTGATGCGGTTTATTACTAGTTCAGTTGGTATAACACATTGATTCAGATTCATATAGGATAAAAAACAAAAAAACAATGGAGATACCCATGGTTAACCTGAAAAAAAAAACAGTGGAACATAAGTTTGTGAGTAAAATTTGAGTTTTAATTTTAATAGAGAAGCAGAAAACATAAAGAAAGAATTTGATACAGTTTAGATTAGTTAATTTTTTTATTCTATTACTAATAAAAATTGATGCTATATGCATCTAATGGTATCCACATAGAATTTAAAAGATTCAATTCTATTAGTATACAACATCATTATTGGAGCTGGATTTAGCACCCTAAATCCAGCACTCTCAAGTCCAACAGGCAGATCCAAACTAAGATAAACTGGGCTTTGACCCTACGGCCCAGGCCCCATTCACTCTCAACGATCCAATCCTGAACAACAAACGTTCCATTCGACGTGGTCGAGCTCCAGCTCGACCAAATCCCGAGAAACAAGGAAGGATCCGACCAAGTGAGAGCATATTTTCGCCAGTTCAAACGAGTCTGAATTTCGCGGAGGAAACTGCTGTACGTGGCGAGATTTCCGGCTGAAGCTGCTGCACGTGGCCGAGATACGCGCTGGAGGTTGAAGCTCGACGAGGCGAGCTATATAAAGAAGACGAACGACTTAGTTTGGGGGACCTTCAGCTTGATCCTCTTCTACACTTTTTACACACGAAAACTCTGTAACTACTCTCAGAGCTCTTTTCATCTTATTTCTTTCATAGAAATCCTTCTAACCGTTTCATTCAACCGATTAATATCAAGTCCTTATTTCAGTTAGTGCTAGCTTTTACTGTCAATCTGTTCGACAGAATCTAGCTTGATTCTCCTAAGTTTCTTCCCTTGTAAAACACATAAATTTATGAGTGTGGATTTCTGTAACCACAATCATATATATGAAAATTAATTAATTTTGTTTTTATTGTTATTAGTAAAGTTTCTAAAAACTATTTAATTTTGTTTTTGTTGTTATTAGGAAAATTTCTAAAAATTTAGATAATTATTAATAAAAACGAGTTTAAAAAGTATGAAAATTAGATATTATTTTCCTATTGACAATTAAAAAAATTAAAAAATATTATTAAATTATAAAAAATCATATAATTTATAAAAAATCATTGGTCCACATCACTTTTCATAATTAATTTGATTTTTAAGTTATTTTTTTTTCTTTTTTGACTTATTAAGAAAATTTTCAAATTCTAATATTATACTAACTAATAAAATTTATAAAAATAAAAATCATGTAAAATATAAAAAATTTAAAAAATCAACTTAATTTTAGATTATAAAAATCTGTTAATAAAAAATAACACTTTCAATTATATAAAAAACAATTAAAATTAATAATAAAATGCTGTTTTACATATAATATAAATAAATTCTTGTTTAAAGAACACTTTATTTATTATAATATAATAATTTTATCACCATTGTTTGTTGTAAGTTATTACAAAGATTAATTATTATCAAAACATATCATACCTATTACTTATAAAAATTAAAAATATATGAAAACAAAAATATTCAGATATGATATGAAAAAACCAATACATAACAAGAGTGGTGCTAAGGATGATGACAAAATTTATTTGCTTTGGTTAGAAGAACTAAAGTACTATTGTATATTTTCATGTCAATATTATATTTATTAAATAGAATTTGATTTTGTTTTTTTTTATACTTTTAAGTTGTTTTTTGGTATATTAGATTACAAATATTTGGTCAGACAAGACATTTAAGACATATACAAATTCTTATAAAAAGAGCTATATAGACATATAGAAAATTATGATTTGAACAATTTTATGTCATTTTTGTAGCATATACAAAGACCAATATACTTTGGCTACAAACATTTGATCTAAACTATATCTTGACATGATAAATGCAATCTCAATTGGATTTTGGTATATCCAAAACTCGTGTATTTCAATGATATTTAATATTCAAAGATTGATTGACTTTTATTTGCTGATTTTGTTTCAAAACAGAAGTATAAATATTTGAACTCATTTTAGTTGATGTTCGAGCTAACAGTACACATATTAACAAAATTAATTCATATTTACAAATATTATTTAATATATAAATTAAAATAGTAGATAGAACAAGAATGGATGACAAATATTCAAAAAAGTGAATATATTTTTAGTGAACTCAAATAGGAAATAATAAGTAAAGAAAATAATTAATGTTTTGACTTAAATATTGTTAGCCATTGGTAAAAGACTTTTGAAATTCTTTGAATAAAATGTTTGTTAATTAACTATAGATTAAAATAAATTGAAAATGCTATAGATCTGTAAAGGTGTCCACATAGAATTTGAAAGATTCAATTCTATTGGTACACCTAATCATTTATAGTTAATTATATATATGAAAATTAATTAATTTTATTTTTATTATTATTAGTAAAGTTTCTAAAAATTAATTAATTTTGTTTTTGTTGTTATTAGGAAAATTTCTAAATTTGTAGATAGTTATTAATATAAACGGGTTTAAAAAATATGGAAATTAGATCTTATTTTCCCATTAGCAATAATTTGTTTTCAAACATATTCTTAGATTATAAAAAATCATAAAAATATTAAATTCATTGGTCCACATCATTTTATGTAATTAATTATTTTCTTTTTTGACTTATTAAGAAAATTGCAAATTCTAATATTATACTAACTAATAAAATTTATAAAATAAGAAAATTATGTAGAATAAAAAAAATCAACTAATATTTAAAATTATAAAAATCTATTAATAAAAAATAACACTTTCAATTATATAAAAACCATCTAATAATAATAGTAAAAATGCTGTTTTACATATAATATATTTAATTTTTGTTTAAAGAACACTTTTTTTATTATAATATAATAATTTTTTCAGCATTGTTTGTTGTAATTTATTACAAAGATTAATTGTTTATAAAAACATATTATACCTATTACTTATAAAAATTAAAACTATTTGAAGGCAAAAATATTCAGATATGATTTGAAACAACCAATACATAACAAGAATGGAGCTAAAGATGATTACAATTTATTTTCTTTGGCTAGAAGAATTAAAGTACTATTGTATATTTTCATGTCAATATTATATTTATTAAATGGAATTTGATTTGTTTTTACACTTTTATGTGGTTTTTTGGTATATTAAATTACAAGTATTTGATGAGACAAGACATTTTAAAAATTAGACATATATAGATTCTTAAAAAAAGAACTATAAAGACAAATATTAAATTATGATTTGAACAACATTATGTTATTTTTGTCGCATTCGTAAAGACGAATATACTTTTGCTACAAAATTTTGATCTAAACTATAGCTTGACATGATTATAAATCAAGCACAAATTGGTATATGTAGACTAAATATTCAAATCAAAACATGCAGAAAGCACACAAAATATAAAAACAGTGAAAAATAATGTGAAGACTCCACACCACCAATCTTACAAATTTCAAAACTAAAATTATCAAATATTAGACTGCAAAAAAAAAATAACTCCATAATAAACTGAATAAAGGCATAAGTTAAAACTCGTGGAAGATCTGGTGGAGAAGCAAAAAAGGGTTTTGCACGATCATTATAGCTTCATAACAAAACTAAATGCAAATCAACATGAATCATAGATTATATATGCATATGTACACAATATCAATGAAATATTCAGTAAAAAAATATATTTAAATATATAAACCTTAAAGAAAAAAGAAATATAGAATTCATATAGAAAACAAAACAAAACATAAAGATGTTAGCAAGAAAATCCTTCTCTAAATCAAATTTACGTCAAAGTTGGATAATTCGATATGTGTCATTGTTATTGTTTTACTTGATAAGATTTAAAACCTTATAAATAAAAATAGGAGAAACTTAAAAATTATATTTTAAATTCTATTATATAAAAGAAAATTTCTACATATCTATTATTGTGTTGATAATTTAAAAAACAATAGCTAAAAAAGAATTAACCCAAATTATTAATACAGATTTGCGCGTAGCGCGCGTTATAAATTTAGTAGTTTATTAATAGTTTTCATATTTGACTAACGATTTTGTAAGGTTATTAATTATTTTCATATTTTTAAATGTTGTATTAAAGGTTTAAAAAACGATCTTAGCATGTATTCACCAATTTATGATTAATTTGAAATTTATGTTTGGTTATTTCTTGTAAGAATGCGTACGTATTAGAAACAAACTACTCACAAAACATATCTTCAAATTGATCAGTTTGAAATTTATGTTTGGTTATTTGAAATTTTACCATTCTCGATTGCAATCTTATTGGTTGTCTAAATTGAAGAAAATATTTTTAACTCTACAAAAACAGGGTTACACAATATGTCATAAGTTTTGAAAAGTAAAGAAATCAGAGAAACCGGAAGAATACAAAAACAGGGTTACATAAACTTGTCAATTCTGCATAATCCTTCAAAAATCCTAATGATATATTTGTTTGAAAAAAGATATTTGGCATATTTATAATAAATGCTATCAGTTTTTAGTAAGGAGTTGAGAGATACTGTACTGTATTATTTATAAAAGCAAAATAATCTATAAAAGAAGATTTGTTAAATTTGTAAAACATAATTTGTTAGATTTACAGAGAGTTTGTATATTTAAAAATATATTAAATTTTTTTACCTAATTTGAGAATCTAAAGGATACACCGAATATTTTAAAAGTTTTCGTTCATGTGTTCAATTATTTAAAATATATGCCCCAATAACAAAGATTTTAATAAATTTATATAGTCATTACAATTTTTTTTTAATAACAATGGATTTTGTATGAATTTTAAAAACCATCAAACAATAACACTAAAATTTAGTAAGAATATAAAAATTCATTAACCAATAATAATAAATTTTGAAAATTTTAATAATAATTAAAAATTCATTTCAAAATAACCCCAACTAACTATGAGTTGGTTCTAAGGTGTTTCTTTTATAACACTGCTACGTATATAATTCTGGAAACATAATTAATCATTTATTAAAGAAGTTTTGATATTTCTAAAAAATGTATATTTGACCCGTTAATTGAACTTCCAAAATCGTTAGTCAAAAAAAGAAATCTGCAAAATATTAATGTACAGTTTCAAAGGTTTTTCAACTATAAATACATGCAACGTATCAAATTTCCGACATAACAAACTAAATAAAATTGACTAAAGAAGAAAAAAAAAAACTTGTTTAGTTATTCATTGAGCAATATCAAA
The DNA here is from genome assembly GCA_911865555.2 of Thlaspi arvense. Classification (NCBI taxonomy): domain Eukaryota; kingdom Viridiplantae; phylum Streptophyta; class Magnoliopsida; order Brassicales; family Brassicaceae; genus Thlaspi; species Thlaspi arvense. The sequence goes on along the minus strand of OU466862.2, from coordinate 59,371,354 downwards.
AGCTATCACTAATTCATTTAAAAGGTATCATACTAATTATCTAATTTTATGGTTCTATTTATTATTAATTATGATCTTTATCATCGTATAATTTATATAATCTAGATTTATTTTTGCATATTATATAAACGATTGTATAGCCAAAAATATTAAAAATACACATACTCGTTTATCAAAATACACTTTTTCAAATACACATACTCGTTTATCAAAATATAACAATCTGATTTACCATACATGAAAAAAACATATTTGCATATATTATGCACATTTAAAACAGTTACGAAATTTACTATAACTGTTTTGAGTTACTATAACATTTAAATAAAAATGATTCAGTATTGGTGGTTTTTTTAATTAGGATCATATATTGGAAGTGGAAGTTCGAAACCAATGATAAGAATTGATGTCAACTAAACTAGTTATGAATGCACAACATGTATCTTCAGGTATAAATTTTTGAACTCAAGTTTTGATTTTTATAAGTCAGAGATATTTATTTGTGGTAATTTTTTTTATTTTCTTAGTTGATGAAACCAAAAACTATTTGTATGGTAAGTTATGGAAGTTGTGTGGTGGACCTTTGTTTGATCTTCTAAAATTTGGAGAAAAAGTATATTACTTTCCTCAAGGATATATAGAATATGTAAGCTTCTTCCGGTTTACTTTTTTATGTTCTCTTTCTCCGTTTTAAATTTGTAAAAACATTTGTGCAATTTGATGGTATTTCCAGCTTGAGACATATTCAAACGATGACATGGGTGAAATAACACCAATTTTTGATATTTCTTTCAAAAATTTGGTGCAACGTTGTTGATATTCAGTTAAAGGTATGTTTCTCTGATATTGATGTTTATGTTTTAGAAAATATACATAAAATATATTGGCATTTATAATATGATATAGTTTTTTTTATGTACTATTTCATCACAAAGAAGAAACTTATTACTTTTTCATATTTGATATTAGGTGGAGAATGATACAGATGATATTATGCAAAAATTAGCTTGTTGCCAGATACAGCAGTGAGTGTCAAATTAAAAGTTTTATTTATAAATTCATAATTCTTTTTCTAATCTAGAGTAAATAATTTTTCAAATTATAAAATTTCTAGGAAAGTGGAATTTCTATTCCTAACAATAATCAAGAAAATCAGAAAATCTACTATTTCACCAAAGTTTTAACTGCGTCAGATATAAGTTCACATGGAGAATTTACAATATTAAAAAGACATGCCATTGAATGTCTTACTCCGCTGGTATTTTCACATAGTTTCTTAACCTAATAATCTTATATATGACTCGATTTGTGAACTTTTATATGACTCTTTGCATTGAATTTTTTTAGGACATGTCTCAGCCAACACCGACTCAAGAAATAGTTGCTAAAGATCTTCACGGTTATGAATGGAGATTTAAGCACTCCTTTAGAGGTAATGAATATTTTTTTTATTTTAAACTCTGCGATTAATGATCTCCATTTAACTATAAACAATCGATTAGGTACACCAAAAAGGTATACTTTTACAACTGGTTGGAGTGCGTTCGTGACAGCAAAAAAATTGGTTCTGGGAGACTCTTTCGTATTCCTTAGGTATATATAGTTTGTCGTTTTATATTCCTTTGTTTCTTTAAAAAACAAAATTGAAACTTTAACTACTTTCTTATTCAAGAGGAGAGAATGAGGAGTCACGAGTTGGAATACGAATAGCAGCTTATCAACAAGACAGTATAGTTTCATCGATAATTTCAAAACAGAGTATGCACCATGGAATCATTGTTTCTGCAATGAATGCTATCACTACCAATTGCGTGTTCAATGTGTTCTGTAAGCCAAGGTAATAAATAGCACTTTATTATTCTACTTAAAACATCATATGATTAATGTTTTTAACAAATATGCTTATATTTTTGTTCTTGATATAATTATATAAGGTCAAGCCAATTCGTCGTCAAATATAAGAAGTATATGGATGCAATGAATAACAAATTCAATGTAGATTCAAGTTTTACAATGCAGTTTGAGGGTGTTAATCTTACTGAAACAAGGTAAAACTTAAACACTTATATTTTGTTATTTGTTTCCAAAATATGATTACGAATTTCTGTTTTTTGTTATCATTGTTAAAGATATTCGGGGAAGATTATAAGCAATACAAATTATTTCGCTCATTGGAAAGATTCTGACTGGCGAAGCTTAAAAGTAAGATTCTTTATACTTGAGTTTTTTTTATTACAATAATAGCATTCATTAACTCTGTTTTTGTAGGTGAAGTGGGATGTGGCTGCATCAATTCCAAAATCTACTAAGGTTTCCCCATGGGAAATCGAGGCTTTGGCACCTTCATCAAACATTAAACAATCATCTTTGCTAAAGAATAAACGACCACGTCATGTTGATGAAATTGGTAAGAGAACACTATTTAATAGGTTAAGTCCTCTTGTGTAATCGTTCTCATTATATTCTAATTTATAGGTTTAGATATGCGGATTCCTACCCTGACTCACGGCCAAGAAATTGGACAATCAAGCAGGAACTCTCCAATGAGTATTTCTCAGTGTAGTAATTTTGATGCAACCGATTATTCCAAGATTTCGTCTGGCTGGGTAATGATCTACTCAGTTCCTACCATAACTAAGCCGAACAGTAATGACCAAATGGTTAGGTATCTCAATGAAAAAATAACCACTGATACAACAAGTGGTTACAAATTGTTTGGAGTTGATCAGATGACTCCACCAGAAACGAAAGATCTCCTCGGACAAATTGACTTATATCAAAAAGTTAAAATTTCCAGAATCTCCGATGAAGAAAAGATTGAACAAGTCCAAACTCCAGCATCATCAAAAGATATCCAAAGCAAGCAAATCAATTCTAGTAGAAGTTGTATCAAGGTATTGAAAAAATCATCAATTTCTCATTCTTTACATATTACGTAGTTTCAAAAAAATTTATATTGTACAATTAGAGTATTAGAGAATCTGGGTATGATTAGAAAATTAAATACACAGTAGAAATGATTTCTTATATATATACTAGTATTTTAATTTGTATTATAATATATTAGATACGTCTTTTATTAGAAATTTGTATAAAACTACAAAATAGAGTAAGACAATTTTGATTAGCCCATATATTCTTAATATTGTTATTGAACAGGTTCGAATGCAAGGTGTAGCTATAGGAAGAGCTGTGGATTTAACTGTTCTTGATGGATATACGCAATTAATCAATGAACTAGAAAAACTTTTTGATCTCAAAGACGAGCTGCGTATGCGCAATCAGTGGGAAATAGCTTTTGTAGATGATGAAGGAGATATCATGCTTGTTGGAGATGATCCATGGATGTAAGTTTTTATTCTATTTATTTATCCCTCTCCTAGATTTTAGAAAGAATTTAATGAGAATGTTTTGTTTTGTATGTAGTGAGTTTTGCAGTATTGTGAAGAAAATATTCATACGCTCCAAAAAGAAAAGTCAAGATAATGAGATCAAAAAACAAATTCTCTAAAGGTGGCTCAACATTGAAAACAACAACAAACAACAACAACTTTTAATTTTAATTTGATTTTCCACCTCTTTGCTTTTATCTCAAAATAAATACTTTTCAGTGTTGTCATGTTTTTCTATTTCGTTTGTGTGAAAGTTATATTGATAACTTAAATGTGTTTATGTTTTCCGAGTTTTGTTATGTTTAGTGTTTTCTTGATAAGAAAAATTGTTTATTAGAGAAACCAAAATGAAATACATAAGCTCATTGTCAATAGAAACAACACTGGAAACATAAGCCCACAAGAAAGAAACTAGGCCCAAACAAGGAAAACTTACTAACAAAGACTAAATTACACAACAAAACAAGTAAGCCCGCAAACACCCAAGCCAAATCTGAAAGGATCAGAGCAAATGATCAAGTCCAGTCCAATTAAGATAGTGGTCCAAAGCTATAAAAGAAGAAAATGTAAACTTTATTTGATTATTTTAAATTTGTGGCCCATTTTTTAGATTTTTTCAAAATTTGTGACCTATTTTTTAACCTAATTTTTTCAAAAATATTGGTGGCCCTAAGCGCTGGCTTAACCCGCCTACCCTCTGGGCCGGTCCTGTGATCAACAAAAGCAGAACAGCTAGATAGCTTGCTCGGCCTCAGCAACAAGACTCCAAGCAAGAAAGACATCAATGAGGGAAGCTTCTTCCTTTGATGAAGAACTGAACACACACAAACCACTGCCCCCTTGGCACATAGTTATTGGGAGATCTCGGCATGACGAGATCGACGTGAACATATTTCCTCCTCATTATTAGGAAAGTTAACATTAATGTGTATATTACCTTACTATTAAATAAATAGAATTTCTATATTAAATATGTAAAGAACTTGCTAAATAAGTTATAGAGTTTGTATAAATAAGCCAATTAGCTAATGAATAAAGATGAGAGAAACTATTATACTACAAAGGTTTCCTCCAAACTTATGATGGTATCAGAGCTAAGATCCAATTCCTATGGGTTTGAGTTTTGTTATTTTCAGAGCAATAGTCACATACAAACGACTTTGTTTGATCCTTGGCTGCCTCCTGCTGCAGATTTATCTTTCTATTGGTTTTTCTTCTCTAACTATTGATTTCTTAAAAAACAAAAAGAGAGAGAGGATGACGTGATTGTCCAAACTTCTCAAGAAATTCAAGTTTTTTCTGCTAATATTTATTATTCTATTTTCTTGGTTACTACTATATCTTAAAAAAAAAAGAAGGAAGAAGAAAAAAAAAGTTCTTATTTATTTCGTATGAGAACTACGTTGTTATTATTATTTCGTGACTTAGTACTACCAGGTTTCTTATGCTTGCGACTTGGATGCTATTGGTTATGATGATGACTCCAATGGATATATACTGATCCGGTGGTGATGATGATGTGATGAAGTTTATGTGGACTATGAACATGAATTAATTGATGGGTTCGTTCAGTTCACATGGTGATATGATGACGAGAAGATGGAGATACACAGCACTACGATCATGATGTATTTTCCACCGAATGAGAACCTTGTGGCGAGGTATAATGCCATTGATGACCCGACGGTTGGGTATAAACACCTTGAAGACGACCTGATGATTTGTCCAATCTCATACGTGTTACTATGTATGAGCTTGCGGGAGGATGTTGGGAGATCTCGGGATGATGAGATCGACATGAACATATTTCCTCCTTATTATTAGGAAAGTTAACATTAATGTGTATATTGCCTTACTGTTAAATAGGTAGATTTCCTATATTAAATATGTAAAGAACTTGCTAAATAAGTTATAGAATTTGTATAAATAAGCCTATTAGCTAATGAATAAAGATGAGAGAAACTATTATACTACAAAGGTTTTCTCTAAGCTTATCAATAGTTAAGATTAAAACTAAATCAAAAGACATAGACAATATAGTGCAGCGAAGAAGAGGACCACCAGCCATCTAAGAGTAAAAACCAATCAACACCGAATCTTCTACAAAATGACACCCAATCCAATACCACTCCAGAAACCAACGAAGTAAAGCTGTGCCACTATACACCACCAATAGAAGAATATATTTGCAAAGGCGAATAAAGGACCTTAAACTGATGGGCTAGGAAAAGCTGCCCTGAAACCAACTTCTTCAACGAAAAGATGCCAGAGAAAAGAAGGAAACCCAGAAGATGCCATCATCGAAGCTGAACCGAAAGCTAGAGAAACCAAAGCCAAATCTCAAACAACAAAACTCCCAAGCTTTCAATTAAAATTCTAAATTAAAATTTACTGTTTAGTTTGTAAATCTTTTTCCATTCAAATCACGAAAATGGAAAAGATAACTTAGTTATACATAAAACAATATCACAAACCAAACAAAGAAAATCTGAGAACTTAGAAAGCAAGATCCACAAAAGTATTACCACATAAAAATGACAAAACTATAGGCATCAACTATAGCTAGACAATGCAAATACAAAAAATAAGGTTTTGAATGAAGATTCAGTTAACCGAAAGATATGTATAACTCGAAACGCTCTAGGGTTTTTCACCAAATATTCAATTTAGATAAATCTCTGACTATTGGCAGTATTAATAAATTAATTTAATATACTAAATTATTATTTTTTTAGGAAATGCTCTAAAATAATCAAGAATGAGATTTTGATGTGAAATGATACTGCATTAAAGGAAAATTATGAAAATAACTTCTATTTTATGGTTTATAAGTTATGAATACCATTTAAATTTTGTATTAAAGGGATGAAATAATAATGTGAGGTTTAACCATGTTAGAGAAGTGAAACTGCCATCAAGAATGACTGAAAAGAAGGTTCTGGAGAGTAGAACCATATTGTGATAATGGTGACGGATTGGGGTTCAATGCAGTAGGAGAGGAAGTAATGATCTATTAATGTAAAAAAAAATTTATGAAAGCAAATAGTGCATGATTTTTTGTTAGATTGACCACAAAGAAAACATAATGAAATAAGTCTATTTCGGACAGAAAGGATAACAAAGTCATCTATTAAAAGTTTTTTTTTTAAAATACTAAAATAATGTGATATATGAGACATAATGAAAGAGATTCTAGTGGAGAAGAAAAAAATAAAACCAAAACCTTGTTTTTGTATCTGCTCGATAAAAACGAATACAAAAGAGATAGGAAAAGGAAAAATAAAAAAGTGACAATTGACGTTACTATACTATATAAGATTTGTACTTTGTTGGATAGTTTGGTTTTTTTATATTTTTGTTTAATAAAAGAGAATTATCAGAGAAGAAAACAAACTGAAGCTTTTGTTTTTATATTAGTTCAATTAAAAAAATCTAGTAGAAATAGAAAAAAAAGAAAAAAGAAAAAATGTCGCATTTTAAATTCTAAGATAACATGTGACAGTATATCAGAGTTGCAAAAAGCCTTACTATATTTTTTATTGTTAAAAACCAAAATTATATATGTCATTTTCTTAGATGCCACATAATAGTATATCAGAGCTGCTTCTAGAAACAAAAAAAAACTTACTTTATTCTGAGAAGCAAAAAAATTTAAACGTTGTTTTTGTGTTGTTCGATAAAAGAGTATATAGTAAAGATAAAAAAAAAAGAGAAAAAGTAACACATGACCTTACTATATTATATAAAATTTGTTTGAGTAATTTGATTTTCGTTTCTGTTTGTTGGATAAAAAATAATAATTTGGAGAAAAGGGAAAAAAAACTTAAGCAATGTTTTATGTTTGTTTGATAAAAGAGAATATAGTAAAGATAGAAAAAAGAAAGAGAAAAAGTAACACATGACCTTATTATATAAGATTTGTTTGAGTGATTTTGATTTTTGTTTCTGTTTGTTGGATAAAATAGAATAATTTGGAGAGAAAAAAAAATTTTGAGCTTTTTTGTGTGTTTCTTTGATAAAACATAACTAAAAAGAAAAAAAAACTTACTTTATTCTGAGAAAAAAAAAACTTAAACGTTGTTTTTGTGTTTGTTTGATAAAAGAAAATATAGTAAAGATAGAAAAAAAAGGAGAAAAAGTAACACATGATCTTTCTCATTATATTATATAAGATTTATTTCAACGATTTGATTATTGTTTCTTTTTGTTGGAGAAAATAATTTAGAGAAAAAAAAAGCTTAACCTTTTTTTTGCATTTGTGTAGTAAAATATAACTAAATAGAAATAATTAAAAAAAAAATAACATATATTAATTTCTTAGATGCTACGTTTCAGTATATCAGAACTGTTTCTGAAAAATAATCTTATGTTATTAGAATAGATATATTTAAATTTATACACATAAAATTATTGTAATGATTTAATTTAAAATTTTAATTAAACATTAAAAAATTATTTCTCGTAATTTATTTCTTAATATGTACAAAATCATCCGTAAACAACCATCTGAAAGATTATTTGAAAGTTTGATTCTCTTGCAAAGTCCCATTTGTTCTGAGTGCTCCTTGAAAGAACATATTATGCTAAGTTGAGACGTTTGAAATCATTTATAGTTGATTCTTGTTTGTCGTTTGCTTTCTGAGATCTTATGGATGATTAGAAGAATGAACTTGTTTCCTTTTTATTATTTGAAACGAAAAAATGAGAAAGAACAAATAAGCAGAATCTGTGATTATGTTCACGAGATCAAAGTTTCAAAACTCTGCTCATGAGTTACTGTTTTGACTTATCTTCAAGACCTTTTGGATTCTTACAATGTTATTTTTCTAATGATTTTGGAACGAATCCTAAACTCGTTGAAGAATCACACATTCCTAAGTTACTTTACTTGCAAGCTATTATGAAAGAGACTCTTAGGCTTCATCCTTCACTTCCTCTACTTGTGCCTCACCGGAAGAGCGAAGCCTTGGTGGTTTCGGATTACACGGTTCTGAAATATTGGAGATTTTCATCAATGTTTGGGCGATTTATAGAAATCCTAAGAATTGGGAGGATCCAAATGAATTTAAGCCTGAGAGGTTTCTTGATAGCTCGTTTGATTTCAATGGGAATGATTTTAAGTATTTACCGTTTGGGTCTGGTTGTAGGAATTTTTGCGGTGATTAACATGGCCAAGAGTATGGTTCTATACAATTAGGCTTTACTTCTGCATTCTTTTAAATTGGGAAGCTCCTAGAGGAGAGAGATTTGAAGTTGAGGAAAAGTTTGGTCTTGTTCTCAAGTTGAACAAACCACTTAGGCCTGAGAAAAAAAAACCTGGACTGAAAACTCAAACCAGAACAGATCTGAAATAACCGGTTTGAATCGGGTTTGGTTATTAGATATTTATCCAACATATCAAAATTGTGGGTATCGGTTTAGATTCGGTTCCTACCCAACAATGTCAAAATGACCATATGAGGTGGGAAAAGGCACCACGGCTAGTAGTAATACAAAGGTTTCCTCTAAGCTTATCAATAGTTAAGATTAAAACTAAATGAAAAGACATAGACAATATAGTGCAGCGAAGAAGAGGACCACCAGCCATCTAAGAGTAAAAACCAATCAACACCGAATCTTCTACAAAATGACACCCAATCCAATACCACTCCAGAAACCAACGAAGTAAAGCTGCCACTATACACCACCAATAGAAGAATATATTTGCAAAGGCGAATAAAGGACTTTAAACTGGTGGGCTAGGAAAAGCTGCCCTGAAACCAACTTCTTCAACCAAAAGATGCCAGAGAAAAAAAGGAAATCCAGAAGATGCCATCATCGAAGCTGAACCCAAAGCTAGAGAAACCAAAGCCAAATCCCAAACAACAAAACTCCCAAGCTTTCAATTAAAATTCTAAACTAAAATTTACTGTTTAGTTTGTAAATCTTTTTTCATTCAAATCACGAAAATGGAAAAGACAACTTAGTTATATATAAAACAATATCACAAACCAAACAAAGAAAATCCGAGAACTTAGAAAGCAAGATCCACAAAAGTATTACCACATAAAAATGACAAAACTATAGGCGTCAACTATAGCTAGACAATGCAAATACGAAAAATAAGTTTTTGAATGAAGATTCAGTTAACCGAAAGACAGGTATAACTCCAAACGCTCTAGGGTTTTTCACCAAATATTCGATTTAGATAAATCTCTAATAATTGGCAGTATTAATAAATTAATTTAATATACTAAATTATGTTTTTTAGGAAATGCTCTAAAATAATCAAGAATGAGAAACTGATGTGAAACGATACTACATTAAAGAAAAATTATGAAAATGATCTCTATTTTATGTTTTTTTTAAATACCAGCGCTACCCTTCTAACTAATTTTATTTGTAGCCTAATGGAAGACTAATGACAGATTGAATGTATACTACCGACAGACTAATTGGTCTTGCAATTAAATGTAGACTATTGACAGACTAATAGCAGAGTAAATATAAATTACTGACAGACTAACAACAGATTAAAAACATATTAGTGGACCTTTCTTATAGGTTATTTTATGAAGAGTCATGTTTTGTAATAAAATTGCTAAGTGTGTCTTTTCAAAAATTATTGTTAATTTTTTTGACTAGTACTAATCATTAAGAATAGAAAGATAATAAAATTCACTGAGAATGGACATGGGAAGACACGTAGGATTTCTATTCTGAAAATAATAGTATATATATATACTAGGAGAAGGTCCGCACTTTGCGCTGATTTGTGATAAATTGACTATTTTAATTTTAAAATCTATTTATTATATTTGTTAGTAAAAGTTTGTTGGTAAATATTAGTTTATAAGTTATGAATACCATTTAAATTTTGTATTAAAGGGATGAAATAATAATGTGAGGTTTGACCCTTTTAGAGAAGTGAAGCTGCCATCAAGAATGACTGAAAAGAAGGTTCTCGAGAGTAGAACCATATTGTGATAATGGTAGCGGATTGAGGTTCAATGCAGTAGGAGAGGAAGTAGTGATCTATTAATGTAAAAAAAAATTATGAAAGCAAATAGTGCATGATTTTTTGTTAGATTGACCACAAAGAAATGAGTCTACTTCGGACAGAAAGGATAACAAAGTCATCTCTTAAAAGTTTTTTTTTTAAATACTAAAATAATGTGAGGGTAGGCGGGTTAAGCCAGCACTTAGGACCACCAATATTTTTGAAAAAATAAGGTTAAAAAATAGGTCACAAATTTTGAAAAAATCTAAAAAATGGGCCACAAATTTAAAATAACCAAATAAAGTTTACATTTTCTTCTTTTATAGCTTTGGACCACTATCTTAATTGGACCGGACTTGGTGATATATGAGACATAATGAAAGAGATTCTAGTGGAGAAGAAAAAAAATAAAACCGAAACCTTGTTTTTGTATCTGCTCGATAAAAGCGAATACAAAAGAGATAGGAAAAGGAAAAAGAAAAAAATGACAACTGATGTTACTATATTATATAAGATTTGTACTTTGTTGGATAGTTTGATTTTTTTATTTTTTTTTTAATAAAAGAGAATTATCGAAGAAGAAAAAAAACCGAAGCTTTGGTTTTTGTATTAGTTCAATAAAAGAAAATCTAGTAGAAATAGAAAAAAAGAAAAAGAAAAAATGTCGCATTTTAAATTCTAAGATAACATGTGACAGTATATCAGAGTTGTTTATGCAAAAAGCCTTACTATATTTTTTATAGTTAAAAACCAAAATGATATATGTCATTTTCTTAGATGCCACATAATAGTATATCGGAGCTGCTTCTAGAAACAAAAAAAACTTACTTTATTCTGAGAAGAAAAAAAAACTTAAGCGTTGTTTTTGTGTTGTTCGATAAAAGAGTATATAGTGAAGATAAAAAAAGAGAAAAAGTAACACATGGCCTTACTATATTATATAAGATTTGTTTGAGTGATTTGATTTTCGTTTCTGTTTGTTGGATAAAAAATAATAATTTGGAGAAAAGGGAAAAAAAACTTAAGCAATGTTTTATGTTTGTTTGATAAAAGAGAATATAGTAAAGATAGAAAAAAGAAAGAGAAAAAGTAACATATGAACTTACTATATTATAAGATTTGTTTGAGTGATTTTGATTTTTGTTTCTGTTTGTTGGATAAAAGAGAATAATTTGGAGAAAAAAAAACTTAAGCTTTTTTATGTGTTTCTTTGATAAAACATAATTAAATAGAAAAAAAAAACTTACTTTATTCTGAGAAAAAAAAACTTAAACGTTGTTTTTGTATTTATTTGATAAAAGAGAATATAGTAAAGATAGAAAAAAAGAGAAAAAGTAACACATGATCTTTCTCATTATATTATATAAGATTTATTTCAGCGATTTGATTATTGTTTCTATTTGTTGGATAAAAGAAAATAATTTAGAGAAAAAAAAAAAAAACTTAACCTTTTTTTTTGCATTTTTGTACTAAAATATAACTCAATAGAAATAATTAAAAAAGAAAATAACATATATTAATTTCTTAGATGCCACGTTTCAGTATATCAGAACTGTTTCTGAAAAATAATCTTATGTTATTAGAATAGATATATTTAAATTTATACACATAAAATTATTGTAATGTTTTAATTTAATATTTTAATTAAACATTAAAAATTTATTTCTCGTAATTTATTTCTTAATATGTACAAAATCATCTGTAAACAACCATCTGAAAGATCAGTTGAAAGTTTGATTCTCTTGCAAAGTCCCATTTGTTCTGAGTGTTCCTTGAAAGAACATATTATGCTAAGTTGAGACGTTTGAAATCATTTATAGTTGATTCTTGTTTGTCGTTTGCTTTCTGAGATCTTATGGATGATTAGAAGAATGAATTTGTTTCCTTTTTATTACTTGAAACGAAAAAATGAGAAAGAACAAATAAGCAGAATCTGTGATTATGTTCACGAGATCAAAGTTTCAAAACTCTGCTCATGAGTTACTGTTTTGACTTATCTTCAAGACCTTTTGGATTCTTACAATGTTATTTTCTAATAATTTTGGAACGAATCCTAAACTCGTTGAAGAATCACACATTCCTAAGTTACTTTACTTGCAAGCTATTATGAAAGAGACTCTTAGGCTTCATCCTTCACTTCCTCTACTTGTGCCTCACCGGAAGAGCGAAGCCTTGGTGGTTTCGGATTACACGGTTCTGAAATATTGGACATTTTCATCAATGTTTGGGCGATTTATAGAGATCCTAAGAATTGGGAGGATCCAAATGAATTTAAGCCTGAAAGGTTTCTTGATAGCTCGTTTGATTTCAATGGGAATGATTTTAAGTATTTACCGTTTGGGTTTGGTCGTAGGAATTTTTGCGGTGATTAACATGGCCGAGAGGATGGTTCTATACAATTAGGCTTCACTTCTGCGTTCTTTTAAATTGGGAAGCTCCTAGAGGAGAGAGATTTGAAGTTGAGGAAAAGTTTGGTCTTGTTCTCAAGTTGAACAAACCACTTAGGCCTGAGAAAAGAAAAACCTGGACCGAAAACCCGAACCAGAACAGATTTGAAATAACCGGTTCGAATCGGATTTGGTTATTAGATATTTATCCAACATATCAAAATTGTGGGTATCGGTTTAGATTCGGTTCCTACCCAACGATGTCAAAATGACCATATGAGGTGGGAAAAGGCACCACGGCTAGTAGTAGTCAAAAAAGAAAAAAAAAGCACCACGGCTAGTTTACCTTTGAATTTAATCAGTTTGAATCAGGGAAAAGACCACACGCCTATCTGTTCTAAAGCTTCCTTGGGTAAAGGAACGACGCTAAACTTCTCAGAGTGCATATCAAATGCCATGAGTACATCTTCGTGGTTGCTCTTAAGGGTGGCTATACCAGCTTATGTTTTTTAACCATAACTTTTTCACCTATATTTGAAGTTTTTGTGAATCTATTGGAGTTTTTCAATCATAGAAATGAAATTCCTATAATTGAAAATCCTCCACAGAGCTGTGCAAAAGGCTTTTCTACATAAATTCCGGGAAATATGTGAATAATAACACTTTCAATTTCATATTTATTTTTCTCTCTCAAGACCTCTCTACTTGTAAAAAAAAAAAAAAGACCTCTCCACCTTTCAATTCCTATAGCCATTTCGATTTTCCTATATCTTGTTCTTTTGTAGATTTGCAGAACTGTATAGTAGAACTTAAAATTGTTAATTATAGATAAAGTCAATTCCCTATATTTTATAATTTCTAGACTTCTCGTCAAATTCACTTGAGCCGACTGCTTATGTTGTAATTCTAACACTAGGTAAAATAAATGGCAACACCAATTTCTATTTTTATATACAATTATGCTAAACCATATTTGGTGTTTTGTCTATGTATAGATTGTGAAACAAATCAACAAATATTATTGGACACAACAACCTTAATCACGAATAAATACTTACTATGCAAATTTCGCAGACTAAAAATCTTGAACAACATTAGAAAGAAAAGCAAAATGAATCATCATATACCAGTATTTGGTTATATTTCATTCTTGTTTTACAAGACACTAGACGAATTCAGAAGGATAAGCATAAGTGTGGAACCAAATCTTCTGTGTATCGTCTGTTATATCTTGACACCTGTGGAGCTTCAAAATGATCGATTATCTGAAAAATAATCAACTGATCAAATAATCTGTCCATGATATTATCTTATTCAATAGCTGCCAATTCTCTCGCTTAAGGAGCACTACCATGTGAAGACGTAGAATATGCACATCAAAGATTTGATGAATGATATACTTTTATGGGTTATACCCACAGTAGCGACTTGAACATCTCCAAAGATATGCAAACAACAAATTGGTGCTATTCCAAATATATAAAGTGAGAAACCACAGTAGCGACTTGAACATCACATAAATGAAGCTAGAGCAGTAAGAAACCTTACCAAACCGTGGAGAGAATTGTTGAGGTTCTCAAATTCTACAATTCGTTCTTAGTCCAATGCTATCAACAGAACGACATTTCATATGGATGACTAGAATTTTGAGAAATTTTATACTATATATATATATATTTATTTATGTGATTTTATTTCCACCATTACAATCGATCGGTTTTCTTATGATTAAAACAAAAGGAGGAGCTAAGTCCCAAAAAATAAAAATAAAAACAAAAAGAGGAGCCAAGTCGTAAAATAATTTCTTCCACCATTACAATCGATCGGTGTTCTTATGATCTTCAATATTATATTGCTTTAGCTTCACATGTAGCCTAAAGCATTCTTCGGTGGTCTAATCCAAAGATTCTCAAGAGGACACAAATCCTCTCTTCATCAAACGAAGCCTTGAGAAGTAAACACTATTCCCCATCCATTGGAGGTTAACTCTCACCTCGGAAGAATAAAGACTCGTGAAGGTTTTTAAGCCATCAAGCGTAGCGCTATTGATCTGCTTCCATTTGTAAGACCCTAGTGTAAGCTTATACACAATTGGTTTCTCACCTCCGCATGTAAACATTTTAAACAACACTCCCTTACGCGCCGCCAAGAAAAATATTTTCTTCTTCCGCTCATACCGATAGCTAAATCTACCTGACATGTAAGGACACGGAGGTGAAGTAGTATAACTAAAAATCCATTGTCGAGAAGACGGTTCAAAGAAATATAACATGGTTGTGCTTAAGTGAAACACCATACTGAAGATTGGACTGTAAATCCTCAGTAATCCACTCGGTTGCTCCGGGATGGCAAGTGCTCGTAGTAAACGTACCATGCCGAACATATTTATACGCTAGCAGAACACAAGTACCTGATGCGGGTGCACATGAGAAAGCGATTGCATCATATGATAACTCAAGCTTTGGTAAGTTTACGAGTTTACGAGTAAACGGATTGAAGAAGAAAAGTTGGTGCGAAGCGGTTTTGCGCATAAGTAACCATCCGTGGATTTGGCTAGCTCCGGTAGATTCAGTGTGTACATCTTCTGTTGCAAAGGATCATAGAGTTCGAACAAGTTGCCACGTTTAGGTAAGTACATAAGCCAAGGAGGCTTATCCACCAACCGAACATAAAGACCGGCTTCACGCCATGTTTTGCAGACAGCAGAGGCGCGAATGTTATCTTTTAAGACAAGTTGAGATATTATTACTCCCAAGAGGCATAATGGAAGGTCAGCAAAACTTGGTTTGCTCTCGATGAAACCGTTTCCTTTAGCATCTACGTTTGACCTGTGAAAAAAAAATTAGATCACCAAGTGAAGTTGTGATTTGATTTTTTTACGAGTCATAAGACATCAAATTACACAAATCTTTCAGGTCCTATAAATACTGATAGTTTTCAGAGTGATAAAACAAAATGACGCTCTGAGAGGAAAGATTACATAATATCTTCTGTAAAATCTTACAACAATCTAGTCATGTTCTTTAATGCGTAACATAAGAACCCTAGAACATTTCAGGTTCTATAAAATCTACACTGAGATTGAAGATTGTATAAAAATGTTGTATATAAAATCGTACAACGTTCTAGTCATTGTAGTATAAATCTTTAATGCATCACTTATGAACCCTAGAACATTTCAGATTCTGTTAAATCTGATAAATTCCAGATAAAATTAGACTCGTATTTAAACAAATTTCACAACCCCTCGCTCTTACTCCTTAAATCCACTAAATATTCAAATATCCTGAAGATTATAATCTTCAAAAACCGCTTAAAAGGAGCCCTAGAAGATACAGAAGAATGAAACTTACAAGTAAAGCTTTCCCTTCCGGCCAGACATAGTGATGAACGACGATTACGAGGGAGACGAAGGAATTGAAGATTTGTAGCACGAGCCATATATTAAATTTTGCTTTAAGAAAAAACAAAATGGCTTATAGAAGAATGGCTAAGTCTCCTCGTAGCCCTTTATATATTACTTCCAAAACCCTTATCAGTGCGAGTTACAGCTAACGTGGCGGGTATTGTGAGTAATTATTGACAAATAAAGAGGATATAATCTGGGAGTTTTCAATAAAAAACGGCTGAATTTTGTAACGACGAAATTTTGAACACAAAGGTTCCAGCGTTTCCGTTTTCAAAAGCTGATTAGTAAATAAATTGAGATCTCGATCTAAATATTTTAGACCTCACATATTCGCAGTGTATTATGATTTGATCTTTGATTGATTTAAGATCTATATATATCAAAACTATTCCTCATATATATATTAAGACCCGCATATCTGTGAGTTTTTAATAAAATATTTGTAAATTTATAAAGTTAACTTGAAAACAAAATCGGATAATTTATATAGAAAAATAAAAATAAATTATAAATAACAAACCAAACCTTCAAAAATTAAAATAAGTTTATGAGTAATATTTTTTTTTTCTATTAGTCTTTACCTTTTTAAAAATAAATTTCTTTCTCTTAAATGAAATATATAACTTTTTATTATTTTAAATTTAATCAATTTTCTTTAGATATTGTAGTAGTTATATTTTATTATTTCTTTATTCTAAATAAGTGCTATATTTCTTAAATTTCCTAGATTAGGACTATTTATAATAACAAAATTTTAAATCCATTAAAATATTTTTTCTGAAAAAATAGAAAACAAAAACAAATGAAAAAGTGTATCAAAAAACACAAAATCAAAATCTAAAAATTATTTATTTTAATTCTCATTTGTTTTCAGTTAAAATATTCAAAATACAGAATCTATTGCAGGTCCTAATTAAGCAGTATTAACTTTATTTTTCTTTTAGTTCAACATTTTATCAAAAAAATTTCTGTTTTGTAGCGTTATAAACATAAGTGTACAATTTGAGTCCTTCGAATATGTTAACTCTCTCTCTAAACAAACAAAATTTATCCTTCTCTTCACATCCATCTCCCCTATATGATATCTCTTCCTTTGAGAGAAGTTATGCTTTTTAAGATTCGCGTCATAAGGTTTTCTACATAATTTTTGATGATCATTTTCTTTATTGAACTCATCATCGTCCAATATCATATCATTAGCATCTAAGTTTTTTTTAAATCCTACATTATAAATTTGCATGTAATTTTTTAGACTTGTCTAGTTACTGAATACCAGAAATACTTTAGATGAATACAATTTTCAGCAAACGAACTATAAATGATAAAAAATTAGAATACTAAACGAATGAATCATAACGAATAAAAATTTAGAATAATATATCATTTTATTTATCTTTAGTTTTTAAAAAAAAATCATGACATGTGTCAAAATCTGAATTAGAAAACTCGTCATATGTCACAATCATGTGAATTATTAATTTTAAAATATTTAACTTTATATAATAAGATAGGTAGCCAAAAAAAATATGCATTTCAGAAACATTATACTGTAGTCACTTCACTCACAAATACACATGCGTGTATTATGATTTATCTTGATTGATTTGGAATCCATTATTTCAAAACTTTTGATATATCTATTACTAATAAAAATTGATGCTAAATACCTCTAAGGATGTCCACGTAGGATTCAAAAGATTAAATTCTATTGGTACACATCATAATTATCTATAGTTAATTATATATTGTATATTAAAATAAATTAATTCATTTTTATTGTTATAAATAAAATTTTTAAATTTTAATTAATTTCGTTTCTGTTGTTATTAAGAAAGTTTCAAAAATTTAAGTTAGTTATTAATAATAAAAAGTTTATAAAATAGATCTTATTTTACTATTAACAATAAAAAAATAAATTAACATTGAAATATATTTAACAAACAAAAAAAATTAACAAAACCGTATTTAAAATCATAAATAGATTATTAAAGAAAATCATATATATATTGAACAAAATAACTAAAAACCGTATTTAAGATCATAATTAAACTATTACAAAATTTTAATCATGACAAACAATTAAAATCTGAACTGGTAACCTAAAATATATTAGTTGTGGTCCGTGTTGATGTCTTAAGATGATTAGTCTACATCAGCATTTTCATTAAACATAAAAAGGTTAAATATGATTAATAATTTAAATATATTAAAACATGCAAAAATATAAAATTATCATAGTAGAATAAACAATTAAGACTAAAAATTTTAACTAACACAACAGATAAAATAAAATTATGTCAAAAATCCAAATCTATGTTTGTCAAAATAAAATGGAAATTTATTGTCACAAAAGCTAAACTAATAAAAATAAATATGTAAATCAATAACAAACAATTTTAATGAAAAAATGTTTTAAGAAATTACCATATATATTATATATGTGTAATTAATTTAGAAAAAGTATGAAGATTAAAATTTTTATATAAACATATAAAATTGTTATTTGAAAGTATCAATACCTTAAAAAAAAGTTATCTAAAACTTGATATTCAACCTAATTATCTAGAAAATCAACACAAAAATCCAAACTAACCAAAAAAGTTTAACTAACAAAATTCCAAAAGTAAATTATTTTTTGCAACATGTCAATACAATTAAAATATAAATTCATATCGAAATAGTTAATTAACAAAAACAATATTAACTTGATATGTATGTTATTTTTTATTTTAAAAAACCAATATAAACAAATTAAGTAAGAAAATAAAAATAAATTAATTAATACAAAAAAACTTTACGAAAAAAAGAAGATAATTATTTAAGCTAATTTTTTTAAAAACCAATATTAAGAAATTAATTAACAAAGAAAAATAAAATAAAAATTAATTTTTACAAAATGTTAAATTTTAGAAAATTACTTAAAACGAAATTGATTTGATATTTGACTAACTACTTAAGAAATCAATATTAAAATATATAACTAACAAAAAAACAAAAAAAATGTCTTCAAAAATATCAATATTTTCAAACAATTATATGTTAAAATAAAATAAAAATCAATATCAAGAGAGGTAGAATATCCAAGGAAAAAGCTGTATAAAGAAAACCTAGCTTGATATTTAGGCTAATATTTTGGAAAATCAACATTATAAATTAACTAAAAATTTAAATGATGGTATAAGCTTTTGAGAGAAGTCCACAAAAATTTAGAATACCCAGTTATAGCATGTCAAAATAGCAGTATAACTAAAATAAAAATTAATGTAAAAAATAAATTTAAAAAAGAAAAAAAATTTATGCAAAAGAGATTAAATTGATATATGCTACCTATTTGTAAAATCAATAACAAAAGAGATTAATTAATATATATATATATATATATATGTTTTAAATATAAAAGACATGCACAAAACTTGATAAATTGAAATAAAATATAAAATTACCATAGAAAGATATGTAAAATAACAAAAAAACAAAATCTAAGAAGAAAATTAGTTTAAAATTTAGTTCTAGAAAATTTATGAATTCTAATATATTGATATTTCCTATGAATAACCATATAAAGTTACTGTAGGTTATACAAGTTTCTAAATCAGATATATTATTTAAATTTACAATGATTAATACCTTGGCTGCAACTGCTTTAAAAACTAACAAAAAAAAATACTACAAAAGTAATTTTACATTCGAAATATAACAACTAATTTATACAAGTTACTACTTATAACTTAGCCAACATGAACGACACATGAGTAACATGTTCTAAAATTTCTTTTAAATAATAAAGTATGACAAATTTATGAATTAAATTCAAATTGGAATATATCTAGATAAACTATTCAAACAAAACATGAATAAACCATACAAAAGATAAAAACAGTAATAATGTGAAGACTCCACACCACCTTACATGTTTTCAAACAAAAACTATCAAATAGTTGACTGCAAATAAAAAAATAGATCTTATAAACTAAATAGAGATATAACCTAAAATTCATAGAAGATCTGGTAGAGAAGCATTGAAGCAGCTTTACATGATTATTGTAGCATCTTAACAAAAGTAAATCCGAATCAAAATAAATCATATATTATATATTCATAGGTACACAACATCAGCGAGATATTTAATCATAAACTAAATATTTGAACATATAAACCATAAAAAAAAGAACTATAAAAATCACAAGGACACAAAACAAAACACTAAAAAATTAGTAAGGAAATTATTCTCTAAATCAAATGTATGCACGTCGAAGTTGAATAATTTGTAAGATGTTATTACTGTGATTTAACTTATTAAGATTTCTAATTTTATAATAAAAATAGTTTAAACTACATATTATGTTTTAATTTTTTTTATATTAAAAATTTTCTATAAATATATTGTAGTTTTGATAATTCAAAAGATATTAACCAAAAAAGAATAAAATCAAATTATTAATACAGACTCGTCTGTAGCGCGAATTAAAAACCTAGTATTATGTTTAAAATTTGATCAACTTGCAAATAAATTATGTAATAAAAGTAAAATCTATCGTTGTCGAGGATAAACGGAGTTTAAACGATTCAGTATACTTTTCGTTCTGATAAACTACTAATATGTTGGATTCAAATAAATATTTCCGTTGGATGTACATATATTATTATGATAGATATATATTATGTTTAAAATTTTGGAACAAGAAATGTACGTGCGCCTCATTAGGTGTCTATTATAATCTGACATAACACTAATAATTTCTACGGCTGTGTTTGTGTCTATATAAGTTATGTAACCAAAAACAAAACAATTCTCCGGCAAGTAATCATGGCTCAAACTACCATCGTGATCTTCCCCACAGCAACATTACTAATGGCGGCTACGGTTGTTTCAGGGCAGAAACCACCTAGTCCTACGGCTCCTCACACAGTTAACGAAGTTATGAACTGTGCAGCGGGTTTGACTAATTGTGTTCCGGCGATTACTTTGGGAGGAACTCCGTCGTCGGAATGATGTACTGCCTTAGAGACCGCGATGAAAACGCAGCTATCTTGTCTTTGCGGCTTTATCAAAAGCCCAATGTTATTAGTCCCTTTCAATGTCACTGCCTTCAATGCTCTTCTCTCGCAGACTTGTGAACCCACCATCGATCTCAACTTATGCTCAGAAACTGCCGGTAAAATTTTGCTTTTAACCTTCAAAACCGTACTTAAATTGGTTCATTTAATTAATAACATAAATGTTACGTGCTCTCACATTATTTTCTTAAACCACACGCGAAAACAAGTCATACTTTTTAAGATTATGCCAGGTCATACGTATATTTTCCTTAAATAATTTGATTTTTTTTTTCTTTTTCTAGCTGAAGCTCCTTTGCCACAAAGGACTCTGGGTAAATCAATTCTAATCTATACTATTAAAAGAGAGTCATTCTAAATAAATGTTCAAAAGCTACCATGGTATTTACAATATATATCATTATATTTATTAGAAAATTTCATTAATTCATTATGGATAATTTAGTCATATCATTAAACTACTAAATAATGTATTAAATTAAATTAAATTATATTATTTTGTTAATAAATAATATCAATAAATTATATCTGATATTAATAAAATTCAAATTAATTTAATTTCAAAATTATTTCAAAATCTTTCAAAATATCTTAAAATAATTACCACAAATATATATGGCATGAATAACTAATATAATTATATATATTATATTATAATCAATTTTTCTCTATACAATTAAAAGAAAATCACTACTTTAAAATGTCTAAAAGCTAATATGATATTTATTAAATGTGACAATTTATATTCAATGATGAATATATAATCAATATTTTTGGTTACATATATATATATACACTATGAAAAAAATATTATGTAAATAATTTTTGTCTGGTTGTTAATGATTTTTTTGCCAGAAATCATGAGTTTGCGGATTTGACAAATACAAATTTGTAGATTTTATGGGTTTTATAAGTTTTAGCGGGTTTTATAAGTTTTAGCAGAAAATATACTTTTACGAGAAAATGCCGGTTTGACATGAAATGTGCTTTTGTAGATTTAGCAGAAACACATGATTTTTGGTCGTAAATCATGATTTTGCAGATTTTATGGGGTTTACGGGAAAACACGGGTTTACAGAATGCAAATAAAGCAATTTTGTGGATTTTATGGATTTTACAGGTTTTAGCAAGGGTCGCACGGGAAAATGCGGGTTTGTGGGTTTGGAAACTCGATTTTGCAGGTTTGGCAGAAACACATGAGTTTAGAAATTTGGTCATAAAACATGATTTTACGAATTTTACGAAAAATATGGGTTTGTGGATTTGGCCAGAAACGTGATTTTGCGGATTTAATGAGGTTTACATGTTTTGGCGGGCTTTATAGGTTTTGATGGAAAATACAAGTTTGCAGGTTTGATAAGAAACGCAATTTGAAGGTTTGACAAAAACACATAAATTTAGAAATTTGACCATAGAATACGGTTTTATGGTGTTGGAGACATAAATTTTGGTTTTGTTAAAAAATGTGAGTTTACAGTCTTGGAAGGAAAATACGGTTTGATGGAAAATGTTATTTTTACAGTTTCTACGGGAATTCCTGATTTTTGTATAACAACATGATTTTAGTAATTTTTGATTTTGTTAAAAATGTGGGTTTACAGTTTTGGCAGGAAAATATTGTTTGATGGAAAATGCTATTTTTACAGTTTCTATGGGAATTCTCGATTTTGGTACAACTATGTGATTTTGTATTTTGCAGGAAAATGAGGTTTTTCCGATAGAAAACTCTGATTTTATGGTTTTGACAAAGAAAAATTTGATTTTATGGTTTAAATTAAAAGGTGTTTTTGGTCTTTTAATTTTTAAGATTCAAATGCTGCATCCAAACTTTATTTTTTAGTATTTTCAATATTCAAATTTTGAGATATTATAGATTTTCTATCCAGATATTTAAAAGAACAATATTTGAACATTTACATCCAAATAAGTATGTGGATTCAAAAACAAACAAAACCTAAGTAAATATAAAATCTCTCTTGCATTATAAAACATAATATTTTGAAAATATTTGTTACAAAATTTAACCAAAAATTTGCTAATCAAAATATTCTTTTTTTTTAGAAAATTAAGCTTAAATAATTTTAAGAACATAAAATCATAATGTAAAAATAGTTTATATGATCTAATAAAAAATGGTTTGGGCAACAATTTTGGATATAATAATATAAGCTAATTTTTTTGAACAAAAGTTTAATATAAACTGATTTTTGGTGTGGCTTAAAAATATTTATGTAATGAAATCCGTGCAAGTGCGCAGGTCCAAAATCTAGTGTCTCAGTTAAAACGGATAAAAATTATCGTAACTAATTTTTTCAACAAAAAATTATCATCTATACAATTAAAAGAGAATCATTTTTGATAAATATTCAAAAGCTACTATGGTATTTAGAATATATGCCATTGCATTTACTAGACAATTTCATTAATTCACTAATGGTAATTTAGTCATATCATTAAACTATTAAAAATATATTAATTAAATTAAATTAAATTAGTTTGTTAACAGATAATACTAATAAATTATATCTGATATTAATAAATTTCAAATTAATTTAATTTCGAAATTCTTTCAAAATCTTTCATAATATCTTAACATAATTACCACAAATATATATGGCATGAATAACTAATATAGTTATATATATTATATTATATATTAAATATATATTATATTATATTATAATTAATTTCTTCTC
Organism: Thlaspi arvense; assembly: GCA_911865555.2. Taxonomy (NCBI): domain Eukaryota; kingdom Viridiplantae; phylum Streptophyta; class Magnoliopsida; order Brassicales; family Brassicaceae; genus Thlaspi; species Thlaspi arvense. Next base: position 59,347,433 of record OU466862.2, on the reverse strand, counting down.
TATACAATTAAAAGAAAAGCACTACTTTAAAATTTTTAAAAGCTAATATGATATTTATTAAATATGATAATTTATAGTCAATGATGAATATGTAATTATTATTTTTTGTTACATATATACATACTTAAAAAAAAGTATTATGTAAATAATATTTTTTCTGGTTTGTTAATGATTTTTTTTATGGAAATCATGAGTTTGCGGATTTGACAAACACAAATTTCTAGATTTTATGGGTTTTACAAGTTTTAGCGGGTTTTATAAGTTTTAGCGGGAAATATACTTTTATGAGAAAATACAGGTTTGACAAGAACGTGCTTTTGTAGATTTAGCAGAAACACATTATTTTAGAAATTTGATCGTAAATTATGATTTTGCAGATTTTATGGGGTTTACGGAAAAACACGAGTTTACAGAATGCGAAAAACGCAATTTTGCGGATTTTATGGGTTTTACAGATTTTAACGGAAAAATGTAGTCATACAGGAAAATGCGGATTTATGGATTTAGAAATTCAATTTTGCAGGTTTGATAGAGACAGGTGAGTTTAAAAATTTGGTTGTAGAACATGATCTTATGGAGTTACAATTTTACAGAAAATATGTGTTTGTGGATTTGGCCAGAAACATGATTTTGTGGATTTTACGACGTTTACATGTTTTGGCGAAGTTTATAGGTTTTGATGGAAAAATATGGTTTTATAGATTTTATTGAAAATACAGGTTTGCGAGTTTGATGCAATGTTTTGAAACCCGATCGGCGAAATTTGGGATATTGTTTGACCGGCGAAATCCAGTAAAATCCGTTCAAATCCGTTGATCCGGACGAATCCAGAACCAACCTGTTCCGGGTTTTCACATAATTGATTCATATCATCACACCAACTATTGGATCTCACGGTTTTTATGAACGACATAAAAATTTACAAAAGAGAGAGAATCGACAAGAAAAAAAAAGAGGGGAAAAAGAAGAACACGTGACAACTTGAATCTTAGAAAATAAACTTTTTAAATAATGGACAACATTTTGATTATTTTCTTGTTTGTTGTCAAATTGACAATGTCAATTATATATTTATATGCATATTTTAATAGTTCAGTGACCTGTGGTTTAACCCAATGACCCATGGTCCGACCAGTGACCCAGTCATCTAAAATATTTTCATGTTGATATCCGGATCGAGTTTAAAAACATTGGGTTAATGAGAAACGCAATTTTGCAGGTTTGATAAAAACAGATAATTTTAAAAATTTGGCCACATAATCTGGTTTCATGGTGTTGGGAAAAATATAAATTTTGGTTTGTTAAAAAATATGGGTTTACAGTTTTGGAAAAAAATACATAAATTCTATTTTGATAAAAAATGCTATTTTTACCATTTCTACATAAATTCCTGATTTTGGAAGAACAACATAATTTTAGTAATTTTTGGTTTTGTTAAAAAATATGGGTTTACAGTTTTGGCAGGAAAATACTGTTTAATGGAAAATGCTATTTTTACAGTTTCTACGGGAATTCCCTATTTTTGTACAACAACGTGATTTTAGTATTTTGCGGGAAAATGCGGCTTTTTATTTCGATAGAAAACTCTGATTGTATGGTTTTGACAAAGAAAAAACTTGATTTTATAGTTTAAATTAAAAAGTGTTTTGGTCTTTTAATTTTTAAGATTCAAATGCTGCATCCAAACTCTATTTTTGGCATTTTAAATATTTAAATTTTAAAATATTATAGATTTTGTATCCAGGTATTTAAAAGAAAAATATTTGAATATTTACATCAAAATAAGTACATATCTGGATGCAAAAACAAACAAAGCCTAAGTAAATATTGAAATCTTAATTACAATCAAATAAAATCTCTCTTGCATTATAAAACATAATATTTTGAATATATTTGTTACGAAATTTAACCGAAAATCTACTAATCAAAATATATATATTTTTATATAAATCAAGCCTAAATAATTTTAAGAACATAAAAGTTAAAACCATAATGTAAAAATAGTTTATATAATCTAATAAAAAAATTCTGTTTAGGCAAGCTGATTTTGTTTGAATAAAAATTTAATATAAACCGATTTTTGGTGTGGCCTAAAAATATTTTATGAAAAGAAACCCGTGCAGGTCTAAAATCTAGTAACTAGTTATGAGGAAAACTTAGCGATCTTTTTTTATATAGAGGGGTATGATTATAAAGTTTAGCTGTACTTAAAATTTTGGTTACTGAAGTGAAATGTTTTGGTTCATCAATACTAGGACCACCTGAATGTCACGGACTTGATATTTGAGATCAATTTCGTGCGGCCCTAGCCTCTCTTTGCCTCTGCAAATAGACTAGGCAGCCTGTCTCACAAAGAAGAACCTAACTCTTTAGGAAAGAACTTTGAAAGAAAGAAGGAAAATGCTTGAATAGCTCTCTTATTCAAGAATGAGTGGATGATTACAAATAAGGGATCCCACCCCTATTTATACAAAAACACCTCCAAGATGGATGGTGAGGATCAACTTGATCTAATGGCTCATATTGAAGATATGGCCTTAATTCCAAGATCTACAACTAATGAGGGCGGATTTGTAGGGATATGGACGGATCTGTAGAGATTGATGGGTTGATTGAGCAAATTCTTTGGGATCCTCATAATTGCTATCAACCTTCTAGAAGCCCTTACAAAGCCAGCCATCGTGATAACCTCGAGTAGAGCCTTGCTGGTCCGGTCCAAATAGATGCTATGCAAAATGGGCCGTGACATTCTCCCCCACCTAATTCGGCAACGCCCTCGTTGTCGTGAAAGTCTTGTGCTGGTCTGTGAGTTGCCATAGTTCGTTCTCTGGCTCACATTTTGCTGCCCCTCGTCACCCCTTTTTTCTATCCGTTTGCGGGACTTCTTCAAATAAACCCGGGCAATGTTAGGATGATCATCCCATGTTCTGACCATCTTAGCCACTTCTCGACCTTTTGACTTGACCATCGGTGTGACCAAGGTCTGCTGAGTTAACTCCAATAACTCCACGGGTTCTTTGGTTTCCCCTTTGTCTTGCTGACACAACAGGTAAGTCTTCCCCAACTCTTTGCCAGTTGTATCAGGGTTTAATCCTTCCCGATCCTGAGTCACGACCGTATCCAGGGCATGACTGATCGCCGGAAGGTCTGCATGACTGGAGGGAGCTATGTGATGTGGTGGCTCGACTCCTACTTCCATCTCAATCTGATGAACTACCTCCCTCCTTGGTGGTAGCTCCTTGGGCAGCTCAGGTGGCATGATATCTTTGTTCCGCTGAAAGACTGCCTTGATCATGGGTGAAGAGATACTTTCTTCTCCTATCCCATCATCCACTTTCTTTACTCCCTTGGTGAGTTGCATCGCCGAGAGCTGCCTGTTCATGTCCCCTTTCTCATTGGGTGACTTCACGGTTGGGATCATGCATACTGAACCCTTTTCAAGTATACAGACTATGTTAAGGGCAGGCATTGGGATCGCCGAGACTTGCCTCTGAAAGTCTAAACCCAGCACTACCTTGAAGTCATCCATTTGCGCCACTGAGAAGTTCACCGAACCCTTCCAAGCTCCCACACTAAGCTTGACATCCCTGGCGACTCCTTGTAGTGGTTTGGCTTTGGCGTTCACTGCTTTCAGCCAACCCTCACCCTTGGTCCATGTGAGACCAAGTCTTCTTGCTTTCTCAACTGATATGAAATTATGGGTTGCGCCCGTGTCCACCATCGCTTGTGTTGGTTGCCCGTTAATGATGACTTCAACATACATCAATCCCTTACTTGTTACTTTGGACACTGGAGTTGTCCTTAGGGCATTGAGCAGTTGAAGAGATGCACTCCCTTGCTGGGTGTGGTCCCTTGCACACATAACATCCGCTTCTCGGTACAAAAGTGCTCTTCTTCGCCTCGTACTCTTCACGCCTCGAATCTCTTCCCTGGTTCCGAGCCTCATACCCGTCACGCCTCGAGTCTCTTCCCTGGTTCCGAGTGTTAGACGGTGTCACCTGGTCCTGCTTCTCTTCCTCCAAAGGTCGAACCACCTTTTCTTTTCTCTTGAAGTCCTCTGTCTGGTTTTCCTCATAAAAATCAGAAAGAGATTCAGCCGCGGCAATGGCTTCGTCCACAGACTTCACCCCACGCCGCTGCAACTCCTGTTTAGCCCATCCTTGGAGCCCATCCACGAAATGAAACTCCAAGTCTTGGTCGGACAGATTTGGAATCTGCAATGAGAGAGTAGTGAAATCCTTGACATACTCTCGGATTCTACCCCTCTGTCGAAGTTCCCTCAGCTTCCTCCGAGCCTCATAGACAACATTCTCCGGATAGAACTGCCGTTTGAGTTCCTTCTTGAACTCCTCCCACGTGTCCATCCGGCATGTGCCCCTCTCAATGTCACTATGGCGCCTCTGCCACCACAGCATGGCCGTATCCGTGAGGTAGGATGTGGCCGCCTTGATCTTTGCCGACTCATCGGTAAGACCAAGATTATCAAAGTACTGCTCCATTTGCCATAGGAAGTTCTCAACTTCCTTGGCATCCCTTGAGCCATCAAAACGGGAGGGTCTCGGGAAATCCACTCTTCCCGTCCTGGGGTTGTTGGTACCTCCATTGGCAACTGCCTTCTTGCACAATGCGAGATCTTCTTGCATCACCTCAATGCTCACCTTCAACGACTGGACCGCCCCCATCACTGTTTCCTCCAACCTGGTGAATCGCCCCTCGATCCCACCCAAGTCATTCTTGACTTCTGCCATCTCGTTGAACAATGCGTTCTCGAGTTCAGAAGTCGAGTGTTCGACTCGCTCTAGTCGTTCACCCATATCGGTAATGGCTATCCCCATAGCCCCGACCTCATCACGGACCTTGCTCCTGTCGCGCTTCATCCTGGTAATGTTCTCAAGGCCGTCCTGGTCTTCGCCTCCATTGGTACTCCTGAGAACATCCTCGGTGTTCGACATTGCTCGGCCTTTGAACGGAACTCGGCTCTGATACCACGTGTCACGGACTTGATATTTGGGATCAATTCCGTGCGGCCCTAGCCTCTCTTTGCCTCTGCAAATAGACTAGGCAGCCTGTCTCACAAAGAAGAACCTAACTCTTTAGGAAAGAACTTTGAAAGAAAGAAGGAAAATGCTTGAATAGCTCTCTTATTCAAGAATGAGTGGATGATTACAAATGAGGGATCCCATCCCTATTTATACAAAAACACCTCCAAGATGGATGGTGAGGATCAACTTGATCTAATGGCTCATATTGAAGATATGGCCTTAACTCCAAGATCTACAACTAATGAGGGCGGATTTGTAGGGATATGGACGGATCTGTAGGGATTGATGGGTTGACTGAGCAAATTCTTTGGGATCCTCATAATTGCTATCAACTTTTTAGAAGCCCTTACAAAGCCAGCCATCATGATAACCTCGAGTAGAGCCTTGCTGATCCAGTCCAAATAGATGCTATGCAAAATGGGCCGTGACATGAAGCTGACAAGAATGCTGCAAGCGAACTAGCAGAAACTGGCTTGGTCGGAATCGTCTTTATCACGATCGCTGCAATGTTTTGTTAAAATTGAATATAATTTTTAACCTTTTACGAGTGTTCATTTGCATATGATATGAACCGTATCCATGAGAAGTCAGAAATTGGTTTTGTTCGATTCAATGGCTTTGTATGTTAATTTATTTATTTTTTCAATTACAATTTTGAATTTTTGTGGAGGCTTCAGTATTTTTTCCGTCAATCTTTGATGTCTTTTTCTTTTACAACGGTAACGTATTCTTATCTCAAATTTATAAAGAAACATCTTATACACTAATCTACAATTTAGTATATGTAATTTATCATCGTGCACTTGAATACCCTTGACGTTAATTTTCGTCTAAATGATATAAATAATCATATAATTAACAACGAGAAAAGATGCTTACAGTTGTAGCCCCGTAATAAAAATTGTAGAATTAGATATATATATATATATATATATATATATATATTGGTTGTAATTTTAGATTTCTTTGATATGTTGGCCAAGCCAAAAAATTTAGATATTCTAATTAATTGAAAAAAACAAAAACTGGCTAAAAGAACGATTATTTTTGAGAAAACTATACCGTATAGTACACGGTAACTATTTCTTTTCCTTTTCTCATTAACTCTTTTGGATTATAGGGAAAGTAGTTAATATTTTTTAGTGACTCTCTACTTCTGATGTCGAATGTGATTCAGTGATTCTTGTTTGCAAGATTTTTTATTTTATTTTTAGAAACCCTGCATTTAACTATTTACACTTTTTTACGTCAACAATAGACCGAAATTGGGAAAATGACTAACTAATTAAAAGCTGTAAGAATATATATAAATAATTCCCATTGTTTTTCTATAAATACAAAGAGGGACACCAAGTACAAAAAGCCAACAAAAACAAAACATCCTACACAATTTATATTCTTCTTTGCCATATTATATCCTAACATTAGCAATGACTCAAACACCAACGACCATGGCCTCGACTATGACCATTGTCCTCATAACCGTGTTTCTAATAGTGGCAACATCGGTTACAGGGCAAGGAGAGGCGGCCCCTCCTCCAATCGCAGGTATGGTTTGTGGGGCGGATTTAGGTCTATGCGCAGCGGCGCTTGTAAAGGGAGGAAAGCCATCAGAAGAATGTTGCACAGGCCTAGACTTAGCGGTGAAGACGCAGGTGAAGTGCCTCTGTGATATCCTTATGAACCCTCAGATATTGGCTGGCTTCAATCTCACCGTTGAAAATGCTCTTCTAATCCCTAAGAGTTGTGGCATCGATGCTGGATCTTCTATGTGTTCTGGTAAAATTTATATTTACAAACTTCTTGAGTTATTAATATTGTAGTGTATTTATTATAAAATTTAAATATTAACAAACATGCTATATTTGATCTTGATTCGTTTTTTTTCCTTCTCTTTCTTATAGCCGCGAAAACTCCATTGCCTCAAGGAGTTCCACCAGTTGCAGGTAAGAAACCGTTTCTCTTTAACTTCAACAACGTAACTGAATTTTGTTACATAATCGTTAAGTTACAATGCAAAGAACGTTAGGGGAATGTAAACTTTTGATCAAATAAATTGGATTAGATAGAAACTTTTCTTTTGTAGTATGATTGTTACTAATACTAGATGCGATTAATAAATTGTAGGACCACCTGAAGATGTCAAGGGTGTTGCAACCAAACTCGCGGGAACTGGATTGGTGGGCATCGCCTTAATGACGATCTCTATGATTTTCTATTAAAATCGAATACTTTTTGATAAATTTTTTTAAGAAATTGGTTTGGCTCCTTGTAAGTTAGTTATTTATATATCGTTTTTCATTCCGAAATTTGAAATTTTGGGCTTCGATATTGTTGTTATTGTCAAATCTCTGATGTATTTTGAATTACATGTTATATTATCTCAAAATACTAAAATAATTATTTATACTATTAAATTATATAATCTTATGTTATTCAGTATATGGCATTGTTAAAAGAAATATCTTTTATAAATGACTACCCAAAAATGTTTTGTTCAATTAGTTATAAAGGATAAGAAGTTAAGAACTAGGCTCTCACGTTTAGGAGATGCCCCCCACGAAGTGCCAATTTGTTACCTTAAATACAAAAGTACCAAATGTAGATCAAACAAATAAATATTGAATTGTTTCAAAGATTGAAAATCTGATCTCCTATATACTAAAGAGAAGCATTTTTAAAGAATAACCTTATTTTGTAAATATTTACAGTGGTGCAATTATGCTAATTTTTATTCTTAGCTAATTAACTAAATAACTAACTTACAAGGAGCCATTGTTAGATTAATTACTAATGTTACATTCATTCTTTGCTAATTTTTTTTAAAAGATTTAAATTACTAGATTAATTACATGATATGCCATTGTATATTTTAGGTCCATAAATATGTTATGTTATATTTTTAAAATGAATTCAAATACAATAATATTAAAAATAATAATTTAATAAAATAAAATTTATTCCATGCTAATTATAAATATACACAAAATTTATTATATAGTATTTTAAAATATTATCCATAGATATTTTATTATAAATTCATAATAAAATATATAATATTTTTCAATGTTTACTATTTTATCATTCATATCAAAATATATAATACTTTTAATGTTTACTACTTTAAAAAATATGTTTATTGATTATTCATATGAAAATATTCTTATAAAAACAACTGAAAAATTAAAAATAATATTTTATTTTAATCAAATTCATAACAAAATATATAACACTTTACTAACATTTACTACTTTTACTACAAAATATGTTTATTAAAAATATTCTTATAAATACAACAGAATAATTAAAAATAATATTTTATTTTTCTCAAAAATTAATCAGAACAAATAAAAGAAAGCTATAATGATTTTATTCACATATATTTGTAATTATAGCATGCATGAAAATAATTGTGAAAACATATATAGTACTTCAAGCTAAATATTTTTAAGTTTATATCTTTTAACAATTCATGATATTATGTACAAAATATGTTATTAAAAATATATGTTATTTTTGTCACAAGCATCAATTAAAATAAAAAAGTCATAATGATGAATTTTCAAATTTATTATGATATATATTATTAATATTTGGATTTACTATATAAGGAAATATGATATTTTGCATTATGGTTTAATTTATATATGATAGATGACAAATATGGTATATAACATTATTGTTTACTTTTTTTGGTAAGATAATACCAATATTAATTGTTTATTTTTTATTTAATGTTTGATTTATACTATAAAATATCAAATTTTCAGCAAGATTTGTTCATGTTTTTTTTTCTTAGTTTGTCGGCTTTAAATCAATCAATTTAATTACGGTAATTTTTTTTATAAATTTATAATATTGTGATTTCAATATTTTATTAATTTATAGAATTACAAATTTATCGGTTTAGAATTAAATAAATTATTTATTAATAATTAACTAAAAATTATATTTGTTTTAAAAATTGATGATATCTTTAAATATTTCACTTTTAAATTGTAGATAAACCATAAAATTATTTCAGTTTTAAGAAAAACAAACCATTATATATTTATATTTTAGTAAATTATCATAGTTATATATTTATATAAAATTATTTTATAGTAATTATTAATTTATAATATTAAAAGAATCATATATTTATATAGATTTCCTAAAAACAAATTATCTTATAGATTTGTATCATATTTTGGACAAGTCCAATTTAGGACTAGGAAAATTTATTAATTTATTTAACTAATAATATTTAATAGATAAGTAATAAACTATTTAACTAATAATATTTATTTATTTAAGAGTCAAAAGTAACTAAATATGTACATAAATATTGTATACCCAAATCTTGGACATTGGTGAAAATAATAAATTATATCATTAATTACAGGATATAGAAAATCTATATGATAACTTCATATCTTTACTCAGTTATATCATGTGTTATGCATGTTACTTAATTTTTAAATTAATTTATATTATAATAAAATTATCTTATATTTTATTAAAAATTTTAAAAACTATATTGTCAATGTTATAGTATAATATTATATAAAATACATATAAATTTAGTTATATTGTATTATATAATTTTAAAATTATATTAAATCTAAATAAATAATAATTATTTCGTCCTGCACAGGGTGCAGGTTATTACCTAGTTCAGTTGGTATAACACATTGATTCAGATTCGTATAGGACAACGAAACAAAAAAAAACATTGGAGATACACACGGTTAACCTCAAAAAAAAAAAACAGTGGAACATAAGTTTGTGAGTAAAATTTGAGTTTTAATTTTAATAGAGAAGCAGAAAACATAAAGAGAGAATTTGATACAGTTTAGATTAGTTAATATTTTTAAATCTGTTACTAATAAAAATTGATGCTATATGCATCTAAGGGTATCCACATAGAATTTAAAAGATTCAATTCTATTAGTACACATCATCATTGTTGGAACTGGATTTAGCACCCTAAATCCAGCCCACTCAAACCTAACATGCAGATCCAAACTGAGCTAAATTGACTGGGCTTTGACCCTACGGCCCAAGTCCATTCACCTCAACGATCCAATCCTGAACAACAAACGTTCCATTCGACGAGGTCGAGCTCCAGCTCGACCAAATCCCTAGAAACAAGGAAGGATCCGAGCTAAGTCAGAGCATATTCTCGCCAGTTCAAACGAGTCTAAATTTCGTGGAGGAAACTGCTGCACGTGGCGAGATTTCCGGCTGAAGCTGCTGCACGTGGCCGAGATACGCGCTGGAGGTTGAAGCTCGACGAGGCGAGCTATATAAAGAAGACGAACGACTTAGTTTGGGGGACCTTCGGCTTGATCTTCTTCTACACTTTTTACACACGAAAACTCTGTAACTGTTCTCAAAGCTCTTTTCATCTCATTTCTTTCATAGAAATCCTTGTAACCGTTTCATTCAATCGATTAACATCAAGTCCTTTTTTCAGTTAGTGCTAGCTTATACTGTCAATCTGTTCGATAGAATCTAGCTTAATTCTCCTAAGTTTCTTCCTTTACAAAACACATAAATTTATGAATCCAGAATCATATATATGAAAATTAATTAATTTTGTTTTTATTGTTATTAGTAAAGTTTCTAAAAACTATTTAATTTTATTTTTGTTGTTATTAGGAAAGTTTCTAAAATTTTAGATAATTATTAATAAAAACGAGTTTAAAAAGTATGAAAATTAAATATTATTTTCCTATTGACAATTTAAAAAATTAAAATATTACTAAATTATAAAAATTATATAATTTATATAAAATCATTGGTCCACATCATTTTTCATAATTAATTAGATTTTTAAGATAGTTTTGTTTTTCTTTTTTGACTTATTAAGAAAATTTTTAAATTCTAATATTATACCAACTAATAAAATTTATAAAGATAAACATCATGTAAATATAAAAAAAAAATAAAAAAGAATCAACTTAATTTAAGATTATAAAAATCTATTAATTAAAAATAACACTTTCAATTATATAAAAACAAACTAAAATTAATAATAAAATGCTGTTTTACATATAATATTATTAAATTCATGTTTAAAGAACACTTTATTTATTATAAGATAATAATTTTATCACCATTGTTTGTTGTAAGTTATTACAAATATTAATTATTTACAAAAACATATCATACCTATTACTTATAAAAATTAAAACTATTTGAAGGCAAAAATATTCAGATATGATATGAAACAACCAATACATAACAAGAGTGGAGCTAAGGATGATGACAAAAGTTATTTGCTTTGGTTAGAAGAATTAAAGTACTATTGTATATTTTCATGTCAATATTATGTTTATTAAATAGAATTTGATTTTGTTTTTTAATAATTTTAAGTGGTTTTTTGGTATATTAAATTACAAATATTTGATCAGACAAGACATTTTTAAGACATATACAAATTCTTATAAAAAGAGCTATTTTAGTTGATCTTCTAACTAACAGTACACATATTAACAAAATTAATTTATATTTACAAATATTATTTAATATATAAATTAAAATATTAGATAGAACAAGAATGGAAGGCAAATAGTCAAAAAGTGAATGTATTTTTAGTGAACTCAAATAGGAAATAATAAGTAAAGAAAATAATTAATGTTTTGACTTAAATATTGTTAGCCATTGGTAAAAGACATTTGAAATTATTTGAATAAAGTGTTTGTTAATTAACTATAGATTAAAATAAATTGAAAATGCTATAGATCTCTAAGGGTGTCCACATAGGATTTAAAAAATTCAATTCTATTGGTACACCTAATCATTTATAGTTAATTATATATATGAAAATTAATTAATTTCGTTTTTTTGTTATTAGTAAAGTTTCTAAAAATTAATTAATTTTGTTTTTGTTGTTATCAGGAGATTTTCTAAATTTGTAGATAGTTATTAATAAAAACGAGTTTAAAAAATATGGAAATTAGATATTATTTTCCTATTAACAATAATTTATTTTTAAACATATTATTAGATTATAAAAAATCCTATAAAATATAAATTCATTGGTCCACATCATTTTATGTAATTAATTATATTTTTAAGTTTATTATTTTTTTAACTTATTAAGAAAATTTCAAATTCTAATATTATACTAACTAATAAAATTTATAAAAATAAGAAAATTATGTAGAATATAAAAACAAAAAAATCAACTTAATTTAAAATTATAAAAATCTATTAATTAAAAATAACATTTTAAATGATATAAAAACCATCTAAAAATAATAATAAAAATGCTGTTTTACATATAATATACTTAAATTTTTGTTTAAAGAACACTTTATTAATTATAATATAATAATTTTATCAGCATTGTTTGTTGTAAGTTATTTCAAAGATTAGTTGTTCAAAAACACATATTATACCTATTATTTATAGAAATTAAAACTATTTGAAGACAAAAATATTCAGATATGATTTGAAACAACCAATACATAACAAGAATGGAGCTAAAGATGATTACAAAATTTATTTTCTTTGGTTAGAAGAATTAAAGTACTATTGTATATTTCATGTCAATATTATATTTATTAAATAGAATTTGATTTGTTTTTACACTTTTATGTGTGTTTTTGTATATTAAATTACAAGTGTTTGATCAGACAAGACATTTTAAAAATTAGACATATACAGATTCTTATAAAAAGAACTATAAAGAAAAATATTAAATTATGATTTGAACAACTTTATGTTATTTTCTTCGCATTCATAAAAACAAATATATTTTTGCTACAAAAATTTGATCTAAACTATATCTTGACATGATTATAAATCAAGCACAAATTGGTATATATAGACTAAATATTCAAATCAAAACATGCAGAAAGCACACAAAATATAAAAACAGTGAAAAATAATGTGAAGACTCCACACCACCAATCTTACAAATTTCAAAACTAAAATTATCAAATATTAGACTGCAAAAAAAAAACACCTCCATAATAAAATGAATAAAGGCATAAGTTAAAACTCGTGTAAGATCTGGTGGAGAAGCAAAAAAAGGTTTTGCAAGATCATTATAGCTTCCTAACAAAACTAAATGCAAATCAACATGAATCATGGATTATATATGCATATGTACACAATATCAATGAGATGTTCCGTAAAAAAAATTAAATATTTAAACATATAAACCTTAAAGAAAAAAGAAATATAGAAATCATACAGAAAACAAAACAAAACATAAAGATCTTAGCAAGAAAATCCTTCTCTAAATCAAATATACGTCAAAGTTAGATAATTCGATATGTGTCATTGTTATTATTTTACTTGATAAGATTTAAAAACTTATAAATAAAAATAGGAGAAACCTACAAATTATATTTTAAATTGTATTATATAAAAGAAAATTTTTAAAAATCTACTATAATTTTGATAATTTAAAAAACAATAGCTAAAAAGAATTAACCCAAATTACAATACAGATTCGCGCATAGCGCTAGTTATAAATTTAGTAGTTTATTATTAGTTTTCATATTTGACTAACGATTTTGTAAGGTTATTAATAGTTTTCATCTTTTTAAATGTTGTATTAAAGGTTTAAAAAACTATTTTAGCATGTATTCATCAATTTATGATCAATTTGAAATTTATGTTTGGTTATTTCTTGTAATGCGTACTTATTAAAAACAAACTACTCACAAAACATATCTTCAAATTGATCAGTTTGAAATTTATGTTTGATTATTTGAAATTTTACCATTCTCGATTGCAATCTTATTGGTTATCTAAATTGAAGAAAATATCTTTAACTCTACAAAAACAAGGTTACACAATATATCATAAGTTTTGAAAAGTAATGAAATCAGAGAAACCGGAAGAATACCATATATATCTCAAAGTATACAAAATTCGTATAAAATTTGGGAGAAAATTGACCACATGTTCAAGAAATACATAAGCTTGTCAATTCTGCATAATCTTTCAAAAATCCTAATAATTTGTTTGAAAAAGGATATTTGGCATATTTATGATAAATGCTATCAATTTTTAGTAAGGAGTTGAGAGATATTGTACTGTAGTATTTATGAAAGCAAAATAATCTATAAAAGAAGATTTGTTAATTTTTTTAAAAAATAATTTGTTAGATTTAGAGAGAGTTTGTATATTCAAAAATATATTAAATTGTTTTACCTAATTTGATAATCTAAAGGATATATTGAATATTTTAAAAGTTTTCTTTCATGTGTTCGATTATTTAAAATCTATGCCCCAATAACAAAGATTTTAATAAATTCATATAGTCATTATAATATTTTTTTTTGAATAACAATGGATTTTGTATGAATTTTAAAAGCCATCAAAAGAATAACACTAAATTTTAGTAAGAATATCAAAATTCATTAACCAATAATAATAAATTTTGAAAATTTTAATAATAATTTAAAATTCTTTTCCAAATAACCCCAACTAACTATGAGTTGGGTCTAAACGATTTTGGAAGTTCAATTAACGGGTCAAACATACATTTTTTAGAAATATCAAAATTCTTTAATAACAATGGATTTTGTATGAATTTTAAAAGCCATCAAAAAAATAACACTAAATTTTAGTAAGAATATCAAAATTCATTAACCAATAATAATAAATTTTGAAAATTTTAATAATAATTTAAAATTCATTTCCAAATAACCCCAACTAACTATGAGTTGGGTCTAAAGTGTTTTTTATAACACTACTACATATATAATTTTGGAAACATAATTAAACATTTATTAAAGAAGTTTCGATATTTCTAAAAAATGTATGTTTGACCAGTTAATTGAACTTCCAAAATCGTTAGTCAAAAAAAGAAATCTGCAAAATATTAATGTACGGTTTCAATGGTTTTTCAACTATAAATACATGTAACATATCAAATTTTCGACAGAACAAACTAAATAAAAATTGACTAAAGAAGAAAAAATAAACTAGTTTAGTTAATCATTGAGCAATATCAAAAGCTATCACTAATTCATTTAAAAGGTATCATACTAATTATCTAATTTTATGGTTCTATTTATTATTAATTATGATCTTTATCATCATATAATTTATATAATCTAGATTTATTTTTGTATATTATATAAACGATTGTTTAGCCAAAAATGTGAAAAATATACATACTCGTTTATCAAAAATACACTTTTTCAAATACACATACTCGTTTATCAAAATATAACAATCTCATTTACCATACATGAAAAAAACATATTTGCAAATATTAGGCATATTTAAAAGAGTTACGAAATTTATTATATAACTGTTTTGAGTTACTATAACATCTAAATAAAATTGATTCAGTATTTGGTGGTTTTTTTAATTAGAATCATATATTGGAAGTGGAAGTTCGAAACCAATGATAAGAATTGATGTCAACTAAACTAGTTATGAATGCACAACATGTATCTTCAGGTATAAATTTTTGAACTCAAGTTTTGATTTTGATAAGTCAGAGATATTTATTTGTGGTAATGTTTTTTATTTTCTTAGTTGATGAAACCAAAAACTATTTGTATGGTAAGTTATGGAAGTTGTGTGGTGGACCTTTGTTTGATCTTCCAAAATTTGGAGAAAAAGTATATTACTTTCCTCAAGGGCATATAGAATATGTAAGCTTCTTCCGGTTTACTTTTTTATGTTCTCTTTCTCTGTTTTAAATTTGTAAAAACATTTGTGCAATTTGATGGTATTTCCAGCTTGAGACATATTCAAACGATGACATGGGTGAAATAACACCAATTTTTGATATTCCTTCAAAAATTCGGTGCAATGTTGTTGATATTCAGTTAAAGGTATGTTTCTCTGATATTGATGTTTATGTTTTAGAAAATATACATAAAATATATTGGCATATATAATATATGATATTGTTTTTTTTTTATGTACTATTTCATCACAAAGAAGAAACCTATTACTTTTTCATATTTGATATTAGGTGGAGAATGATATAGATGATATTTATGCAAAAATTAGCTTGTTGCCAGATACAGCAGTGAGTGTCAAATTAAAAATTTTATTTATAAATTCATAATTCTTTTTATAATCTAGAGTAAATAATTTTTCAAATTATAAAATTTCTAGGAAAGTGGAATGTCTATTCCTAACAATAATCAAGAAAATCAGAAAATCTACTATTTCACCAAAGTTTTAAGTGCGTCAGATATAAGTTCACATGGAGGATTTTCAATATTAAAAAGACATGCCGTTGAATGTCTTCCTCCGCTGGTATTTTCACATAGTTTCTTAACCTAATAATCTTATATATGACTCGATTTGTGAACTTTTATATGACTCTTTGCATTGAATTTTTTTAGGACATGTCTCAGCCAACACCGACTCAAGAAATAGTTGCTAAAGATCTTCACGGTTATGAATGGAGATTTAAGCACTCCTTTAGAGGTAATGAATATTTTTTTTATTTCAAACTCTGCGATTAATGATCTTCATTTAACTATAAACAATCAAGTAGGTACACCAAAAAGGCATACTTTTACAACTGGTTGGAGTGCGTTCGTGACAGCAAAAAAATTGGTTATGGGAGACTCTTTCGTATTTCTTAGGTATATATACTTTGTCGTTTTATATTCCTTTGTTTTTTAAAAAACAAAATTGAAACTTTAACTAATTTCTTATTCAAGAGGAGAGAATGGGGAGTCACGTGTTGGAATACGAAGAGCAGCTTATCAACAAGACAATATAGTTTCATCGATAATTTCAAAACAGAGTATGCACCATGGAATCATTGTTTCTGCAATGAATGCTATCACTACCAATTGCGTGTTCAATGTGTTCTGTAAGCCAAGGTAATAAATAGCACTTTATTATTCTACTTAAAACATCATATGATTAATGTTTTCAAAAAATATGTTTATATTTTTGTTCTTGATATAATTATATAAGGTCAAGCCAATTCGTCGTCAAATATAAGAAGTATATGGATGCAGTGAATAAAAAATTCAATGTCGATTCAAGTTTTACAATGCAGTTTGAGGGTGCTAATTTTACTGAAAAAAGGTAAAACTTAAACACCTATCTTTTGTTATTTGTTTTCAAAATATGATTACGAATTTCTGTTTTTTGTTTTCATTGTTAAAGATATTCGGGGAAGATTATAAGCAATACAAATTATTCCTCTCATTGGAAAGATTCTGACTGGCGAAGCTTAGAAGTAAGATTCTTTATACTTGAGTTTTTTTATTACAATAATAGCATTCACTACTCTGTTTTTGTAGGTGAAATGGGATGTGGCTGCATCAATTCCAAGACCTACTAAGGTTTCCCCATGGGAAATCGAGGCTTTGGCACCTTCATCAAACATTATCCAATCACCTTTGCTAAAGAATAAACGACCACGTCATGTTGATGAAATTGGTAAGAGAACACTATTTAATAGGTTAAGTCCTCTTTGTGTAATCATTCTCATTATATTCTAATTTATAGGTTTAGATATGCGGATTCCTACTCTGACTCAAGGCCAAGAAATTGGACAATCAAGCAGGAACTCTCCAATGAGTATTTCTCAGTTTAGTAATTGTGATGCAACCGATTATTCCAAGATTTCGTCTGGATGGATAATGAACTACTCAGTTCCTACCATAAATAAGCCGAACAGTAATGACCAAATGGTTATGTCTGTGAATGAAAAGATAACCACTGATACAATAAGTGGTTACAAATTGTTTGGAGTTGATCAGATGACTCCACCGGAAACAAAAGATCTCATCGAACAAATTGACTTATATCAAAACGTTAAAATTTCCAGAATCTCCGATGAAGAAAAGATTGAACAAGTCCAAACTCCAGCATCATCAAAAGATATCCAAAGCAAGTCAATCAATTCTAGTAGAAGTCGTATCAAGGTATTGAAAAAATCATCAATTTCTCATTTTTTACATATTACTTAGTTTCAAAAAAAAAATTTATTGTACAACTAGAGTATTAGAGAATCTGGATATGATTAGAAAATTAAATACAAAGAAGAAATGATTTCTCATATATATACTAGCATTTTAATTTGTATTATAATATATTAGATACGTCTTTTATTAGAAACTTGTATAAAACTTTAAAATAGAGTAAGACAATTTTGATTAGCCCATATATTCTTAATATTGTTATTGAACAGGTTCGAATGCAAGGTATAGCTATAGGAAGAGCTGTGGATTTAACTGTTCTTGATGGGTATACCCAATTAATCAATGAACTAGAAAAACTTTTTGATCTCAAAGACGAGCTGCGTACGCGCAATCAATGGGAAATAGTTTTTGTAGATGATGAAGGAGATATCATGCTTGTTGGAGATGATCCATGGATGTAAGTTTTTATTCTATTTATTTTTCTCTCTCCTAGATTTTAGAAAGAATTTAGTGAGAATGTTTTGTTTTGTATGTAGTGAGTTTTGCAATATTGTGAAGAAAATATTCATACGCTCCAAAAAGGAAAGTCAAGGTAATGAGATCAAAGAACAAATTCTCTAAAGGTGGCTCAACATTGAAAACAACAACAAACAACAATAACTTTTTAATTTTAATTTGATTTTCCACCTCTTTGTTTTTATTTCAAAATAAATACTTTGTTGTCATGTTTTTCTATTTCGTTTGTGTGAAAGTTATGTTGATAACTTAAATGTGTTTATGTTTTCCGAGTTTTGTTATGTTTAGTGTTTTCTTGGTAAGAAAAGTTGTTTATTACAGAAACCAAAATGAAATACATAAGCTCATTGTCAATAGAAACAACACTGGAAGCATAAGCCCACAAGAGAGAAATTAGGCCCAAACAAGGAAAACTTACTAACAAAGACTAAATTACACAACAAAACAAGTAAGTCTGCAAACACCCAAACCAAATCTGAAAGGATTAGAGCAAATGATCAACAAAAGCAGAACAGCTAGATAGCTTTCTCGGCCTCAGCAACAAGACTCCAAGCAAGAAAGACATCAATGAGGGAAGCTTCTTCCTTTGATGAAGAACTGAACACACACAAACCACTGCCCCCTTGGCACATAGTTATTGGGAGATCTCGGGATGACGAGATCGACGTGAACATATTTCCTCCTCATTATTAGGAAAGTTAACATTAATGTGTATATTACCTTACTGCTAAATAGGAAGATTTCTTATATTAAATATGTAAAAAACTTGCTAAATAAGTTATAGAGTTTGTATAAATAAGCATATTAGCTAATGAATAAAGATGAGAGAAACTATTATACTACAAAGGTTTCTTCCAAACTTATCATGGTATCAGAGCTAAGTTCCAATTCCTATGGGTTTGAGTTTTGTTATTTTTAGAGCAATAGTCACATACAAAAGACTTTGTTTGATCATTGGCTGCCTACTGCTGCAGATCTATCTTTCTATTGGTTTTTCTTCTTTAACTATTGATTTCTAAAAAAAAAAAAAAGAGAGATAGAGAGAGGAGGACGTGATTGTCCAAACTTCTCAAGAAATTCAAGATTTTCTGCTAATATTTATTATTCTATTTTTTTGGTTACTACTATATCTTAAAAAAAAAGAAGAAAGAAGAAAAAAAAAGTTCTTATTTATTTCGAATGAGAACTACGTTGTTATTATTACTAGGTGATGATCTGCGTGTACACGCGGAATTACATTTTATTATATATTATTTTATTTTAAATATACTGAGTGAATAATTTTAATATTAGAAACTATGTAAATATACAAATATTGTTAAAATTAATATATACACTCTTTGACTTATTTTTTTCAAATACCAAAATTCTTCTTAAATTTTTTGTTTTGAATTAATAGAAAAGAAGATTTTTTTTCATAATTTTATATTAAAAATAAATAACTTGAGTTTACGAAAGAAGTAATTTCAGCTTGCAAGATAAACTGGCAACTAATTATAACCCTGAAAACAAAAAAAAACAAAACACTAAAGAAAAAAGATAAAATGTGTTTTATAAAACTTGGCAATTTATAAATATGTAAATAAATAGAAATCCTAGTGTTAAAACGCATGTTAACCAAAACGTAGCATTTAACAGTGTTGTTATATTGTTAAGTATTTGGTTAAAAACAGTGTTGTTAAGTTATTCTTTGATACATAAATTAAAAATAATATAAAAAGATAGAAAACGTGACCTTTTATCTTTATTAATCTAGAACCCCCTTCATTGGTTTCAAAGTTTGGTTTTACAGTCTAATGATTTCTAATTTGAACGAACAGGTTCTCTATCGTCCTACTTTTACTCCTAATTATGTTGAGACATATTCTGTAATAGAATGAGGAAAGACAATTAACCTATTTCTATCCACGAAGACATATGTACCCTATAAATTCTTCTTGTTTTTTCATCTCACTAACTAAGACACATTACAACTATTCCATCACATCTTACATCATAATCAGAGAACACAATTAACTATTTTTTCTATTAATCTTTCATAATTTCATATTTGGAATCGAACACAAATTCTATACCAAATACGTAACACAACATTACTTCACCTTCAAACCCGACACGTCGTCCACCAAGTGAGCTTTCAATAACTTCATCAGTCAATATCTGTGCCACTCGAAAGTAAAAGTCATACACCAAACACTTCAATCAAAATCAAATTTAACAATGCATAAGTTATTGAGGATTTTACGATTTCTGTGAAAGATACATGAACGTAGAACTTAAAACGTGCACCTGCTAACTTTTCTATATCCAGACCATTAGCATATGATCGATAATTGAAATACATAATAATCTATAAGCATAGAAAATCAGAGAACCATAATTCATTTTTAATAGTTGTCTCTCATCCATAATGGGAAGGTAGCAATGAAGAAAAGCATCTTGACTTTCTTTGCTTCCTCTACATACCCCAATAGTTCAAACTATATTATCAACACTTCTCTTTAGTTTACTTGATAACTATATTTCACTTTCATCGAGAGAATAAGAACTTTGATCCACTGCTCCTCCATACACGCATCAAATTCAGCAAGCACATTCCAAAAAACTTAAAAGAATTTGTTCAAAATTTGTTATTTAATAGAACGCTGGTAACTAATGGTCACATGAATATAAGTTTTCTAGACATTCTTAATGATATAATTCATAGATATCCAAACGAACATCAAAACAACTAAACCATTCAACACGAATGCCGACAAAAATAAAATAAATCCTAATGGAAAAAATAGGTTTCGTGGATAACATGTAAACGCAGACGGAGACAAAGCGACATTGTTGTATAGGAAATGAGGTCACCTAAGGTCTGAGTTCATACACTCTGAAATCCTGATGAATTGTGAGTAACCTGTGATGACTCGCTCTAGCTATACCAAGAGTTTCTAAGAACTGAACGTGGGATTCCAGAGTTTCATCTCTATATACATATACAAAAATAAGTGAATCCATATTCCAAAATTAACCATGAAACACTGGTTTTGCCCAGAATTGAGTGCTTGCTTACAGTTTGATCTGGTAGTAGTACTCTTCATGTAGTTGCTGCTGTGTAGGTGAAACATCAAAGCCTCCCTTGGGAAGACTGAAAAGTTGATTCAGAAATATTCCAATTGCTCCTTTTGTAATATGAAGAAACTTTTAGTGGACAGAAATTGCTGATCCATCAAACAATTAAAGATCAATCACGAATCATTACTACATATAGCCAGGAAGTGGATCAGAAACAAGAGACTCAAAGTCATACTAATCGATTTTTGCTCATTATATGTACAATCTACAATCAAACGGATCTCACACTTCCGTAGACTAATTACAAAAAAATGCATACTCGACTGATCTGAAACCCGTAGATCTGGTGATAAACATCGTTCCAATCAATAATTAAACATACCTTGGCAAGAATAACGTAGAATAACAATGGTTTCTTCGTTATGGAGACTTGAATCCTGTTCTTCTAGTGAGTCTCAGCAATAGACTTGAATCCTATTCATCTTTGGTGATGGGATCAGTGTAGGTGCCGGTGTTGCTACTTCCATCAACATCTTCGATCACTCTTTCTTTCAGTCTCTACGTTACATGGAAGAAGGTTCCGGAAAAGAGAAGAAAACCCCAAATGGGAATTGAATCGGAAGAAAGTAGAAAAACTCAAATCAAACTTTGTAATATCTCTTCTTTAATAATCTCCGAGAAGCTATATTACATCGTTCTAGTTACGATGAGATGATTCTGGTCATTAGAGTTTTCAAATATATATATTACTCGTCGATGATGTCAAACACTGAAAACCATAATAGAAATTTACGGCTTATTGAAATTGCTGTAGATGGAATATTGACTGATTTGAACATTAAAAAGAGGAGACGAAGAATTTGAAAAAAATCAAATTTTATTTAAAAAAAAAATAAAATTGATGTGTCAAAAAAGGGGATGACGAGGTGTCAATCACTTGTGAGACACAAGTGAATCTTTATATAATAGACTAGGTATATAACTCGCGCTATGCGCGAGTCTGTATTATTATTTTGGTTAAAAAATATAATATAAGATAATTTAATATATAATGTGTAATTTATCCTATTTTATTTATAAGTTTTAAAAAACTATTAAGTAAAATAATAACAATGACACCCAACTTTGACGTACATATATATTTGATTTAGAGAAATATAATCTTGTTAAGATTTTAGTATTATTTTCTGTTTTCCATAGAATTTTTATAGTTCTTTTTTTTTCTTGAAGGTTTATGTGTTCAAATATTTAGTTTTTTTATTGAAAGTCTTATATAATCCATGATTCATGTTGATTTGCATTTAATTTTGTTAGAAAGATATAATGATCATGCAAAACCATTTTTTCCTTCTCCATCATGTCTTCCAAGAGTTTTATATCATATTTTTATTCAGTTTTCATTGTTTTAATTGTTAAATCGAGTTGTTGTAAATTTTTTTAAATTGATAATTGATAATGGTTACTTTTTTATACATGTATTGTTAATTGTTAATTTTTTATTTAACTTTTAAAATTTTAAACTATATTAACATTTTCTGATTTAATAAATATGTTGATTTGAATCAATCAGATTGAATTTACTTTTTTTTGTTGGACATAAATTGTTAAATTAACTTTTAATATTTTAATTATACTTAATAATTTTTGGTTTGATTAAAAAGCTGATGTGGACCAGTTAAATCAAGTTTTTCCGTCCTAATCATACGTAACATTTTTTTTATTTAATGAATATGTTGATGTAGACCAATCAGATCGTGTTTTTTAATCCTATGTGGACGCCCTCAATGCACTATGCCATCAACTTTTATATATTATATGATGATTTCGTGACTTAGTACAACCAGGTTTCTTATGCTTGCGACTTGGATGCTATTGGTTATGATGATGACTCCAATGGATATATACTGATCCAACGGTGATGATGATGTGATGAAGTTTATGTCGACTATGAACATGAATTAATTGATGGGTTCGTTCAGTTCACATGGTGATATGATGACGAGAAGATGGAGATACACAGCACTACGATCATGATGTATTTTCCACCGAATGAGAACCTTGTGGCGAGGTATAATGCCATTGATGACCTGACGGTTGGGTATAAACACTGTGAAGACGACCTGATGATTTGTCCAATCTCATACGTGTGTTGCAGGAGGATATTAGGAGATCTCGGGATGACGAGATCGACATGAACATATTTCTTCCTCATTATTAGGATAGTTAACATTAATGTATATATTGTCTTACTATTAAATAGGTAGATTTCCTATATTAAATATGTAAAGAACTTGCTAAATAAGTTATAGAATTTGTATAAATAAGCCTATTAGCTAATGAATAAAGATGAGAGAAACTATTATACTACAAAGGTTTCCTCTAAACTTATCAATAGTTAAGATTAAAACTAAATCAAAAGACATAGACAATATAGTGCAGTGAAGAAGAGGACCACCAGCCATCTAAGAGTAAAAACCAATCAACACCGAATCTTCTACAAAATGACACCCAATCCAATACCACTCCAGAAACCAACGAAGTAAAGCTGCCACTATACACCACCAATAGAAGAATATATTTGCAAAGGCGAATAAAGGGCTTTAAACTGGTGGGCTAGGAAAAGCTGCCCTGAAACCAACTTCTTCAACGAAAAGATGCCAGAGAAAAAAAGGAAACCCAGAAGATGCCATCATCGAAGCTGAACCCAAAGCTAGAGAAACCAAAGCCAAGTCCCAAACAAAAAAACTCCCAAGCTTTCAATTAAAATTCTAATTTAAAATTTACTGTTTAGTTTGTAAATCTTGTTCCATTCAAATCACGAAAATGGAAAAGATAACTTAGTTATATATAAAACAATATCACAAACCAAACAAAAAAAAGCCCAGAACTTAGAAAGCAAGATCCACAAAAGTATTACCACATAAAAATGACAAAACTATAGGTGTCAACTATAGCTAGACAATGCAAATACAAAAAAATAAGGTTTTGAATAAAGATTCAGTTAACCGAAAGACAGGTATAACTCCAAACGATCTAGGGTTTTTCACCAAATATTCGATTTAGATAAATCTCTGACAATTGGCAGTATTAATAAATTAATTTAATATACTAAATTAATTTTTTGAGGAAATGCTCTAAAATAATCAAGAATGAGAAACTGATGTGAAGCGATACTGCATTAAAGGAAAATTATAAAAATGACCTCTATTTTATGGTTTTTCTAAATACCAGCGCTACCCTTCTAACTAATTTTATTTGTAGCCTAATGGTAAACTAATGACAGAATGAATGCAGACTACTGACAGGCTGATTGGTCTTGCAATTAAATGTAGAATATTGACAGACTAATAGCAGAGTAAATATAAATTACTAACAGACTAACTACAGATTAAAAACACATTAGTGGACCCTTCTTATAGGTCATTTTATGAAGAATCATGTTTTGTAATAAAATTGCTAAGTGTGTCTTTTCAAAAATTATCCTTGATTTTTATAACTAGTACTAATCATTAAGGATAGAAAGATAATAAAAATCACTGAGAATGGACATGGGAAGACACATAGGATTTCTATTTCGCAAATAATAGTATATATATACTAGGAGAAGGTCTGCGCTTTGCGCTGATTTGTGATAAGTTGACTATTTTAATTTTACAATCTATTTATTATATTTGTTAGTAAAATTTTGTTGGTAAATATTAGTTTATAAGTTATGAATACCATTTAAATTTTGTATTAAAGGGATGAAATAATAATGTGAGGTTTGACCCTGTTAGAGAAGTGAAGCTGCCATCAATAATGACTGAAAAGAAGGTTCTCGAGAGTAGAATCCATATTGTGATAATGGTGGCGGATTGAGGTTCAATGCAGTAGGAGAGGAAGTAGTAATCTATTAATGTAAAAAAAATTATGAAAGCAAATAGTGCATGATTTTTTGTTAGATTAACCACAAAGAAAACATGAAGAAATGAGTCTATTTCGGACATAAAGGATAACAAAGTCATCTCTTAAAAGTTTTTTTTTAAAAAAAAATACTAAAATAATGTGATATATGAGACATTATGAAAGAGATTCTAGTGGAGAAGAAAAAAAAATAAAACTGAAACCTTGTTTTTGTATCTGCTCGATAAAAGCGAATACAAAAGAGATAGGAAAAGGAAAATAAAAAAGTGACAACTGACATTACTATATTATATAAGATTTGTACTTTGTTGGATAGTTTGATTTTTTTATATTTTTGTTTAATAAAAGAGAGTTATTGGAGAAGAAAAAAAACCGAAGCTTTTGTTTTTGTATTAGTTCAATAAAAGAAAATCTAGTAGAAATAGAAAAAAAGAAAAAAGAAAGAATGTCGCATTTTAAATTCTAAGATAACATGTGACAGTCTATCAGAGTTGTTTATGCAAAAAGCCTTACTATATTTTTGATAGTTAAAAACCAAAATGACATATGTCATTTTCTTAGATGCCACATAATAGTATATCAAAGCTGCTTCTAGAAACAAAAAAAAAACTTACTTTATTCTGAGAAGAAAAAAAACCTTAAGCGTTGTTTTTGTGTTGTTCGATAAAAGAGTATATAGTAAAGAAAATAACATATATTAATTTCTTAGATGCCACGTTTCAGTATATCAGAACTGTTTCTGAAAAATAATCTTATATTATTAGAATAGGTATATTTAAATTTATACACATAAAATTATTGTAATGTTTTAATTGAATATTTTAATTAAACATTAAAAATTTATTTCTCGTAATTTATTTCTTAATATGTACAAAATCATCCGTAAATAACCATCTGAAAGATCATTTGAAAGTTTGATTCTCTTGCAAAGTCCCATTTGTTCTGAGTGCTCCTTGAAAGAACATATTATGCTAAGTTGAGACGTTTGAAATCATTTATAGTTGATTCTTGTTTGTCGTTTGCTTTCTGAGATCTTATGGATGATTAGAAGAATGAACTTGTTTCCTTTTTATTACTTGAAGCGAAAAATGAGAAAGAACAAATAAGCAGAATCTGTGATTATGTTCACGAGATCAAAGTTTCAAAACTCTGCTCATGAGTTACTGTTTTGACTTATCTTCAAGACCTTTTGGATTCTTACAATGTTATTTTTCTAATAATTTTGGAACGAATCCTAAACTCGTTGAAGAATCACACATTCCTAAGTTACTTTACTTGCAAGCTATTATGAAAGAGACTCTTAGGCTTCATCCTTCACTTCCTCTACTTGTGCCTCACCGGAAGAGCGAAGCCTTGGTGGTTTCAGATTACACGGTTCTGAAATATTTGAGATTTTCATCAATGTTTGGGCGATTTATAGAGATCCTAAGAATTGGGAGGATTCAAATGAATTTAAGCCTGAGAGGTTTCTTGATAGCTCGTTTGATTTCAATGGGATGATTTTAAGTATTTACCGTTTGGGTCTGGTCGTAGGAATTTTTGCGGTGATTAACATGGCCGAGAGGATAGTTCTATACAATTAGGCTTCACTTCTGCATTCTTTTAAATTGGGAAGCTCCTAGAGGAGAGAGATTTGAAGTTGAGGAAAAGTTTGGTCTTGTTGTCAAGTTGAACAAACCACTTAGGCCTGAGAAAAATAAACATGGACCGAAAACCCAAACCAGAACAGATCTGAAATAACCAGTTCGGATCGGGTTTGGTTATTAGATATTTATCCAACATATCAAAATTGTCGGTATCGGTTTAGATTCGGTTCCTACCCAACAATGTCAAAATGACCATATGAGCTGGGAAAAGGCACCACGGCTAGTAGTAGTCAAAAAAGAAAAAAAAAGCACCACGGCTAGTTTACCTTTGAATTTAATCAGTTCGAATCAGGGAAAAGACCACACGCCTATCTGTTCTAAAGCTTCCTTGGGTAAAGGAACGACGCTAAACTTCTCAGATTGCATATCAATTATCAAATGCCATGAGTACATCTTCGTGGTTGCTCTTAAGGGTGGCTATATCAGCTTATGTTTTTTAACCATAACTTTTTCACTTATATTTGAAGTTTTTGTGAATCTATTGGAGTTTTTCAATCATAGAAATGAAATTCCTATAATTGAAAATCCTCCGCAGAGCTGTGCATGAGCTGTGCAAAAGGCTTTTATAAATAAATTCCGGGAAATATGTGAATAATAACACTTTCAATTTCATATCTATTTTTCTCTCTCAAGACCTCTCCACTAGTAAAAAAAAAAAAAAAAAGACCTCTCCACCTTTCAATTCCTATAGCCATTTCGATTTTCCTATATCTTGTTCTTTTGTAGATTTGCAGAACTGTATACTAGAACTTAAAATTGTTAATTATAGATAAAGTCAATTCCCTATATTTTATAATTTCTAGACTTCTCGTCAAATTCACTTGAGCCGACTGCTTATGTTGTAATTCTAACACTAGGTAAAATAAATGGCAACACCAATTTCTATTTTTATATACAATTATGCTAAACCATATTTGGTGTTTTGTCTATGTATAGATTGTGAAACAAACCAACATATATTTTTGGACAGAACAACCTTAATCACGAATAAATACTTACTATGCAATTTTCGCAGACTAAAAATCTTGAACAACATTAGAAAGAAAAAGCAAAATGAGTCATCATATACCAGTATTTGGTTATCTTTCATTCTTTTTACAAGACACTAGACGAATCCAGAAGAATAAGCGTACGTGTGGAACCAAATTTTTTGTGTATCGTCTGTTATATCTTGAAATCTGTGGAGCTACAAAATGATCGATTATCTGAAAAATGTAGGTACACTTAGGTCCTCACAAATTATCTGTCCATGATATTATCTTATTCAATAGCTGCCAATTCTCTCGCTCAAGGAGCACTACCATGTCAAGACGTAGAATATGCAAGCCAAAGATTTGATGAAGGATATATTTTTATGGGTTATACCCACAGTAGCGACTTGAACATCTCCTTAAACACATACTAAGGAGATATTGACATCTTTAACAAATAAACATATTAAATTGCTGAACGTTTAGAAACTGATAGTAGTAACTAATAATACATGTCTGACGCTATTGAACCAAACGAACTAAGATCACCAGGAAACATGTTTTCTTCCTCTCACAAACTTGACAAAGCAAGACCTTAAGTTCTACTAAAGATATGCAAACAACAAATTGGTGCTATTCCAAATAGATAAAGTGATGAATAAATGAAGCAAGAGCAGAAAGAAACCTTACCAAACCGTGGAGAGAATTGTTGAGGTTCTCAAATTCAACAATTCGTTCTTAGTCCAATGCGATCATCATTCGACCATTTGAGAGACTCATTAAAGCTTTGTGAGACTCGTGACCAAAAAAATTAATAACAGAACGACATTTCATATGGATGACTAGCATTTTGAGAAATTTTATGTGTGTGTGATTTTATTTTCCACCATTACAATCGATCGGTTTTCTTATAATTAAAACAAAAAGAGGAGCAAGTCGTAAAAAAAAATATTAAAACAACAAGAGGAGCTAAGTCGTAAAAGTAATCTCTTCCACCATTACAATCGATCGGTTTTCTTATGATCTTCAATATTAAAGGCCCTTCGCCATATTGCTTTAGCTTCACATGTAGCCTAAAGCATTCTTCGGTGGTCTAATCCAAAGATTCTCAAGAGGACACAAATCCTCCTGTTCTTGCCACTGCTTACGCGGATAGTACCTCTCTTCATCAAACGAATACGATACACAGCGCTTGCAATTGAAACGAAGCCTTGGGAAGTAAACACTATTCCTCATCCATGGGAGGTTAACTCTCACCTCGGAAGAATAAAGACTCGTGAAGATTGTTAAGCCATCAAGCGTAGCGCTATTGATCTGTTTCCATTTGTAAGACTCTAGTGGAAGCTTATAAACAACTGGTTTCTCACCTCCGCATGTAAACATTTTAAACAACACTCCCTTACGCGCCGCCAAGAAAAATCTTTTCTTCTTCCGCTCATACCGATAGCTAAATCTACCTGACATGTAAGGACACGGAGGTGAAGTAGTATAACTAAAAATCCATTCTCGAGAAGACGGTTCAAAGAAATATAATCCCTTCCTTTATCGTCAAGGCAATAAAAGCGACGGTTTGCATAGACAACATGGTTGTGCTTAAGTGAAACACCATACTGAAGATTGGACTGTAAATCCTCAGTAATCCACTCGGTTGCTCCGGGATGGCAAGTGCTCGTAGTAAACGTACCATGCCGAACATACTTATACGCTAGCAGAACACAAGTACCTGATGTGGGTGCACAGGAGAAAGCGATTGCATCATATGATAACTCAAGCTTTGGTAAGTTTATGAGTTTACGAGTAAACGGATTGAAGAAGAAAAGTTGGTGTGAAACGGTTTTGCGCATAAGTAACCATCCGTCTCTTGAGTAACACACCGTGGATTTGGCTAGCTCCGGTAGATTCAGTGTGTACATCTTCTGTTGCAAAGGATCATAGAGTTCGAACAAGTTGCCACGTTTAGGTAAGTACATAAGCCAAGGAGGCTTATCCACCAACCGAACATAAAGACCGGCTTCACGCCATGTTTTGCAGACAGCGGAGGCGCGAATATTATCTTTTAAGACAAGTTGAGATATTATTACTTCCAAGAGGCATAATGGAAGGTCAACAAAACTTGGCTTGCTCTCGATGAAACCGTTTCCTTTAGCATCTACGTTTGACCTGTGAAAAAAAAAAAATTAGATCACCAAGTGAAGTTGTGATTTGATTTTTTGACGAGTCATAAGACATCAAATTACACAAATCTTTCAGGTCCTATAAATACTGATAGTTTTCAGAGTGATAAAACAAAA
The DNA here is from genome assembly GCA_911865555.2 of Thlaspi arvense. Lineage (NCBI taxonomy): Eukaryota > Viridiplantae > Streptophyta > Magnoliopsida > Brassicales > Brassicaceae > Thlaspi > Thlaspi arvense. Next base: position 59,317,141 of record OU466862.2, on the reverse strand, counting down.
TGACACTCTGAGAGGAAAGATTACATAATATCTTCTGTAAAATCTTACAACAATCAAGTCATGTTCTTTAATGCGTAACATAAAAACCCAAGAACATTTCAGGTTCTATAAAATCTACACTGAGATTGAAGATTGCATAAAACAAATGTTGTATATAAAATCGTACAACGTTCTAGTCATTGTAGTAAATACCTCTAATGCATCACTTATGAACCCTAGAACATTTCAGATTCTTTTAAATCTGATAAATTCCAGATAAAATTAGACTCGTATTTAAACAAATTTCACGAAACCCCTCGCTCTTACTCCTTAAATCCACTTAATATTCAAATATCCTGAAGATTATAATCTTCAAAAACCGCTTAAAAGGAGCCCTAGAAGATACAGAAGAATGAAACTTACAAGTAAAGCTTTCCCTTCCGGCCAGACATAGTGATAAACGACGATTACGAGAGAGACGAAGGAATTGAAGATTGGTAGCACGAGCCATATATTAAAATTTGCTTTAAGAAAAAACAAAATGGCTTATAGAAGAATGGCTAAGTCCCCTCGTAGCCCTTTATATATTACTTCCAAAACCCTTATCAGTGCGAGTTACAGATGACATGGCGGGTATTGTGAGTAATTATTGACAAATAAAGAGGATAGAATCTTTGACCAAAAAAACAGGATAGAATCTGGGAGTTTTCAATACAAAATGGCTGAATTTTGTAACGACGAAATTATGAACACAAAGGTTCCAGCGCTTCCGTTTCCAAAATCAAATATATATATGGATATGTGTATTAGAGATCCCGATCTAAATATTTGATTCGGGTTACTATATTTTATACCTCACATATTCGCAATGTATTATGATTTGATCTTTAATTAATTTAAGATCTATTAGTACAGTAGAACCTCTATAAATTAATACTCGATAAATTAATAATCACTATAAATTAATAATTTTTGCCGGTCCCAAGCCGGGCCAGTGTAAAAATTAATAAATTTTGATAAGATAATAAGATAATATTTTTTTTGAAACTCCAATATAAAAATATAGTCCAAATAATTATATAAATTAATAAGTGTACATTTAAGCATATATAAATAATATAATGTAGTAAAATATAATTATATTATTGTTTCAAGTTTATAAAAATTGTTTGACTTATTTTTTAAATTCACTGATATGATATTTTCTGAATAAATTTTTCAATGTTGACAATATTTTTTTATTTTTTTACAAATATTTTGAATTTTGAACCGAAATATCTCTCTATAAATTAATAAAATATTAATTTCTCGATAAATTAATAATTATTAATTTATCAATTAATTAATAACTCTATAAATTAATAAATTTTTGCAGTCCCAACATTATTAATTTATAGAGGTTTTACTGTATATATCAAAACTATTGCTCATATATATATTACTAGATTAGGACAAGCATATATATATATATTGTGATAATTCAAATTCGGTCTAAAGAATGAACAAGAGTTAATAGGTTTAAAGAGATGCATTTTATTAAGAGTAGCCGAAACTCGAAAGTACACAAAGGTTTTAGGTCGTCGGAATAAGACGGCCGACCCAAAAAGAGTAATGAAAGTAGACTCAAGAGCTTAAAATAACAAAATAGTTAGTTTGCCCTAAGTCTCGAGAGATGATTATGAATGACTTGAGAAGTTAATGGCTTCTATATTTATACCCGATCAGGTCGGTCTTTTAGAAAATAACTTCTTCCCATTCGAGATAGGAAAACTTCCTTGCCGATAAGGCTAATCTTCCGTCTTTTCCATTTATCTAGCCGACCTAAATATTCTTTGGAGTTCTTGAAATGGGCAGATCTCAATGGATGTCGGGCTTTTAGAGTAGGTATAAATCTCATCTCTAACATACATGAGTTTTAAATAACATATTTATAAAGTCATAAAATTAATTTGAAAACAAAATCGGATAATTTATATAGAAAAAATAAAATAAATTAAAAATAATAAAACAAACCTTCAAAAATAAAATAAGTTTATGAGTAATATTTTGTTTTTTCTATTAAGCTTAGTCTTTACCTTTTTAAAAATAAATTTCTTCTCTTAAATGAAATATATAACTTTTTATTATTTTAAATTTATTATATTTTCTTTTAGATATTGTAGTAGTTATTTATTATATCCTTTTTCTAAATAAGTGTTATATTTCCTAAATTTCCTAGAATAAGAACCATTTATAATAACAAATTTTTAAATCCATTAAAATATTTTTTTTTGAAAAAATAGAAAACAAAATCAAATGAAAAAGTGTATGAAAAAACACAAAATCAAAATGTAGAAGTTATTTATTTTAATTTTCATTCGCTTTCAATTAAATATTCAAAATACAGAATCTGTTGCAAGTCCTAAGCAACATTAGCTTTATTTTTCATTTAGTTTAACACTTTATCAAATATTTTTACACTAAAAGTTTAACAATTTTTGAAAAAAATAGAAAACAAAATCAAATGAAAAAAATGTATGAAAAACACAAAATCAAAATCTAAAAGTTATTTATTATAATTCTTATTCGTTTTCAATTAAAATATTCAAAACACAGAATCTGTTGCACGTCCTAAGCAGTATTAACTTTATTTTTTTTTAGTTTAACACTTTATCAATCTTTTTTTTGTATTTTATTGTGTTAAAAACATAAGTGTGCAATTTGAGTCTTTCAAATATGTTAACTCTCTCCAAACAAACAAAATTTTTCTTTCTCTTCACATTCATCCTCTCGTATATGATTTCTCTTCGTTCGAGAAAAGCTATGGTTCTTAAAACTCGCGTCAACTGATTTTCTACATGACTTTTGTTAATCCTTCTCCTCATTGAGCTTATTATCGTCTAATATCATATCATTAGCATCTAATTTTTTTAATCCTACGTTGTAAATTTGCATGTAATTATTGATACCAAAAACACTTTAGATGAATATAATTTTCAGCAAACGGATTATAAAGGATAAAAATTTGGAATACTGAACAAACGAATCATAATGGTTAAAAATTTGGAATAATATATCATTTTATTTATTTTTAGTTTTCTTAAAAAAATTTAATCACAACACATATCAAAATCTGAATTGAAAAATTCGCCACGTGTCACGATCATATTAGTTACTAACTTTATAGAATAAGATATGTAGCCAAAAAAAAAATTAAATTATTTTGTTAACAAATAATATCAATAAATTATATCTGATATTAATAAAATTCAAATTAATTTAATTTCAAAATCATTTCAAAATCTTTCAAAATATCTTATAATAATTACCACAAATATATATGGCATGAATAACTAATATAATTATATATATTATATTGTAAATTAAATATATTATATTATAATCAATTTTTTTCTCTATACAATTAAAAGAAAATTACTACTTTAAAATGTCTATAAGCTAATATGATATTTATTAAATGTGATAATTTATATTCAATGATGAATATATAATTATTATTTTTTGGTTACATATATATATATATATATACTATGAAAAAAAATATTATGTAAATAATTTTTTTCTGGTTTGTTAATGATTTTTTTTCCGGAAATCATGGGTTTGCAGATTTGAGAAATACAAATTTGTAGATTTTATGGGTTTTATAAGTTTTAGCGGGTTTTATAAGTTTTAGCGGAAAATATACTTTTACGAGAAAATGCCGGTTTGACAAGAAATGTGCTTTTGTAGATTTAGCAGAAATACTTGATTTTAGAAATCTGGTCGTAAATCATGATTTTGCAGATTTTATGAGGTTTACGAGAAAACACGTGTTTACAAAATGCAAATAAAGCAATTTTGTGAATTTTATGGATTTTACAGGTTTTAGCGAGGAAATATAGTCACACAGAAAAATGCGGGTTTGTGGGTTTGGAAACTCGATTTTGCAAGTTGGCAGAAACACATGAGTTTAGAAATTTGGTCGTAAAACATGATTTTACGAATTTTACAATTTTACAAAAAATATGGGTTTGTGATTTGGCCAGAAACGTGAATTTGCGGATTTAATGAGGTTTACATGTTTTGGCGGGCTTTATAGGTTTTGATGGAAAATATAGGTTTGCGGGTTTGATAAGAAACGCAATCTGAAGGTTTGACAAAGACACGTATTTTTAGAAATTTAGCCATAGAATACGGTTTTATGGTGTTGGAGAAAACATAAATTTTGGTTTTGTTAAAAAATGGGGGTTTACAGTCTTGGAAGGAAAATACGGTTTGATGGAAAATGCTATTTTTACAGTTTCTACGGAAATTCCTGATTTTTGTATAACAACATGATTTTAGTAATTTTTGATTTTGTTTAAAAATGTGGGTTTATAGTTTTGGCAGGAAAATATTATTTGACAGAAATGCTATTTTTACAGTTTCTATGGGAATTTCTAATTTTGGTACAACAATGTGATTTTTGTATTTTGCAGGAAAATGAGGTTTTTTCGATAGAAAACTCTGATTTTATTGTTTTGACAAAGAAAAATTTGATTTTATGGTTAAAATTAAAAGGTTTTTTTGGTCTTTTAATTTTTGAGATTCAAATGCTGCATCCAAAATTTATATTTTAGCATTTTAAATATTCACATTTTGAGATATTATAGATTTTGTATCCAGATATTTAAAAGAACAATATTTGAACATTTACATCCAAATAAGTATCTGAATGCAAAAAAAAAAACAAAACCTAAGTAAATATAAAATCTCTCTTGCATTATAAAACATAATATTTTGAAAATATTTGTTACAAAATTTAACCGAAAATTCGCTAATCAAAATATTTATTTTTTAGAAAATCAAGCTTAAATAATTTCAAGAACATAAAATCATAATGTAAAAATAGTTTCTATGATCTAATAAAAAAATGGTTTGGGCCACAATTTTGGATATAATAATATAAGCCAATTTTTTTGAACAAAAGTTTAATATAAACTGATTTTTGGTGTGGCTTAAAAATATTTTATGAAAAGAAACCCGCACAAATGCACTGATCCAAAATCTAGTGTCTCAGTTATACAGATAAAAATTATCGTAACTAATTGTTTTTTCAACAAAAAATTATCATCTATACTATTAAAAGAGAATCATTCTTGATAAATATTCAAAAGCTACTATGGTATTTGCAATATATGCCATTGCATTTACTAGACAATTTTATTAATTCATTAAAGGTAATTTAGTCATATCATTAAACTACTAAAAATATATTAAATTAAATTAAATTAAATTAGTTTATTAACAGATAATAACAATAAATTATATCTGATATTAATAAAATTCAAATTAATTTAATTTCGAAATTCTTTCAAAATCTTTCATAATATCTTAACATAATTACCACAAATATATATGGCATGAATAACTAATATAATTATATATATTATATTATAAATTAAATATATATTATATTATAATTAATTTCTTCTCTATACAAGTAAAAGAAAAGCACTAATTTAAAATGTCTAAAAGCTAATATGATATTTATTAAATGTGACAATTTATAGTCAATGATGAATATGTAATTATTATTTTTTGGTTATATATATACATGCTTTTAAAAAAGTATTAAATAATCTTTTTCTGGTTTGTTAATGATTTTTTTTACGGAAATCATGGGTTTGCAGATTTGACAAATACAAATTTCTAGATTTTATGGGTTTTACAAGTTTTAGCGGGTTTTATAATTTTTAGCAGAAAATATACTTTTACGAGAAAATACCGGTTTGACAAGAAATATGCTTTTGTAGATATAGCATAAACACACGATTTTAGAAATTTGGTCGTAAATTATGATTTTGAAGATTTAATGGGGTTTACGGAAAAACACGAGTTTACGGAATGTGAATAACGTAATTTTGCAGATTTTATGGGTTTTACAGATTTTAGTAAAAAATGTAGTCATACGGGAAAATACGGGTTTGTGGATTTGGAAACTCAATTTTGCAGGTTTGGCAGAGACACATGAGTTTAGAAATTTGGTCGTAAAACATGATTTTATGGATTTTACAATTTTACAGAAAATATGGGTGTGTGGATTTGGCCAGAAACGTGACTTTGCGGATTTTACGACGTTTACATGTTTTGGCGAGCATTATAGGTTTTGATGGAAAAATGTGGGTTTATGGATTTTTTTGAAAATGTAGGTTTGCGAGTTTGATGAGAAACGCAATTTTGCAGGTTTGACAAAAACACGTAATTTTAAAATTTGGCCACCATATTCATGGAGTTGGGGGAAAACATAAATTTTGTTTTTTTTAAAAAATGTGAGTTTACAGTTTTGGAAAAAAAATACAGTTTGATGGAAAATGTTATTTTTACAGTTTCTATATAAATTTCCGGTTTTGGGACAACAACATAATTTTAGTAATTTTTGGTTTTTTTAAAAAAATATTTGTTTACAGTTTTGGCAGAAAAATACTGTTTGATGGAAAATGCTATTTTTACATCTTCTACGAGAATTCCCTATTTTTGTACAAAAAAGTGATTTTAGTATTTTGCGGGAAAATGCGGTTTTTTATTTTTTATAGAAAACTCTGATTGTATGGTTTTGACAAAAAAAAAAACTTGATTTTGTGGTTTAAATTAGAAGGTGTTTTGGTCTTTTAATTTTTGAGATTCAAATGCTGCATCCAAACTCTATTTTTGGCATTTTAAATATTCAAATTTTAAGATATTATAGATTTTGTATCCAGGTATTTTAAAGAAAAATATTTGAATATTTACATCGAAATAAGTACATATCTGAATGCAAAAACAAACAAAGCCTAAGTAAATATTGAAATCTTAATTACAATTAAATAAAATCTCTCTTGCATTATAAAACATGATATTTTGAAAATATTTGTTACAAAATTTAAACGAAAATCCACTAATCAAAATATTTTTTTTAATATATAAAATCAAGTCTAAATAATTCTAAGAACATAAAATAATAAAACCATAATGTAAAAATAGTTTATATAATCTAATAAAAAAATTCTGTTTGGGCCATAATTTTAGAATTAATAATATAAACTGTTTTTTTAACAAAATATTAATATAAATCATTTTTTGGTGTGGCCCAAAAATATTTTATGAAAAGAAACCCGCGCAGATCCAAAATCTAGTAATTAGTTATGAGGAAAACTCAGTGATCTTTTTTTGTATAGAGGGGTATGATTATAAAGTTTAGCTGTACTTAAAATTTTGGTTACTGAAGTGAAATGTTTGATTCATCAATTCTTGGACCACCTTAAGCTGACAAGAATGCTGCAAGCGAACTAGCAGAAACTGGCTTGGTCGGAATCGTCTTTATCACAATCGCTCCAATGTTTTGTTAAAATTGAATATATTTTTTAACCTTTTACGAGTGTTCATATGCATATGATATGAACCGTATCCATGAGAAGTCAGAAATTGTTTTTGTTCGATTCAATGGCTTTGTATGTTAATGTATTTATTTTTTCAATTACAATTTTGAATTTTTGTGGAGGCTTCAGTATTTTTTCCGTCGATCTTTGATGTCTTTTTCTTTTACAACGTAACGTATTCTAATCTCAAATTAATAAAGAAACATCTTATTTACTAATCTACAATTTAGTATATGTAATTTATCATCGTGCACTTGAATACCCTTGACGTTAATTTTCGTCTAAATGATATAAATAATCATATAATTAACAACGAGAAAAGATGCTTACAGTTGTAGCCCCGTAATAAAAATGGTAGAATTAGATATATATGTTGGTTGTAATTTTAGATTTGCTGTTAGAGGGGAAATGAACACATTTTCTAAAAGATTTTTTCTAGCAATAACCTAAACTCATTAGGATTATGAAGACCACAGCGATCTAGCTCGAACTAAAGGAAATATCCTAATAATAACTATCAAAGACCGGAAACATCGGATCAACTGGAAGGATAAAAGAGAATTTTCATATTTCTCGGAGAATAAGGAAGATTTCCATATCCCAAATATAAAAATATTTACCAAAGGCAAAAAGGAAAAGGAGTTCGAAGCAACCGACCTCCTATCCCTATAAATAAAGAGGATCTCAAAGCTAAGCAGGACAACTCATACGTTCTAGAGAGCAGCATAGCAAAAAACCAGAGACTCCAACGCTTTCTAGTTTACTTCGCAAACACCTTTTCACTTCGGCATAACCTCTCGGTTATACCTTTCTTTGTAATCACTTCGCTTACTTGCTATTAATAAAAAGATCTTATTCTCCAAAACCCACAACTGTTAATCAAACCCTAGTGGTGATTTTCTGGTTCAAGAGTTGGCGCCGTATGTGGGGACTAGGAGAATAAATTCTTGAAAACTAGCGAAGAAGAGCCGAAGCGATGAGTCTCCTGATCGACAACAGCGATCTCATCCACAACGACGATGACACCACTCACACCGAGACACCTGCCCTCGGCGAACACGTCAACTCGACTACCGCGAATCCACCCATGGGAGCGCCCCCAGCTCCTATCCTCGCCTTCGACCTTGCAGCGGCAATTCAGGCTGCTCCCCCTTACACTAAACCTGGTGTCCAAACTAGACACCCTTCAGGCCCAGCAAGCCAAGTACGACGAGCAACTCAGCGCCTTCACAGCTGCAACCACCGCAAGATCAGAACCGATCGGGCGGCGTCTATACTTCGAGACACCAGAGCAAGACAACACCAGGGCCGCGACATCAGCCGACGAGGAACCATCAGGTGAAATGGATTTCGAGATCGCAAGGTTACACCAGCGAATCAACGCAATCGGATCCCAAGTCCACCGAGCCACCAGCTCGGCACCCGAGATCTCAGCCATTCTCTCAAATGTCGAACGCAATCTGTTTGCCCTACAGATCACCGACGTACGACTTGGCGAGGCGATAAAACTGAATCTCCCATACTACAATGGGATGGAGGACCCCAATCTATGGCTGACCGGATTCAACGTCGCCATGAAGAGGCAGCGTTTCGAGACCGATCTCAAACGCGAAGCTAACCACTGCCAAACCTTCGTAGAACACCTCAACAAGGACGCTCTTAAGTGGTTTTCAAACCTACCTCCGGCATCGATCAAATCCTTCAAGGATCTGACCCACGCCTTCATAAAACATTACTCTATGTTCATCACGAAGAGGACGGTCAACCTATTTACTCTAGTGCAGGAACGCGACCAACCACTCCTCGATTTTATTGAAAAATTCAAAAACGTCGCCGCAGCTTACAGCCAAATCCCACAAGCCTTAGCCATCAAGGCACTTATGAACGGCTTGTGGTTCGAGTCTTCTTCAAGGAAGATCTGCAGAAACACCCGAAGGAAACTATAGAGGACGCGCTCCATCGGGCCCAGACCTTCATACGGATGGAGGATCAACGTTCTATGCCAAGAAACACGGCATGGACATGGCAAGCACTTCGAAAAAGAAGGAGCCCGCAAGCAAAAGCAAGCCATCCTCTCACGCCGTTGTAACAACTGGAGAGAAACCCTGGAATTAGTGGACCTTAGGAGATCCCCCGAGGAACACGAGCAATAGGGACGATAATCACGACCTCTACTGCTCTTCTCACGGCCGAACAGGACATGCTACCTCGGCTTGTCGACATCTCCAGAACACGTTGTATGAAAAATACAAAGAAGGCAAAATCAGCGTTGGTGGCGATCGATCCTAGAGCAAAAGCTCCTATTCACGCAGTTCCAACTCTAGGGACTCACATCAAAACACCTCCAGCAGGGATCACAGAGATCCAGGGAAAAGCAGCAGCCGAGGCGGTTCCGGAGGAAGGCGCCAAAGTCGTTCGCCAGAGAAAAAGCGCGAAGAAAAGGAAAAGGAAAAAGGAGCAGAGCGCCAAAACGATGAAAGCGAGCACGACAACCCGCCACCCTCGACGAAGCGATGGATTAACAGGATCATGGGAAGACTCCCCGACTACGATGATTCGGTTCACGCCATTAAAGAATATGGCCGCAAAGTAATCTCTTCGCGAAAAATTCCCTCGTTCGGTGGACTACCACCCCACGATCACATTTACATCGAAAGACATGCACGAGTTACACACCCCGTACAACGATCCGCTAGTGGTCGAGCTACACATCCACTACAGCGAAGTGGCTAAAATACTGGTGGATACCGGTAGCACTGTCAACATCATCTTTAAGGATACGTTGATCAAGATGGGACTCCAGGACAAAGACATCAAGGCAGCACCGAAGCCTCTAACCAGCTTTGCCAGCGAGTCTTTCTTCAGCCTCGGCACCATACGACTCACAATCTACGTCGGCGTACTGACAAAAATTGTCAAATTTATTGTCATGGATAAACCAGCAATCTACATTGCCATACTTGGCACACCTTGGATCTACGAGATGAAAGCTATCGTGTCGACTTATCATCAATGCATGAAGTTCGCCACCTCGGCCGGAGTTATTACGCTTCACGGGAATCAGCAGATGACAAGGTCTTGCTTTATCAGCGAACGCAATGTACTACTCTCCGCAGCAAAAGCCCTAAAAGATGCTAAATAGGCAAAGAAGATTCAACGACGAATCTACTATGATACTTAGTTTTTTTTTTCTTTTCAATAAAACCGGGTTTGGCCCTTGAGTGATACCACTCATTCAATAATTGTAATGAACTACGAACAGCTTGATCCCAATTTAGGTACATAGGCAACCTCCGGATGCAGCTGTAAATCTAATAAAAATTTTATCCCAGAAAACCAGCTCGGCGTGTAGAGTCATATTTTGTTATGCGAATGCATCTTGCTGAATCGATGTTCTGGCCAAACATTCGATTCGAGAAAGCAAACATAACAAATAAAAGAAAAACAGTGGCTGATCACCACTCCTTTGATACTTCGGTTCAATTTAATTACTTCCGAAGTGGATAAGAAGAAAACCGAGGACAATACTCGCACGACTCTCGATCATACCTTTCAGGCCAAAGTGAATCCTGAAAATTTGATATTCGATCTTGATGGTCGTTTGGTATAAGACGAGCAAAAGAATCTCGCTTCCAGTTCCGAACTAAAAGTTCAGCGCATAATAAAACTTCGCAAATATGAAAGACAAGTCTTATTCTTAAAAGCAAATTCATTATAAATCTAAAATTCAAGGTTATTACAAAAGTAAAGGGTAAAAAAAAAGAAGAATAAATAGACGGCCTAATACTCGTCTTCTCCTAGCTCACTTCCATAGGTTGTCAATCTCTGATCTGCTCGAAAGATTAAGGTCTTCACTCGTATTGACTATCTCATCGATACCATCACTGGTCGCCTTCCACTTGAAAAATTCCTTCTCAAAAGACGGAAGGGTCCCGACAGGAAGTTCCCACCTTTTGTCCAGCATCTTCTTCGGAAACGCCACCATATGGCTACTTTTCTCCATGCGGACAAGGGCTGCTTCCACCTCTTCGCATTGAATCAGCGAAGCCTGAATCCGATCTAACCGCGGCTTAAACCAAGCTATCATACTATCAAAGATTCTGTCGGCAGCACCTTGAGCGACCTCCTCGCAAGACTCTTGAAGCTTTTCCTTCTCGGCGAGGAATCTCTGCAAGTTCTCCTTGTTCTGCTTCTCGAGCAACTCGTTTTGCGCACAAAAGGCGGCCACCTGTTTTCGAAGCCGAGAAGCTTCGGCCACATTGCCCTCGAAGGCTTCAATGGTACCTTCAAGCTGGGAACATATTTCCTTGAGAAGCCGATTCTCTTCCTCTGCTTTTTGAGCTCCTTGATCTCAGTACAAGCGGCGTTCAGCATCATCACCTCTTCGCAGAAATTGTCGTCATACGCCGCGAATGCGGACATGTACGTTCCCAAACCCTGCATCGCGACTTATTATCAGAAAACACGCAATAAAAGGGGCACAACGCAATCACAACCAAAGGATAAACAAAAAATACGAGCTATCATTTGACTCGCTGAAGATATCGAATACGCCAGCTTCAACTCGCGAAGTGGCTTACCCCATCGCGGCTTCTTCCTGCACTTCCAGATTAAGTCCGTGGCAAACTTGCGGTTAAGCATCGCCGGGGTGGTCTCATCCCATCTCGCGCAAAAATGGTGAGGATTGTAATCGAAAGACTCCTCCTCTTGCTTGGGCTCGGTCGGAGCACTCAGATTGGCACCATCAGTACCCGAGGCCTTTTGAGAAGGAAAAACTTCCTCAGGAGCGCTAGGATCAGCATCGTCGGTTTCCAGAGCGACTTCGGAAGGAATCGGCCCTTCAGAATGAGCCGTAGCAGGCCCCTCGGTCCTCTCCCGACCTGCATCTTTCGTGTCCTGAACATCGGGACTATCCACTCTGGACGGCGAAGAAACACCGGTCTGAGGCACCGAAGGAATAGCAACTTGGGGTGGGGAGGAAACAACATCGCAACGGCTCCCGACAGCGTCGGAAGCAACCCCATCACCACCATCCACGACTCGAGAGGTGGGGGTTTGGGATGCTTCACCCCGAGAACCCCTCCCAGCTTTCTTAGTTTGTGCCTGCCTTAATCTCTCCAGCGCCGCTGCCCTGGAGAAACTTTGAAAAACAATAACAATGTATCGTCAAAAGATCTCCTCGGCATGATAAAGTAACACGCAAAGCCAGAAAAGGAGTTTACCTCGCAAGAGTCTCGTTCGCAGCGGCTAGTTTGGCATCATCAGAATCCACCAAGCTAGGTGGATCCTGGGAATTCATCTTCTTCTTCTTTACAGAAGCACTCGCAGGAGCATCTGCGGCACCCGGCGAAGCCGCCTTCTTATTCTTTCAGCCAGCCCCTAAGGGTTTCGGCTGCGAAACCCTTCGAGGAGCTGAAAAACAAACACGTCAATAAGATCTCATCACCAAGCACTAATTAAAACTGCTTCAATCTAGTAGTCTACCTGTTTTTGGAGGTTTGGCCTTCTTCTCGGCAGGTTTGGCTGCTTTCTTTTTAGCAGCCCCCTTTTTCTCCTTCTCGGACCACATCTGCCTGCTCAGATCGCGCAGCCTCTTAACATCGACGTCAAACCCGAATGGGTCATCTTCAAGACGTAATGCCACTACCATAACAAGAGGAGTACACATTAGCATCCTGGGAGTAGCCAAAAAAAAAGGGGTAAAGAAAACTCGGTTCGCCTTATATGGCGTCGACCTCCAAGTCTTGAATAAGGTAAGATCGGAACAGTCATTGGATGCTTCGTTAATCTTCACGTAGAAGAAAAACCGATTCCATTCGAGAACCTTACTCGTCGGGTCCCCGCCAATGATTCCCTCCTTCATCACGGTATAAAAATGGCGCCACCCGCCGCGGTTCATCCTTCCTTTCTTTAGAATGGATATCCTTTCAAAAATATCCCAATTAAAGGGAACCATTGCCGCGCGAGCTACTGCCGCCATGCTGTTAAAGTGACAAATTACAGCATGAGAAAGCTGCGCCACCGGCATCTTCCTCCGTTCACAGTAACAGAGAAGCAGTGAAATCGGGAATTGAAGGCCAAACTTCGCAAAGTGGCACTCGTAAGAACAAAAATAGCCTTCCGGGGGTGTGGTCACTCTCTCGTGAACCTGGGGAAGCAGAAGCTTGACCCCCTTGGGAAAACGGCACTTCGAACGAAGTTCCTGGAGTCTTTCTGCAGTCATCCAGGTCCTCCCGTCTTTAATGCCAGTCTTGTGCTTCGACATTGCGACCTTCTGCGAAAGACCTTTGATTCTGATCTCTGACTCAAAACCCACTGGTTCGGGACCATCCAAGTCCATTTCGGAGTCTGCGTCAGGATGATCCGATGGAATCTCATCCCGATAACCCGAGGACCCCTCAGAGTTAGAAGAAGAAGAAGCAACTGGACTAATCCAGGTTTGCCTGGCACGGTTGGCGAGATAAATCTCGTCATCATCAAAAGAAGAGTTCGAAGACGAAGCTGACATTTTTAAAAATTTCTGAATGGATTAAAAAAACAAATGGAAGATCGGCAGAAAAGAAAGAAAAATTATCGTAAAACAGAAGAGAGTTAAGAATTTTCTGGAGTAAGAAGGCAAAGAGATACCTGGAGCAAGAAGACGAAGAAGTAAAGTAATTAAATCAAAAATAAATATCAATAGTTTCCTAAAAGGACGCGTGTCAAAATTTGCGCAATCTTGCTGCTTGGCGAACCCTTCGCATTTTCCCGCTTGAAAGCAAAACCCTAAAAATAGGTTGGAGTATTTAATAATTAAATTCTTGGAGAGCGCCACGCGTCAAGTCCACTTAAAATCGGGCTGAGCTGGCTATCACGAAACAGTGCTCTTGACGAGCTAACACTTATTGCGAGATCAAACCCACTTAAAAACTTCATGAAGCTCGCCTATCTGATTTACAATCAGTCTCGCTGAACTGGGGGGAACTTACTGTTAGAGGGAAAATGAGCACATTTCTTAAAAGGCTTTCTCTAGCAATAACCTAAGCCCATCAGGACTATGAAGTCCACGCCGACCTAGCTCGGACTAAAGGAAATATCCTAAAGATAACTATCAAAGACCAGAAACATCGGATCAACTGGAAGGATAAAAGAGAATTTCAATATTTCTCGGAGAATAAAGAAGATTTCTATATCCCAAATATAGAAATATTTACCAAAGGCAAGAAGGAAAAATAGTTCGAAGCAACCGACATCCTATCCCTATAAATAAAGAGGACCTCGAAACTAAGCAGGACAACTCATATGTTCTAGAGAGCAGCAGAGCAAAAACCAGAGACTCCAACGCTTTCTAGTTTACTTCACAAACACCTTTTCACTTCGGCATAACTTCGGTTATATTTTTGTAATCATTTCGCTTACTTGCTATTAATAAAAAGATTTTATTCTCTGAAACCCACAACTGTTAATCAAACCCTAGTGGTGATTTTCTGGTTCAACATTGACCAAGCCAAAAAATTTAGATATTTTAATTAATTGAAAAAAATACAAAAACTGGCTAAAAGAACGATTATTTTTGAGAAAACTATACCATATAGTACACGGTAACTATTTCTTTTCCTTTTCTCATTAACTCTTTTGGATTATAGGGAAAGTAGTTAATATTTTTTAGTGACTCTACTTCTGATGTCGAATGTGATTCAGTGATTCTTGTTTGCGAGATTTTTTTATTTTATTTTCAGAAACTCTGCATTTAACTATTTACACTTTTTTACGTCAACAATAGACCGAAATTGGGAAAATGACTAACTAATTAAATGCTGTAAGAATTCATAAATAAATAATTCCCATTGTTTTTCTATAAATACAAAAAGGGACACTAAGTACAAAAGCCAACAAAAACAAAACATCCTACACAATTTA
Organism: Thlaspi arvense; assembly: GCA_911865555.2. Classification (NCBI taxonomy): domain Eukaryota; kingdom Viridiplantae; phylum Streptophyta; class Magnoliopsida; order Brassicales; family Brassicaceae; genus Thlaspi; species Thlaspi arvense. The sequence goes on along the minus strand of OU466862.2, from coordinate 59,301,887 downwards.
TATTCTTCTTTGCCATATTTTATTCACGTATTGTTATAATTATAGTGTTAGAGATGAGATTCGTACCATTTCTAAGAGCTTGATATGAATTCTGGTCAGCCCATCTTACAAGATTTAGGTCGGCCAAATAAATGGAAATCTTCCATATCAAGCGAACCCGGGAAAAACGGAAGTTCAGTTTTATCGGCAAGAAGACTTTCCTTTTCCAAACATTTATAGAAGACCGACCTAATCGGCTATAAATAGAAGAAGTCCATCGACTTCTAAGATCATTCAAAAAAATCATCTCTCGAGACCTAGAGCAAACTTGAAATCTTGTTGTTCTAAGCTCTCGAATTACTTTCATACTATTTCAGGTCGGTAGTCTTTACTTCGAGACCTAAAACCTCTTGTAATCTCAAGCTCTGGCTATTCTTAATAAGATCTATCTTTAAACCCATTGACTCCTGTTCGTTCTTCTATATACCGAATTTAGAGACTAATCTTTAAAGAAGCAGAGCTTGAAGATGGTTGAAACACCTATCAACCCTGGTATTACCGACCTTACCACAGGAGCCCCCGATCTCACCGGAGGATCCACTGATCGTGCAGGAGGAGCTGTCGATCCCACCAGAAACGCCCATGGCCTGATTATCGATCCGATCATTGGACTCCCGATGGACGATCAGACCAACATACGAACTGACAACACGGCTGCTGCGCAAAACACCGGCAAGACAGGCCAGGTAGGCCACACTGATGGAATAAACACGGCCGACCTGCCACAGCCGCCTCCCATAGACATGGCCAGCATCATCAGATCGGTAGCGGCACAGCTACAACAGGGCATGGACGCTCGATTCGAATTGCTCCGCGCCGAACAAATCGCCTACCGAGAAGACCTAGATTGGCTTCTCAACGCTAGGGTTAATACTCAAGAGCGGGCCGATCTGATCACGCCCCCACGTCAGCCGATCCGCAATGCAGATACGATAAGACTGGTCAACAACCTGTTCTGCATCACACCGACAAACAACCTACGGAGAGCACATGTGGAAGGCTCCAACGCTCACTCGTCCCGAAACACTACAGGTGCCGATCTGACGACTGCCTCTGAACTCGACCTTCTCCATCAACGCCTTGACAATATTAACAGCAAGATTCATAATGCGACGACCTTGGCACCAGAGTTGGACAAAATCCTCCAACAAACGCAGCAGACCCCGTTCACATTGACCATCACCAAGGCTCCTCTCAAAGACATAGGCCGGATGAAGCTACCTCCAAGTTACACCGGCACGACAGACCCGAAGCGACACCTGACCGCGTTCAATGCAGTCATGTGGCAAGCTCGCTTCACGGACAAAGAGCGGGACGCATGCCTCTGTCAGTACTTTGTGGAGACGCTCTCCGGAAGCGTCCTCACCTGGTTCTCACAGCTTCCTCCAAATTCCATCGACAGCTACAAGGAACTCACAGGTCGATTCTTTAAACATTATTCAATCTACATCGACACGGATTCTGCAGCGCTTGATCTATGGGCATGCGTCCAGGGCGACACGGAACCGTTGCGCAACTTCATTGATTGGTTCCATTCTATCATTTCCCAATGCAGCTTGTCGGACGAGCTATCTCTCAACATCCTCATCAGGAACTTGAGAGACGATCCATCGTACTGCGAGAGATTGAAAACCGGGAAGACCAAAACCCTAGAAGACACCTTGCATAAAGCGACCGGTTATATCAGGCTCGAAGAAGATTGGGCAGCCAAGGCCAAAGCCAAGTTGGCCGATCCTGGGCGATAAGAAACCTCGATCGTCGAATCAGGATAGCCACCAGGAACCTTGACAGCACTACGACATGGACGATAAGAGCCGCAAGAGTATCAACGCTGCCGGACGACAGACGAAGTGGAACACTTGGGATCGTCTGAGCGCCAAAGATACAGATAGCAAGAAGCCATGGTGCAAATATCACAAGGCGCACGGCCATCACACCGATGATTGCCGTACCCTCCCGGCCCTTTTGCGAAAGGCATGGGAAGCTGGTGAATGTACCATTCCAGAGCCCCGGAATCTAGCGCGACAATCTGATGATGATCAAGACAGGTGACCTGACAGCAATCGAAATAGAAGAACCGATGCTGATTGTCCATCCTCAAAACGTGAAGGGAATGAAACAAAATGTGACCGTGAAGACAACCACACACCCCCAACTTCGCCTCGACGACGTATCAACATGATTATGGAAGGACTCCTCTCATGCACCGACTCCATTAATTCGATCAAACGGCACGAGGAAAGGCCGCTAATCCCCCGAAGGATGTCCTACCACTGTTTAAAGACGACCTCCCGATCACGTTTATAGAGCAAGACGCGCAGAATATTCACCGCCCGCATAACGATCCACTCGTCATCTCACTTCGGCTTGGTGAAGACGACGTCTCAAAGATATTGATCGATACAGGAAGCTCGGTCGACCTCTTCTTCATGGACACGCTACGCAAGACGAGCATCACCCCTCACTGGTTTGCTGGAGATTCGATCTCCACGAGCGAGACCATAACGATGCTAGTCACCTTAGGAGGAAAGTCTGTTACGGTGACGTTCGAGGTCATTAACCAACCCGCGATCTCCAATGCCATCCTGGGAACGTCATGGCTGAACGCCATGCGAGCCGTCCCATCTCCCTACCACCAGTGCATCAAAATGTCGATCAGGAGCCGTATCTTCACCATCTGTGGCGATCAGACTGTATCTCGGCATTGTTATATCGACAAAAAGCGCGTCGCAAGGCATCAATGTTTGTGATGGGCAACAGTAGCGATTTTGACCCACGGATAGTTCACCACGAGAAGCCGAAGAGCGAACTCATTGTCTAAGTCAACATCGACGCTGCCCACTGGAGCGTTACCCCGGCATTGGCAAGTAGCTATTGCCAAGTATGCAGGACGAGCTGGTCGCCTTCCTTCGAGAGAATGTCGGAACATTCGCATGGTCAATGGCCGATAAGAAGGGCATCAGCCCCCAGATTACTGACCACGAATTGAACGTTGACCCAACCTTCAAACCTATCAAGCAGAAGCAGCAAAATTTGGGACTCGAACACGCACAAGCTGTACACGATGAAGTAGATAAGCTGCTAAAGGCCGGATCAATCACCGAAGTTAAATACACAGAATGGCTTGCCAACCCGGTGGTGGTCTGTGTAAATTTCACAGACCTCAACAAAGCCTGCCCGAAGGATAGTTTTCCTCTTCCTCGCATCGATCAACTCCTCGAGGCAGCCGCAGGAAACGACATCCTCTCCTTCATAGATGCATTCTTAGGATACAATCAGATTCTCATAAACCCGGACGACAGTGAAAAGACCGCATTCATCAGAGATCGAGGAACTTACTGCTACAAGGTTATACCGTTCAGCCTGAAGAATGCAGGAGCCACTTATCAGCGCCTTGTCAATAAGATATTCGCCGATCAGCGTGGGAAGCTGATGAAAGTATACATAGACGACATGCTTGTTAAATCGGCTAAGACAGCCGACCACATCATTCATCTCCGTGAATGCTTTCAAATACTCAACGAGTACGGTATGAAACTCAACCCCGCGAAATGCACATTCGCAGTCACTTTGGGAGAATTCTTGGGATACTTAGTCACGCAGCGCGGGATCGAAGCCAATCCCAAGCAGATCTCTGCAATCTTGGAATTACCCTCGACGCGGAATCCTCATGAGGTTCAACGCTTAACCAGAAGGATAGCCGCCTTAAACTGATTTATATCGCGCTCAACCGGCAAATGCCTACCCTTCTATCAGCTCCTCCATGGCAACAAAAGATGCGTTCCTGCAACTTAAAACATACTTGTCAACGCCTTCGATCCTGGCTAAACCAGAACACAGAGACACCTTGCTACTCTACATCGCTGTCTCCAGCGCGGCGGTCAGCGGCGTTCTAGTCCGGGAGGATCGCAGAGAGCAGAAGCCGACCTTCTACTTCAGCAAGACTTTGGATGGTGCCGAGACTTGCTATCCAACCTTGGAGAAGCTCGCTCTCGCGGTGGTCGTCGCTTCAAGAAATTTGCGTCCTTACTTCCAATCTCACTCCATAGCTGTCCTGACCAGCCAACCTCTTCGCTCGATCCTACACAGCCCGACACTGTCCAGAAGCATTGCAAAGTGGGCCATCGAGCTATCTGAGTTTGATATCGAGTATCGAACACGCACATCTGCGAAATCCCAAGTTTTGGCAGACTTTTTGATCAAACTATCACCTGAACTCTTGAACGCCGACCCGGCAATTTCAGAGATGTGGACACTGCACGTCGATGGAGCATCATCCCGATTAGGAGCTGGAATTGGCATCATGTTGGAATCCCCCACCAGAGAACTTTTCGAACAATGCTTCTGCTTGGAGTTTAACGCATCCATCAATGAAGTCGAATACGATGCACTGATCGGAGGTCTCCGTCAGCTTAAGGAATGAACGCCCAACATATTCGGGCATTTAGCGATTCATAGCTCGTCGCTTAGTGGAGAGTACGACGCGAAAGACGATCGAATGGACGCTTAGCTGAAGCTGGTGAATCAGTTAGCTGCGGAGTTCACGACATTTGAGCTACATCAGATTAACCGATCTGTTAACACTAGTGCTGACGCCCTAGCTGCTATAGCGTCGAACAGAGAATCAGCTTTCGGAGAACTATTCTAGTTCATGGGATCTCCCAACCCAGCATAACCCTGACCCAAGAGATTCTCCAGATCACAGCCGACAACGGCGAGACCGTTCCTGCAGCAACCACCGATAACCAGCTAGCAGCAGAATGGCAAATCGAGATTCGATGCTTTCTCGAGACCGGCAAGTTATCAGCGGAGAAGTGGGCATCTTGACGGATTTGTGCATGCAGTGCTAAGTACGCAATCATGGAAGGAGTCTTATGCCGATGGACCGAGTCAGACGTCTTGCTTACTTGCCTGCATGGTGATGAAGTCCAACGGTGCATCAAGAATATTCATGATGGTGCGGGTGGAAATCATTCCAGCGGACGAGCTCTTGCCCTCAAGATCAAGAAACAGGGTTTCTTCTGGCCAACCATGTAGGAGGACTGTATTCAGTATGCTCGAAAGCGCGAATACTGCCAGCGTCATGCCCCGATGAGTCACCAACCTACCGAATTCCTAACTTCGTCGATTCCTCCGTATCCCTTTATGCCGCTGGGCAATGGATTCCGTCGGCCCGATGATTTTCTCTTATCAGCGCAAAACATATACTCATTATGACCGAGTATTTCACTAAATAGGTCGAAGCCGAAGCGTTTTCTGAAATCACCACGACCGACGTACAAAACTTCATCTGGAAAAAATATCATATATCGACACGGCCTCCCTTACGAGATCGTTACTGATAACGGGTCGGCCTTCTTCTTGAAGAAGTTCGAGGCTTTCTACGCCAAATGGAAGATCCGCCTCAACAAGTCCACTCCTCTCCATCCACAAGGGAACAGGCAAGCAGAATCTACTAACATGACTATCCTGGATGGCATTAAAAAGCGTCTCAATGCCAAGAAAGGTTTTTGGGCCGACGAGCTGGACGGCGTACTGTGGTCTCATCGCACAACTCCACGAACAGCAACCGGGGAAAACTCCTTTTTCACTTGCATATGAGTGCGAAGCCATGGTCCCAGCAGAGATCAACGTCGGTAGTCTACAACATAGAGTACTCCCCGACTTCCCTGCCGTGAACGAAGCGATGCTGATCGATAACCTTGACACCCTCAAGGAAACGCGCGATCAAGCCTGCTCCGAATGCAGAACTATTAAATTCAGGCAGGTCGATACTACAACAAGAAGGTACATAATCGATATTTTGACAAAAGCGACCTCATCCTTCAAAAGGTCTATGAAAACACCAAAGAAGACAACACATGGAAACTTGGAGCCAACTGGGAAGGTCCGTATGTCATCAGAAAACGTAATCAAGCCGGGCGTTCACCGGCTCGAAGCAATGGACAGCAAATTGATTATGCAGGCTTGGAAGTCTCTAAGCCTTAAACGATACTACAGTTAGATCGGCATAAAAAGAAAGGAAGGGAATAATACCTATGAACTACGAAGCGGTTTGATCCCCGAAAGGGGTACGCGTAGGTAAACCTATCTTCGGATGGTGCAAAATGCTCCCCCTCCTAAAACCGGGGCTTCTTGGGGGGGGGTCTCCCGACTATTTTTTAGCTTTCCGAGCTTTTTGTAAGTCTTTACTCTCAACTTAAAAGATTCAATGAAAAATCATTTTTCCTTAAGTATTTTGTCAATTTCACATTGGCATCCTGGCCAGATGCTCGATTCGCCCCTAAAGCTAAAAGTCTGATCCACTTTAGCTCTGCAACTTAAAGCCAAGTCTGTCTTGCCATCTATTACAGTTTTACTTGTTTCAATGATCCGAGCCATGCGTTGTTATCAGCCAAGTCAGTCTTGCATCGCATTCGACTCGGATACCGACCTGAATCGCACATCGGGTATTCACATTTAGAAGATAAGTGGTACGAACAATCATAAGCTGGGCCTCCCGCATGTTCGTATTCACACTTCCTTTTTTAAGCTAGAACCCGCTCTACACTTCTTGAGTCATGCGAAACTACTAAGCCGACCTCCGGTCGCATTTCGCATTCGACTTAAGAACCAAATTTTAAGTATGGAATACATGCCGATCTATTCGCTAATTCGTTTTCTAGTACTTAGAAAACTTTAATCGCATAAAAATATAAGCGCGATATCGCTTCGCTTATATTTTATGTTCTAGATTTTCAAATAAATTCATCTCTTTTCATTGATAAATAATGCCAAAAAGGCAAACTGATGATTACAAACGTTCAAAACGATGCAAATACTTAATACAAAAAAAAAAGAAAGAGAGAAATCTATTCATCGTCACCCAGCGTCTTCCTGGATTTCTCCTTCTTCCTGCTCGTAATCCCCAATGGTCAGGCCACATCAGCCTCCTAATCGCCCCCCTTCTCAGCTTCTCGCTCTTCCTCCTGTCCATAATTCCTCGCGAGACTAGTTTTTATCAGGCTCACTTGCATGCGGCTGCCTAAAGATTGGAGAGCACCACTGGAGACTGCCAGGACAAGAGACTTCCGCGCTACGGACATATGAAGCTCCCTCGGCTGTGAAGCTGATCTCTTCAAAGACTTCCAGATTAGCTTTGCTATCAGCAATTCATCTTCTCGACATTCTCGGTCCCACCAGAGCCGGAATGTCGTAGCCCTGTTTACGAAAGATGTTGAATGCTCATTTAGCTCCAACCCATGAGCTGCTGTCGATATTAACTCCTAGGATTTTCCTTCTGGGAGAGAGATTCCTTCACCTTCGCGACCAGGCCAGCATAATGATCATTTACAACGCTGGTCGTACGTTTGGCCACTTCTTCTTGACCGAAAGTGATTTTTTCTGCTTCGGCCAATTTCTTCCTCGGACTCGAGCCTCCTCCCCTTCAGCGGCAGGCCCTTGCATCTTGTTATATCTGCTTAACGACCCAATGTCCAAGAAGCCTCGTTCTTATCGCAGCAGCGGTTTTGTCAGCGCGCTGCACCGAGACTCATGCTGATGATTCCCCGAGTTAGCTTCGAGTTTGGTGCCTCTTTAGCTTCTCAGGGTTCGAGAGCTTTCTTGGAGGGGCTTTGTCTTTCTCGGGCGTGGTCGGTCGGACACCTCTTGGCGTCGCACGATCGTACTCGCCACATTCAACAGTCAGTGCGGATACTAGGCGCTGACACAAAAAGAAAATCGTAAAGAACCGAATCCGTCCACTTCTATAATCAAAAGAGAAACAGAGTATGTTTGACATCTTACCTTGGCCTAAATCGGCCACACAAAGCGTTGCAATGGCTCGCTGCGAAGTTAAGCTTCGGTGGACTCGGTAAGCGGGATGTGGCTGGGTGATCCCTCTAGGTCGGAGAAAGAAGTCCAGGACAAAGAGACGGGATCACTCCACTAGCGGACCACTTCCCTCCGGTAATCATCACGAAAACCCAAAAAAATGAAGCTCCGCTCGGACACGAGGCCTCTTCGACCATTTTGTGATTCTTCAAGCATCTCTCCTCCAGGCCCACTCTTGTTACGAGATAATGGGATTGCCTCCCCACTGGCCTCGACCACCCCATGCTCCTTACCGTTGAGCATCCTTGAATTCATGTTCTAATAGCTTTTTCTCTTCCGAGCTTTCTCTGCCTTCTTCGCAGCCTTCTTGTCGGGCTGCCTTCTTAGCCCTCGTGGCGTCTTGCTCAGCTTCTTTTTGGCTGCCCTTGTGGCCTTGTCCAGGTCGTCCAACGATCCAGACGGAGCAGAATTTCTTGGCTCCTCTAGTACCGGGTGACCCGAAAGCTGACTCTAGATAGGCAGGAAGGTCCTTGAACGATAGTGATTTCATCTTTTCTGGTCGGTTTCTTTGTTGAAGAAGGGCAGCTGAAGAAGGTTTCAATAAAAAATAGTTAGCCGACTTAAAACATTTCGGTTGGCTTTATGATTAAATGACAACAGGAAACTAAACCTTTTGTTCTCTCGCGAGTTTCTCTTCTGTAATCTTCGGCCAGGTGATGGCGCTGCTGATCGCCCGAAAATCTCTCGGAAACATTGTAGATGTCAACCCGATGTCTAGTACATGGGAAGATGCCTATTGCCTGCAAGACAAAACAAAACGGGTTAGCAAATCAGGTGGATGCGAATATTTAAACTAAACTGTTTCAGGTCGGGCATCTCTACCCATGACCTGTGCCCACTTCGTTCGAATTGGGATATCCCGATCAACAACGGAGAATTTGTTGATCAGTACGAAGAAATAGCGATCTCTCCAGTTGACCTCCTTCAATTTCTGACCACTAGTCCCGATATTAAACCGCGTCTTCATGCTTGTATAGTACGATCCACAGTTTCTTAGCTTTGTCTGGTTTGTCTAGTATTGTTCAACGTGTCGAAGGCGGCTCTCGGCTCAAAGGGATGTCGTGCTTGATCGACATCACCAACATACTGACGACCAGGCGGATCGTTGCATGGGTAAACTGACAGATCGGCATCTCCTTCCGATCGGCGAATTCCAGCAACAGCCTTGGGAGGGGAAATCACAAATGAAAGTCTTTGAAGAAGCATTCATAGGGGCACAACCATCCTTTGGGGGAATCTCATGGCCGCTCTGAAGGACTCGGGGACCATAAAAACCACTTCAGGGCCGATGTCACATTATTCTTTCAATGTCACCACGGACTCCATAGTCGACTTGGTCGGCATCACTCCCAGCAAGTTATCACAGATCAGCCTAATTTCCTTCTCTCCCCTTCGCCTCTTAAATTTTTTCACACGGGGGGTTCATATCGATGATGCCGAACTGGTTGACTTCATCTTCAATGATGATTGCGTTCAGCTCGTCCGAGATATCCATCTCGTTTGATCCACCCTCTCGTCTGATTCGTCCCGCAACTCAGGGATCAGAAATGGTTCCCTCGGTGATGCTTCTCTCCGCTCATCAGAACGGCCCGACCTGGTCGGCGTGAAGACGCTCGGCAGCATCGCCCTTTGGTTTTCCTCTCGGACCCGTTCCTGGTAGGCGCTCGGTCCAGGGCGGAAAGATATCACTCGCATCCGAAGACGGGCGATCTGACTCTGATCGGCAGACGGCAACCTCTTTGCCCGTTTGATCGGTTTCTAACATCTTGGGTCGGCTCGCGACATCTCAAGAAATTCCTCCATAGAGACGCCGATCTCATTAGCTTTCACTTGAGCCGACCTGTTCCTCTTTGATTCTGGTCGGTCCTCTCTGATACTTAAACTTTTGGTCATCGCGGATCGAGGCTTCAACGATGGATTTGGGCTGATCGGAGAAATCAAACGGCGAGAATCGAACAAAAAACGCGGCAGAGGTCTAATTGAAGAATTCTAAACAAAATAAAACGAAGAAACAGAGAAGAGAGAGAGAAGGGACCAAACCTGAGTTTGACAGAGTTTTCGCTAAAAATGCAGAAATGAAGAAATGAAAGCCGAGTCCCTCTTATTGATACAAAAGTCTGGACGGTTATCGAGAGTTATCATTGAGTTCGGCGACATTTCAGATTTCTTCTCATTTTATTTTAATCGGCCTCTTCGCCCTCTCTCTCCTAGCGTTTGACACGTGTCAGTCCTAGGTTTGCATGCGCAGACCTATGCCTAACCTATAATGCTTTTGGCGGGAGTTTTTTCGCGCTCACATTCACCATTTGACCCTCGACACCGCGCCAGTCTGAACTCGAGGAAAAAATTACATTTTTTATCCCAACTCTTTTTGCAGCTGACCAAAATCCATATCAAGCAACACACCTCTTGAAATTTGCCAAGTAACATATCCGCACTTGCCGAACTGGGGGGGGGGGGGGGGGGGGGGGGGGGGGGGACTTACTGTTAGAGATGAGATTCGTACCATCTATAAGAAACCCGATATGAATTCTGGTTGGTCCATCTTACAAGGTTTCATGTCGGCCAAATAAATGGAAATTTTCCATTTATCAAGTGAACTCAGGAAAAACAGAAGTTCAGTCTTATCGGCAAGAAGACTTTCCTTTTTCCGAACATACATAGAAGACCGACCTGATCGGTTATAAATAGGGGAAGTCCATCGACTTCTAAGATCATCCAAAAAAAATCCTCTCTCGAGACCTAGGGCAAACTTGCAATCTTGTTGTTCTAAGCTCTCGAATTACTTTCATACTATTTTAGGTCGGCAGTCTTTACTCCGACGACCTAAAACCTCTTGTACTCTCAAGCTTCGGTTATTTAACTTAATAAGATCTCTCTTTAAACCCATTAACTCCTGTTCGTTCTTCTATATACCGAATTTGAGTTTTCACATATAACATGCATGAAAATAATTGTGAAAACATATATAATACTTCAAGCTAAATATTTTTATGTTTATATCTTTAACAATTCATAATAATATATACAAAAATATGTTATTTTAGTCACAAACATCAATTAAAATAAAAAAAAGTCATAATGACAAATTTTCAAAATTATTATATATATATTATTAATATTCGGATTTACTATATAAGGAAATATGATATTTTACATTATGGTTTAATTTATATATAATAGATGACAAATATAGTATATAGCATTATTGTTTACTTTTTTGGTAAGATAATACCAATATTAATTATTTATTTTATTCATTAATGTTTCATTTATCATATACAGTATCAAATTTTCAGCAAGATTTGTTCATATGTGTTTTCTTAGTTTGTCGGATTTAAATCAATCAATTTAATTACGTTAAAGTTTTTTATAAATTGATAATATTGTGATTTCAATATTTTATTACCTTTATAGAATTATAAATGTATCAGTTTGGAATTTAAATAAATTATCTATTAATAATTAATTAAAAATTATATTTGCTTTAAAAAGTTAATTATATCTTTAAATATTTCACTTTTAAATTATAGATAAACCATAAAATTATTTCAATTTTAAGAAAAACAAACCATTATATATTTATATTTTAGTAAATTATCATAATTATATATTTCTATACAATTATTTTATGGTAATTATTAATTTATAATATTAAAAGAATCATATATATTTATATAGATTTCCTAAAAAATATTATCTTATCGATTTGTATCATATTTTGAACAAGTCTAATTAGGACTAGGAAAATTTATTAATTTATTTAACTAATAATATTTAATAGATAAGTAACAAACTATTTAAATAATAATATTTAATTATTTAAGAGTCAAAAGTAACTAAATAGGTACATATATATTGTATACCAAAATCTTAGACATTGGTGAAAATAATGAATTATTTCACCAAAGTTTTAACTGCGTCAGATATAAGTTCACATGGAGGATTTTCAATATTAAAAAGACATGCCGTTGAAATGTCTTCCTCTGCTGGTATTTTCATATTAATTTCTTAACCTAATAATCTCATATATGACTCGATTTGTGAAATTTTTATATGACTCTTTGCATTGAATTTTTTTAGGACATGTCTCAGCCAACACCGACTCAAGAAATAGTTGTTAAAGATCTTCACGGTTATGAATGGAGATTTAAGCACTCCTTTAGAGGTAATATATTTTTTTATTTATTTCAAACTCTGCGATTAATGATCTCCATTTAACTATAAACAATCAAGTAGGTACACCAAAAAGGCATACTTTTACAACTGGTTGGAGTGCGTTCGTGACAGCAAAAAAATTGGTTATGGGAGACTCTTTCATATTCCTTAGGTATATATAGTTTGTCGTTTTATATTCCTTTGTTTCTTTAAAAAACAAAATTGAAACTTTAACTACTTTCTTATTCAAGAGGAAAGAATGGGGAGTTACGAGTTGGAATACAAAGAGCAGCTTATCAACAAGACAATATAGTTTCATTGATAATTTCAAAACACAGAGTATGCACCATGGAATCATTGTTTCTGCAATGAATGCTATCACTACCAATTGCGTGTTCAATGTGTTCTGTAAGCCAAGATAATAAATAACACTTTTTTATTCTACTTAAAACATCATATGATTAATGTTTTCAACAAATATGCTTATATTTTTTTGTTCTTGATATAATTATATAAGGTCAAGCCAATTTGTCGTCAAATATAAGAAGTATATGGATGCAATGAATAACAAATTCAATGTAGAATCAAGTTTTACAATGAAGTTTGAGGGTGCTAATTTTACTAAAACAAGGTAAAACTTAAAAACCTATATTTTGTTATTTGTTTCCAAAATATGATTACGAATTTCTGTTTTTTGTTTTCATTGTTAAAGATACTCGGGGAAGATTATAATCAATACAAATTATTCCTCTCATTGGAAAGATTCTGACTGGCGAAGCTTAGAAGTAAGATTCTTTATACTTGAGTTTTTTATTACAATAATAGCATTCATTAACTCTCTTTTGTAGGTGAAATGGGATGTGGCTGCATCAATTCCAAGACCTACTAAGGTTTCCCCATGGGAAATCGAGGCTTTGGCACCTTCATCAAATATTATCCAATCACCTTTGCTAAAGAATAAACGACCACGTCATGTTGATGAAATTGGTAAGAGAACACTATTTAATAGGTTAAGTCCTCTTTGTGTAATCGTTCTCATATGTATATTCTAATTTATAGGTTTAGATATGCGGATTCCTACCCTGACTCAAGGCCAAGAAATTGGACAGTCAAGCAGGAACTCTCCAATGAGTATTTCTCAGTTTAGTAATTTTGATGCAACCGATTATTCCAAGATTTCGTCTGGCTGGGTAATGAACTACTCAGTTCCTACCATAACTAAGCCGAACAGTAATGACCAAATGGTTATGTCTGTGAATGAAAAGATAACCACTGATACAACAAGTGGTTACAAATTGTTTGGAGTTGATAAGATGAATCCACCAGAGACGAAAGATCTCCTTGGACAAATTGACTTATATCAAAAAGTTAAAATTTCTAGAATCTCCGATGAAGAAAAAATTGAACAAGTCCAAACTCCAGCATCATCAAAGATATCCAAAGCAAGCAAATCAATTCTAGTAGAAGTCGTATCAAGGTATTGAAAAAATCATCAATTTCTCATTCTTTACATATTACTTAGTTTCAAAAAAATTTATATTGTACAACTAGAGTATTAGAGAATCTGGGTATGATTAGAAAATTAAATACACAGAAAAAATGATTTCTTATATATTAGATATGTTTTTTTATTAGTAAAAAATAGAGTAAGACAATTTTGATTAGCCTTTATATTCTTAATATTGTTATTGAACAGGTTCGAATGCAAGGTGTAGCTATAGGAAGAGCTGTGGATTTAACTGTTCTTGATGGATATACCCAATTAATTAATGAACTAGAATCACTTTTGATCTCAAAGACGAGCTGCGTACGCGCAATCAGTGGGACATAGTTTTTGTAGATGATGAAGGAGATATCATGCTTGTTGGAGATGATCCATGGATGTAAGTTTTTATTCTTTTTATTTTTTCCCTCTCCTATATTTTAGAAAGAATTTAATGAGAATGTTTAGTTTTGTATGTAGTGAGTTTTGCAATATTGTGAAGAAAATATTCATACGCTCCAAAAAGGAAAGTCAAGATAATGAGATCGAAAAAACAAATTCTCTAAAGGTGGCTCAACACTGAAAACAACAACAAACAACAACAACTTTTTAATTTTAATTTGATTTTCCACCTCTTTGCTTTTATCTCAAAATAAATACTTTTCAGTGTTGTCATGTTTTTTCTATTTCGTTTATGTGAAAGTTATGTTGATAACTTAAATGTGTTTATGTTTTCTGAGTTTTGTTATGTTTAGTGTTTTCTTGATAAGAAAAGTTGTTTATTACAGAAACCAAAATGAAATACATAAGTTCATTGTCAACAGAAACAACCTTGGAAACATAAGCCCACAAGAGAGAAACTAGGCCCAAACAAGTAAAACTTACTAACAAAGACTAAATCACACAACAAAACAAGTAAGCCTGCAAACACCCAAACCAAATCTGAAAGGATCAAAGCAAATGATCAACAAAAGCAGAACAGCTATATAGCTTGCTCGGCCTCAGCAACAAGACTCCAAGCAAGAAAGACATCAATGAGGGAAGCTTCTTCCTTTGATGAAGAACTGAACACACACAAACCACTACCCCCTTGGCACATAGTTATTGGGAGATCTCGGGATGACGAGATCGATGTGAACATATTTCCTCCTCATTATTAGGAAAGTTAATATTAATGTGTATATTACCTTACTGTTAAATAAGTATAATTCCTATATTAAATATGTAAAGAACTTGCTAAATAAGTTATAAAATTTGTATAAATAAGCCTATTAGCTAATGAATAAAGATGAGAGAAACTATTATACTACAAAGGTTTCTTCCAAACTTATGATGGTATCAGAGCTAAGATCGGTTTGAGTTTTGTTATTTTCAGAGCAATAGTCACATACAAAAGACTTTGTTTGATCCTTGGCTGCCTACTGCTGCAGATTTATCTTTCTATTGGTTTTTCTTCTCTAACTATTGATTTCTTAAAAAACAAAAAGAGAGAGAGGATGACGTGATTGTCCAAACTTCTCAAGAAATTCAAGTTTTTCCTGCTAATATTTATTATTCTATTTTCTTGGTTACTACTATATCTTAAAAAAAAAGAAGGAAGAAGAAAAAAAAAGTTCTTATTTACTTCGTATGAGAACTACGTTGTTATTATTATTTCGTGACTTAGTACTACCAGGTTTCTTATGCTTGCGACTTGGATGCTATTGGTTATGATGATGACTCCAATGGATATATACTGATCCGGTGGTGATGATGATGTGATGAAGTTTATGTGGACTATGAACATGAATTAATTGATGGGTTCGTTCAGTTCACATGGTGATATGATGACGAGAAGATGGAGATACACAGCACTACGATCATGATGTATTTTCCACCGAATGAGAACCTTGTGGCGAGGTATAATGCCATTGATGACCCGACGGTTGGGTATAAACACCTTGAAGACGACCTGATGATTTGTCCAATCTCATACGTGTTACTATGTATGAGCTTGCGGGAGGATGTTGGGAGATCTCGGGATGATGAGATCGACGTGAACATATTTCCTCCTTATTATTAGGAAAGTTAACATTAATGTGTATATTGCCTTACTGTTAAATAGGTAGATTTCCTATATTAAATATGTAAAGAACTTGCTAAATAAGTTATAGAATTTGTATAAATAAGCCTATTAGCTAATGAATAAAGATGAGAGAAACTATTATACTACAAAGGTTTCCTCTAAGCTTATCAATAGTTAAGATTAAAACTAAATCAAAAGACATAGACAATATAGTGCAGCGAAGAAGAGGACCACCAGCCATCTAAGAGTAAAAACCAATCAACACCGAATCTTCTACAAAATGACACCCAATCCAATACCACTCCAGAAACCAACGAAGTAAAGCTGTGCCACTATACACCACCAATAGAAGAATATATTTGCAAAGGCGAATAAAGGACCTTAAACTGATGGGCTAGGAAAAGCTGCCCTGAAACCAACTTCTTCAACGAAAAGATGCCAGAGAAAAGAAGGAAACCCAGAAGATGCCATCATCGAAGCTGAACCGAAAGCTAGAGAAACCAAAGCCAAATCTCAAACAACAAAACTCCCAAGCTTTCAATTAAAATTCTAAATTAAAATTTACTGTTTAGTTTGTAAATCTTTTTCCATTCAAATCACGAAAATGGAAAAGATAACTTAGTTATACATAAAACAATATCACAAACCAAACAAAGAAAATCTGAGAACTTAGAAAGCAAGATCCACAAAAGTATTACCACATAAAAATGACAAAACTATAGGCATCAACTATAGCTAGACAATGCAAATACAAAAAATAAGGTTTTGAATGAAGATTCAGTTAACCGAAAGATATGTATAACTCGAAACGCTCTAGGGTTTTTCACCAAATATTCGATTTAGATAAATCTGACTATTGGCAGTATTAATAAATTAATTTAATATACTAAATTATTATTTTTTGAGGAAATGCTCTAAAATAATCAAGAATGAGATTTTGATGTGAAATGATACTGCATGAAAATAACTTCTATTTTATGGTTTATAAGTTATGAATACCATTTAAATTTTGTATTAAAGGGATGAAATAATAATGTAAGGTTTAACCATGTTAGAGAAGTGAAACTGCCATCAAGAATGACTGAAAAGAAGGTTCTAGAGAGTAGAACCATATTGTGATAATGGTGACGGATTGGGGTTCAATGCAGTAGGAGAGGAAGTAATGATCTATTAATGTAAAAAAAAATTTATGAAAGCAAATAGTGCATAATTTTTTGTTAGATTGACCACAAAGAAAACATAATGAAATGAGTCTATTTCGGATAGAAAGGATAACAAAGTCATCTATTAAAAGTTTTTTTTAAAAAAATACTAAAAGAATGTGATATATGAGACATAATGAAAGAGATTCTAGTGGAGAAGAAAAAAATAAAACCAAAACCTTGTTTTTGTATCTGCTCGATAAAAACGAATACAAAAGAGATTGGAAAAGGAAAAATAAAAAAGTGACAATTGACGTTACTATACTATATAAGATTTGTACTTTGTTGGATAGTTTGGTTTTTTTATATTTTTGTTTAATAAAAGAGAAGTATCGGAGAAGAAAACAAACTGAAGCTTTTGTTTTTATATTAGTTCAATTAAAAAAATCTAGTAGAAATAGAAAAAAAGAAAAAAGAAAAAATGTCGCATTTTAAATTCTAAGATAACATGTGACAGTATATCAGAGTTGTTTATGCAAAAAGCCTTACTATATTTTTTATTGTTAAAAACCAAAATTATATATGTCATTTTCTTAGATACCACATAATAGTATATCAGAGCTGCTTCTAGAAACAAAAAAAACTTACTTTATTCTGAGAAGAAAAAAAATTTAAACGTTGTTTTTGTGTTGTTCGATAAAAGAGTATATAGTAAAGATAAAAAAAAACAGAGAAAAAGTAACACATGACCTTACTATATTATATAAAATTTGTTTGAGTAATTTGATTTTCGTTTCTGTTTGTTGGATAAAAAATAATAATTTGGAGAAAAGGGAAAAAAAACTTAAGCAATGTTTTATGTTTCTTTGATAAAAGAGAATATAGTAAAGATAGAAAAAAGAAAGAGAAAAAGTAACACATGACCTTATTATATAAGATTTGTTTGAGTGATTTTGATTTTTGTTTCTGTTTGTTGGATAAAATAGAATAATTTGGAGAGAAAAAAAAAATTTGAGCTTTTTTGTGTGTTTCTTTGATAAAACATAACTAAATAGAAAAAAAAACTTACTTTATTCTGAGAAGAAAAAAACTTAAACGTTGTTTTGTGTTTGTTTGATAAAAGAAAATATAGTAAAGATAGAAAAAAAGGAGAAAAAGTAACACATGATCTTTCTCATTATATTATATAAGATTTATTTCAATGATTTGATTATTGTTTCTTTTTGTTGGAGAAAATAATTTAGAGAAAAAAAAAGCTTAACCTTTTTTTTGCATTTGTGTAGTAAAATATAATTAAATAGAAATAATTAAAAAAGAAAATAACATATATTAATTTCTTAGATGCTACGTTTCAGTATATCAGAACTGTTTCTGAAAAATAATCTTATGTTATTAGAATAGATATATTTAAATTTATACACATAAAATTATTGTAATGATTTAATTTAAAATTTTAATTAAACATTAAAAAATTATTTCTCGTAATTTATTTCTTAATATGTACAAAATCTTCCGTAAACAACCATCTGAAAGTCATTTGAAAGTTTGATTCTCTTGCAAAGTCCCATTTGTTCTGAGTGCTCCTTGAAAGAACATATTATGCTAAGTTGAGACGTTTGAAATCATTTATAGTTGATTCTTGTTTGTCGTTTGCTTTCTGAGATCTTATGGATGATTAGAAGAATGAACTTGTTTCCTTTTTATTACTTGAAACGAAAAAATGAGAAAGAACAAATAAGCAGAATCTGTGATTATGTTCACGAGATCAAAGTTTCAAAACTCTGCTCATGAGTTACTGTTTTGACTTATCTTCAAGACCTTTTGGATTCTTACAATGTTATTTTTCTAATGATTTTGGAACGAATCCTAAACTCGTTGAAGAATCACACATTCCTAAGTTACTTTACTTGCAAGCTATTATGAAAGAGACTCTTAGGCTTCATCCTTCACTTCCTCTACTTGTGCCTCACCGGAAGAGCGAAGCCTTGGTGGTTTCGGATTACACGGTTCTGAAATATTTATAGAGATCCTAAGAATTGGGAGGATCCAAATGAATTTAAGCCTGAGAGGTTTCTTGATAGCTCGTTTGATTTCAATGGGAATGATTTTAAGTATTTACCGTTTGGGTCTGGTTGTAGGAATTTTTGCGGTGATTAACATGGCCAAGAGTATGGTTCTATACAATTAGGCTTTACTTCTGCATTCTTTTAAATTGGGAAGCTCCTAGAGGAGAGAGATTTGAAGTTGAGGAAAAGTTTGATCTTGTTCTCAAGTTGAACAAACCACTTAGGCCTGAGAAAAAAAACCTGGACTGAAAACCCAAACCAGAACAGATCTGAAATAACCGGTTTGAATCGGGTTTGGTTATTAGATATTTATCCAACATTTCAAAATTGTGGGTATCGGTTTAGATTCGGTTCCTACCCAACAATGTCAAAATGACCATATGAGGTGGGAAAAGGCACCACGGCTAGTAGTAATAAAAAAAAAAAACCACACGCCTAACTGTTCTAAAGCTTCCTTGGGTAAAGGAACTACGCTAAACTTCTCAGAGTGCATATCAAATGCCATGAGTACATCTTCGTGGTTGCTCTTAAGGGTGGCTATATCAGCTTATGTTTTTTTAACCATAACTTTTTCACTTATATTTGAAGTTTTTGTGAATCTATTGGAGTTTTTCAATCATAGAAATGAAATTCCTATAATTGAAAATCCTCCGCAGAGCTGTGCATGAGCTGTGCAAAAGGCTTTTATAAATAAATTCCGGGAAATATGTGAATAATAACACTTTCAATTTCATATCTATTTTTCTCTCTCAAGACCTCTCCACTAGTAAAAAAAAAAAAAAAAGGACCTCTCCACCTTTCAATTCCTATAGCCATTTCGATTTTCCTATATCTTGTTCTTTTGTAGATTTGCAGAACTGTATACTAGAACTTAAAATTGTTAATTATAGATAAAGTCAATTCCCTATATTTTATAATTTCTAGACTTCTCGTCAAATTCACTTGAGCCGACTGCTTATGTTGTAATTCTAACACTAGGTAAAATAAATGGCAACACCAATTTCTATTTTTATATACAATTATGCTAAACCATATTTGGTGTTTTGTCTATGTATAGATTGTGAAACAAACCAACATATATTTTTTGGACAGAACAACCTTAATCACGAATAAATACTTACTATGCAATTTTCGCAGACTAAAAATCTTGAACAACATTAGAAAGAAAAAGCAAAATGAGTCATCATATACCAGTATTTGGTTATCTTTCATTCTTTTTACAAGACACTAGACGAATCCAGAAGAATAAGCGTACGTGTGGAACCAAATTTTTTGTGTATCGTCTGTTATATCTTGAAATCTGTGGAGCTACAAAATGATCGATTATCTGAAAAATGTAGGTACACTTAGGTCCTCACAAATTATCTGTCCATGATATTATCTTATTCAATAGCTGCCAATTCTCTCGCTCAAGGAGCACTACCATGTCAAGACGTAGAATATGCAAGCCAAAGATTTGATGAAGGATATATTTTTATGGGTTATACCCACAGTAGCGACTTGAACATCTCCTTAAACACATACTAAGGAGATATTGACATCTTTAACAAATAAACATATTAAATTGCTGAACGTTTAGAAACTGATAGTAGTAACTAATAATACATGTCTGACGCTATTGAACCAAACGAACTAAGATCACCAGGAAACATGTTTTCTTCCTCTCACAAACTTGACAAAGCAAGACCTTAAGTTCTACTAAAGATATGCAAACAACAAATTGGTGCTATTCCAAATAGATAAAGTGATGAATAAATGAAGCAAGAGCAGAAAGAAACCTTACCAAACCGTGGAGAGAATTGTTGAGGTTCTCAAATTCAACAATTCGTTCTTAGCCCAATGCGATCATCATTCGACCATTTGAGAGACTCATTAAAGCTTTGTGAGACTCGTGACCAAAAAAATTAATAACAGAACGACATTTCATATGGATGACTAGCATTTTGAGAAATTTTATGTGTGTGTGATTTTATTTTCCACCATTACAATCGATCGGTTTTTCTTATAATTAAAACAAAAAGAGGAGCAAGTCGTAAAAAAAAAATATTAAAACAACAAGAGGAGCTAAGTCGTAAAAGTAATCTCTTCCACCATTACAATCGATCGGTTTTCTTATGATCTTCAATATTAAAGGCCCTTCGCCATATTGCTTTAGCTTCACATGTAGCCTAAAGCATTCTTCGGTGGTCTAATCCAAAGATTCTCAAGAGGACACAAATCCTCCTGTTCTTGCCACTGCTTACGCGGATAGTACCTCTCTTCATCAAACGAATACGATACACAGCGCTTGCAATTGAAACGAAGCCTTGGGAAGTAAACACTATTCCTCATCCATGGGAGGTTAACTCTCACCTCGGAAGAATAAAGACTCGTGAAGATTGTTAAGCCATCAAGCGTAGCGCTATTGATCTGTTTCCATTTGTAAGACTCTAGTGGAAGCTTATAAACAACTGGTTTCTCACCTCCGCATGTAAACATTTTAAACAACACTCCCTTACGCGCCGCCAAGAAAAATCTTTTCTTCTTCCGCTCATACCGATAGCTAAATCTACCTGACATGTAAGGACACGGAGGTGAAGTAGTATAACTAAAAATCCATTCTCGAGAAGACGGTTCAAAGAAATATAATCTTCCTTTATCGTCAAGGCAATAAAAGCGACGGTTTGCATAGACAACATGGTTGTGCTTAAGTGAAACACCATACTGAAGATTGGACTGTAAATCCTCAGTAATCCACTCGGTTGCTCCGGGATGGCAAGTGCTCGTAGTAAACGTACCATGCCGAACATACTTATACGCTAGCAGAACACAAGTACCTGATGTGGGTGCACAGGAGAAAGCGATTGCATCATATGATAACTCAAGCTTTGGTAAGTTTATGAGTTTACGAGTAAACGGATTGAAGAAGAAAAGTTGGTGTGAAACGGTTTTGCGCATAAGTAACCATCCGTCTCTTGAAACACACCGTGGATTTGGCTAGCTCCGGTAGATTCAGTGTGTACATCTTCTGTTGCAAAGGATCATAGAGTTCGAACAAGTTGCCACGTTTAGGTAAGTACATAAGCCAAGGAGGCTTATCCACCAACCGAACATAAAGACCGGCTTCACGCCATGTTTTGCAGACAGCGGAGGCGCGAATATTATCTTTTAAGACAAGTTGAGATATTATTACTTCCAAGAGGCATAATGGAAGGTCAACAAAACTTGGCTTGCTCTCGATGAAACCGTTTCCTTTAGCATCTACGTTTGACCTGTGAAAAAAAAAAATTAGATCACCAAGTGAAGTTGTGATTTGATTTTTTGACGAGTCATAAGACATCAAATTACACAAATCTTTCAGGTCCTATAAATACTGATAGTTTTCAGAGTGATAAAACAAAATGACACTCTGAGAGGAAAGATTACATAATATCTTCTGTAAAATCTTACAACAATCAAGTCATGTTCTTTAATGCGTAACATAAAAACCCAAGAACATTTCAGGTTCTATAAAATCTACACTGAGATTGAAGATTGCATAAAACAAATGTTGTATATAAAATCGTACAACGTTCTAGTCATTGTAGTAAATACCTCTAATGCATCACTTATGAACCCTAGAACATTTCAGATTCTTTTAAATCTGATAAATTCCAGATAAAATTAGACTCGTATTTAAACAAATTTCACGAAACCCCTCGCTCTTACTCCTTAAATCCACTTAATATTCAAATATCCTGAAGATTATAATCTTCAAAAACCGCTTAAAAGGAGCCCTAGAAGATACAGAAGAATGAAACTTACAAGTAAAGCTTTCCCTTCCGGCCAGACATAGTGATAAACGACGATTACGAGAGAGACGAAGGAATTGAAGATTGGTAGCACGAGCCATATATTAAAATTTGCTTTAAGAAAAAAAACAAAATGGCTTATAGAAGAATGGCTAAGTCCCCTCGTAGCCCTTTATATATTACTTCCAAAACCCTTATCAGTGCGAGTTACAGATGACATGGCGGGTATTGTGAGTAATTATTGACAAATAAAGAGGATAGAATCTTTGACCAAAAAAAAACAGGATAGAATCTGGGAGTTTTCAATACAAAATGGCTGAATTTTGTAACGACGAAATTATGAACACAAAGGTTCCAGCGCTTCCGTTTCCAAAATCAAATATATATATGGATATGTGTATTAGAGATCCCGATCTAAATATTTGATTCGGGTTACTATATTTTATACCTCACATATTCGCAATGTATTATGATTTGATCTTTAATTAATTTAAGATCTATTAGTACAGTAGAACCTCTATAAATTAATACTCGATAAATTAATAATCACTATAAATTAATAATTTTTGCCGGTCCCAAGCCGGGCCAGTGTAAAAATTAATAAATTTTGATAAGATAATAAGATAATATTTTTTTTTGAAACTCCAATATAAAAATATAGTCCAAATAATTATATAAATTAATAAGTGTACATTTAAGCATATATAAATAATATAATGTAGTAAAATATAATTATATTATTGTTTCAAGTTTATAAAAATTGTTTGACTTATTTTTTAAATTCACTGATATGATATTTTCTGAATAAATTTTTCAATGTTGACAATATTTTTTTATTTTTTTACAAATATTTTGAATTTTGAACCGAAATATCTCTCTATAAATTAATAAAATATTAATTTCTCGATAAATTAATAATTATTAATTTATCAATTAATTAATAACTCTATAAATTAATAAATTTTTGCAGTCCCAACATTATTAATTTATAGAGGTTTTACTGTATATATCAAAACTATTGCTCATATATATATTACTAGATTAGGACAAGCATATATATATATATTGTGATAATTCAAATTCGGTCTAAAGAATGAACAAGAGTTAATAGGTTTAAAGAGATGCATTTTATTAAGAGTAGCCGAAACTCGAAAGTACACAAAGGTTTTAGGTCGTCGGAATAAGACGGCCGACCCAAAAAGAGTAATGAAAGTAGACTCAAGAGCTTAAAATAACAAAATAGTTAGTTTGCCCTAAGTCTCGAGAGATGATTATGAATGACTTGAGAAGTTAATGGCTTCTATATTTATACCCGATCAGGTCGGTCTTTTAGAAAATAACTTCTTCCCATTCGAGATAGGAAAACTTCCTTGCCGATAAGGCTAATCTTCCGTCTTTTCCATTTATCTAGCCGACCTAAATATTCTTTGGAGTTCTTGAAATGGGCAGATCTCAATGGATGTCGGGCTTTTAGAGTAGGTATAAATCTCATCTCTAACATACATGAGTTTTAAATAACATATTTATAAAGTCATAAAATTAATTTGAAAACAAAATCGGATAATTTATATAGAAAAAATAAAATAAATTAAAAATAATAAAACAAACCTTCAAAAATAAAATAAGTTTATGAGTAATATTTTGTTTTTTCTATTAAGCTTAGTCTTTACCTTTTTAAAAATAAATTTCTTCTCTTAAATGAAATATATAACTTTTTATTATTTTAAATTTATTATATTTTCTTTTAGATATTGTAGTAGTTATTTATTATATCCTTTTTCTAAATAAGTGTTATATTTCCTAAATTTCCTAGAATAAGAACCATTTATAATAACAAATTTTTAAATCCATTAAAATATTTTTTTTTTGAAAAAATAGAAAACAAAATCAAATGAAAAAGTGTATGAAAAAACACAAAATCAAAATGTAGAAGTTATTTATTTTAATTTTCATTCGCTTTCAATTAAATATTCAAAATACAGAATCTGTTGCAAGTCCTAAGCAACATTAGCTTTATTTTTCATTTAGTTTAACACTTTATCAAATATTTTTACACTAAAAGTTTAACAATTTTTGAAAAAAATAGAAAACAAAATCAAATGAAAAAAATGTATGAAAAACACAAAATCAAAATCTAAAAGTTATTTATTATAATTCTTATTCGTTTTCAATTAAAATATTCAAAACACAGAATCTGTTGCACGTCCTAAGCAGTATTAACTTTATTTTTTTTTAGTTTAACACTTTATCAATCTTTTTTTTGTATTTTATTGTGTTAAAAACATAAGTGTGCAATTTGAGTCTTTCAAATATGTTAACTCTCTCCAAACAAACAAAATTTTTCTTTCTCTTCACATTCATCCTCTCGTATATGATTTCTCTTCGTTCGAGAAAAGCTATGGTTCTTAAAACTCGCGTCAACTGATTTTCTACATGACTTTTGTTAATCCTTCTCCTCATTGAGCTTATTATCGTCTAATATCATATCATTAGCATCTAATTTTTTTAATCCTACGTTGTAAATTTGCATGTAATTATTGATACCAAAAACACTTTAGATGAATATAATTTTCAGCAAACGGATTATAAAGGATAAAAATTTGGAATACTGAACAAACGAATCATAATGGTTAAAAATTTGGAATAATATATCATTTTATTTATTTTTAGTTTTCTTAAAAAAATTTAATCACAACACATATCAAAATCTGAATTGAAAAATTCGCCACGTGTCACGATCATATTAGTTACTAACTTTATAGAATAAGATATGTAGCCAAAAAAAAAAATTAAATTATTTTGTTAACAAATAATATCAATAAATTATATCTGATATTAATAAAATTCAAATTAATTTAATTTCAAAATCATTTCAAAATCTTTCAAAATATCTTATAATAATTACCACAAATATATATGGCATGAATAACTAATATAATTATATATATTATATTGTAAATTAAATATATTATATTATAATCAATTTTTTTCTCTATACAATTAAAAGAAAATTACTACTTTAAAATGTCTATAAGCTAATATGATATTTATTAAATGTGATAATTTATATTCAATGATGAATATATAATTATTATTTTTTGGTTACATATATATATATATATATACTATGAAAAAAAATATTATGTAAATAATTTTTTTTCTGGTTTGTTAATGATTTTTTTTCCGGAAATCATGGGTTTGCAGATTTGAGAAATACAAATTTGTAGATTTTATGGGTTTTATAAGTTTTAGCGGGTTTTATAAGTTTTAGCGGAAAATATACTTTTACGAGAAAATGCCGGTTTGACAAGAAATGTGCTTTTGTAGATTTAGCAGAAATACTTGATTTTAGAAATCTGGTCGTAAATCATGATTTTGCAGATTTTATGAGGTTTACGAGAAAACACGTGTTTACAAAATGCAAATAAAGCAATTTTGTGAATTTTATGGATTTTACAGGTTTTAGCGAGGAAATATAGTCACACAGAAAAATGCGGGTTTGTGGGTTTGGAAACTCGATTTTGCAAGTTGGCAGAAACACATGAGTTTAGAAATTTGGTCGTAAAACATGATTTTACGAATTTTACAATTTTACAAAAAATATGGGTTTGTGATTTGGCCAGAAACGTGAATTTGCGGATTTAATGAGGTTTACATGTTTTGGCGGGCTTTATAGGTTTTGATGGAAAATATAGGTTTGCGGGTTTGATAAGAAACGCAATCTGAAGGTTTGACAAAGACACGTATTTTTAGAAATTTAGCCATAGAATACGGTTTTATGGTGTTGGAGAAAACATAAATTTTGGTTTTGTTAAAAAATGGGGGTTTACAGTCTTGGAAGGAAAATACGGTTTGATGGAAAATGCTATTTTTTACAGTTTCTACGGAAATTCCTGATTTTTGTATAACAACATGATTTTAGTAATTTTTGATTTTGTTTAAAAATGTGGGTTTATAGTTTTGGCAGGAAAATATTATTTGACAGAAATGCTATTTTTACAGTTTCTATGGGAATTTCTAATTTTGGTACAACAATGTGATTTTTGTATTTTGCAGGAAAATGAGGTTTTTTCGATAGAAAACTCTGATTTTATTGTTTTGACAAAGAAAAATTTGATTTTATGGTTAAAATTAAAAGGTTTTTTTGGTCTTTTAATTTTTGAGATTCAAATGCTGCATCCAAAATTTATATTTTAGCATTTTAAATATTCACATTTTGAGATATTATAGATTTTGTATCCAGATATTTAAAAGAACAATATTTGAACATTTACATCCAAATAAGTATCTGAATGCAAAAAAAAAAACAAAACCTAAGTAAATATAAAATCTCTCTTGCATTATAAAACATAATATTTTGAAAATATTTGTTACAAAATTTAACCGAAAATTCGCTAATCAAAATATTTATTTTTTAGAAAATCAAGCTTAAATAATTTCAAGAACATAAAATCATAATGTAAAAATAGTTTCTATGATCTAATAAAAAAATGGTTTGGGCCACAATTTTGGATATAATAATATAAGCCAATTTTTTTGAACAAAAGTTTAATATAAACTGATTTTTGGTGTGGCTTAAAAATATTTTATGAAAAGAAACCCGCACAAATGCACTGATCCAAAATCTAGTGTCTCAGTTATACAGATAAAAATTATCGTAACTAATTGTTTTTTCAACAAAAAATTATCATCTATACTATTAAAAGAGAATCATTCTTGATAAATATTCAAAAGCTACTATGGTATTTGCAATATATGCCATTGCATTTACTAGACAATTTTATTAATTCATTAAAGGTAATTTAGTCATATCATTAAACTACTAAAAATATATTAAATTAAATTAAATTAAATTAGTTTATTAACAGATAATAACAATAAATTATATCTGATATTAATAAAATTCAAATTAATTTAATTTCGAAATTCTTTCAAAATCTTTCATAATATCTTAACATAATTACCACAAATATATATGGCATGAATAACTAATATAATTATATATATTATATTATAAATTAAATATATATTATATTATAATTAATTTTCTTCTCTATACAAGTAAAAGAAAAGCACTAATTTAAAATGTCTAAAAGCTAATATGATATTTATTAAATGTGACAATTTATAGTCAATGATGAATATGTAATTATTATTTTTTGGTTTATATATATACATGCTTTTAAAAAAGTATTAAATAATCTTTTTCTGGTTTGTTAATGATTTTTTTTTTACGGAAATCATGGGTTTGCAGATTTGACAAATACAAATTTCTAGATTTTATGGGTTTTACAAGTTTTAGCGGGTTTTATAATTTTTAGCAGAAAATATACTTTTACGAGAAAATACCGGTTTGACAAGAAATATGCTTTTGTAGATATAGCATAAACACACGATTTTAGAAATTTGGTCGTAAATTATGATTTTGAAGATTTAATGGGGTTTACGGAAAAACACGAGTTTACGGAATGTGAATAACGTAATTTTTGCAGATTTTATGGGTTTTTACAGATTTTAGTAAAAAATGTAGTCATACGGGAAAATACGGGTTTGTGGATTTGGAAACTCAATTTTGCAGGTTTGGCAGAGACACATGAGTTTAGAAATTTGGTCGTAAAACATGATTTTATGGATTTTACAATTTTACAGAAAATATGGGTGTGTGGATTTGGCCAGAAACGTGACTTTGCGGATTTTACGACGTTTACATGTTTTGGCGAGCATTATAGGTTTTGATGGAAAAATGTGGGTTTATGGATTTTTTTGAAAATGTAGGTTTGCGAGTTTGATGAGAAACGCAATTTTGCAGGTTTGACAAAAACACGTAATTTTAAAATTTGGCCACCATATTCATGGAGTTGGGGGAAAACATAAATTTTGTTTTTTTTAAAAAATGTGAGTTTACAGTTTTGGAAAAAAAATACAGTTTGATGGAAAATGTTATTTTTACAGTTTCTATATAAATTTCCGGTTTTGGGACAACAACATAATTTTAGTAATTTTTGGTTTTTTTTAAAAAAATATTTGTTTACAGTTTTGGCAGAAAAATACTGTTTGATGGAAAATGCTATTTTTACATCTTCTACGAGAATTCCCTATTTTTGTACAAAAAAGTGATTTTAGTATTTTGCGGGAAAATGCGGTTTTTTATTTTTTATAGAAAACTCTGATTGTATGGTTTTGACAAAAAAAAAAACTTGATTTTGTGGTTTAAATTAGAAGGTGTTTTGGTCTTTTAATTTTTGAGATTCAAATGCTGCATCCAAACTCTATTTTTGGCATTTTAAATATTCAAATTTTAAGATATTATAGATTTTGTATCCAGGTATTTTAAAGAAAAATATTTGAATATTTACATCGAAATAAGTACATATCTGAATGCAAAAACAAACAAAGCCTAAGTAAATATTGAAATCTTAATTACAATTAAATAAAATCTCTCTTGCATTATAAAACATGATATTTTGAAAATATTTGTTACAAAATTTAAACGAAAATCCACTAATCAAAATATTTTTTTTAATATATAAAATCAAGTCTAAATAATTCTAAGAACATAAAATAATAAAACCATAATGTAAAAATAGTTTATATAATCTAATAAAAAAATTCTGTTTGGGCCATAATTTTAGAATTAATAATATAAACTGTTTTTTTAACAAAATATTAATATAAATCATTTTTTGGTGTGGCCCAAAAATATTTTATGAAAAGAAACCCGCGCAGATCCAAAATCTAGTAATTAGTTATGAGGAAAACTCAGTGATCTTTTTTTGTATAGAGGGGTATGATTATAAAGTTTAGCTGTACTTAAAATTTTGGTTACTGAAGTGAAATGTTTGATTCATCAATTCTTGGACCACCTTAAGCTGACAAGAATGCTGCAAGCGAACTAGCAGAAACTGGCTTGGTCGGAATCGTCTTTATCACAATCGCTCCAATGTTTTGTTAAAATTGAATATATTTTTTAACCTTTTACGAGTGTTCATATGCATATGATATGAACCGTATCCATGAGAAGTCAGAAATTGTTTTTGTTCGATTCAATGGCTTTGTATGTTAATGTATTTATTTTTTCAATTACAATTTTGAATTTTTGTGGAGGCTTCAGTATTTTTTCCGTCGATCTTTGATGTCTTTTTCTTTTACAACGTAACGTATTCTAATCTCAAATTAATAAAGAAACATCTTATTTACTAATCTACAATTTAGTATATGTAATTTATCATCGTGCACTTGAATACCCTTGACGTTAATTTTCGTCTAAATGATATAAATAATCATATAATTAACAACGAGAAAAGATGCTTACAGTTGTAGCCCCGTAATAAAAATGGTAGAATTAGATATATATGTTGGTTGTAATTTTAGATTTGCTGTTAGAGGGGAAATGAACACATTTTCTAAAAGATTTTTTCTAGCAATAACCTAAACTCATTAGGATTATGAAGACCACAGCGATCTAGCTCGAACTAAAGGAAATATCCTAATAATAACTATCAAAGACCGGAAACATCGGATCAACTGGAAGGATAAAAGAGAATTTTCATATTTCTCGGAGAATAAGGAAGATTTCCATATCCCAAATATAAAAATATTTACCAAAGGCAAAAAGGAAAAGGGAGTTCGAAGCAACCGACCTCCTATCCCTATAAATAAAGAGGATCTCAAAGCTAAGCAGGACAACTCATACGTTCTAGAGAGCAGCATAGCAAAAAACCAGAGACTCCAACGCTTTCTAGTTTACTTCGCAAACACCTTTTCACTTCGGCATAACCTCTCGGTTATACCTTTCTTTGTAATCACTTCGCTTACTTGCTATTAATAAAAAGATCTTATTCTCCAAAACCCACAACTGTTAATCAAACCCTAGTGGTGATTTTCTGGTTCAAGAGTTGGCGCCGTATGTGGGGACTAGGAGAATAAATTCTTGAAAACTAGCGAAGAAGAGCCGAAGCGATGAGTCTCCTGATCGACAACAGCGATCTCATCCACAACGACGATGACACCACTCACACCGAGACACCTGCCCTCGGCGAACACGTCAACTCGACTACCCGCGAATCCACCCATGGGAGCGCCCCCAGCTCCTATCCTCGCCTTCGACCTTGCAGCAGCGGCAATTCAGGCTGCTCCCCCTTACACTAAACCTGGTGTCCAAACTAGACACCCTTCAGGCCCAGCAAGCCAAGTACGACGAGCAACTCAGCGCCTTCACAGCTGCAACCACCGCAAGATCAGAACCGATCGGGCGGCGTCTATACTTCGAGACACCAGAGCAAGACAACACCAGGGCCGCGACATCAGCCGACGAGGAACCATCAGGTGAAATGGATTTCGAGATCGCAAGGTTACACCAGCGAATCAACGCAATCGGATCCCAAGTCCACCGAGCCACCAGCTCGGCACCCCGAGATCTCAGCCATTCTCTCAAATGTCGAACGCAATCTGTTTGCCCTACAGATCACCGACGTACGACTTGGCGAGGCGATAAAACTGAATCTCCCATACTACAATGGGATGGAGGACCCCAATCTATGGCTGACCGGATTCAACGTCGCCATGAAGAGGCAGCGTTTCGAGACCGATCTCAAACGCGAAGCTAACCACTGCCAAACCTTCGTAGAACACCTCAACAAGGACGCTCTTAGTGGTTTTCAAACCTACCTCCGGCATCGATCAAATCCTTCAAGGATCTGACCCACGCCTTCATAAAACATTACTCTATGTTCATCACGAAGAGGACGGTCAACCTATTTACTCTAGTGCAGGAACGCGACCAACCACTCCTCGATTTTATTGAAAAATTCAAAACGTCGCCGCAGCTTACAGCCAAATCCCACAAGCCTTAGCCATCAAGGCACTTATGAACGGCTTGTGGTTCGAGTCTTCTTCAAGGAAGATCTGCAGAAACACCCGAAGGAAACTATAGAGGACGCGCTCCATCGGGCCCAGACCTTCATACGGATGGAGGATCAACGTTCTATGCCAAGAAACACGGCATGGACATGGCAAGCACTTCGAAAAAGAAGGAGCCCGCAAGCAAAAGCAAGCCATCCTCTCACGCCGTTGTAACAACTGGAGAGAAACCCTGGAATTAGTGGACCTTAGGAGATCCCCCGAGGAACACGAGCAATAGGGACGATAATCACGACCTCTACTGCTCTTCTCACGGCCGAACAGGACATGCTACCTCGGCTTGTCGACATCTCCAGAACACGTTGTATGAAAAAATACAAAGAAGGCAAAATCAGCGTTGGTGGCGATCGATCCTAGAGCAAAAGCTCCTATTCACGCAGTTCCAACTCTAGGGACTCACATCAAAACACCTCCAGCAGGGATCACAGAGATCCAGGGAAAAGCAGCAGCCGAGGCGGTTCCGGAGGAAGGCGCCAAAGTCGTTCGCCAGAGAAAAAGCGCGAAGAAAAGGAAAAGGAAAAAGGAGCAGAGCGCCAAAACGATGAAAGCGAGCACGACAACCCGCCACCCTCGACGAAGCGATGGATTAACAGGATCATGGGAAGACTCCCCGACTACGATGATTCGGTTCACGCCATTAAAGAATATGGCCGCAAAGTAATCTCTTCGCGAAAAATTCCCTCGTTCGGTGGACTACCACCCCACGATCACATTTACATCGAAAGACATGCACGAGTTACACACCCCGTACAACGATCCGCTAGTGGTCGAGCTACACATCCACTACAGCGAAGTGGCTAAAATACTGGTGGATACCGGTAGCACTGTCAACATCATCTTTAAGGATACGTTGATCAAGATGGGACTCCAGGACAAAGACATCAAGGCAGCACCGAAGCCTCTAACCAGCTTTGCCAGCGAGTCTTTCTTCAGCCTCGGCACCATACGACTCACAATCTACGTCGGCGTACTGACAAAAATTGTCAAATTTATTGTCATGGATAAACCAGCAATCTACATTGCCATACTTGGCACACCTTGGATCTACGAGATGAAAGCTATCGTGTCGACTTATCATCAATGCATGAAGTTCGCCACCTCGGCCGGAGTTATTACGCTTCACGGGAATCAGCAGATGACAAGGTCTTGCTTTATCAGCGAACGCAATGTACTACTCTCCGCAGCAAAAGCCCTAAAAGATGCTAAATAGGCAAAGAAGATTCAACGACGAATCTACTATGATACTTAGTTTTTTCCTTTTCAATAAAACCGGGTTTGGCCCTTGAGTGATACCACTCATTCAATAATTGTAATGAACTACGAACAGCTTGATCCCAATTTAGGTACATAGGCAACCTCCGGATGCAGCTGTAAATCTAATAAAAATTTTATCCCAGAAAACCAGCTCGGCGTGTAGAGTCATATTTTGTTATGCGAATGCATCTTGCTGAATCGATGTTCTGGCCAAACATTCGATTCGAGAAAGCAAACATAACAAATAAAAGAAAAACAGTGGCTGATCACCACTCCTTTGATACTTCGGTTCAATTTAATTACTTCCGAAGTGGATAAGAAGAAAACCGAGGACAATACTCGCACGACTCTCGATCATACCTTTCAGGCCAAAGTGAATCCTGAAAATTTGATATTCGATCTTGATGGTCGTTTGGTATAAGACGAGCAAAAGAATCTCGCTTCCAGTTCCGAACTAAAAGTTCAGCGCATAATAAAACTTCGCAAATATGAAAGACAAGTCTTATTCTTAAAAGCAAATTCATTATAAATCTAAAATTCAAGGTTATTACAAAAGTAAAGGGTAAAAAAAAAGAAGAATAAATAGACGGCCTAATACTCGTCTTCTCCTAGCTCACTTCCATAGGTTGTCAATCTCTGATCTGCTCGAAAGATTAAGGTCTTCACTCGTATTGACTATCTCATCGATACCATCACTGGTCGCCTTCCACTTGAAAAAATTCCTTCTCAAAAGACGGAAGGGTCCCGACAGGAAGTTCCCACCTTTTGTCCAGCATCTTCTTCGGAAACGCCACCATATGGCTACTTTTCTCCATGCGGACAAGGGCTGCTTCCACCTCTTCGCATTGAATCAGCGAAGCCTGAATCCGATCTAACCGCGGCTTAAACCAAGCTATCATACTATCAAAGATTCTGTCGGCAGCACCTTGAGCGACCTCCTCGCAAGACTCTTGAAGCTTTTCCTTCTCGGCGAGGAATCTCTGCAAGTTCTCCTTGTTCTGCTTCTCGAGCAACTCGTTTTGCGCACAAAAGGCGGCCACCTGTTTTCGAAGCCGAGAAGCTTCGGCCACATTGCCCTCGAAGGCTTCAATGGTACCTTCAAGCTGGGAACATATTTCCTTGAGAAGCCGATTCTCTTCCTCTGCTTTTTGAGCTCCTTGATCTCAGTACAAGCGGCGTTCAGCATCATCACCTCTTCGCAGAAATTGTCGTCATACGCCGCGAATGCGGACATGTACGTTCCCAAACCCTGCATCGCGACTTATTATCAGAAAACACGCAATAAAAGGGGCACAAACGCAATCACAACCAAAGGATAAACAAAAAATACGAGCTATCATTTGACTCGCTGAAGATATCGAATACGCCAGCTTCAACTCGCGAAGTGGCTTACCCCATCGCGGCTTCTTCCTGCACTTCCAGATTAAGTCCGTGGCAAACTTGCGGTTAAGCATCGCCGGGGTGGTCTCATCCCATCTCGCGCAAAAATGGTGAGGATTGTAATCGAAAGACTCCTCCTCTTGCTTGGGCTCGGTCGGAGCACTCAGATTGGCACCATCAGTACCCGAGGCCTTTTGAGAAGGAAAAACTTCCTCAGGAGCGCTAGGATCAGCATCGTCGGTTTCCAGAGCGACTTCGGAAGGAATCGGCCCTTCAGAATGAGCCGTAGCAGGCCCCTCGGTCCTCTCCCGACCTGCATCTTTCGTGTCCTGAACATCGGGACTATCCACTCTGGACGGCGAAGAAACACCGGTCTGAGGCACCGAAGGAATAGCAACTTGGGGTGGGGAGGAAACAACATCGCAACGGCTCCCGACAGCGTCGGAAGCAACCCCATCACCACCATCCACGACTCGAGAGGTGGGGGTTTGGGATGCTTCACCCCGAGAACCCCTCCCAGCTTTCTTAGTTTGTGCCTGCCTTAATCTCTCCAGCGCCGCTGCCCTGGAGAAACTTTGAAAAAAAAACAATAACAATGTATCGTCAAAAGATCTCCTCGGCATGATAAAGTAACACGCAAAGCCAGAAAAGGAGTTTACCTCGCAAGAGTCTCGTTCGCAGCGGCTAGTTTGGCATCATCAGAATCCACCAAGCTAGGTGGATCCTGGGAATTCATCTTCTTCTTCTTTACAGAAGCACTCGCAGGAGCATCTGCGGCACCCGGCGAAGCCGCCTTCTTATTCTTTCAGCCAGCCCCTAAGGGTTTCGGCTGCGAAACCCTTCGAGGAGCTGAAAAACAAACACGTCAATAAGATCTCATCACCAAGCACTAATTAAAACTGCTTCAATCTAGTAGTCTACCTGTTTTTGGAGGTTTGGCCTTCTTCTCGGCAGGTTTGGCTGCTTTCTTTTTAGCAGCCCCCTTTTTCTCCTTCTCGGACCACATCTGCCTGCTCAGATCGCGCAGCCTCTTAACATCGACGTCAAACCCGAATGGGTCATCTTCAAGACGTAATGCCACTACCATAACAAGAGGAGTACACATTAGCATCCTGGGAGTAGCCAAAAAAAAAGGGGTAAAGAAAACTCGGTTCGCCTTATATGGCGTCGACCTCCAAGTCTTGAATAAGGTAAGATCGGAACAGTCATTGGATGCTTCGTTAATCTTCACGTAGAAGAAAAACCGATTCCATTCGAGAACCTTACTCGTCGGGTCCCCGCCAATGATTCCCTCCTTCATCACGGTATAAAAAATGGCGCCACCCGCCGCGGTTCATCCTTCCTTTCTTTAGAATGGATATCCTTTCAAAAATATCCCAATTAAAGGGAACCATTGCCGCGCGAGCTACTGCCGCCATGCTGTTAAAGTGACAAATTACAGCATGAGAAAGCTGCGCCACCGGCATCTTCCTCCGTTCACAGTAACAGAGAAGCAGTGAAATCGGGAATTGAAGGCCAAACTTCGCAAAGTGGCACTCGTAAGAACAAAAATAGCCTTCCGGGGGTGTGGTCACTCTCTCGTGAACCTGGGGAAGCAGAAGCTTGACCCCCTTGGGAAAACGGCACTTCGAACGAAGTTCCTGGAGTCTTTCTGCAGTCATCCAGGTCCTCCCGTCTTTAATGCCAGTCTTGTGCTTCGACATTGCGACCTTCTGCGAAAGACCTTTGATTCTGATCTCTGACTCAAAACCCACTGGTTCGGGACCATCCAAGTCCATTTCGGAGTCTGCGTCAGGATGATCCGATGGAATCTCATCCCGATAACCCGAGGACCCCTCAGAGTTAGAAGAAGAAGAAGCAACTGGACTAATCCAGGTTTGCCTGGCACGGTTGGCGAGATAAATCTCGTCATCATCAAAAGAAGAGTTCGAAGACGAAGCTGACATTTTTTAAAATTTCTGAATGGATTAAAAAAACAAATGGAAGATCGGCAGAAAAGAAAGAAAAATTATCGTAAAACAGAAGAGAGTTAAGAATTTTCTGGAGTAAGAAGGCAAAGAGATACCTGGAGCAAGAAGACGAAGAAGTAAAGTAATTAAATCAAAAATAAATATCAATAGTTTCCTAAAAGGACGCGTGTCAAAATTTGCGCAATCTTGCTGCTTGGCGAACCCTTCGCATTTTCCCGCTTGAAAGCAAAACCCTAAAAATAGGTTGGAGTATTTAATAATTAAATTCTTGGAGAGCGCCACGCGTCAAGTCCACTTAAAATCGGGCTGAGCTGGCTATCACGAAACAGTGCTCTTGACGAGCTAACACTTATTGCGAGATCAAACCCACTTAAAAACTTCATGAAGCTCGCCTATCTGATTTACAATCAGTCTCGCTGAACTGGGGGGAACTTACTGTTAGAGGGAAAATGAGCACATTTCTTAAAAGGCTTTCTCTAGCAATAACCTAAGCCCATCAGGACTATGAAGTCCACGCCGACCTAGCTCGGACTAAAGGAAATATCCTAAAGATAACTATCAAAGACCAGAAACATCGGATCAACTGGAAGGATAAAAGAGAATTTCAATATTTCTCGGAGAATAAAGAAGATTTCTATATCCCAAATATAGAAATATTTACCAAAGGCAAGAAGGAAAAATAGTTCGAAGCAACCGACATCCTATCCCTATAAATAAAGAGGACCTCGAAACTAAGCAGGACAACTCATATGTTCTAGAGAGCAGCAGAGCAAAAACCAGAGACTCCAACGCTTTCTAGTTTACTTCACAAACACCTTTTCACTTCGGCATAACTTCGGTTATATTTTTGTAATCATTTCGCTTACTTGCTATTAATAAAAAGATTTTATTCTCTGAAACCCACAACTGTTAATCAAACCCTAGTGGTGATTTTCTGGTTCAACATTGACCAAGCCAAAAAATTTAGATATTTTAATTAATTGAAAAAAATACAAAAAAACTGGCTAAAAGAACGATTATTTTTGAGAAAAAACTATACCATATAGTACACGGTAACTATTTCTTTTCCTTTTCTCATTAACTCTTTTGGATTATAGGGAAAGTAGTTAATATT
The DNA here is from genome assembly GCA_911865555.2 of Thlaspi arvense. Classification (NCBI taxonomy): domain Eukaryota; kingdom Viridiplantae; phylum Streptophyta; class Magnoliopsida; order Brassicales; family Brassicaceae; genus Thlaspi; species Thlaspi arvense. The sequence goes on along the minus strand of OU466862.2, from coordinate 59,264,655 downwards.
TTTTAGTGACTCTACTTCTGATGTCGAATGTGATTCAGTGATTCTTGTTTGCGAGATTTTTTTATTTTATTTTCAGAAACTCTGCATTTAACTATTTACACTTTTTTACGTCAACAATAGACCGAAATTGGGAAAATGACTAACTAATTAAATGCTGTAAGAATTCATAAATAAATAATTCCCATTGTTTTTCTATAAATACAAAAAGGGACACTAAGTACAAAAGCCAACAAAAACAAAACATCCTACACAATTTATATTCTTCTTTGCCATATTTTATTCACGTATTGTTATAATTATAGTGTTAGAGATGAGATTCGTACCATTTCTAAGAGCTTGATATGAATTCTGGTCAGCCCATCTTACAAGATTTAGGTCGGCCAAATAAATGGAAATCTTCCATATCAAGCGAACCCGGGAAAAACGGAAGTTCAGTTTTATCGGCAAGAAGACTTTCCTTTTCCAAACATTTATAGAAGACCGACCTAATCGGCTATAAATAGAAGAAGTCCATCGACTTCTAAGATCATTCAAAAAAATCATCTCTCGAGACCTAGAGCAAACTTGAAATCTTGTTGTTCTAAGCTCTCGAATTACTTTCATACTATTTCAGGTCGGTAGTCTTTACTTCGAGACCTAAAACCTCTTGTAATCTCAAGCTCTGGCTATTCTTAATAAGATCTATCTTTAAACCCATTGACTCCTGTTCGTTCTTCTATATACCGAATTTAGAGACTAATCTTTAAAGAAGCAGAGCTTGAAGATGGTTGAAACACCTATCAACCCTGGTATTACCGACCTTACCACAGGAGCCCCCGATCTCACCGGAGGATCCACTGATCGTGCAGGAGGAGCTGTCGATCCCACCAGAAACGCCCATGGCCTGATTATCGATCCGATCATTGGACTCCCGATGGACGATCAGACCAACATACGAACTGACAACACGGCTGCTGCGCAAAACACCGGCAAGACAGGCCAGGTAGGCCACACTGATGGAATAAACACGGCCGACCTGCCACAGCCGCCTCCCATAGACATGGCCAGCATCATCAGATCGGTAGCGGCACAGCTACAACAGGGCATGGACGCTCGATTCGAATTGCTCCGCGCCGAACAAATCGCCTACCGAGAAGACCTAGATTGGCTTCTCAACGCTAGGGTTAATACTCAAGAGCGGGCCGATCTGATCACGCCCCCACGTCAGCCGATCCGCAATGCAGATACGATAAGACTGGTCAACAACCTGTTCTGCATCACACCGACAAACAACCTACGGAGAGCACATGTGGAAGGCTCCAACGCTCACTCGTCCCGAAACACTACAGGTGCCGATCTGACGACTGCCTCTGAACTCGACCTTCTCCATCAACGCCTTGACAATATTAACAGCAAGATTCATAATGCGACGACCTTGGCACCAGAGTTGGACAAAATCCTCCAACAAACGCAGCAGACCCCGTTCACATTGACCATCACCAAGGCTCCTCTCAAAGACATAGGCCGGATGAAGCTACCTCCAAGTTACACCGGCACGACAGACCCGAAGCGACACCTGACCGCGTTCAATGCAGTCATGTGGCAAGCTCGCTTCACGGACAAAGAGCGGGACGCATGCCTCTGTCAGTACTTTGTGGAGACGCTCTCCGGAAGCGTCCTCACCTGGTTCTCACAGCTTCCTCCAAATTCCATCGACAGCTACAAGGAACTCACAGGTCGATTCTTTAAACATTATTCAATCTACATCGACACGGATTCTGCAGCGCTTGATCTATGGGCATGCGTCCAGGGCGACACGGAACCGTTGCGCAACTTCATTGATTGGTTCCATTCTATCATTTCCCAATGCAGCTTGTCGGACGAGCTATCTCTCAACATCCTCATCAGGAACTTGAGAGACGATCCATCGTACTGCGAGAGATTGAAAACCGGGAAGACCAAAACCCTAGAAGACACCTTGCATAAAGCGACCGGTTATATCAGGCTCGAAGAAGATTGGGCAGCCAAGGCCAAAGCCAAGTTGGCCGATCCTGGGCGATAAGAAACCTCGATCGTCGAATCAGGATAGCCACCAGGAACCTTGACAGCACTACGACATGGACGATAAGAGCCGCAAGAGTATCAACGCTGCCGGACGACAGACGAAGTGGAACACTTGGGATCGTCTGAGCGCCAAAGATACAGATAGCAAGAAGCCATGGTGCAAATATCACAAGGCGCACGGCCATCACACCGATGATTGCCGTACCCTCCCGGCCCTTTTGCGAAAGGCATGGGAAGCTGGTGAATGTACCATTCCAGAGCCCCGGAATCTAGCGCGACAATCTGATGATGATCAAGACAGGTGACCTGACAGCAATCGAAATAGAAGAACCGATGCTGATTGTCCATCCTCAAAACGTGAAGGGAATGAAACAAAATGTGACCGTGAAGACAACCACACACCCCCAACTTCGCCTCGACGACGTATCAACATGATTATGGAAGGACTCCTCTCATGCACCGACTCCATTAATTCGATCAAACGGCACGAGGAAAGGCCGCTAATCCCCCGAAGGATGTCCTACCACTGTTTAAAGACGACCTCCCGATCACGTTTATAGAGCAAGACGCGCAGAATATTCACCGCCCGCATAACGATCCACTCGTCATCTCACTTCGGCTTGGTGAAGACGACGTCTCAAAGATATTGATCGATACAGGAAGCTCGGTCGACCTCTTCTTCATGGACACGCTACGCAAGACGAGCATCACCCCTCACTGGTTTGCTGGAGATTCGATCTCCACGAGCGAGACCATAACGATGCTAGTCACCTTAGGAGGAAAGTCTGTTACGGTGACGTTCGAGGTCATTAACCAACCCGCGATCTCCAATGCCATCCTGGGAACGTCATGGCTGAACGCCATGCGAGCCGTCCCATCTCCCTACCACCAGTGCATCAAAATGTCGATCAGGAGCCGTATCTTCACCATCTGTGGCGATCAGACTGTATCTCGGCATTGTTATATCGACAAAAAGCGCGTCGCAAGGCATCAATGTTTGTGATGGGCAACAGTAGCGATTTTGACCCACGGATAGTTCACCACGAGAAGCCGAAGAGCGAACTCATTGTCTAAGTCAACATCGACGCTGCCCACTGGAGCGTTACCCCGGCATTGGCAAGTAGCTATTGCCAAGTATGCAGGACGAGCTGGTCGCCTTCCTTCGAGAGAATGTCGGAACATTCGCATGGTCAATGGCCGATAAGAAGGGCATCAGCCCCCAGATTACTGACCACGAATTGAACGTTGACCCAACCTTCAAACCTATCAAGCAGAAGCAGCAAAATTTGGGACTCGAACACGCACAAGCTGTACACGATGAAGTAGATAAGCTGCTAAAGGCCGGATCAATCACCGAAGTTAAATACACAGAATGGCTTGCCAACCCGGTGGTGGTCTGTGTAAATTTCACAGACCTCAACAAAGCCTGCCCGAAGGATAGTTTTCCTCTTCCTCGCATCGATCAACTCCTCGAGGCAGCCGCAGGAAACGACATCCTCTCCTTCATAGATGCATTCTTAGGATACAATCAGATTCTCATAAACCCGGACGACAGTGAAAAGACCGCATTCATCAGAGATCGAGGAACTTACTGCTACAAGGTTATACCGTTCAGCCTGAAGAATGCAGGAGCCACTTATCAGCGCCTTGTCAATAAGATATTCGCCGATCAGCGTGGGAAGCTGATGAAAGTATACATAGACGACATGCTTGTTAAATCGGCTAAGACAGCCGACCACATCATTCATCTCCGTGAATGCTTTCAAATACTCAACGAGTACGGTATGAAACTCAACCCCGCGAAATGCACATTCGCAGTCACTTTGGGAGAATTCTTGGGATACTTAGTCACGCAGCGCGGGATCGAAGCCAATCCCAAGCAGATCTCTGCAATCTTGGAATTACCCTCGACGCGGAATCCTCATGAGGTTCAACGCTTAACCAGAAGGATAGCCGCCTTAAACTGATTTATATCGCGCTCAACCGGCAAATGCCTACCCTTCTATCAGCTCCTCCATGGCAACAAAAGATGCGTTCCTGCAACTTAAAACATACTTGTCAACGCCTTCGATCCTGGCTAAACCAGAACACAGAGACACCTTGCTACTCTACATCGCTGTCTCCAGCGCGGCGGTCAGCGGCGTTCTAGTCCGGGAGGATCGCAGAGAGCAGAAGCCGACCTTCTACTTCAGCAAGACTTTGGATGGTGCCGAGACTTGCTATCCAACCTTGGAGAAGCTCGCTCTCGCGGTGGTCGTCGCTTCAAGAAATTTGCGTCCTTACTTCCAATCTCACTCCATAGCTGTCCTGACCAGCCAACCTCTTCGCTCGATCCTACACAGCCCGACACTGTCCAGAAGCATTGCAAAGTGGGCCATCGAGCTATCTGAGTTTGATATCGAGTATCGAACACGCACATCTGCGAAATCCCAAGTTTTGGCAGACTTTTTGATCAAACTATCACCTGAACTCTTGAACGCCGACCCGGCAATTTCAGAGATGTGGACACTGCACGTCGATGGAGCATCATCCCGATTAGGAGCTGGAATTGGCATCATGTTGGAATCCCCCACCAGAGAACTTTTCGAACAATGCTTCTGCTTGGAGTTTAACGCATCCATCAATGAAGTCGAATACGATGCACTGATCGGAGGTCTCCGTCAGCTTAAGGAATGAACGCCCAACATATTCGGGCATTTAGCGATTCATAGCTCGTCGCTTAGTGGAGAGTACGACGCGAAAGACGATCGAATGGACGCTTAGCTGAAGCTGGTGAATCAGTTAGCTGCGGAGTTCACGACATTTGAGCTACATCAGATTAACCGATCTGTTAACACTAGTGCTGACGCCCTAGCTGCTATAGCGTCGAACAGAGAATCAGCTTTTCGGAGAACTATTCTAGTTCATGGGATCTCCCAACCCAGCATAACCCTGACCCAAGAGATTCTCCAGATCACAGCCGACAACGGCGAGACCGTTCCTGCAGCAACCACCGATAACCAGCTAGCAGCAGAATGGCAAATCGAGATTCGATGCTTTCTCGAGACCGGCAAGTTATCAGCGGAGAAGTGGGCATCTTGACGGATTTGTGCATGCAGTGCTAAGTACGCAATCATGGAAGGAGTCTTATGCCGATGGACCGAGTCAGACGTCTTGCTTACTTGCCTGCATGGTGATGAAGTCCAACGGTGCATCAAGAATATTCATGATGGTGCGGGTGGAAATCATTCCAGCGGACGAGCTCTTGCCCTCAAGATCAAGAAACAGGGTTTCTTCTGGCCAACCATGTAGGAGGACTGTATTCAGTATGCTCGAAAGCGCGAATACTGCCAGCGTCATGCCCCGATGAGTCACCAACCTACCGAATTCCTAACTTCGTCGATTCCTCCGTATCCCTTTATGCCGCTGGGCAATGGATTCCGTCGGCCCGATGATTTTCTCTTATCAGCGCAAACATATACTCATTATGACCGAGTATTTCACTAAATAGGTCGAAGCCGAAGCGTTTTCTGAAATCACCACGACCGACGTACAAAACTTCATCTGGAAAAAATATCATATATCGACACGGCCTCCCTTACGAGATCGTTACTGATAACGGGTCGGCCTTCTTCTTGAAGAAGTTCGAGGCTTTCTACGCCAAATGGAAGATCCGCCTCAACAAGTCCACTCCTCTCCATCCACAAGGGAACAGGCAAGCAGAATCTACTAACATGACTATCCTGGATGGCATTAAAAAGCGTCTCAATGCCAAGAAAGGTTTTTGGGCCGACGAGCTGGACGGCGTACTGTGGTCTCATCGCACAACTCCACGAACAGCAACCGGGAAAACTCCTTTTTCACTTGCATATGAGTGCGAAGCCATGGTCCCAGCAGAGATCAACGTCGGTAGTCTACAACATAGAGTACTCCCCGACTTCCCTGCCGTGAACGAAGCGATGCTGATCGATAACCTTGACACCCTCAAGGAAACGCGCGATCAAGCCCTGCTCCGAATGCAGAACTATTAAATTCAGGCAGGTCGATACTACAACAAGAAGGTACATAATCGATATTTTGACAAAAGCGACCTCATCCTTCAAAAGGTCTATGAAAACACCAAAGAAGACAACACATGGAAACTTGGAGCCAACTGGGAAGGTCCGTATGTCATCAGAAACGTAATCAAGCCGGGCGTTCACCGGCTCGAAGCAATGGACAGCAAATTGATTATGCAGGCTTGGAAGTCTCTAAGCCTTAAACGATACTACAGTTAGATCGGCATAAAAAGAAAGGAAGGGAATAATACCTATGAACTACGAAGCGGTTTGATCCCCGAAAGGGGTACGTAGGTAACCTATCTTCGGATGGTGCAACTGCTCCCCCTCCTAAAACCGGGGGGGGGGGACTCCGACTATTTTTTAGCTTTCCGAGCTTTTTGTAAGTCTTTACTCTCAACTTAAAAGATTCAATGAAAAATCATTTTTCCTTAAGTATTTTGTCAATTTCACATTGGCATCCTGGCCAGATGCTCGATTCGCCTAAAGCTAAAGTCTGATCCACTTTAGCTCTGCAACTTAAAGCCAAGTCTGTCTTGCATCTTACAGTTTTACTTGTTTCAATGGATCCGAGCCATGCGTTGTTATCAGCCAAGTCAGTCTTGCATCCGCATTCGACTCGGATACCGACCTGAATCGCACATCGGGTATTCACATTTAGAAGATAAGTGGTACGAACAATCATAAGCTGGGCCTCCCGCATGTTCGTATTCACACTTCCTTTTTAAGCTAGAACCCGCTCTACACTTCTTGAGTCATGCGAAACTACTAAGCCGACCTGGTCGCATTTCGCATTCGACTTAAGAAAAATTTTAAGTATGGAATACATGCCGATCTTATTCGCTAATTCGTTTTGTACTTAGAAATTTAATCGCATAAAATATAAGCCGATATCGCTTATATTTTATGTTCTAGATTTTCAAATAAATTCATCTTTTCATTGATAAAATGCCAAAAAGGCAAACATGATTACAACGTTCAAACGATGCAAATACTTAATACAAAAAAGAAAGAGAGAAATCTATTCATCGTCACCAGCGTCTTCCTGGATTTCTCCTTCTTCCTGCTCGTCTCCCCAATGGTCAGGCACATCAGCCTCCTAATCGCCCCCCTTCTCAGCTTCTCGCTCTTCCTCCTGTCCATCTTCCTCGCGAGACTTAGTTTTCTCAGGCTCACTTGCTGCGGCTGCTAAAGATGGAGCACCACTGGAGACTTCCAGGAAGACTTCCGCCTACGGAATATTGAAGCTCCCTCGGATGTGAAGCTGATCTCTTCAAAGACTTCCAGATTAGCTTTGCTATCAGCAATCATCTTCTCGACATTCTCGTCCACCAGAGCCGGAATGTCGTAGCCCTGTTTACGAAAGATGTTGAATGCTCATTTAGCTCCAACCCATTGAGCTGCTGTCGATATTAACTCCTAGGATTTTTCCTTCTGGGAGAGAGATTCCTTCACCTTCGCGACCAGGCCAGCATAATGATCATTTACAACGCTGGTCGTACGTTTGGCCACTTCTTGACCGAAAGTGATTTTTTCCTGCTCGGCCAATTTCTTCTCGGACTCGAGCCTCCTTTCAGCGGCGGCCCTTTCCTTGTTATCTGCTTTACGACCCGTCCAAGAAGCCTGTTCTATCAGCAATGTTTTCACGCGCTTGCACCAGACTCTCTGAGGATTCCCCGAGTTTAGCTTCGAGTTTGGTGCTCTTTAGCTTCTCAGGTTCGAGAGCTTCTTTGAGGGCTTCTTTCTCGGCCTGGTCGGTCTGACACCTCTTGGCGTCACGATCGTACTCGCACATCACAGTCAGTGCGGTACTTAGGGCCTGCACAAAAAGAAAATCGTAAGAACCGATCCGTCACTTCTATAATCAAAGAAACAGAGTATGTTTGACATCTTACCTTGGCCTAATCGGCCACAAAGCGTGCAATTGGCTCGCTGCGAATTAAGCTTCGGGGCTCGGTAAGCGGAAGTGCTGGGTGATCCCTTAGTCGGAGAAAGAAGTCCAGACAAGAGACGGGATCACTCACTAGCGGACCATTCCCTCGGTAATCATACGAAAACCCAAACAAATGAAGCTCCGCTCGACACGAGGCCTCTTCGACCTTTGTGATTCTTCAAGCATCTCCTCCAGGCCCCTCTTGTTCGAGATAATGGGATTGCCTCCCCCACTGGCCTCGACCACCCCATGCTCCTTACCTTGAGCATCCTTGCATTCATGTTCTAATAGCTTTTTTCTCTTCCGAGCTTTCTCTGCCTTCTTCGCAGCCTTCTTGTCGGCTGCCTTCTTAGCCCTCGTGGCGTCTTGCTCAGCTTTCTTTTTGGCTGCCCTTGTGGCCTTGTCCAGGTCGTCCAACGATCCAGACGGAGCAGAATTCTTGGCTCCTCTAGTACCGGGTGACCCGAAAGCTGACTCTAGATAGGCAGGAAGGTCCTTGAACGATAGTGATTTCATCTTTTCTGGTCGGTTTCTTTGTTGAAGAAGGGCAGCTGAAGAAGGTTTCAATAAAAATAGTTAGCCGACTTAACATTTCGGTTGGCTTTATGATTAAATGACAACAGGAAACTAACCTTTTGTTCTCGCGAGTTTCTCTTCTGTAATCTTCGGCCAGGTGATGGCGCTGATCGCCGAAAATCTCTCGGAAACATTGTAGATGTCAACCGGATTGTCTAGTATGGGAAGATGCCTATTGCCTGCAAGACAAACAAAACGGGTTAGCAAATCAGGTGGATGCGAATATTTAAACTAAACTTTTCAGGTCGGGCATCTCTACCCATGACCTCTGCCCACTTCGTTCGAATTGGGATATCCCGATCAACAACGGAGAATTTGTTGATCAGTACGAAGAAATAGCGATCTCTCCAGTTGACCTCCTTCAATTTCTGACCACTAGTCACGATATTAAACCGCGTCTTCATGCTTGTATAGTACGATCCACAGTTTCTTAGCTTTGTCTTGGTTTGTCTAGTATTGTTCAACGTGTCGAAGGCGGCTCGGCTCAAAGGGATGTCGTGCTTGATCGACATCACCAACATACTGACGACCAGGCGGATCGTTGCATGGGTAAACTGACAGATCGGCATCTCCTTCCGATCGGCGAATTCCAGCAACAGCCTTGGGAGGGGAAATCACAAATGAAAGTCTTTGAAGAAGCATTCATAGGGGCACAACCATCCTTTGGGGGAATCTCATGGCCGCTCTGAAGGACTCGGGACCATAAAAACCACTTCAGGGCCGATGTCACATTATTCTTTCAATGTCACCACGGACTCCATAGTCGACTTGGTCGGCATCACTCCCAGCAAGTTATCACAGATCAGCCTAATTTCCTTCTCTCCCCTTCGCCTCTTAAATTTTTTCACCGGGGGGTTCATATCGATGATGCCGAACTGGTTGACTTCATCTTCAATGATGATTGCGTTCAGCTCGTCCGAGATATCCATCTCGTTTGATCCACCCTCTCGTCTGATTCGTCCCGCAACTCAGGGATCAGAAATGGTTCCCTCGTTGATGCTTCTCCGCTCATCAGAACGGCCCGACCTGGTCGGCGTGAAGACGCTCGGCAGCCGCCCTTTGGTTTTCCTCTCGGACCCGTTCCTGGTAGGCTCGGTCCAGCGCGGAAAGATCACTCGCATCCGAAGACCGATCTGACTCTGATCGGCAGACGGCAACCTCTTTGCCCTTTGATCGGTTTCTAACATCTTGGTCGGCTCGCGACATCTCAAGAAATTCCTCCATAGAGACGCCGATCTCATTAGCTTTCACTTGAGCCGACCTGTTCCTCTTTGATTCTGGTCGGTCCTCTCTGATACTTAAACTTTTGGTCATCGCGGATCGAGGCTTCAACGATGGATTTGGGCTGATCGGAGAAATCAAACGGCGAGAATCGAACAAAACGCGGCAGAGGTCTAATTGAAGAATTCTAAACAAAATAAAACGAAGAACAGAGAAGAGAGAGAGAAGGGACCAAACCTGAGTTTGACAGAGTTTCGCTAAAAATGCAGAAATGAAGAAATGAAAGCCGAGTCCCTCTTATTGATACAAAAGTCTGGACGGTTATCGAGAGTTATCATGAGTTCGGCGACATTTCAGATTTCTTCTCATTTTATTTTAATCGGCCTCTTCGCCCTCCTCTCCTAGCGTTTGACACGTGTCAGTCCTAGGTTTGCATGCGCAGACCTATGCCTAACCTATAATGCTTTTGGCGGGAGTTTTTCGCGCTCACATTCACCATTTGACCCTCGACACCGCGCCAGTCTGAACTCGAGGAAAAATTACATTTTTTATCCCAACTCTTTTTGCAGCTGACCAAAATCCATATCAAGCAACACCTCTTGAAATTTGCCAAGTAACATATCCGCACTTGCCGAACTGGGGGGGGGGGGGGGGGGGGGGGGGAAGACTTACTGTTAGAGATGAGATTCGTACCATCTATAAGAACCCGATATGAATTCTGGTTGGTCCATCTTACAAGGTTCATGTCGGCCAAATAAATGGAAATTTTCCATTTATCAAGTGAACTCAGGAAAAACAGAAGTTCAGTCTTATCGGCAAGAAGACTTTCCTTTTCCGAACATACATAGAAGACCGACCTGATCGGTTATAAATAGGGGAAGTCCATCGACTTCTAAGATCATCCAAAAAAAATCCTCTCTCGAGACCTAGGGCAAACTTGCAATCTTGTTGTTCTAAGCTCTCGAATTACTTTCATACTATTTTAGGTCGGCAGTCTTTACTCCGACGACCTAAAACCTCTTGTACTCTCAAGCTTCGGTTATTCTTAATAAGATCTCTCTTTAAACCCATTAACTCCTGTTCGTTCTTCTATATACCGAATTTGAGTTTTCACATATAACATGCATGAAAATAATTGTGAAAACATATATAATACTTCAAGCTAAATATTTTTATGTTTATATCTTTTAACAATTCATAATAATATATACAAAAATATGTTATTTTAGTCACAAACATCAATTAAAATAAAAAAAGTCATAATGACAAATTTTCAAAATTATTATAATATATATTATTAATATTCGGATTTACTATATAAGGAAATATGATATTTTACATTATGGTTTAATTTATATATAATAGATGACAAATATAGTATATAGCATTATTGTTTACTTTTTTGGTAAGATAATACCAATATTAATTATTTATTTTATTCATTAATGTTTCATTTATCATATACAGTATCAAATTTTCAGCAAGATTTGTTCATATGTGTTTTCTTAGTTTGTCGGATTTAAATCAATCAATTTAATTACGTTAAAGTTTTTTATAAATTGATAATATTGTGATTTCAATATTTTATTACCTTATAGAATTATAAATGTATCAGTTTGGAATTAAATAAATTATCTATTAATAATTAATTAAAAATTATATTTGCTTTAAAAGTTAATTATATCTTTAAATATTTCACTTTTAAATTATAGATAAACCATAAAATTATTTCAATTTTAAGAAAAACAAACCATTATATATTTATATTTTAGTAAATTATCATAATTATATATTTCTATACAATTATTTTATGGTAATTATTAATTTATAATATTAAAAGAATCATATATATTTATATAGATTTCCTAAAAAATATTATCTTATCGATTTGTATCATATTTTGAACAAGTCTAATTAGGACTAGGAAAATTTATTAATTTATTTAACTAATAATATTTAATAGATAAGTAACAAACTATTTAAATAATAATATTTAATTATTTAAGAGTCAAAAGTAACTAAATAGGTACATATATATTGTATACCAAAATCTTAGACATTGGTGAAAATAATGAATTATTTCACCAAAGTTTTAACTGCGTCAGATATAAGTTCACATGGAGGATTTTCAATATTAAAAAGACATGCCGTTGAATGTCTTCCTCTGCTGGTATTTTCATATAATTTCTTAACCTAATAATCTCATATATGACTCGATTTGTGAAATTTTATATGACTCTTTGCATTGAATTTTTTTAGGACATGTCTCAGCCAACACCGACTCAAGAAATAGTTGTTAAAGATCTTCACGGTTATGAATGGAGATTTAAGCACTCCTTTAGAGGTAATATATTTTTTTATTTATTTCAAACTCTGCGATTAATGATCTCCATTTAACTATAAACAATCAAGTAGGTACACCAAAAAGGCATACTTTTACAACTGGTTGGAGTGCGTTCGTGACAGCAAAAAAATTGGTTATGGGAGACTCTTTCATATTCCTTAGGTATATATAGTTTGTCGTTTTATATTCCTTTGTTTCTTTAAAAAACAAAATTGAAACTTTAACTACTTTCTTATTCAAGAGGAAAGAATGGGGAGTTACGAGTTGGAATACAAAGAGCAGCTTATCAACAAGACAATATAGTTTCATTGATAATTTCAAAACAGAGTATGCACCATGGAATCATTGTTTCTGCAATGAATGCTATCACTACCAATTGCGTGTTCAATGTGTTCTGTAAGCCAAGATAATAAATAACACTTTTTTATTCTACTTAAAACATCATATGATTAATGTTTTCAACAAATATGCTTATATTTTTGTTCTTGATATAATTATATAAGGTCAAGCCAATTTGTCGTCAAATATAAGAAGTATATGGATGCAATGAATAACAAATTCAATGTAGAATCAAGTTTTACAATGAAGTTTGAGGGTGCTAATTTTACTAAAACAAGGTAAAACTTAAAAACCTATATTTTGTTATTTGTTTCCAAAATATGATTACGAATTTCTGTTTTTTGTTTTCATTGTTAAAGATACTCGGGGAAGATTATAATCAATACAAATTATTCCTCTCATTGGAAAGATTCTGACTGGCGAAGCTTAGAAGTAAGATTCTTTATACTTGAGTTTTTTATTACAATAATAGCATTCATTAACTCTCTTTTGTAGGTGAAATGGGATGTGGCTGCATCAATTCCAAGACCTACTAAGGTTTCCCCATGGGAAATCGAGGCTTTGGCACCTTCATCAAATATTATCCAATCACCTTTGCTAAAGAATAAACGACCACGTCATGTTGATGAAATTGGTAAGAGAACACTATTTAATAGGTTAAGTCCTCTTTGTGTAATCGTTCTCATATGTATATTCTAATTTATAGGTTTAGATATGCGGATTCCTACCCTGACTCAAGGCCAAGAAATTGGACAGTCAAGCAGGAACTCTCCAATGAGTATTTCTCAGTTTAGTAATTTTGATGCAACCGATTATTCCAAGATTTCGTCTGGCTGGGTAATGAACTACTCAGTTCCTACCATAACTAAGCCGAACAGTAATGACCAAATGGTTATGTCTGTGAATGAAAAGATAACCACTGATACAACAAGTGGTTACAAATTGTTTGGAGTTGATAAGATGAATCCACCAGAGACGAAAGATCTCCTTGGACAAATTGACTTATATCAAAAAGTTAAAATTTCTAGAATCTCCGATGAAGAAAAAATTGAACAAGTCCAAACTCCAGCATCATCAAAAGATATCCAAAGCAAGCAAATCAATTCTAGTAGAAGTCGTATCAAGGTATTGAAAAAATCATCAATTTCTCATTCTTTACATATTACTTAGTTTCAAAAAAATTTATATTGTACAACTAGAGTATTAGAGAATCTGGGTATGATTAGAAAATTAAATACACAGAAAAAATGATTTCTTATATATTAGATATGTTTTTTATTAGTAAAAATAGAGTAAGACAATTTTGATTAGCCTTTATATTCTTAATATTGTTATTGAACAGGTTCGAATGCAAGGTGTAGCTATAGGAAGAGCTGTGGATTTAACTGTTCTTGATGGATATACCCAATTAATTAATGAACTAGAATCACTTTTTGATCTCAAAGACGAGCTGCGTACGCGCAATCAGTGGGACATAGTTTTTGTAGATGATGAAGGAGATATCATGCTTGTTGGAGATGATCCATGGATGTAAGTTTTTATTCTTTTTATTTTTCCCTCTCCTATATTTTAGAAAGAATTTAATGAGAATGTTTAGTTTTGTATGTAGTGAGTTTTGCAATATTGTGAAGAAAATATTCATACGCTCCAAAAAGGAAAGTCAAGATAATGAGATCGAAAAACAAATTCTCTAAAGGTGGCTCAACACTGAAAACAACAACAAACAACAACAACTTTTTAATTTTAATTTGATTTTCCACCTCTTTGCTTTTATCTCAAAATAAATACTTTTCAGTGTTGTCATGTTTTTCTATTTCGTTTATGTGAAAGTTATGTTGATAACTTAAATGTGTTTATGTTTTCTGAGTTTTGTTATGTTTAGTGTTTTCTTGATAAGAAAAGTTGTTTATTACAGAAACCAAAATGAAATACATAAGTTCATTGTCAACAGAAACAACCTTGGAAACATAAGCCCACAAGAGAGAAACTAGGCCCAAACAAGTAAAACTTACTAACAAAGACTAAATCACACAACAAAACAAGTAAGCCTGCAAACACCCAAACCAAATCTGAAAGGATCAAAGCAAATGATCAACAAAAGCAGAACAGCTATATAGCTTGCTCGGCCTCAGCAACAAGACTCCAAGCAAGAAAGACATCAATGAGGGAAGCTTCTTCCTTTGATGAAGAACTGAACACACACAAACCACTACCCCCTTGGCACATAGTTATTGGGAGATCTCGGGATGACGAGATCGATGTGAACATATTTCCTCCTCATTATTAGGAAAGTTAATATTAATGTGTATATTACCTTACTGTTAAATAAGTATAATTCCTATATTAAATATGTAAAGAACTTGCTAAATAAGTTATAAAATTTGTATAAATAAGCCTATTAGCTAATGAATAAAGATGAGAGAAACTATTATACTACAAAGGTTTCTTCCAAACTTATGATGGTATCAGAGCTAAGATCGGTTTGAGTTTTGTTATTTTCAGAGCAATAGTCACATACAAAAGACTTTGTTTGATCCTTGGCTGCCTACTGCTGCAGATTTATCTTTCTATTGGTTTTTCTTCTCTAACTATTGATTTCTTAAAAAACAAAAAGAGAGAGAGGATGACGTGATTGTCCAAACTTCTCAAGAAATTCAAGTTTTTCCTGCTAATATTTATTATTCTATTTTCTTGGTTACTACTATATCTTAAAAAAAAAAGAAGGAAGAAGAAAAAAAAAAAGTTCTTATTTACTTCGTATGAGAACTACGTTGTTATTATTATTTCGTGACTTAGTACTACCAGGTTTCTTATGCTTGCGACTTGGATGCTATTGGTTATGATGATGACTCCAATGGATATATACTGATCCGGTGGTGATGATGATGTGATGAAGTTTATGTGGACTATGAACATGAATTAATTGATGGGTTCGTTCAGTTCACATGGTGATATGATGACGAGAAGATGGAGATACACAGCACTACGATCATGATGTATTTTCCACCGAATGAGAACCTTGTGGCGAGGTATAATGCCATTGATGACCCGACGGTTGGGTATAAACACCTTGAAGACGACCTGATGATTTGTCCAATCTCATACGTGTTACTATGTATGAGCTTGCGGGAGGATGTTGGGAGATCTCGGGATGATGAGATCGACGTGAACATATTTCCTCCTTATTATTAGGAAAGTTAACATTAATGTGTATATTGCCTTACTGTTAAATAGGTAGATTTCCTATATTAAATATGTAAAGAACTTGCTAAATAAGTTATAGAATTTGTATAAATAAGCCTATTAGCTAATGAATAAAGATGAGAGAAACTATTATACTACAAAGGTTTCCTCTAAGCTTATCAATAGTTAAGATTAAAACTAAATCAAAAGACATAGACAATATAGTGCAGCGAAGAAGAGGACCACCAGCCATCTAAGAGTAAAAACCAATCAACACCGAATCTTCTACAAAATGACACCCAATCCAATACCACTCCAGAAACCAACGAAGTAAAGCTGTGCCACTATACACCACCAATAGAAGAATATATTTGCAAAGGCGAATAAAGGACCTTAAACTGATGGGCTAGGAAAAGCTGCCCTGAAACCAACTTCTTCAACGAAAAGATGCCAGAGAAAAGAAGGAAAAACCCAGAAGATGCCATCATCGAAGCTGAACCGAAAGCTAGAGAAACCAAAGCCAAATCTCAAACAACAAAACTCCCAAGCTTTCAATTAAAATTCTAAATTAAAATTTACTGTTTAGTTTGTAAATCTTTTTCCATTCAAATCACGAAAATGGAAAAGATAACTTAGTTATACATAAAACAATATCACAAACCAAACAAAGAAAATCTGAGAACTTAGAAAGCAAGATCCACAAAAGTATTACCACATAAAAATGACAAAACTATAGGCATCAACTATAGCTAGACAATGCAAATACAAAAAATAAGGTTTTGAATGAAGATTCAGTTAACCGAAAGATATGTATAACTCGAAACGCTCTAGGGTTTTTCACCAAATATTCGATTTAGATAAATCTGACTATTGGCAGTATTAATAAATTAATTTAATATACTAAATTATTATTTTTTGAGGAAATGCTCTAAAATAATCAAGAATGAGATTTTGATGTGAAATGATACTGCATGAAAATAACTTCTATTTTATGGTTTATAAGTTATGAATACCATTTAAATTTTGTATTAAAGGGATGAAATAATAATGTAAGGTTTAACCATGTTAGAGAAGTGAAACTGCCATCAAGAATGACTGAAAAGAAGGTTCTAGAGAGTAGAACCATATTGTGATAATGGTGACGGATTGGGGTTCAATGCAGTAGGAGAGGAAGTAATGATCTATTAATGTAAAAAAAAATTTATGAAAGCAAATAGTGCATAATTTTTTGTTAGATTGACCACAAAGAAAACATAATGAAATGAGTCTATTTCGGATAGAAAGGATAACAAAGTCATCTATTAAAAGTTTTTTTTAAAAAATACTAAAAGAATGTGATATATGAGACATAATGAAAGAGATTCTAGTGGAGAAGAAAAAAATAAAACCAAAACCTTGTTTTTGTATCTGCTCGATAAAAACGAATACAAAAGAGATTGGAAAAGGAAAAATAAAAAAGTGACAATTGACGTTACTATACTATATAAGATTTGTACTTTGTTGGATAGTTTGGTTTTTTTATATTTTTGTTTAATAAAAGAGAAGTATCGGAGAAGAAAACAAACTGAAGCTTTTGTTTTTATATTAGTTCAATTAAAAAAATCTAGTAGAAATAGAAAAAAAGAAAAAAGAAAAAATGTCGCATTTTAAATTCTAAGATAACATGTGACAGTATATCAGAGTTGTTTATGCAAAAAGCCTTACTATATTTTTTATTGTTAAAAACCAAAATTATATATGTCATTTTCTTAGATACCACATAATAGTATATCAGAGCTGCTTCTAGAAACAAAAAAAACTTACTTTATTCTGAGAAGAAAAAAAATTTAAACGTTGTTTTTGTGTTGTTCGATAAAAGAGTATATAGTAAAGATAAAAAAAAACAGAGAAAAAGTAACACATGACCTTACTATATTATATAAAATTTGTTTGAGTAATTTGATTTTCGTTTCTGTTTGTTGGATAAAAAATAATAATTTGGAGAAAAGGGAAAAAACTTAAGCAATGTTTTATGTTTCTTTGATAAAAGAGAATATAGTAAAGATAGAAAAAAGAAAGAGAAAAAGTAACACATGACCTTATTATATAAGATTTGTTTGAGTGATTTTGATTTTTGTTTCTGTTTGTTGGATAAAATAGAATAATTTGGAGAGAAAAAAAAAATTTGAGCTTTTTTGTGTGTTTCTTTGATAAAACATAACTAAATAGAAAAAAAAAAACTACTTTATTCTGAGAAGAAAAAAACTTAAACGTTGTTTTGTGTTTGTTTGATAAAAGAAAATATAGTAAAGATAGAAAAAAAGGAGAAAAAGTAACACATGATCTTTCTCATTATATTATATAAGATTTATTTCAATGATTTGATTATTGTTTCTTTTTGTTGGAGAAAATAATTTAGAGAAAAAAAAAGCTTAACCTTTTTTTTGCATTTGTGTAGTAAAATATAATTAAATAGAAATAATTAAAAAAGAAAATAACATATATTAATTTCTTAGATGCTACGTTTCAGTATATCAGAACTGTTTCTGAAAAATAATCTTATGTTATTAGAATAGATATATTTAAATTTATACACATAAAATTATTGTAATGATTTAATTTAAAATTTTAATTAAACATTAAAAAATTATTTCTCGTAATTTATTTCTTAATATGTACAAAATCTTCCGTAAACAACCATCTGAAAGTCATTTGAAAGTTTGATTCTCTTGCAAAGTCCCATTTGTTCTGAGTGCTCCTTGAAAGAACATATTATGCTAAGTTGAGACGTTTGAAATCATTTATAGTTGATTCTTGTTTGTCGTTTGCTTTCTGAGATCTTATGGATGATTAGAAGAATGAACTTGTTTCCTTTTTATTACTTGAAACGAAAAAATGAGAAAGAACAAATAAGCAGAATCTGTGATTATGTTCACGAGATCAAAGTTTCAAAACTCTGCTCATGAGTTACTGTTTTGACTTATCTTCAAGACCTTTTGGATTCTTACAATGTTATTTTTCTAATGATTTTGGAACGAATCCTAAACTCGTTGAAGAATCACACATTCCTAAGTTACTTTACTTGCAAGCTATTATGAAAGAGACTCTTAGGCTTCATCCTTCACTTCCTCTACTTGTGCCTCACCGGAAGAGCGAAGCCTTGGTGGTTTCGGATTACACGGTTCTGAAATATTTATAGAGATCCTAAGAATTGGGAGGATCCAAATGAATTTAAGCCTGAGAGGTTTCTTGATAGCTCGTTTGATTTCAATGGGAATGATTTTAAGTATTTACCGTTTGGGTCTGGTTGTAGGAATTTTTGCGGTGATTAACATGGCCAAGAGTATGGTTCTATACAATTAGGCTTTACTTCTGCATTCTTTTAAATTGGGAAGCTCCTAGAGGAGAGAGATTTGAAGTTGAGGAAAAGTTTGATCTTGTTCTCAAGTTGAACAAACCACTTAGGCCTGAGAAAAAAAACCTGGACTGAAAACCCAAACCAGAACAGATCTGAAATAACCGGTTTGAATCGGGTTTGGTTATTAGATATTTATCCAACATTTCAAAATTGTGGGTATCGGTTTAGATTCGGTTCCTACCCAACAATGTCAAAATGACCATATGAGGTGGGAAAAGGCACCACGGCTAGTAGTAATAAAAAAAAAAAAACCACACGCCTAACTGTTCTAAAGCTTCCTTGGGTAAAGGAACTACGCTAAACTTCTCAGAGTGCATATCAAATGCCATGAGTACATCTTCGTGGTTGCTCTTAAGGGTGGCTATATCAGCTTATGTTTTTTTAACCATAACTTTTTCACTTATATTTGAAGTTTTTGTGAATCTATTGGAGTTTTTCAATCATAGAAATGAAATTCCTATAATTGAAAATCCTCCGCAGAGCTGTGCATGAGCTGTGCAAAAGGCTTTTATAAATAAATTCCGGGAAATATGTGAATAATAACACTTTCAATTTCATATCTATTTTTCTCTCTCAAGACCTCTCCACTAGTAAAAAAAAAAAAAAAAAGGACCTCTCCACCTTTCAATTCCTATAGCCATTTCGATTTTCCTATATCTTGTTCTTTTGTAGATTTGCAGAACTGTATACTAGAACTTAAAATTGTTAATTATAGATAAAGTCAATTCCCTATATTTTATAATTTCTAGACTTCTCGTCAAATTCACTTGAGCCGACTGCTTATGTTGTAATTCTAACACTAGGTAAAATAAATGGCAACACCAATTTCTATTTTTATATACAATTATGCTAAACCATATTTGGTGTTTTGTCTATGTATAGATTGTGAAACAAACCAACATATATTTTTGGACAGAACAACCTTAATCACGAATAAATACTTACTATGCAATTTTCGCAGACTAAAAATCTTGAACAACATTAGAAAGAAAAAGCAAAATGAGTCATCATATACCAGTATTTGGTTATCTTTCATTCTTTTTACAAGACACTAGACGAATCCAGAAGAATAAGCGTACGTGTGGAACCAAATTTTTTTGTGTATCGTCTGTTATATCTTGAAATCTGTGGAGCTACAAAATGATCGATTATCTGAAAAATGTAGGTACACTTAGGTCCTCACAAATTATCTGTCCATGATATTATCTTATTCAATAGCTGCCAATTCTCTCGCTCAAGGAGCACTACCATGTCAAGACGTAGAATATGCAAGCCAAAGATTTGATGAAGGATATATTTTTATGGGTTATACCCACAGTAGCGACTTGAACATCTCCTTAAACACATACTAAGGAGATATTGACATCTTTAACAAATAAACATATTAAATTGCTGAACGTTTAGAAACTGATAGTAGTAACTAATAATACATGTCTGACGCTATTGAACCAAACGAACTAAGATCACCAGGAAACATGTTTTCTTCCTCTCACAAACTTGACAAAGCAAGACCTTAAGTTCTACTAAAGATATGCAAACAACAAATTGGTGCTATTCCAAATAGATAAAGTGATGAATAAATGAAGCAAGAGCAGAAAGAAACCTTACCAAACCGTGGAGAGAATTGTTGAGGTTCTCAAATTCAACAATTCGTTCTTAGCCCAATGCGATCATCATTCGACCATTTGAGAGACTCATTAAAGCTTTGTGAGACTCGTGACCAAAAAAATTAATAACAGAACGACATTTCATATGGATGACTAGCATTTTGAGAAATTTTATGTGTGTGTGATTTTATTTTCCACCATTACAATCGATCGGTTTTCTTATAATTAAAACAAAAAGAGGAGCAAGTCGTAAAAAAAAATATTAAAACAACAAGAGGAGCTAAGTCGTAAAAGTAATCTCTTCCACCATTACAATCGATCGGTTTTCTTATGATCTTCAATATTAAAGGCCCTTCGCCATATTGCTTTAGCTTCACATGTAGCCTAAAGCATTCTTCGGTGGTCTAATCCAAAGATTCTCAAGAGGACACAAATCCTCCTGTTCTTGCCACTGCTTACGCGGATAGTACCTCTCTTCATCAAACGAATACGATACACAGCGCTTGCAATTGAAACGAAGCCTTGGGAAGTAAACACTATTCCTCATCCATGGGAGGTTAACTCTCACCTCGGAAGAATAAAGACTCGTGAAGATTGTTAAGCCATCAAGCGTAGCGCTATTGATCTGTTTCCATTTGTAAGACTCTAGTGGAAGCTTATAAACAACTGGTTTCTCACCTCCGCATGTAAACATTTTAAACAACACTCCCTTACGCGCCGCCAAGAAAAATCTTTTCTTCTTCCGCTCATACCGATAGCTAAATCTACCTGACATGTAAGGACACGGAGGTGAAGTAGTATAACTAAAAATCCATTCTCGAGAAGACGGTTCAAAGAAATATAATCTTCCTTTATCGTCAAGGCAATAAAAGCGACGGTTTGCATAGACAACATGGTTGTGCTTAAGTGAAACACCATACTGAAGATTGGACTGTAAATCCTCAGTAATCCACTCTCGGTTGCTCCGGGATGGCAAGTGCTCGTAGTAAACGTACCATGCCGAACATACTTATACGCTAGCAGAACACAAGTACCTGATGTGGGTGCACAGGAGAAAGCGATTGCATCATATGATAACTCAAGCTTTGGTAAGTTTATGAGTTTACGAGTAAACGGATTGAAGAAGAAAAGTTGGTGTGAAACGGTTTTGCGCATAAGTAACCATCCGTCTCTTGAGTAACACACCGTGGATTTGGCTAGCTCCGGTAGATTCAGTGTGTACATCTTCTGTTGCAAAGGATCATAGAGTTCGAACAAGTTGCCACGTTTAGGTAAGTACATAAGCCAAGGAGGCTTATCCACCAACCGAACATAAAGACCGGCTTCACGCCATGTTTTGCAGACAGCGGAGGCGCGAATATTATCTTTTAAGACAAGTTGAGATATTATTACTTCCAAGAGGCATAATGGAAGGTCAACAAAACTTGGCTTGCTCTCGATGAAACCGTTTCCTTTAGCATCTACGTTTGACCTGTGAAAAAAAAAAATTAGATCACCAAGTGAAGTTGTGATTTGATTTTTTGACGAGTCATAAGACATCAAATTACACAAATCTTTCAGGTCCTATAAATACTGATAGTTTTCAGAGTGATAAAACAAAATGACACTCTGAGAGGAAAGATTACATAATATCTTCTGTAAAATCTTACAACAATCAAGTCATGTTCTTTAATGCGTAACATAAAAACCCAAGAACATTTCAGGTTCTATAAAATCTACACTGAGATTGAAGATTGCATAAAACAAATGTTGTATATAAAATCGTACAACGTTCTAGTCATTGTAGTAAATACCTCTAATGCATCACTTATGAACCCTAGAACATTTCAGATTCTTTTAAATCTGATAAATTCCAGATAAAATTAGACTCGTATTTAAACAAATTTCACGAAACCCCTCGCTCTTACTCCTTAAATCCACTTAATATTCAAATATCCTGAAGATTATAATCTTCAAAAACCGCTTAAAAGGAGCCCTAGAAGATACAGAAGAATGAAACTTACAAGTAAAGCTTTCCCTTCCGGCCAGACATAGTGATAAACGACGATTACGAGAGAGACGAAGGAATTGAAGATTGGTAGCACGAGCCATATATTAAAATTTGCTTTAAGAAAAAACAAAATGGCTTATAGAAGAATGGCTAAGTCCCCTCGTAGCCCTTTATATATTACTTCCAAAACCCTTATCAGTGCGAGTTACAGATGACATGGCGGGTATTGTGAGTAATTATTGACAAATAAAGAGGATAGAATCTTTGACCAAAAAAACAGGATAGAATCTGGGAGTTTTCAATACAAAATGGCTGAATTTTGTAACGACGAAATTATGAACACAAAGGTTCCAGCGCTTCCGTTTCCAAAATCAAATATATATATGGATATGTGTATTAGAGATCCCGATTTAAATATTTGATTCGGGTTACTATATTTTATACCTCACATATTCGCAATGTATTATGATTTGATCTTTAATTAATTTAAGATCTATTAGTACAGTAGAACCTCTATAAATTAATACTCGATAAATTAATAATCACTATAAATTAATAATTTTTACCGGTCCCAAGCCTGGCCAGTGTAAAAATTAATAAATTTCGATAAGATAATAAGATAATATTTTTTTTGAAACTCCAATGTAAAAATATAGTCCCAATAATTATATAAATTAATAAGTGTACATTTAAGCATATATAAATAATATAATGTAGTAAAATATAATTATATTATTGTTTCAAGTTTATAAAAATTGTTTGACTTATTTTTTAAATTCACTGATATGATATTTTCTGAATAAATTTTTCAATGTTGACAATATTTTTTTATTTTTTTACAAATATTTTGAATTTTGAACCGAAATATCTCTCTATAAATTAATAAAATATTAATTTCTCGATAAATTAATAATTATTAATTTATCAATTAATTAATAACTCTATAAATTAATAAATTTTTGCAGTCCCAACATTATTAATTTATAGAGGTTTTACTGTATATATCAAAACTATTGCTCATATATATATTACTAGATTAGGACAAGCATATATATATATATATATATTGTGATAATTCAAATTCGGTCTAAAGAATGAACAAGAGTTAATAGGTTTAAAGAGATGCATTTTATTAAGAGTAGCCGAAACTCGAAAGTACACAAAGGTTTTAGGTCGTCGGAATAAGACGGCCGACCCAAAAAGAGTAATGAAAGTAGACTCAAGAGCTTAAAATAACAAAATAGTTAGTTTGCCCTAAGTCTCGAGAGATGATTATGAATGACTTGAGAAGTTAATGGCTTCTATATTTATACCCGATCAGGTCGGTCTTTTAGAAAATAACTTCTTCCCATTCGAGATAGGAAAACTTCCTTGCCGATAAGGCTAATCTTCCGTCTTTTCCATTTATATAGCCGACCTAAATATTCTTTGGAGTTCTTGAAATGGGCAGATCTCAATGGATGTCGGGCTTTTAGAGTAGGTATAAATCTCATCTCTAACATACATGAGTTTTAAATAACATATTTATAAAGTCATAAAATTAATTTGAAAACAAAATCGGATAATTTATATAGAAAAAATAAAATAAATTAAAAATAACAAAACAAACCTTCAAAAATAAAATAAGTTTATGAGTAATATTTTGTTTTTTCTATTAAGCTTAGTCTTTACCTTTTTAAAAATAAATTTCTTCTCTTAAATGAAATATATAACTTTTTATTATTTTAAATTTATTATATTTTCTTTTAGATATTGTAGTAGTTATTTATTATATCCTTTTTCTAAATAAGTGTTATATTTCCTAAATTTCCTAGAATAAGAACCATTTATAATAACAAATTTTTAAATCCATTAAAATATTTTTTTTTGAAAAAATAGAAAACAAAATCAAATGAAAAAGTGTATGAAAAACACAAAATCAAAATGTAGAAGTTATTTATTTTAATTTTCATTCGCTTTCAATTAAATATTCAAAATACAGAATCTGTTGCAAGTCCTAAGCAACATTAGCTTTATTTTTCATTTAGTTTAACACTTTATCAAATATTTTTACACTAAAAGTTTAACAATTTTTGAAAAAAATAGAAAACAAAATCAAATGAAAAAAATGTATGAAAAACACAAAATCAAAATCTAAAAGTTATTTATTATAATTCTTATTCGTTTTCAATTAAAATATTCAAAACACAGAATTTGTTGCACATCTTAAGCAGTATTAACTTTATTTTTTTTTAGTTTAACACTTTATCAATCTTTTTTTTTGTATTTTATTGTGTTAAAAACATAAGTGTGCAATTTGAGTCCTTCAAATATGTTAACTCTCTTCAAACAAACAAAATTTTTCTTTCTCTTCACATTCATCTTCTCGTATATGATTTCTCTTCGTTCGAGAAAAGCTATGGTTCTTAAAACTCGCGTCAATTGATTTTCTACATGACTTTTGTTCATCCTTCTCCTCATTGAGCTTATTATCGTCTAATATCATATCATTAGCATCTAATTTTTTTTAATCCTACGTTGTAAATTTGCATGTAATTATTGATACCGAGAACAGTTTAGATGAATATAATTTTCAGCAAACGGATTATAAAGGATAAAAATTTGGAATACTGAACAAACGAATCATAATGGTTAAAAATTTGGAATAATATATCATTTTATTTATTTTTAGTTTTCTTAAAAAAATTTAATCACAACACATATCAAAATCTGAATTGAAAAATTTGCCAAGTGTGACGATCATATGAGTTACTAACTTTATAGAATAAGATATGTAGCCAAAAAACAAATTATGCATTTCAGAATCATTATATTGTAGTCACTTTACTCACAAAGCACACATGCGTGTATTATGATTTATCTTGATTGATTTGGAATCCATCATTTCAAAACTTTTGATATACAGTATGTTTAAAATTTGATCAACTTGTAAATAAATTCTGGAAAAAAGTAAAATCTATCGTTGTCGAGGATAGACCGAGTTTAAACGATGAAGTATACTTTTCGTTCTGATAAACTACTAAGATGTTGGATTCAAATAAATATTTCCGCTGGATGTACATATATTATTATGACAGATATATATTATGTTTAAAATTTTGGAACATGATATGTACGTGCGCCTCATTAGGTGTCTATTATAATCAGACATAATACTAATAATTTCTACGGCTGTGTTTGTGTATATATAACCAAAAACAATACAATTCTCCGGCAAGTAATCATGGCTCAAACTACCATCGTGATCTTCCTCACAGCCACATTACTAATGGCGGCTACGGTTGTTTCATGGCAGAAACCACCTAGTCCTACGGCTCCTCCCACAGTTAACGAAGTTATGAACTGTGCAGCGGGTTTGACTAATTGTGTTCCGGCGATTACTTTGGGAGGAACTCCGTCGACGGAATGTTGTACTGCCTTAGAGACCGCGATGAAAACGCAGATATCTTGTCTTTGCGGCTTTATCAAAAGCCCAATGTTATTGGTCCCTTTCAATGTCACTGCCTTCAATGCTCTTCTCTCCCAGACTTGTGAACCCACCATCGATCTCAACTTATGCTCAGAAACTGCCGGTAAAAACCGTACTTAAATTGGTTCATTCAATTAATAACATAAATGTTACGTGCTCCCACGTTATTTTCTTAAACCACACGCGAAAACATGCCATATTTTTTTAAGATTATGCCAGGTCATATGTATATTTACCTTAAACTAGGTATTTATCCGCGCTATACTGTGAGATATTTTTTAAATTTTGTATCTATTTTTAATATAATAAAATTATTTTTATAATATAAATGGGTATTATATTTATTTTTTATTAGCTTAAATTATGCATTTATATGTTTTAAATCTGAATAAACATTATATATATATATATATTTTTTTTTAAATTATAATTTGCTATTAAATTTAGTTAGCTAACTGTAAAAACTTGGTGAATTTCATGGTGTTGCTTGGTATGCATTCTGGTCGGCTGTAAAAGAGTTAACTAAATATTAAAATTTTACCTGAAGTTTCTGATCGGCCCGATGATGAGGGTTAGATTGTGAATCTGGGCGCGAAAAGTTCCCGCCAAAAGGTGATGTAAACCGGGCATAGGTCTGCGCATGCAAAACTAGGGTTGACACGTGTCGAACCCTAGTAGGTGAGGGCGAAGAGGCCGATTAAAATTAATAAGGAGAAATATGAAAGGTCGCCGAGCTCATGATGACTCTCGATAACCGTCCAGACCTTCCTATAAATAAGAGTGAGTTGGCTTCGATTTCTTCACTTCTGCATTTCTAGCGAAACTCTGTCAAAATCAGGTTTGCTCTCTTCTCTCTCTTCCTTGCTCTTCATTTGTTTAGAATTTAGGTCTGCCGATTAGACCTCCGCCGAGTTTCGTTCTGAACGCCGATCAAACATGAGTAAGAGCATCAAAATCAGGGAAGGCCGATCAGGCTCAAAGGAAATAAGATCGGCGCAGAAGAAGGCTGATGAGAACGGCGTCTCCTTAGAAGAGTTTCTTCAGATGTCTAGGGATGACCAGGTTGCTAGGAGCCGATCGAAGGGAAAGCGGGTCGTCATTGAGGGATCAGAATCGGATCGGTCCTCGGATGCGAGTGAGTTGTCTGCGTTGGATTGTGCGTTCTAGGAACACGTTCGAGAGAAAAACCAGCAAGCTGCGGCCGATCGGTTCCACGCCGATCAAGTTGGAATCGTCCAGAGGTCTGGGGAGACATCGTCCAGAGTCGAATTCGAGATTCTCGAATTGCGAGATGAAGACGATGTGAGAGGCGGATCGAACGAGATGGATATCTCGGACGAGCTAAACGCCATCATTGTTGAAGATGAAGTAAATCAGTTCGAAATTATCGACATGAATCCGCCAGTGGAGAAAGTTAAGAGGCGAAAAGGGGAGCCGGTAATTAAGTCGATCTGCGACAACGCTCTCGGAGTGATGCCCACCAAATCAACCTTGGAATCACTGGTTACCTTGAAGGAAGAATGCGACATTGGTCCTGAGGTGATCTTCATGGTTCCGAGCCTGTCAGAGCGACCGTGGGATGCTCCTAAAGGATGGCTATGTCTCCACGAGTGTTTTTTGATGAACTTCCATCTCTGGTTCCCGCTTCCGAGGCTTCTTCTGTAATTTGCTGCCTACAAAGAAATACCGATCAGCCGGTTTACCCATGCGACGATACGCCTGATTGTTAGCATGCTAGTGATGTCGACCAGGCATGATATCCCGTTGAGTCAAGCAGCATTCGATGCTATGACGAACACCCGTCGTACGAAGGCCAATTTGAGGAACCGGGGTTCATATTATACGAGTATGAAGACTCGATACAACATCGTGACTAGCGGTCACAAAACCAAGGTGGCGGATTGGAGAGATCGGTATTTCTTCGTGCTAATCAACGAGTTCCATCGCCGACACAGATAGAGATATCCCGATCAGAACGAAATGGGCGGAGGTCATTGGTAGAGACATGACCGATATGAAATACAGTGTAAATTTCTGTTATCTTTATTTACTGATCAAGTCGTCTTTATTCTATAGGAAACAGGCCTCTTCCTTTTGTTGACGACCCTCTCGATATCGAAGATATCTCGGATCGATTCGCGGCGATCAACGCAATTACTTGGTCGGAAATTACGGAAGAAAGGATCGAAAGAACGAAAGGTACTGATCTTATTCTTGTTTTGCACCTGGAAATAGGGTGTTAGGTCGGCTGACGTACTTTATCTTTCAGCTGCTCTTCTTCGTCACCAACACCGACGTGAAAAGATGAAGTCACTCACCTTTAAAGACCTGTCAGCGGATTTGGAAAATGCATTTAGATCTCCCGAGGTCCGGGATCCGAAAAGTTTTGCGGCTAAGGAGTCCGAGCAGGCAGCCCAAAAAGGTGCCGAAAAGGATTTGGCCAAGGCTAAGAAAGCAGCCGATAAAAAAGCTGCCAAAAAAGCACAGAAGGCTCGAAAAGAGGTCGAGACAGAGGGACGGAGTGATGATGCTCCGAACAAGGATGGGAACCCTGAAGATTCGAGGAAACGAGGTTCAGAGGGATCTCCCGAGGGCTCGAGAAGGCCGAAGAGGTCTCGAGCCGAGAGAGAACTCCGCCCGTTCGGGTTTTCTTATGAATTCCGGGGAGACGTTCTGCTAGTGAACGATTCAGTGGCATGCCTGGACTTCTTTCTTAAGTTGAGGGACAATCCAGCGGGCCCATCGACTGATCCTCGCGGCTTCATTCGCAGTGAAGTGATTGTGCGTTTCGCGCACGAGCAGGCCAAGGTAAGGTTACATTAGAAAATTTAAATAACCTCCTTGTATGTAAGGTCGACCTGGAATATTAACATTTTCATGTCCGCAGACCTTGAGCACAGCCTTGACTGTGATGAACGATTATAACCGGGATGCGAAGAAATGCCTGGCCGAAGAGGCCAAACGGGAGAGACTTCAAGAAAATCTCGAAGTTGAGCAGAAGAAAACTGCAGAATTGGAGGCCGCGCTCCGTGGCTCTGCTGAAGAGCTGGAAAAACTTCGAGCCGGTGATGCAGAGAAGAGCAAACTGCTCAATCGAATGATAAAAAAGATTCAGAAAGAGAGGACCGATTCTCAGAAGAAGCTGGAGGCCGAACTGAAAGCTGCGGCTGAAGAGAAACTTGCCTTCGGGCAAGAAGTAGCAAAGCGCGCGACGATTGCAGTGAACAACCATTATGCGAGTCTAGTCGCAAAGGTGAAGGAGTCACTCGCGCGTAAGGAGAGAGCCCACGAGTTGATTTCGACGGCAGCTCAGTGGGTCGGGGCTAAAAGAGCGCTTGAGATCGTTTGTAAGCAAGGTTACAGCTTTCCGGCCCTGGTGGAGGAGAACATCGAGAATCTGATTGCCGAGAGTAAGGCACAACTGGAGGCCTTCGAAGAAGTCAGCTTCACGCCGGATGAACTTCAAGTTCAAGAGGCGGAAGTCTTCCTTGAAGTTTCCAGTGACACTCAGTTCGATGCGGCTAAGGCTCAAGAAGGAGCCGACCAGGGAAAAGAGCTAGAAGTCGATCAAGATGACATTAACGATGCCGATCATGTTGGCAGCTAAGAGACCGAACAAGAAGAGGAAGAGATCTAGAAGGAAGCCGAAGACTAGCCTTTCCTTTAATATTCTTGTTGTTTTTGTACTATGTAATCATGTGCCGTTATGGCTTAAATTAATGAAGAGTTTTAAGAATCTGAGTATTTTTGATGAGTTGAGAATCTGAACACAACGGCGATGCGATATCGGCTTAAATTTGTGCGATTTAAATTTCTAAGTATTGAACGAATAAACGGATGAGATCAGCGTATATTCGATACTTAGAAAATTCTCAAGCCGAATACGAACTGCGATCAGGTCGGCTTACTAATTTCGCATGGCTTAAGAATTGCAATGCGGATTCTGGCTTGCATATTGAAGTGTGAATACGAACGTGCGGTAGGCCCGACTTATGATTGTTCGTACCATTTCTCTTCTAAGTGTGAATACTCGATGTGCGATTCAGGTCAGCGTCGATTCATCGGTACCACTTAGAAGCATCTGAGTCGAATGTGGATGCAAGGCTGACTTGGCTGATAACAACGCATGACTCGGATGTAGTAAAACAGGTAAAACTGTAGAATGCAATACGAACTTGGCTTTGAGTTGCCGAGCTAAAGTGGATCAGACTTTAGTTTGGCGGATCGAGCATCTGGCCAGGATGCCGATATGATAATAAACACAAAATTTTTTAGAAAAGATTTTATTGAATCAGAGTGGACTTACAAACCGAAGACGACTTGAAAGCTAAAAGAAATATTGAGTCCCCATTTTGGGAAGGGGAGCAGTTGCACCATCCGAGAATAGGTTGCCTACGTACCCCTTTCGGGGATCAAACCGCTTCGTAGTTCATAGGGACTATTCTCCCCCTTTTTTTTGACGATGCCGACCTTAAGGAGGTGCCGATCTAACTGTAGTATCTTTTGAGGTTGAGTGAGTTCCAGGCTCGTGGAATCAACTCGCCGTCCAAGGCTTCGAGCCGGTAAACTCCTGGTTTCACTATGTTAGTAATGATGTATGCACCTTCCTAGTTTGCGCCGAGTTTCCCAGCATTCTCTTCTTTGGTGTTCTCGTAGACTTTTCAAAGGACCAGGTCGCCTTT
Source organism: Thlaspi arvense (assembly GCA_911865555.2). Lineage (NCBI taxonomy): Eukaryota > Viridiplantae > Streptophyta > Magnoliopsida > Brassicales > Brassicaceae > Thlaspi > Thlaspi arvense. The sequence goes on along the minus strand of OU466862.2, from coordinate 59,233,834 downwards.
GTCGAAATGTCGATTATGCATTTTTTTGTTGTAGTACCGAGCTGCCTGATTCTGGTAATTCTGCATCCGGAGCAACGCTTGGTTGCGTGTTTGTTCAAATGTGTCAATATTATCGACCAATATTGTTGCATTCACTCCTGGAATACTCGGGAGTACTCTGCATCGTAAGCTGCCGATGTTAATCTCTGCCGTAACCATAGCTTCGCATCCGTATGTGAGTGAAACAGGAGTCGCACCCGGTTGCAGTTCTTAGAGTTGTGCGATGAGACCATAGTAAGCCGTCCAGTTCGTCTGCCCAAAAACCTTTCTTGGCATTGAGACGCTTCTTGATGCCGTCCAGGATCGTTTTGTTGGTTGTTTCGGCTTGCCCGTTGCCTTGCGGATGGCGGGGTGTAGACTTGTTGAGGCAAATTTTCCACTTGTCACAGAATGCTTGAATTTTCTTTGATCTGAACTGGGGACCATTATCAGTAACGATCTCGTAGGGTAGACCATGTGGGCATATGATATACCTCCAGATGAAGTTTTGGACTTCGGTTGCGGTGATGTCGGCGAACGCCTTAGCTTCGACCCATTTGGTAAAATAGTCGGTCATGATGAGCACGTACTTGCGTTGACGAGAGGAGATCATCGGGCCGACGATGTCCATTGCCCATCTCATGAAGGGGTAAGGAGGGATTGCCGACGTCAGAAACTCTGTTGGTTGATGGATCATCGGGGCGTGTCGCTGACAGTACGCATTTCCGAGCAAATTGAATGCAGTCCTCCTGCATGGTTGGCCAGAAAAAGCCTTGTCGCTTAATCTTTAGAGCCAGAGCTCGTCCGCTGGAATAATTTTCACTTGCACCATCATGAACGTCCTTGATGCATCGTTGAACTTCGTCACCATGGAGGCAAGTAAGAAGGATGCCTGATTCAGTCCATCGGCATAAGACACCTTCGATGATTGCGTACTTGGCGCTTCGAGCACGAATTCGCCAAGCTGCCCATTTCTCCGGTGGTAGCTCGCCAGTTTCCAGGAAGCGTCGTATTTCAACTCGCTAAACTGCTGCTGGCTGGTCGTCAATGGTTGCTATAGGAACGGTTTCGTCTTCATCGGCTGTGATTTGAAGAACTTCCTGGGGCGGGACTATGCTGGACTGGGATATTCCTTGAACTGGAATAGTTCTCCGAAGGGCTGAATCTCTGTTTGATGCAATAGCAGCTAGGGCATCCACACTGGTGTTGGCAGATCGGCCAATCTGATGTAGTTCGAAGGTCGTGAACTGCGCTGCTAACTGCTTCACCAGCTTCAGGTAGGCATCCATTCGGCCGTCCTTTGCGTCGTACTCTCCGCTGAACTGTTTGGCAACGAGCTGCGAATCGCTAAATGCCCGAATGTGTTGGATGTTCATCCCCCGAGCTAACCAAAGACCTCCGATCAGCGCTTCGTATTCGGCTTCATTGTTGGATGCATTAAACTCCAAACGGAAACACTGCTCGAGAAGTTCTCCGGTGGGAGATTCCAACAGAATGCCGATACCAGCTCCTAAGCGTGACGATGCTCTATCGACGTGTAGTGTCCATATCTCCGAATTTGATGGGTCGGTGCTCAAGAGCTCCGGTGATAGTTCGATCAAAAAATCCACCAAAACTTGAGATTTCGCGGAAGTCCGCGTTCGATACTCGATATCGAACTCGGAAAGCTCGATTGCCCACTTCGCCATGCGGCCGGATTGCATCGGGCTGTGCAGGATCGAACGAAGAGGTTGGCTGGTCATGACGACAATGGAATGAGACTGGAAATAAAGTCGCAGCTTTCGGGAAGCGACGACAACAGCAAGAGCAAGTTTTTCCAAGGTCGGGTAGCGAGTTTCAGCACCATCCAAGGTTTTGCTGAAGTAGAAGATCGACTTCTGCTCCCCATGGTCCTCTCGAACCAGGACTCCGCTGATTGCCGCGCTGGAGACCGCAACGTAGAGTAGCAGAGTGTCACCGTACTCAGGTTTGGCCAGGATCGGCAGTGTCGAGAGGTAGGTTTTGAGCTGCACGAACGCGTCTTCACACTTTTCGTCCCATTCGAATCGCTTGTTGCCTCGTAGGCGTTGATAGAAGGGAAGACACTTGTCTGTGGATCGGGATATGAATCTGTTCAGCGCGGCTATTCTTCCTGTTAGGCGCTGAACTTCGCGAGTGTTAGTTGGCGAGGGTAGCTCCAAGATCGCGGAGATCTGCTTAGGATTGGCTTTGATGCCACGCTGAGTGACCAGGTATCCTAGAAATTTGCTGGATGTGACTGCGAATGTGCATTTTGCGGGATTGAGTTTCATGCCATACTGGTTCAGTATGAGAAAGCATTCTCGCAGATGGATGATATGGTCGGTTGCTTTAGCTGATTTGACGAGCATATCGTCTATATACACCTCCATCGTCTTCCCAAGCTGGTCGGCGAACATCTTGTTGACAAGGCGCTGGTAAGTGGCTCCAACGTTTTTCAAACCAAACGGCATGACCTCGTAGCAGTAGGTGCCCCGATCTATGATGAATGCGGTCTTCTCGCTGTCGTCCGGATTCATGAGAATCTGATTATATCCTGAGAATGCATCCATAAAGGAGAGTAGCTCGTTGCCCGCCGTAGCCTCGACGAGCTGATTGATACGAGGAAGAGGGAAACTGTCCTTCGGGCAAGCTTGGTTGAGGTCGATGAAATCCACGCAGACTCGCCACTTGCCGTTTTTCTTTTTGACGACCACCGGGTTAGCGAGCCAATCCGGATACTTCACTTCAGCGATTGATCCGGCCTTCAGGAGCTTATCTACTTTATCGTGGACGGCTTGTGCTCGCTCAGGTCCTAACTTTTGTCGCTTCTGCTTGATCGGCTTGAAAGTCGGGTCGACATTCAATTCGTTACTCGTTATTCGGGGGTTAATGCCCTTCATGTCGGCCATGGACCACGCAAACGTTGCGACGTTCTTTCGGAGGCAACAGTTCCGTGCCGATACCGACGCAACATTCCGGGTGGGCAGCATCGATGTTGACTTGGGCGATAAGATCACTCTTCGGCTGTTCGTCGTGATGAACAATCTGTGGATCCAAATCGCTACTACTGCCGATCACGAACATTGATGCTTTGCGGGCATGCTTGTTGTCGATGTAACAATATCGGGACACTGTCTGGTCGCCACGGATGGTGATGACACGACCCCTGATCGGCATCTTGATGCATTGATGGTAAGGAGAAGGGACGGCCCGCATGGCATTCAGCCATGGTGTTCCAAGAATGGCATTGTAGATCGCAGGTCGGTCGATAACCTTGAACTTGACCGTAATTGACTTCCCGCGTATGGTAACAGGCATCGTTATCGTTCCTATCGTCAAGATCGAGTCTCCAGCGAATCCAGTGAGGGGTGATGGTGCGACTTTGATGTCCCATTCCGGGATACTCATCTTGCGTAGAGTATCCATGAAGATGAGGTCGACCGAACTTCCAGTGTCGATCAACACTTTGGAGACGTCGTCTTCTCCGAGTCGTAGTGAGATGACGAGTGGATCATTATGTGGTCGGTCTATGAACTGCGTGTCTTGCTCTGTGAATGTGATCGGTAGGTCGTCCTTGAACAGCGGTGGGGCGTCCTTCGGGGGATTGGCTGCTTTTCGTTCGTGCCGTTTAATTGAATTTATCGAGTCGGCGCACGAGAGGAGCCCTCCCATGATCATGTTGATCCGCCGACGTGGTGAGCTTGGAGGTGTGTGATCGTCTTCATGGTCACGCTTTGCTTCCTTGCCCTCGTGTTTAGAAGAGCGATTGGTGTTATCTCTTCTATCACGATCGTCGCTGGTTCTTCTGTCGCGATCGCCATCGGGTCGCCTGTCCTCGTCGTCGGATCGTCGTGAACTTCGGGGTTCTGGTAGGATGATCTCACCATCATCCCACACCTTCCTCAAGAGGGCTGGGAGGGTGCGGCAATCATCGGTATGATGACCGTGTGCCCTATGGTATTTGCACCACGACTTCTTGCTGTCGGGGTCTCTGTCGCTCGAGCGGTCCCACACGTTCCATGACTTTTTTGGTTGTCCCACTGTGTTGATGCTCTTGCGATTCTTGTCATCCTTGTCGTAGTGCTGACGGGGCTCTTTGTAATCGTCCTGACTCGACGATCTGCCTTTCTTGTCGCGTGAATATTTCTCATCGGCCAACTTGGCCTTGGCTTGGCTGCCCGATCCTCCTCGACTCTGATGTAGTCGGATGCCTTGTGCAAAGCATCTTCGAGGGTTTTGGTTTTTCCCATCTTCAATCACTCACAATATGATGAATCATCCTTCAAATTCTTGATAAGAATGTTGAAACACAGTTCGTCCGACAGACTGCACCGGGAGACGATCTGTAGCATCCGTATCCGAGAAAATGTGGAATGATCGTACCGGACAGGGTATTGTCCGAGGGATGACCGAGCCAAGGGTCGGATACTGGCTGGGAAATGGAGGTTCGGACTATGGTCGGGTGTTGACCGGTGAAATAGTCGGGTATGGGCTGGATAGCCGAGCCGGATGGACCATATCCGAGGGAAATGGGGTCCAGTCCGAGGGAAATGGGATTTATCCGAGTGCAGTGGGATATATCCGAGAGTCTGGGAGGTTAGTTCGAGTGTCAGTGGACTGTCTCCGAGGGGGAATAGGAAACCTCCGAGAGAAATAGAGGATTAGCCGAGGTGGGACAAGTTGTCTGAGAGAAATAGGAATATCCGGATGAAAAATGGAAAACACCTCGGATAAGGACAGTTTATCCGAGTGGGAAGGGATTTGGGCCGTGGGCCAAGTGTTTGGTCGGCTATTTTGTGGTTTATCGAAGGAATGGTCGAGCCGGTACAGGGAATAGCCGAGAGAATCGAATCGGACTGGGATAAAACTTACTGGAACCGGGAAAACTTCGGATAAGTCCGGGTTACCTAGGGTTTTGCGAGTATTTAAGGGATTTTGAGACTTTTCTCGGGAGAGGTTTGTTTATTCGAGAGCAATAAAGCAAAGAAAGAGAATAATCGAGAGAAAACTCTAAGAAAAACAGTTTATCCCGAGGACATCCGAGAGAGATCAGGCTATCGCCGAGCAGAACCGACCATCGCCGAGATAAACTGGTAAGCGATCGGATATTTCCCTAAGTGTTGAGTTTTCATCGGATAACCTCGAGCTAATAGCCTTGTTTTGTGGGGTTTCTGAGGGAAAACAGAGTTTGGCTTGAAGAAAGGTGAACGGATCAAGAGATAGCCGAGGGGATAAGAATCGGATCGTACCGTGAGCCGAGAGATTCTTAGGGAGATCGGATATCTTTGTTTTGGTGCAGTTTTCATCAGGATTTCTTCTGACCAATCTGTTTCTAGCCTTGTCTGAGGTGAGTGCGTGATTGTGGTTGGGTCTAGGACCGTAGGATTGCTAGGGTTGAGTGTTTTGCATGTTGATTGTGTGATTTTTCATGTTATGTGTTTGGAATTGATAAGCAATCCTTATGTTATGGGATATTGTGGTGTTTACCGTGGCATAGATGGTATTTAGCTAACCTCAGGGTAATCCGGATCATGTACTAGCTTAGGGGATGTGGGATTCTCGCTGAAGTAGACATGGGTCTTAAAAAGGGATTGATCTTGGTTGGTTAGGTTAGATAATCATGGCCGTTTGATATGGTTATGTCTATTGCGAATTGATTGTGTTGAATGTTGAATCCGAAAGTATGACTGCGTGTTTGGTACTGACCAGGTGTTACGGGATGACCGTTGATATATCATGGTTTTTATGGTTTTTAACCATGATATAAGTCCTTTTTATTGAGTCTTTTTGGTATTTTTAGAGTCCTAGAAGAGTCTTTGCAGGTTATAGCATGTCTGGAGCATAATTGGAGATTTTGGAACCTTTTGGAGCATTCTGAGTGGAAGCCACGAAGTACCAAGCTCGAAGCAGAAAGTATTCACAAATGGTGACGATCGTCACCCCTTTAGTGACGCTCGTCACCCACTAAGGAAGGAGCGTGGCGTTTTATTAAAAGTATCAAGAAGAATTGCAGAATTGGCCCAGAAGTTTCCTTTATTTACATGAAGACCCCATATCGTGTTTAGCTTCTATTTATTAGGTTTTTCAGCCATTGTTGGCTATTATCTTAGTTTTTGAGAATTCAGAGAGCTAGAGAGAGATTTATTCAGAGCTTTTTGGGGAGACAAATCCTGTACTCTTTTGACCGTACTCACTAAGTATTTATGAAATACTTATGCCTCTCATTTTGAGTGTGCAGGTACTAAGCAGTAAAGGGGCGAGACCAGGCGGCAGTGATGAACATGGATGGATCGGGGTTGTGTGTTTTTATGATTTAAGACTTGTGTTTAGAGTCTTATGGCTTTGGTGTTTGACCGTTTAGGTTGCTAGATGATCAGTTGTAATCGTTAGCGAACCTTGTGTTTTGATTTGTGTGGAACTCCGAATCTGTTTAAGTGTTTTTGAGAGTTAAATGAATGAAATGAGTTAATTATATTCCGCTGTGTATTGATAAGAAAGACTTAGAAAAATAAAGAAAAAGTTCGAAAATATGGCTAAGTATAGAAACAGACTTAGAGGATGTAGTGGGACACAGCCGCAGTACGGTTTACCGGGTTAGGTTACCACACGATCGATCGGAACCGATCGATAAACTCACGCAGCGACTCTGTGTCGCCCTGGATGCACGCCCATAGATCAAGCGCTGTGGACTCCGTGTCGATGTAAATCGAATAATGCTTCAGGAACCGAGCTGTGAGCTCCTTGAAGCTATCGATGGAGTTCTTGGGAAGCTGCGAGAACCAGGTGAGGGCGCTTCTGGAGAGCGTCTCCACGAAGTACTGACAGAGGCATGCTTCCCGCTCGTCATCGGTGAAGCGAGCACGTCCCATGACTGCGTTGAACGCGGTCAGGTGTCGCTTCGGGTCTGTCGTACCAGTGTAGCTTGGAGGTAGCTTCATCCGGCCTATGTCCTTGAGAGGAGCGCTGGTGATGGCCAACGTGAACGGGGTCTGCTGGGTCTCCTGGAGGATCTTATCCAACTCTGGTGCTGAGGTCGTTGCCTTGTGGATCTTGCTGTGGATATCATCAAGGCGTTGGTGGAGAAGATCAAGCTCTGAGGCCGTCGTCAGGTCGGTACCTGCGGTATTACGCGATGAACGAGCGTTTGAGCCTTCTGTCTGTGCTCTCCGCAGGTCGTCTATCGGTGTTGTACCGAACAGGTTGTTGACTAGCCTGGTCGTATCTGTGTTGCGGATCGGAGGGCGAGGAGGGGTGATTAGTTTGGCCTGCTCTTGGGTATGAACTCTAGAGTTGAGAAGCCGATCTAGGTCTTCTCTGTAGGTGATCTGCTCGGCACGGAGGGATTCGAAGCGAGCATCCATCCCCTGCTGCAACTGTGCTGCGACCGACCTGATGATGGTGGCCATGTCGATGGGAGGTGGCTGTGGCAGGCCGGTCGTGTTTGTGCCACCCGTCTGACCGACCTGATCTGTCCCACCGATGTTCTGCGCGGTAGTTGTGTTGTCTTCCTGATCGGTCTGGTGGATCACTGGAAGCCCGGTGGCTGGGTCGATGATCGGATCCTGAGTGTTTCTTGTCGGATCGGAGGCTCCTCCTGTGAGGTCGGTAGTGTTGATCGATGTTTCAACCATCTTCAAACTCCATTCTAAGTCAAAGATTGCTTTCTTAGTCCCCTCAGACGGCGCCAACTGTAAAAACTCAAATTCGACTTATAGAAGAACTAGGGTTTGAGGGTTTAAAAGAGAGATCTTTTATTAGAAGAAGCCGGAGCTTGGTAAAATACAACGGTGTTTAGGTCGTCGGAATAAGAACGCTGACCTAAAACACTTTAGGTAAGTTAACCAAAAGCTAGAACAATCTGATCGCTTAGTTTGCTCTAGGTCTTGATTGATGATTTTTGGATGATTTAAGGAGTCGATGACTTCATATATTTATAGCTTGATTAGGTCGGTCTTCAACCCGTTTAGAATAGGAAGCTCTCCTTGCCGATAAGAAAGAGTTTCCTTTTTTTCCGGGTTGCTCGATAAATGGAAGATTTTCTTTTATATCGCCGACCTGAAACTTGTTAAACGGGCCGACCAGAATTCATAGCGGGCTTGTTAGAGACGGTACGAATCTCATCTCTAACATAATATAATAAAATTTTGTATATATTTTTTATACACGCTTAGAATTCATAGATATTTTTTAAATTTTATATATATTTTTAATATAATAAAATTATTTTTATAATATAAATGAGTATTATATTTATTTTTTATTAGTTTAAGTTATGTATTTATATGTTTTAAATCTGAATAAACATTATATATATATATATATATATATATTTTTTTATTTTTTTTTCAAAATTATAATTTGCTATTAAATTTAGTTAGCTAACTAATTATAAATGTGTATATAGGAATAATATATATAAGAATAAAGCAATACATTTTTAGTACATTCATGCTAATGACAAATGTAATCTATTTTCTCTAATAAATTGCCACATGATCCTCCTTTGTAATTATATAAAGCAAAATACCATTTAAAAAAAGATTTATTAATTAATATGATTATTTTGAATTATAAAATTTATTTATTTATCAAATATTTTATTATAAACATATGTTTCTAAAACTACCAAACTATAATCAATAACATTCATATCAAAACCATTGCTATTGGTTTAGAAAATTATGTTTGAACTCTTAAAATATCGTTTTAGTTAAAGTTAAATAATTAAATTTTGGTTACTGTAAATATAATTTAATTTGAAAATTTAGCATAGAGAAATTTCATCTTCTTACAAAAAATCGAGAAATCGTATTTTCTGTCAAAACAAAAAAACTTCATTTTTCCATTCAACTGAGAAATCGGCTATTCCCGCCAAAACCAAAAAATTCATTTTCTCGTCAAACCTAAAATCTAAAATTTCATTTTCCCGCAAGAACCTGTGTTTTTTCACCAAAGCAGAGAAATTACGTTTTTTCACAAAAACCCAAAAATTTCATCTTCCTGCAAAAACCAAAAAAAAAAAAATTATATTTTTCCGCCAAAATCAATAAAATTATTTTTTCCTGCGAAAACTGAGAAATCGTTTATTCCTGCCAAAAAAAAAAATTATTTTCTCGCCAAGCCCATAATCACGCTTTCTTACAAAAACAAATAAACTATAATTTCCCGCAAAAACAAAATATTGCATTATCTCCCGTGAAATTGTGTTTTCCCGCGAAAATTAAGAAATTGTTATGTTTTATCGGTTCAACTTTTTGCTGATGTGTGAGCTTCTTATAACATAAGGCTTTTGCGTTGTTGTCATGGAAACATAGTTGATGCTGAGCCTACACTGTTTCAATCATATATGTCTATGTCAAATAAACAGATAGCTATAATTTTTTTATTATTTATTTGTTGTTATTTATTATTTGGATTTGGTTTTGGCTAAAAAAGAAAACAATAATTTAATTCTTTTTATTTGTTTTTATTTATTATTTGGGTTTGGATTTGACAAAAAATAAAATAATAATTTTTTTATTTACTGTTATTAATTATTTGGGCTTGAGTTTGGTAAAAAATAAAATAAAAATTAATAGAAAAAAATATTTGGGTTTTTAATGGGTTTAAGTTTAAAACTTAAAATAAATAGATGAGATGTATTAATAAAATATTTTAATTGGTGATTATTTTTGCTGAAGTGTCATGTTTATAAAGCTTAAAAAAGCTGAGGTGTCAAGCAATGGAGAGACTTGAGTGTTATTGTTGTGTTGATAACTTGATTTTTTTGTTTTTTTTTCTAGCTGAAGCTCCTTTGCGGCAAACGACTCAGGGTAAGTCATTTTTGTCTCAGTTAAAACGGATAAAAATGATCGTAACTAGTTTTTTTGTCAACAAAAAATTATCATAACTAAATATGAGGAAAACTTAGCGATCTTTTTTTAAATAGAGCGGTATGATTATAAAGTTTTTCTGTACTGACTGAAGTGAAATATTTTGATTCGTCAATTCTAGGACCACCTGAAGCTGACAAGAATGCTGCAAGCAAACTAGCAGAAACTGGCTTGGTCGGAATCGTCTTGATCACGATCGCTGCAATGTTTTGTTAAAATTGAATATAATTAATTTTTAACCTTTTACGAGTGTTCATATGCATATAATATGAACCATATCCGTGAGAAGTCAGAAATTGGTTTTGTTCGATTCAATGGCTTTGTATGTTAATTTATTTATTTTTTAATTAGAATTTTGAGTTTTGTGGAGGTTTCGGTATTTTTTCCGTCAATCTTTGATGTCTTTTTCTTTTACAACGTAACATATTCTTATCTCAAATTTATAAAGAAACATCTTATATACTAATCTACAATTTAGTATATGTAAATTTTCATCGTGCATTTGAATACACTTGACGTTAATTTTCGTTTAAATGATATCATACCTATTACTTATAAAAATTAAAGCTATTTGAAAGTAAAAATATTCAGATATGATTTCAAACAACCAATACATAATAAGAATGAAGCTAAAGACATGACAAAAGTTATTTACTTTGGTTAGAAGAATTAAAGTACTATTGTATATTTTCATGTCAATATTATGTTTATTAAATAGATTGTAATTTTGTTTTTTATACTTTTAAGTGGTTTTTTGGTATATTAAATTACAAATATAGTCTCGTAATAAAAATTGTAGAATTATATATATATATATATATGTTGGTTGTAATTTTAGATTTCTTTGATATGCTGGCCAAGTCAAAAATTTTAGATATTCTAATTAATTAAAAAAAAAAACAAAAACTGGCTAAAAAAACGATTATTTTTGAGAAAACTATAGATATTGTGTACACCATTCACGACCGTATAGTACACGGTAACTATTTTCTTTCCTTTTCTCACTAACTCTTTTGGATTATTGGGAAAGTAGTTAATATTTTTTAGTGACTCTACTTCTGATGTCGAATGTGATTCAGTGATTCTTGCTTGCAAGATTTTTTATTTTATTTTTAGAAACTCTCCATTTAACCATTTACATTTTTTTTATGTCAACAATAGACCGAAATTGGGAAAACGACTAACTAATTAAAAGCTGTAAGAATTCATATATATATATAAATAATTCCCATTATTTTTCTATAAATACAAAGAGGGACACCAAGTACAAAAAGCCAACAAAAACAAAACATCCTATACAATTTATATTCTTCTTTGCCATATTATATCCCCTAACATTAGCAATGTCTCAAACACCAACGACCACGGCCTCCACTATGACCATTGTCCTCATAACCGTGTTTCTAATAGTGGCAACATCGGTTACAGGGCAAGGAGAGGCGGCCCCTCCTCCAATCGCAGGTATGGTTTGTGGGGCGGATTTAGGTCTATGCGCAGCGGCGCTTGTAAAGGGAGGAAAACCATCAGAACAATGTTGCACAGGCCTAGACAAAGCGGTGAAGACGCAGGTGAAGTGCCTCTGTGATATCCTTATGAACCCTAAGATATTGGCTGGCTTCAATCTCACCGTCGAAAATGCTCTTCTAATCCCTAAGAGTTGTGGCATCGATGCTGGATCTTCTATGTGTTCTGGTAAAATTTATATTTACAAACTTCTTGAGTTATTAATACTGTAGTTTATTTTTTATAAAATTTAAATATTAACAAACATGTTATATTTGATCTTGATTCATTTTCATTTTTTTTCCTTCTCTTTCTTATAGCCGCGAAAACTCCATTGCCTCAAGGAGTTCGACCAGTTGCACCGTTTCTCTTTAACTATAACAACGTTACTGAATTTTGTTACATAATCGTTAAATTACAATGCAAAGAACGTTAGGGGAATGTAAACCTTTGATCAAATAAATGGGATTAGATAAAAACTTTTTTTTAGGTATTATGATTGTTACTAATACTAGATGCGATTAATAAATTGTAGGACCACCTGAAGATGACAAGGGTGTTGCAACCAAACTCGCGGGAACTGGATTGGTCGGCATCGCCTTAATGACGATCTCTATGATTTTCTATTAAAATTGAATACTTTTTGATAAAAGTTTCTAAGAAATTGGTTTGGCTCCTTGTAAGTTAGTTATTTATATATCGTTTTCCTTCCGAATTTTGAATTTTTGGGCTTCGATATTGTTGTTATCGTCAAATCTCTGATGTATTTTGAATTACATGTTATATTATCTCAAAATACTAAAATTATTATTTATTCTATTAAATTATATGATGTTATGTTACTCAGTATATGACATTGTGAAAAGAAATATCTTTTATAAATGACTACCCAAAAATGTTTTGTTTAATTAGTTAGAAAGGATAAGAAGTTAAGAACTAGGCTCTCACGTTTAGGAGATGCTCCCCACGAAGTGCCAATTTGTTACCTTAAATACAAAAGTACCAAATGTAGATCAAACAAATAAATATTGAATTGGTTCAAATATTGAAAATCTGATTCAGTTGGTATAACACATTGATTCACATTCGTATAGGATAAAGAAACAAAAAACAATGGAGATACCCACGGTTAACCCGAAAAAAAAAAACCAAAACCAAAAACAGTGGAACATAAGTTTGTGAGTAAAATTTAAGTTTTAATTTTAATGGAGAAGCAGAAAACATAAAGAGAGAATTTGATACAGTTTAGATTAGTTAATATTTTTAATCTATTACTAATAAAAAATTGATGTTATATATTTCTAAGAGTGTCCACATAAGATTTAAAAGATTCAATTCTATTAGTACACATCATCATATATAGTTAATTATATATATATATATAAATTAATTAATTTTGTTTTTATTGTTATTAGTAAAATTTCTAAAAAATATTTAATTTTGTTTTTGTTGTTATTAGGAAAGTTTTTAAAAATTTAGATAGTAATTAATAAAAACAAGTTTAAAAGTATAAAAATTAGATATTATTGTTCTATTGACAATTAAAAAAAAATTAAAATATTATTAAATTATAAAAAATAGTATTAAACTATTGTATATTTTTATGTCAATATTATGTTTATTAAATAGAATTTTGTTTTTGTTTTTTTACAATTTTAGGTGGTTTTTGGTATATTAGATTACAAATGCATTGATCCATCTGAGAGCGCTGCAAGAAAAGAGAGAATGAGATTTGCAGAACAACAAGGGGAAGTCGAAGAAACCGCTATCCAAATGATTTTGTCTGCAGCACGCGCAAAAGCATGCCATGAGGGTATCTCGGAGGAGCCCCCTGCTGCACACGACCCTGTCTCACAGGAGCGCCTCCCTGCCGCTCAAAGACTTGGCCCCCTAGACTTGAATGATGTCCCAATCACCGAGGTCCCAGAAATCCCCGCAAGAGTGCCTGCAAAGAAAAGATTGGGCAGACCCCCGAAGTCAGGAAATGGAACCACTACGAAAAAATGAAGAGCGCTTCAAACTAAAGGAGCATCTTCCAAGAGGGGAAGAACTACAAGTGCTTCTCCTAAGACAAATAGACGACTTAAAGGATCAAGTTCACGTCTAAATCTCCCTCGTGATGAGGTGAATACTTCCACAGGACAACCTGTGTGTAACATTATTCCAGCAACTGTAAGGCAGAAGGCGGATTTTCGGAATCCGCCTAAGTTAGTTCCTTCAAAATAGCTAGCTGGAACTGTCAAGGGCTGGGGAACCCCTTGACAGGCCAGCGAATATGGGATATATGGAAACGTATAAACCCGGACTTTTTCTTCCTCTCGGAAACGAAGAACACCAATGACTTTGTTCTCCGAAAATTTCAGTCATTGGATTACTCAAATTAGCACTTGGTGCACCCGCATGACCACATTGCAGGGGGATTAGCACTGTTCTGGAAGCAAGGCATCGAAGTGGAAGTGCTCTCGTCCTGTAAAAACTTTATTGATGTTCAAATTATGTATGAAAACAAGAGTTTCTACTCTACTTTTGTTTATGCGGACACGGATATAAACAAAAGACAACAACTATGGAGAGAGCTAACAAACTTATCTGATAGAAGAGGAGGAGCTTGGTTCCTCACCGGAGACTTCAACGATATAGTCAACAATCAGGAGAAAGTGGGAGGATCACAACGAACTGAGGGGTCTTTTATCGACTTCAGATCTTTCCTAGCTGAGTGTGATCTCTATGACTTGCAACACTCGGGTGATTTCCTGTCATGGAGAGGGGTTAGAGTCAACCAAGTTGTCAGATGCAGACTAGATAGATCACTAGCAAATAGTGAGTGGTTTGAAAATTTCCACTCTGGTCACTGCGAATATCTAAAGTATGGAGGATCTGATCACAAACCAATTATATCCTGCTTTGACACCACCAGGAGGAAAGGTAAAGGATTGTTTTGGTTTGACAGACGGCTAAAGGACATCCCTGAGGTAAAAGATCTAATAGCAACCACTTGGAAGGAAGCAGGAGGAGAGTCAGTGGAGCGTAAGATTAATAAAATCCGAACGGCTTTGGTATTGTGGAACAAAAAGCAACAGTATAACAGCAGGATACGGATTGAGGAGGGGAAAAAAGCCCTTGATAAGGCAATGACAAGCCCTCAAAATGATGAACAGCTCCTGCAACAGATAAACAAAGAGCTTAAAGAAGCCTACAAAGAGGAAGAAGTGTTTTGGAAACAAAGAAGCCGGAACTTATGGCTTAGCCTGGGGGACAGGAATTCTGGTTACTTTCACGCGGTAACCAAGGGAAGAAAAGCTATAAACAATATCACAGTCCTAGAAGATGAAGAGGGAAAAGTGTGGTTTAAAGAGAAAGACTTGACACGTACCATTGAGAGGTACTTTGATACCCTATTCTCTTCCCAAGAAAGCAACTGACAACATATTGTAAATGCGGCGCTAGAACCTAAGATCTCCGAAGCAACCAATGCTCAGCTTATCAAAAGCCCTACGAGCACTGAAATACGGGAGGCTCTGTTTTCTATCCACCCGGATAAGGCGCCAGGCCCTGATGGTTTCTCAGCAAGTTTCTTCCAAGCAAATTGGAGCGTAGTAGGAAACGAAGTGGTGGAAGAAATTAAGACGTTTTTCATGACAGGAATTTTGCCGGAAAAGGTTAATGAAACTCACATCCAATTAATCCCGAAAGTTCAGGGGCCTCGGAAAGTTGCTGATTATAGACTAATTGCACTTTGCAACGTCTACTATAAAATAATCTCTAAACTTCTAACTCGAAGACTTCAACCAGTACTGTCGGAGCTCATATCGGAAAACCAGTCAGCGTTTGTCCCCAGACGAGCAATCTCAGATAACGTCCTAATTATGCATGAGTTTTTACACTTCCTCAAGTCCTCAACAGCCACTAAGAGATGCTCCATCGCAGTGAAAACTGATATGAGCAAGGCGTATGACAGGCTTGAGTGGGATTTCATTGATCTAGTGCTAAAAAGACTGGGCTTCCATCCCAAATGGATCAATCTGATTATGCAGTGTGTTAGCATGGTCTCCTTCTCTATACTGCTTAATAACTCAGATCGAGGAAGAATTAAACCAAGTCGAGGCATTAGACAAGGGGACCCCCTCTCGCCTTACCTCTTCATCTTGTGCAGCGAGGTTCTTTCGGGTTTATGCTCTAAGGCTCAGGAAGAGGAAAAGCTCCAAGGGATAAGAGTTGCAATGGGGTCACCAAGGATCAATCATTTACTCTTTGCAGACGACACAATGTTCTTCTGCAGAACAAATGCCCAGAGTATCTCGAAACTGAAGGAAATACTCAAGCTCTACGAACAGGCTTCAGGGCAGTGTATTAACAAGCTTAAATCGGCTATTTCCTTCTCTCGGAAAGCACCCGATGAGCTGAAGGAAAGGGTTAAGAGAGCATTACAAGTCTACAATGAAGGAGGAGTGGGGAAATATTTAGGCCTTCCAGAACACTTTGGCCGAAAAAAGAAAGACTTGTTCACAATCATTGTAGACAGGATCAGACAAATCGATCCACTGGTCCACAAAGTTCCTCTCAGCAGCAGGGAAATTGACGCTGCTGAAGAGTGTTTTATCCTTTATGCCCTCACATGCCATGTCGTGTTTCAAGCTCCCTCAATCTCTTTGTAAGCGCATTCAATCTGCCCTAATGAGATTTTGGTGTGATAGAAAAGTGGAAGAAAAGAAGATGTCTTGGGTGTCATGGAAAAAGATGACAAGATCTAAAAGGGATGGAGGTTTAGGCTTTCGGGATGTGCAGTACTTCAATGATGCCATGCTCGCCAATATAAGCTGGAGGATCCTCACAAAGCCCGAATGCTTACTATCACGGATACTCCAAGGAAAATATTGCATTCAAAAGCACTTCCTAGAGGTCCCATATCCAACGAGTTGTTCTCACGGCTGGAAAGGTGTTCTCATAGGCAGGGATTTACTCAGAAAGAATTTGGGATGGGCTATAGGGAATGGGGAGTCCGTAAAAGTCTGGACTGATCCCTTGCTGTCATCGGACAATATGGAAACACCAATGGGGCCTGCTCCAGAAAACTACTCAGACTTAATGGTGGCAAATCTGTTCAAGCTGCACTCTCGAGAGTGGGACACAGAAAAGATCGAGAGTTTATTCTCATCGCTGGTCCCAAAAATACTAAGCATCAAGCCCAATAAACAAGGTGCACCAGACAGAAGAATCTGGTTAAAAAACATTGCAGGAGTCTACTCAACAAAAACAGGCTACTATTCAGCTCTGGAGGATAGGGAGAATCAAGAATCAATTCCGCAGCAGCAACAATTTAATTGGATAAGAGACGTCTGGACATTACCAACAGCAGAGAAAATAAAAGTGTTCATCTGGAAAGCTTCCCTAGGTGCACTACCAGTCAATGCTAACCTAGCAAACAGACAGATCATTCCACAACCAGATTGTGCTATCTGTGGGGAAAGTGAATCAATCCTACACCTATGCTTCCTTTGCCCTTTCGCTCAAAGAGTATGGGATCATGTACCTTTTGCTTCATCGTTTAGAGCAGCGGCGCACGATAGCTTTGGAGCAGGATGGAGAGCCCTACAGGATAATATTTGTCTCCCTCCGGTGGGCCTCGGACAGAGAATCCTTGTTCCCTGGGTAATCTGGAACCTATGGACAGCAAGGAATTACCGTATTTTTTAAGACAGAGGCTTTTCTGAACAAGAAACGGTAACAAAGGCAATCGGTGATGCCCGTGAATGGGTCAATGCTCAAAGCATCATACCCCCCTCCCACCCAAGAGAACAAAGCGCGAATGTACCTGCAGTAGAAGACTGTGTCTGCCGATCGGATGCCGCCTGGAAATCAGAAATACTAGCAGCAGGAGTAGCTTGGATTCATTCGCGAAATTGTGATGGATGGAGTCAAGCCCACTCGACAATCTTCGAGCATGTGAAATCACCCCTCGTAGCGGAGGGGCTAGCCCTGCGAGCAGCCATGGAGCACGCTTTGTCGCTGAACATCAAATGCATCTCCTTTGAATCGGACTCCAAGAACCTAATTTCAGCAATTGAAGAAGGATCATGCTTTTCCAACCTCCACGGAATCATCGCAGATATCGTCACTCTCTCGACTTTGTTCGAAAGAGTCTCTTTTCGATTTGTTAATCGCATTTCGCTAACCGTAGTTGATGGTTTAGCCAAACAAGTATTAAGTTCTTTTGTACCAAACCCGGTTTGATTATGAATGACATAATTTGTGACAAAAAAAAAAAGATTACAAATGTTTGATTAGACAAGAATTTTTAAAATTAGACATATACAAATTTTTATAAAAAGAACAATAAAAACAAATTGAAAATTATGATTTGAACAACTTTATGTCATTTTTGTAGCATTTACAAAGACGAATATATTTTTGCTACAAAAATTTGATATAAACTATATTTTGTCATGATAAATGCAATTTCAATTAGATTTTGGTATATCCAAAACTAGTGTATTTCAAAGATATTTAATATTCAAAGATTGATCGACTTTTATTTGCTGATTTTGTTTCAAAACAGAAGTATAAATATTTGAACTTATTTTAATTGATGTTCTAGCTAACAGTACACATATTAACAAAATTAATTCACATTTACAAATATTATTTAATATATAAATTAAAATAGTTAATAGAATAAGAATGGAAGGCAAATAGTCAAAAAAGTGAATGTATTTTGGGATTCTTGCAAAAATGACTCAAAAATTGATTTCAATTGCAATCTAATCTCCAAAATTGGTCACTTCAAAATTTGCCACTTTCTCCCAAATAAATCCTTCATAGTTTCAGTTATTCACGAAATTTCCATTGTTCACTATAAAGTCATCTCCAAACTCCTCTCCCAGCGATTAAAACCACTTCTGGAAGACCTAATATCTGAAAACCAGTCGGCCTTTGTACCTAAGCGAGCGATTGCGGATAATGTTCTCATCACCCATGAAGTCCTCCACTTCCTAAAGTCCCCCAAAGCTAAAGAGCACTGTTCAATGGTGGTGAAAACAAACATGAGTAAAGCATATGATAGACTGGAATGGGATGTCATCAAGGATGTGCTCCTACGGTTGGGTTTTCATGCAAAGTTTGTGAACTTAATCATGCAATGTGTCACCACAGTGGAAATGTCTTTCCTCGTAAACGGGGCAGCAAGAGGAAGACTAAAACCATCGAGAGGTTTAAGATAAGGCGACCCGATATCCTCTTACCTCTTCATTTTGTGCAGAGAAGTTCTGTCTGGCCTTTGTCTTCAGGCGCAATCCTCCGGAAAGCTTCCGGGTATCCGTGTTCCTACAAATTGCCCGACGGTAAACCATCTCTTGTTCGCCGATGACACCCTCTTTTTTCTGCAAGGCAAACCCAAAAAGCTGTAAGGAATTGTTACACATCCTAGAGAGCTATGCCCTTGTATCGGGTCAACTGATAAACCAGCAAAAATCTTCTATCTCGTTCTCTCGGAAAATGTCACAATCTAAACAAAACCTTGTAAAGGCTTTGCTCTCAATTGAAAAAGGAGGGAGGAGCGGGCAAATACCTGGTTTTCCTGAACACTTTGGACGAACAAAAAGGGATCTTTTCACATCCATAGTGGATAAGATAAAGCAGAAGGCCTGCTGCTGGTCTTCGAAAATGCTCTCAGGTGCAGGAAAAATGCTACTTAAAAGTGTCATGTTCGCAATCCCATCTTATGCCATGTCCTGCTCCTGCTTCAAGCTTCCCCAATCTTTATGTAAATGCATCCAGTCTGCTCTAACGCGATTCTGGTGGGACTCTGATCCTGAGAAGCACAGTATGTGCTGGACGGCATGGGACAAGATGATATTCCCAAAAGGCATGGGAGGGCTGGGTTTTAAAGACATCTCAAGCTTCAGTGAGGCCCTTCTCGCAAATTTAAGCTGGCGTTTGCATACAAATCCCAACTCTCTCGTGGCAAGAGTACTCTTGGGAAAATAGTGTATGAACACTGCCTTCCTGGAATGCGTGACACCATCAACTAGCTCTCACGGTTGGAGAAGCATCTTGCTTGGAAGGGATCTTCTCATCCAGAATCTGGGATAGGTTATTGGGAACGGAAAAGATGTTTCGGTCTGGCGAGACCCTTGGCTCTCCCTAAAAAATCAACGATCCCCTGTTGGCCCGGCTCCGCGAGACCTGAAAGATCTAAAAGTCTTGGACCTTTTATGTGAGGAAACCGGATAGTGGAATGTGGAGAAAATCGAATTAGTCTTACCTGCTCATCGTAATGACATACTGGCTGTGAATCCAAGTCTTCTAGGTAATAAAGATAGCCTCCTCTGGTTGGGACATTCCTCAGGGTCTTATTCAACAAAATCTGGTTACTCTGTAGCCATGGAAAGAATCCTCCATAAGTACCCAAATGTTCACCCCCCTGTCGCAGACTGGTATAAGCAAGTTTGGAATCTACAAACAGTCCCAAAAATAAAGATGTTTCTATGGAAAGTATTACATGGAGCAATACCGGTGGGGGAACTACTGGCAGCGAGATATATCCCAATAAACCCGAAGTGCTGCAGATGCGACCAACCGGAAACAATCCTCCACCTATTGTTCCACTGTGACTATGCTCTACAAGTCTGGGCGGAAGCTCCATTCTCGTCGACCCTCGATACAGCCCAGGTGATTGACGTAACATCTGGACTGGCTACAATTAGATCGCTTCGCCCTCTTCCACCGGCAGGGCTAAGTTGGGGCACCCTCTCAGCCTGGATTTGCCGGGGACTTTGGATTGCTAGAAACCAAAAAATCTTCAATTCCAGATCGTTCTCGACTCAAGAAACATGGACTAAAGCGATCCAAGATGCAAGAGAATGGAGTTTGGCACAAGAACCCTGCTCCCAAAAGTCCCCCGTGGCAAAAGTTCCCTCTGGGCACGATCGTGTGGAAGATCCCGATCTAATACCCTGTTACTCAGATGCGGCATGGCAGGCGAATTCCAAATATGCAGGATTCGGATGGACATTTCGCTGGCCATCGGAAAGTATCATAAATGGATTTGGATCCAAAATGCATGTAGCATCGGCCCTTGTCGCTGAAGCTCTAGCATTAAGGGAAGCCCTCCTGGATGCAATCAAAAGACAGATCACATCAGTACATTTCTTCTCTGACTCAACCTCTTTGATCATAGCGATCAACAACCGAGCTCCAATCTTAGAAGTACAATCAATTATGGAGGATGTATTTACTGCAATTACCTACTTTGTTAGAGTGAAGTTTAGTTATATCCCCCGTGCGGAAAGTATTGTGGCTGATTCTATAGCCAAACAAGCTTTAAGTAACCTGTGTGTAATGGACCTTTAAATGAATGAAAAATCATGTGTTGAACAAAAAAAATATAGAATTTTTGATTTTGATTTTTTACAATTTTAGGTGGTTTTTGGTATATTAGATTACAAATGTTTGATTAGACAAGACATTTTTAAAATTAGACATATACAAATTTTCATAAAAAGAACAATAAAGACAAATTGAAAATTATGATTTGAACAGTTTTATGCCATTTTTGTAGCATTTACACAGACGAATATATTTTTGCTACAAAAATTTGATCTAAACTATATCTTGTTATGATAAATGCAATCTCAATTAGATTTTGGTAAATCCAAAACTAGTGTATTTCAAAGATATTTAATATTTAAAGATTGATCGACTTTTATTTGTTGATTTTATTTCAAAACAGAAGTATAAATATTTGAACTCGTTTTAATTTATGTTCTATCTAACAGTATACAGATTAACAAAATTAATTCACATTTACAAATATTATTTAATATATAAATTAAAATAGTAAATAAAATAAGAATGGAAGGCAAATAGTCAAAAAAGTAAATGTATTTTGGAATTCTTGCAAAAATGACTCAAAAATTGATTTCAATTGCAAATCTAACCTATAAAATTTGGTTACTTCAAAATTTGCCACTTTTTCCCAAATAAATCCTTCATAGTTTCAGTTATTCACGAAATTGCCATTGTTTTAAATTAATTTCTTTAATTTTCGAAAATCCAAATGACCAACTAATCCTCATCTTTCTCACTTATTTCCGAAAATGCCATCATCATCAATTCACCCAACCACCATTTTCAACCAATTTCGAGCTTTAATGGCACCAAAAACCATTTTTGAGTTTGTTTAGCTGATTACCTTTCTCTTAAGCTTATATTCTTCCATTTTCTCTCTATTTTCTTCCCAAAAACTATATAATTTGACTATTAGAAAGTTGAAGTTTATATATATTTCTATATTCCGGCGAATTGGTTGTTTTTTGCGGTTGTGTTTATTTCATGGTGGCTAAAATCGAAGATCTTGACCAGAAAAGAAGCTAAAGACAAGTGGTAAGTCGGATTTTCAGTCAATTTTAGTGATTTTCAGTTATGGGCTTTGAAAGTAGACTTCTAGTCAACGCCCAGATTAGTTTGCAATTGACCGCATGAAAAAAGTAGACTTCTTTTGGTCTGAATGAAGTTTACTCAATTTCCTTTTATAATGGAGTAGACTTCTCGAGTAGACTTCTTTAGAAGCATGTCATTTTTGCAATTGACCAACCTTTGACTTTGTAGAGTAGACTTCTCCATGAAAAGTAGACTTCTCTGAGAAGTAGACTTCTTCAGAAGTAGACTTCTCGTATGTCATTTTTGCAATTGAAAAATATTTGACTTTTTGGTCAATTGCAAAAATGACCTGCGGCTCAAAGAAGTCTACTTCTCAAAGAAGTCTATTTTTCTTGAAGAAGTCTACTAATCTTTTGGCAATTGCAAAATTAACCCGTGAGAAGTCTACTTTTATCTGAGAAGTCTACTTTTCTTGTTTTTTAAAAAAAATCATTTTATACAATATATAACGAATTTTTAAGATTTTCATGATCCTAAGCTTCTTTTAGTAAATGTTCTTGCTTATGCATAAGTTTTACATCTTTATATTTTATAGGTATAATTGAATCAGTTTTTATGTTTTATATGATACTTAGCTTATTAAGAGTAGACTTCTCCAAGAAGTCTACTCGAGAAGTCAACTAAGTAGACTTCATCCGACTTTCAGAGAAGTATAATTATTCAATTTTGATTTCTAATGTGGTTTGGATTTTTATTTTTTTTACATAGAATGGTTCACATACCCGCTGTTTATGGAGAATGGGTGAGGAGTGAATCAGTGTGGCAGTTCGAGGTGGATAATAGCAAAGGAGGGCGAATGCTGTTCTTAAGAGATGGTTGCACACATGGTGAGCTTCTTGGTGAATGTTGGCAAAGGAGGGCGAATAGCAAAGGAGCGCAAATGTTGTCACCTTTAAGTTATGTAAAATTAATGTCTTTAAGAAGTCTACTCGAGACAAGAGAAGTCTACTTCAGAAGTCTACTCGAGACAAGAGAAATCTACTCGATTGACAAGTTATATGATATAAATGGGAGAATGTCCCTCTGAATCACCTTTAAGTTATGTAAAATTAATGTATTTAAGAAGTCTACTCAAGACAAGAGAAGTTTATTTTGTAGAATACATAAACACACATAATTTAGGAATATAATATAAAACATTCAATGCAATTCAATATTACATAGAAAATAACCTTCTAAACAAACAAACATTTAAGGATCACTGATTATAAATCTTAAAATTGGCACAAGAAATCACTATTAAACTAAAATCTCTGAAAAATATGTATGCAACTGAAGTCTGCTTGAGAAGTTTGCTTAAGAAGTCTACTCAAGAAGTCTACTCGAGAAGTCAAGAAGTCTGCACGAGAAGTCTACTCGAGAAATCTACTCGGGAAGTCTACTCGAGAATTCTAAATGTTTTGAACCTTCAAATCACTTAAATCCGGCAGAGACAAGCAAGAGCTTTGTTGAGATCTGTAGAACAAAACCATAAATATAAATAAGGTCAGATCTCCAACAATAAGAAAGAGAAATGTTAAAATTTAGATTTGCAACATAATCGACTATATTTATAACATTCAGATCTGTAAAAAAATCAATAAAATTCAGCTCTGCAACAATAACAAAAAATTTAGATCTACAACAAAATTCAGATCTACAACAAAATCAACAAAATTTATACAACAATAAATTCAGATCTACAAAAATAAACTTAGATCTACAACAATAAGCTCAAATCCATAATAATAAGCTCGGATCTATAATAATAATCTACTATATTTATAACATTCAAATCTGCAAAAAATCACCAAATTCATATCTACAACAAAATCTACAAAATTTATACAACAATAAACTCAGATCTACAAAAATAAACTTAGATCTACAACAATAAGCTCAAATCCATAATAGTAAGCTTAGATTTGCAATATGAACACAAAGCAAACAAAAATAGGAACACAAAAGCTCAGATTTGCTTACCACTACCATAACCTGCAAGTGAGAGGAGGTTAAATGCAAGATAGAGAAGATGGAGAGGATATTGATAGCAAGAGAAGAACAAGAAGAAATTCATGGCCAGAGAGAAGGGAGAAGATAGAGAGGCGTTTTTTAGATAGAGAGAGACTTTATTGTTAATACATTTAGGTTAAACTCTCCTTATATATGTAGAAAAAAATTCGTTTAAGTAGACTTCTACTCGAGAAGTCTACTTAGTATTGATTTCTAACCTAATTTATCTATGATGATTTAATTGATTATTTTTTTATAAAATTTTATTTTTAATAGGTGTAAAAAATATATGTTTTTATGTATATAATTGTTTTACCAAATTATTTTTCATGATTTTTTTTAATTAATGATAAAAAAAATATTAGAGAGTAGACTTCTTGGAGAAGTCTACTCGAAAAACGGAGAAGTCTACTCGAGAAGTCTCTTAGTATTGATTTTTATCCTAATTTATCTATATGATTTAAATAGATTATTTTGTGTCAAAATTTATTTTTAATAGGTGTAAAAAGTATATATTTGTGTTATGTATCTAATTTTTTAATCAAATTAATTTTTATGATTTTTAAAATTAATTGTAAACATATTATTAGAGAGTAGACTTCTCATAGGATAAAACAGTAATTGAGGCTGACATTTTTTTGTTTGGTCATAAGAGTTATAGTTGTAATTTCACTACTCCTGTGAGTTATTTTTGTCAAACATACAATAAGGGGTCTAGTTTTACATTTCAACTCAAGTTTTGAGTCATATTCAGTAATTCCTCCATGTATGTTTGGTAAACTCAAATTGGAAAAAATAAGTAAGGAAAATAATTAATGTTTTGACGTAAATATTGTTAGCCATTGGTAAAGGAGTTTTGAAATTCTTTAACTAAAATGTTTGTTAATTAATTATAGATTAAAATAAATTAAAAATACTATAGACCTCTAAGAGTGTCCACATAGGATTTAAAAGATTTAATTCTATTGGTACACCTAATCGTCTATAGTTAATTATATATATGAAAATTAATTAATTTCATTCTTATTCTTATTAGTAATGTTTCTAAAAATTATTTAATTTTGTTTTTGTTGTTATTAGAAAAGTTTCTAAATTTGTAAATACTTATTAATAAAAACAGGTTTAAAAAGTATGGAAATTAGATCTTATTTTCATATTAACAATATTTTTTTAACATATTATTAGATTATAAAATATCATATAAAATATTAAATTCATTGGTCCACATCATTTTATGTAATTAATTATATTTTTAAGTTAGTTATTTTCTATTTTTGACTTATTAAGAAAATTCCAAATTCTAATATTATACTAACTAATAAAATTTATAAACATAAAAAAATTATTTAAATATAAAAAAATCAACTTAATTTAAAATTATAAAAATCTATTAATTAAAAATTTTACTTTTAATTATATAAAACCATCTAAAATTAATAATAAAATGTTGTTTTACATATAATATAAATAAATTCTTGTTTAAAAAACACTTTATTTATTATAATATAATAAGTTTATCACCATTGTTTGTTGTAAGTTATTATAAAGACTAATTGTTAAAAAAACATATTATACCTATTACTTATAAAAGTTAAAACTATTTGAAGGCAAAAATATTTAGATATGATTTGAAAGAACCAATACATAACAAGAATGGAGTCAAAGATAATTACAAAATTTATTTTCTTTGGTTAGAAGAATTAAAGTTTTATTGTATATTGTCATGTCAATATTTTATTTATTCAATAGAATTTGATTTTGTTTTAACACTTTTATGTGGTTTTTTGGTATATTAAATTACGAGTGTTTGATTAGACAAGATCTTTTAAAAATTAGACATATACAGATTCTTATAAAAAGAACTATAAAGACAAATAGAAAATTATGATCTGAATAACTTTATGTCATCTTTGTAGTATTCACAAAGACGAATATATTTTTGCTATAAAGGTTTGATCTAAACTATATCTTGACATAATTATAAATCAAACACAAATTGGTATATGTAGACTAAATATTCAAATCAAAACATGCATAAAGCACACAAAATATAAAAACAGTAAAAAATAATGTGAAGACTCCACATCACCAATCTTACAAATTGCAAAACTAAAATTATCAAATATTAGACTGCAAAAAAAATACCTCCATAATAAACTGAATAAAGACATAAGTTAAAACTCGTAGAAGATCTGGTGGAGAAGCAAAAAAAATGTTTTGCACGATCATTATAGTTTCCTAACAAAAGTAAATGCAAATCAACATGAATCATGAATTATATATGCATAGGTACACAATATTAATGCGATATTCAGTAAAAAAAAACTAAATATCTAAACATATATACCTTGATGAAAAAAGAAATATATAAATCTTATAGAAAACAAAACAAAACATGAAGATTTTAGCAAGAAAATCCTTCTCTAAATCAAATTTACGTCAAAGTTGGATAATTCGATATGTGTCATTGTTATTATTTTACTTAATAAGATTTAAAAACTTATAAATAAAAATAGGAGAAACCTACAAATTATATTTTTAAATTCTATTATGTAAAAGAAAATTTTTGAAAATCTATTATAGTTTTGATAATTTAAAAAATAATAGTTAAAATAGAATTAAACCAAATTCGTAATACAGATTTGCGTATAGTGCAAGTTATAATTCTAGTAGTTTATTAATAGTTTTCATATTTGACTAACGATTTTGGAAGGTTATTAATAGTTTTCGTCTTTTTAAATGTTGTATTAAAGGTTTTAAAAAAGATTTTAGCATGTATTCATCAATGTATGATCAATTAGAAATTTATGTTTGGTTATTTCTTGTAAGAATGTGTACTTATTAATAACAGACAAAACATATCTTCAAATTGATCAGTTTGAAATTTATGTTTGGTTATTTGAAATTTTACCGTTCTCGATCACAATTTTATTGGTTGTTTAAATTGAAGAAAATGTGTTTAACTCTACAAAAACAGGGTTACACAATATGTCATAAGTTTTGAAAAGTAAAGAAATCAGAGAAACCGGAAGAATACCAAATATATCACAAAGTACATAAAACTTATCTAAAATTTGGGAGAAAAAATACCACATGTTCAAGAAATACATAAACTTGTCAATTCTGCATAATCATTCAAAAATCCTAATAATATATTTGTTTGAAAAAAGATATTTGGCATATATATGATAAATGCTATCAATTTTTAGTAAAGGGTTGGGAGATGGTGCCTTTGGCAATTTACTTCTAGGAGCACCATACTGTAGTATTTAAGAAGGCAAAATAATCTATAAAAGAAGATTTGTTAAATTTGTAAAAAATAATTTGTTAGATTTAGAGAGAGTTTGTATATTTAAAAATATATTAAAATGTTTACCTAATTTAAGAATCTAAACGATATATCAAATATTTTAAAAGTTTTTTTTCATATGTTCAATTATTTAAAATTTATGCCCCAATAACAAAGATTTTAATAAATTCATATAATCATTACAAAGAAATTTTTTGAATAACAATGGATTTTGGATGAATTTTTAAAACCATCAAACGAATAACACTAAATTTTAGAAAGAATATCAAAATTCATTAACCAATAATAATAAATATTGAAAATTTTAATAATAATTTAAAATTCATTTCCAAATAACCCCAACTAACTATGAGTTGGGTCTAAAGTGTTTCTTTTATAACACTACTACATATATAATTTTGGAAACTTAATTAAACATTTATTAAAGAAGTTTCGATATTTCTAAAAGATGTATGTTTGACCCGTTAGTCAAAAAACATCCAAAATCGTTAGTCAAAAAAATAAATCTGCAAAATATTAATGTATGATTTCAATGGTTTTTCAACTATAAATACATGCAACATATCAAATTTCCGACAGAACAAACCAAATAAGAATTGACTAAAGAAGAAAAAACAAACTTGTTTAGTTAATCATTGAGCAATATCAAAAGTTATCACCAATTCATTAAAAAGGTATTATACTAGTTATCTAATTTTATGGTTATATTTACTATTAATTATGATATTAGTCATCATATAATTTATATAATCTAGATTAATTTTATTGTATATTATATAAACGATTGTTTAGCCAAAAATGTGAAAATACACATACTCGTTTATCAAAATACACTTCTCAAAATTGTAGGCTTTTATACCAGTTGTAAATCCATACAACAATCTGATTTAGCATACATGGAAAAAACATAATTGCAAATATTATGCACATTTAAAAGAGTTACGAAATTTGCTGTAATTGTTTTGAGTTACTATAACATCTATATAAAAATGATTCAGTATTTGCTGGTTTTTTTAATTAGGATCATATATTGGAAGTGGAAGTTCAAAACCAGTAATAAGAATTGATATCAACTAAACTAGTTATGAATGCACAACATGTATTTTCAGGTATAATTTTTGAACTCAAGTTTTGATTTTGATTAGTAAGAGATATTTATTAGTGGTCATGTTTTTTATTTTTTTAGTCGATGAAACCAAAAACTATTTGTATGGTAAGTTATGGAAGTTGTGTGGTGGACCTTCGTTTGATCTTCCAAAATTTGGAGAAAAAGTATATTACTTTCCTCAAGGGCATATAGAATATGTAAGCTTCTTCCGGTTTACTTTTTTTTTATGTTCTCTTTCTCCTCAGTTTTAAATTTGTAAAAACATTTGTGCAAATTTGATGGTATTTCCAGCTCGAGACATATTTAACCGATGACTTGGGTGAAATAACACCAATTTTTGATATTCCTTCAAAAATTCGGTGCAATGTTGTTGATATTCAGTTTAAGGTATGTTTTTCTAATATTGATGTTTATATTTTTGAAAATATACATAAAATATATTGACATATATAATATATTATATTGTTTTTGTTTGTACTATTTAATCACAAAAAAAGAAACTTATTACTTATTTTATATTTGATATTAGGTGGAGAATGATACAGATGCTATTTACGCAAAATTTAGCTTGTTGCTAGATACAGCAGTGAGTGTCAAATTAAAATTTTTATTTATAAATTAATAATTTTCTTTCTAATCTCGAGTAAATAATTTTTCGAATTATAAAATTTCTAGGAAAGTGGAATTTCTATTCCTAACAATAATCAAGAAAATCAGAAAATCTACTATTTCACCAAAGTTTTAACTGCGTCAGATATAAGTTCACATGGAGGATTTTCAATATTAAAAAGACATGCCGTTGAATGTCTTCTTCCGCTGGTATTTTCACATAGTTTCTTAACCGAATAATCTTATATATGACTCAATTTGTGAATTTTATATGACTCTTTGCATTGAATTTTTTAGGACATGTCTCAGCCAACACCGACTCAAGAAATAGTTGCTAAAGATCTTCACGGTTATGAATGGAGATTTAAACACTCCTTTAGAGGTAATGAACATTTTTTTATTTCAAACTATGCGATTAATGATTAGTAATCTTCATTTAACTATAAACAATCAAGTAGGTACACCGAAAAGGCATACTTTTACAACTGGTTGGAGTGCGTTCGTGACAGCAAAAAAATTGGTTATAGGAGACTCTTTCGTATTCCTTAGGTATATATAGTTTGTCGTTTTATATTTCTTTGTTTTTTTAAAAAACAAAATTGAAACTTTAACTATTTTATTATTCAAGAGGAGAGAATGGGGAGTCACGAGTTGGAATACGAAGAGCAGCTTATCAACAAGACAATATAGCTTCATCAATAATTTCAAAACAGAGTATGCACCATGGAATCATTGTTTCTGCAATGAATGCTATCACTACCAATTGTGTGTTCGATGTGTTCTGTAAGCCAAGGTAATAAATAGCACTTTATTATTCTAACATCATATGATTCATGATTTCAACAAATATGCTTATATTCTTGTTTTTGATATGATTATATAAGGTCAAGCCAATTTGTCGTCAAATTCAAGAAGTATATAGATGCAATGAACATTAAATTTTATGTAAATTCGAGTTTTACAATGCAGTTTGAGGGTGCTAATTTTACTGAAACAAGGTAAAACTTAAATACCTATATTTTGTTATTTGTTTCCAAAATATGATTACGAATTTTTGTTTTTGTTTTCATTGCTAAAGATATTCGGGGAAGATTATAAGCAATACAAATTGTTCCTCTCATTGGAAAGATTCTGACTGGCGAAGCTTAGAAGTAAGATTCTTTACACTTGAGTTTTTTATTACAATAATATCATTCACTAACTCTGTTTTATAGGTGAAATGGGATGTGGCTGCATCAATTCCAAGACCTACTAAGGTTTTCCCATGGGAAATCGAGGCTTTGGCACCTTCATCAAACATTATCCAATCACCTTTGCTAAAGAATAAACGACCACGTCATGTTGATGAAATTGGTAAGAGAACACTATTTAATAGGTTAAGTCCTCTTTGTGTAATCATTCTCATTATATTATAATTTATAGGTTTAGATATGTGGATTCCTACCCTGACTCAAAGCCAAGAAATTGGACAATCAAGCAGGAACTCTCCAATGAGTATTTCTCAATTTAGTAATTGTGATGCAACCGATTATTCCAAGATATCGTCTGGCTGGGTAATGAACTACTCAGTTCCTACCATAACTAAGCCGAACAGTAATGACCAAATGGTTATGTCTGTGATTGAAAAGATAACCACTGATACATCAAGTGGTTACAAATTGCTTGGAGTTGATCAGATGACTCCACCGGAAACAAAAGATCTCATCGAACAAATTGACTTATATCAAAAAGTTAAAATTTCCAGAATCTCCGATGAAGAAAAGATTGAACAAATCCAAAGTCCAGCATTATCAAAAGATATCCAAAGCAAGCAAATCAATTCTAGTAGAAGTCGTATCAAGGTATTGAAAAAACCATCAATTTCTCATTCTTTACATATTACTTAGTTTCAAAAGTTTTTATATTGTACAACTAAAGTATTAGAGAATCTGGGTATGATTAGAAAATTAAATACACAGAA
Source organism: Thlaspi arvense (assembly GCA_911865555.2). Lineage (NCBI taxonomy): Eukaryota > Viridiplantae > Streptophyta > Magnoliopsida > Brassicales > Brassicaceae > Thlaspi > Thlaspi arvense. The sequence goes on along the minus strand of OU466862.2, from coordinate 59,203,025 downwards.
AAAATGATTTTTTTTATATATATACAAGCATTTTTAATTTGTATTATAATATATTCGATACGTCTTTTATTAGAAACTTGTATAAAACTTCAAAATAGAGTAAGATGATTTTGATTAGCCCATATATTCTTAATATTGTTATTGAACAGGTTCGAATGCAAGGTGTAGCTATAGGAAGAGCTGTGGATTTAACTGTTCTTGATGGATATACCCAATTAATCAATGAACTAGAAAAACTTTTTGATCTCAAAGCCGAGCTGCGTACACGCAATCAATGGGAAATAGTTTTTGTAGATGATGAAGGAGATATCATGCTTGTTGGAGACGATCCATGGATGTAAGTTTTTATTCCATTTATTTTTCTCTCTCCTAGAGTTTAGAAAGAATTTAATGAGAATGTTTTGTTTTGTATGTAGTGAGTTTTGCAATATTGTGAAGAAAATATTCATACGCTCCAAAAAAGAAAGTCAAGATAATGAGACCAAAGAACAAATTCTCTAAAGGTGGCTCAACATTGACAACAACACCAAACAACAATAACTTTTTAATTTTAATTTGATTTTCTACCTCTTTGCTTTTATCTCAAAATAAATACTTTTCAGTGTTGTCATGTTTTTCTATTTCGTTTGTGGGAAAGTTATGTTGATAACTTAAATGTGTTTATGTTTTCCGAGTTTTGTTATGTTTAATGTTTTTTTGGTAAGAAAAATTGTTTGTTACATAAACCAAGATGAAATACATAAGCCCGTTGTCAACAGAAACAACATCAGAAACATAAGCCCACAAGAGAGAAACTAAGCCCAAACAAGGAAAACTTACTAACAAAGACTAAATTACACAACAAAACAAGTAAGCCCGCAAACACCCAAACCAAATCTGAAAGGATCAGAGCAAATGATCAACAAAAGCAGAACAGCTGGATACCTTGCTCGGTCTCAGCAATAAGACTCCAAGCAAGAGAGACATAAATGAGGGAAGCTTCTTCCTTTGATGAAGAACTGAACACACACAAACCACTGCCCCCTTGGCACATTGTTAAGATTAAAACCAAATCAAAGGACATGGACAATATAGTGCAGCGAAGAAGAGGACCACCAGCCATCTAAGAGTAAAAACCAATCAACACCGAATCTTCTACAAAATGACACCCAACCCAATACCACTCCAGAAACCAACGAAGTAAAGCTGCCACTATACACCACCAGTAGAAGAATATATTTGCAAAGGCGAATAAAGGACTTTAAACTGTTCGGCTAGGAAAAACTGCCCTGAAACCAACTTCTTAAACGAAAATATGCCAGAGAAAAGAAAGAAACCCAGACGATGCCATCATCGAAGCTGAACCCAAAGCTAGAGAAACCAAAGCCAAATCCCAAACAAAAAAAAACTCCCAAGCTTTCAATTAAAATTCTAAATTAAAATTTACTGTTTAGTTTGTAAATCTTTATCCATTCAAATCACGAAAATAGAAAAGATAACTTAGTTTCATTTTAAACAATATCACAAACCAAACAAAGAAAAGCCGAGAACTTAGAAAGAAAGATCCACAAAAAGTATTACCACATAAAAATAGTATTACCACATAAAAATGACAAAACTATAGGCGTCAACTATATATAGCTAGAAAATGCAAATACGAAAAATAAGGTTTTGAATGAAGATTGAGCTAACCGAAAGACAGGTATAACTCCAAACGATCTAGGGGTTTTCACCAAATATTCGATTTAGATAAATCTCCGACAATTGGCAGTATTAATAAATACCTTACGATATATTAAATTATTTTTCCAAAAATGCTCTAAAATAATCAAGAATGAGAAACTGATGTGAAACGATACTGCATTAAAGGAAAATTATGAAAATGATCTCTACTCTATGGTTAAATACCAGCGCTACCCTTCTAACTAAACTTATTTGTAGCTTAATGGCAGACTAATGACATATTGAATGCACACTACTGACAGACTGGTTGGCCTTACAATTAAATATAGACTATTGACAGACTAATAGCAGATTAAATATAAATTACTGACAGACTAACGATATATTAAAAACACATTAATGGACCCTTCTTATAGGTCATTTTATGAAGAGTCATGTTTCGTAATAAAATTGCTAAGTGTGTCTTTTCAAAAATTATCTTTAATTTTTTAACTAATACTAATCATTAAAGATAGAAAGATAAAAAAAAATCACTGAGAATAGACATGGGAAGACATGTAGGATTTCTACTTCGCAAATAATAGTGTATATATACTAGGAGAAGGTCTGCGCCTTGTGCTGATTTGTGATAAATTGACTATTTTAATTTTACAATCTATTTATCATATTTGTTAGTAAACGTTTGTTGGTAAATATTAGTTTATAAGTTATAAATACCATTTAAATTTTGTATTAAATGGTTGATAAAATAATAATGTGAGGTTTGACCATGTTAGGGAAGTGAAGCTGCCATCAAGAATGACTGAAAAGAAGGTTCTCGAGAGTAGAATCCATATTGTGATAATGGTGGCGGTTTGAGATTTAATGCAGTAGAGAAGGAAGTAGTGATATATTAATGTAAAAAGATTTATGAAAGCAAATAGTGCATGATTTTTTGTTAGATTGACCGCAAAAAAAACATGAAGAAATTAGTCTATTTCAGATAGAAAGGATAACACAGTCATCTCTTAAATTTTTTTATTAAAAATACTAAAATAATTTGATATAGGAGACATGATGAAATAGAATCTAGTGGAGAAGAAAAAAATAAAACCGAAATCTTGTTTTTGTATCTGCTCGATAAAAGCGAAACCTTGTCATTTTCTTAAATGCCACATAACAGCATATCAAAGCTGCTTCTAGAAACAAAAAAAAACTTGCTTTATTCTGAGAAGAAAAAAAGTTTAAGCATTGTTTTTGTGTTGTTCAATGAAAGAGTATATAGTAAAGATAAAAAAAAAAGAGAAAAGTAACATTTGGCCTTACTATATTATATAAGATTTGTTTGAGCGATTTTATTTTCGTTTCTGTTTGTTGGCTAAATAAGAATAATTTGGAGAAAAGGGAAAAAAAACTTAAGCAATGTTTTATGTCTGTTTGATAAAAGAGAATATAGTAAAGATAGAAAAAAGAAAGAGAAAAAGTAACACATGACCTTACTATATTATATAAGATTTGTTTGAGTGATTTTGATTTTTGTTTCTGTTTGTTGAATAAAAGAGAATAATTTGGACAAATAAAAAATTAAGCCTTTTTGTGTGTTTCTTTGATAAAATATAACTAAATAGAAAAAAAAAACTTACTTTATTCTGAGAATAAAAAAAAACTTAAACGTTGTTTTTGTGTTTGTTTGATAAAAGAGAATATAGTAAAGATAGAAAAAAAAAAGTAACACATGACCTTTCTCACTATATTATATATGATTTGTTTCAGTGATTTGATTATTGTTTCTATCTGTTGGATAAAAGACAATAATTTAGAGAAAAGGGAAAAAAAGCTTAACCTTTTTTGCATTTGTTTAATAAAATATAACTAAATAGAAATAATTAAAAAAAAAAAATAACATATATTAACTTCTTATATGCCACGAGTCAGTATATCAGAACTGTTTCTAAAAAATAATGTTATGTTATTAGAATAGATATATTTAAATTTATACACATAAAATTATTGTAATGTTTTAATTTAATATTTTATTGAAAATTTAAATTAAACATTAAAAATTTATTTCTCGTAATTTATTTCTTAATATGTACAAAATTATCCGTAAACAACCATCTGAAAGATCATTTGAAAGTTTGATTCTCTTGCAAAGTCCCATTTGTTTTGAGTGCTTCTTGAAAGAACATATTATGCTGAGTTGAGACGTTTGAAATCATTTATAGTTGATTCTTGTTTGTTGTTTGCTTTGAGATCTTATGGATGATTAGAAGAATGAACTTGTTTCCTTTTTATTAGTTGAAGCGAAAAAATGAGAAAGAACAAATAAGCAGAATCTGTGATTATGTTCACCAGATCAAAGTTTCAAAACTCTGCTCATGAGTTACTGTTTTGACTTATCTTTAAGACCTTTTGGATTCTTACAATGTTTTTTTTTTTTTAACTTTTTTCTTTTTTTCTTTCCCTTTCCTTTCTTTCCCAAGAAGGGGCATTGTTTCGAATACATCACAACAAAAAGAAGTAAAAGAAAAACGAATTTTACAAATAAAACTTGTAGAAACATATGTGAAGCAATCGTGACGTCCAACAAACTGGATAGAATGAGAAGCTTATAGCTGGATATATCTGCACCAGGTATGGAGAAAAGTTTCCATAACTAAGGATGACGATGGTAGAGGAGCAGCAGACGCAAATGGGGATTCTTTACGATCTAAACCTAATAACTTTACCCGAAGCGTAATCAGGATATCTTTAACCACAACGAGAGGAGGTCTACTAATTGAAGTGTGCAACCTAGCATTTCGCTCTTTCCACAAAGCATAAATCACCGCTTGAAACAGTAGTTTGCTAATCATTTTGAGCTTTGAATTCCTAGAAGAAGATTGAGTCCACTGAACAATGTCTTCTAACAAACTCGGTGGGGAGAGGTCCCTGTGAGTAAAGAAAGAAGCCAAGACCACTGAAGAAAAGCTGCAACCAAAAAACAAATGAGATCGATTCTCTGTACCAGTACTGCAAAGCAAACAGCCAGGCGGTACATTTAGACCCCATGAACGTAATCTATCTCTCGTTGGTAGTCTATCTTGTATAGTCACCCAAGCAAAGAAAGCATGTTTCGGAATTCTGTATTTAAACCAAACTGATTTAAACCAGCTCACAGTAGGAGGTGAGGGGTGCAGTGAAACCCATGTTTTTGAAGAGGAGAAAATTTCAGGAGGATTTCCTACGGATTCCTCCACAAAAAGAAGTCTGAGATGAAAGACGAGATTGTCGATGCAATTGTAGGTAAACAAGCTCGGAAAAGGACAATGATTGGATGCCTCCCTCTTGGTGACATTCATTTCCCATCCGACACTGCTTGAGACACTGTAGCCAAAGAAGGAATCCCACAGACGCGAGGGCCATTCGAACCAGTGATATCAATTAGCGGACCAAGGGTGGTTTAGTCATCATGCCAAAACAGCGCTAAGTTCCCCAAACGAACTTGACAAGCGAGAAAAGGACGAGCTAAATTTCAAAGTTTCATCAGTCTTCGCCAAATCCAGCTACCGGAATGCTGGAAATCAGTTAATTAAAATATTTTGCCTTTGATGATCCTCTTTTGAACCCAAGTTACCCACAGCAACCCATTTGAGGCAAACAACAGCCAAATCAATTTCAAACCATAGACTTGGTTCGAATATTGAAGCCTACATAGCCCCAAACCTTCTGCTTCCTTCAAAGTACACACTGAATCCCAAGCAACCTTTGCTTTCCTTGCTGAATTAGGAGCTCCACTCCAAAGAAAAGCATTGCAAATCTTCTCTATAGCCTCGATGCAAGATTTTGGTAAAGGTTTGAAGCCCAAAAGTTAAACATACTATAAAGAACTGATTGAATGAGTTGAAGCCTTCATGAGAAAGACAAATGACGGACAGTCCAAGAGTAGATGCGAGCTAAAACCTTGTCAATTAGTGGTTGGTAATCTTGCGGCTGAAGCTTGTGAGGTAGAAGAGGAAGACCGAGATAGTGCACAGGCAAAGATCCATGAGTCAAACCAAACTCTGAGCCCAAATCCTGAGATAAGGTTATCTGATCCCCATCAAGGAAAATGCACGATTTCCTCAAACTCAGAGCCAAACCCGACATTGATTGAAATGAAGATAAAATATCTAGAATTGCAGCCAGCGAAGGTCTTGAGCCATCAAATAAAACCAGAATATCATCAACAAAACTCAAATGGGTAATGAGCGGATAAGAGCAAGCCCGATGAAGGTTGAAACGGTTATCCCTTGCCGCTTTGTCAAGCAATTTTGAGAGAATATCCATTGTGAACACAAATAAAGTTCAAGAAATCGGATCTCCTTGCCTCAGACCTTTTTTCCCTGGAAAGAAACCCACCAATTCATCGTTGAAAGACACCGAGTAATAAGGTATAGTAATACAAAGTCGTATCCAAGAGATAAAAACCTCAGGAAGTTCAAAGGCTTGCAATATATTTAAAATGAAGCTCCAATCGACATTATCATAAAGCTTTTGTAATGTCGATTTATAAGCACCCTCTTGTAATAGGTCCTGGTTTATGTAAATCTGCTACAAGCTCAGAAGCTAACAAGACATTTTCGCATAATGGCCTCCCTTTCACAAACTCCTCTTGGTTCCTTTGCACAGCTAGATGAGAAAAATACTATAAACGAGAGCCAATTATCTTGGAAATAAGACCGTATTGCAAAGATATATGGGTCGGAACTCTGTAAGCTTTGCAGCACCGGTTACTTTCGGAATCAAGGCAATAACTGTTGAGATTAGCTGTCGGGACATTGAGGGATTAACAAAGAAATCCTTGACTGCACAGATTAGGTCCCCACCAACCAAATCCCAAGAAGATGTGAAAAACTCAACGGAGAACCCATCCGGCACTGGCGCCTTGTTTTTAGGGAGAGCAAAAACTGTAGCATGAATCTCCTCATCAGACGGAATGAGATCTAACTGAGCTGCTAATAAAATCCCGCAACTGAAAGGATGAATACTCTGAATTTGATTACAAGTAAGAGCGACTACATTGGAATTAATAGCAGCAAGAAGATCCTCATAGTAGCTTACTGCCATAGCCTTTATTAAAACTAGATCGGAGATTTTACGATCATCTTTGTCTCGCAAGAAGTGAATCACATTCCTCGATAAGTTTGCCAAGATCGATTAATGATAAAACCCTGTGTTTGCGTCACCGTTAGTCAACCACCTAACACGGGATTTCTGCATAAAAAAAAGATTGTTCAGCTGCTGCTAGAAACAGCCAAGAAGCTCTCGCCGAATTCTCTTCTTGAAAAATCTCTTGAGATGGATTACTTAGGACTCTTCTCTGGACATCCTCTAATCTTTCAAAAGCTTCTTTAGAACGAAGTTAAATATTAATAAAGCTGCTGCGATTTAGTGTCTTGCAACAAAGTTTAGCTGACCTCAATCTTTGATACAACGAGAACATCGGATTTGATTGGATGACAAAGCACTACCACGTTGAGCGTATTAGAACCTCATAATCTGGATGAGAAGAGAAAAAACTGAAATAGATGAACCTTGTTTTCCTCATTCTAACTTCATTATTCAAAGAGATTAAGCATGGAGAATGATCAGCGGATCCAGGAGGACCAAAGTAAGCATAAGAATCTGGATATTTTTCCTCCCAAGATTTATTTATGAGCGTTCTATCCAACTTCCTAGCTTTGGCATTAATCGGGTTACTGTTTGTCCATCTGTAACGGCATCCCCTGAAAGTAAGATAAAAAAAGCTACTAGTATCGAGGCACTCTTGAAACTCTCCCATACCAGATCCGGCGGAGCTAACGGCGGAGAAGACCCAGCAGCAGGAGACTCCGCTTCAGGAGAACTCAAAGGACCCTTTGAGAGATTCAAAGCAACTGAAGATTCATGGATGTGCGAGAATCCAGAAGAGAAAGAAGGCAAACACTCAGGGAAATGATGGAGAAATAGGAGACCAGGAGGGATAGATGGAGGAGCAGAGAGAGAATCCATGGAGAGAGAGTTCTCAACGGAGAGCGTAAGGCGTCTCCGCCGGCATCGATAGGAACGAAAACCCTAATCGCCTAAAAGAGGTGCGTCTAAGTTTCAGGTCCTTGCCTATTTCCTCATAGAGCTACCACTTGACTCTACTCCCGCCGACCTCCATCCATCATGAAATGGTAGCTATATGTCGATGGCTCGTCATCTCAAAACGGATCGGGTATCGGAGTTAGATTAATATCGCCGACTGGAGAAATTCTCGAACAGTCATTCTATCTTGAATTTGCAGCATCCAACAATAAAGCAGAGTACAAAGCTCTAATCGCCGGCCTACGCCTGGCAAAAGCAACGGGGGCAAGCAAAATCCAAGCGTTCTGTGACTCCCAGCTTGTCGGTAATCAGTGACTACAAAGCAAAAAACGAAATTATGGATGCCTACCTAAAAGTTGTCCAAAACTTTTCGAAAGACTTCGACGACTTCGTCCTCACCAAAATCCCATGCAGTGTTAATCCTACAGAAGATGCGTTAGCCGCCCTCGCATCAACCTCTGATCCAGATCTTCACTGCATGATACTTGTGGAGAGTATCAAAAATCCAAGCATTAAATTGACTAAGGATATATATGCAATGGTCGATTCTAGAGGCGGCATCGACGATTCCGACAATGCTGATTATAAGTTAATGGACAAAGCAGGCAAGTTCATACATATAGAATGGAGGGACGAAATCAAACCGTCCAGAGGCGTGTCCGCAATCACCAAAATCGGAGATGGCCTCGACGACGCCGATGACACCGGCCTCGACGACACCAACGAGACCGATTGCGAGCCGATGGATAGAGCCGGCGAACCTGTACAACTCGATTGAAGAGACGAGATCAAGCTGTACATCTTGGATGGAGAAGTACCACCTGACAAATGGGCCACCCGGAGTCTTAAGGCATGGAGGGCCCACTACACAATTCTCGACGAACACCTCTTCCGTTGGAGCGCCTCGGAGGTCCTACTGAACTGTATTGACAGAGACGAGGTGTAAGCAGTTATGTAGGAAACTCACGAGGGAGCAGGAGGAAACCATTATGTGGCACGAGCCCTTGCACTAAAGATAAAGAAGCACGGCATATTCTGACCGTCTATGATAACCGATTGCGAGAAGTATGTCGCCCATTGCGAAAAATGCCAAAGACACTCTCCAACGATAAGGGTCCCTTCCGAACTCCTGACGGCCTCAACCATGGCCTATCCTTTTATGAGGTGGGGTATGGACATTATCAGACCTCTTCCGGCATCTCGACAAAAGCGATTCGTCCTGGTCATGACCGACTACTTTACCAAGTGGGTTGAAGCCGAGTCTTATGCCAAGATACACGCCGTTGACGTTCAGAAGTTTGTCTGGAGGTTCATCATCTGCAGACATGGACTCACATACAAAATCGTCACCGACAACGGCTCTCAGTTCACGTCAGGAATATTTGAGAACTTCTGCGCCTGTCGGAAAATCAAGCTAAATAAATCAACTCCCCGATACCTGCAAGGCAATGACCAGGCTGAGGCAACAAACACAACCATCCTCGCTGGACTAAGAAAACGTCTCGACGACAAAAGGGGAGCTTGGACAGATGAACTCGACGGTGTCTTATGGTCACATCGAACTTCGCCACACCGTTCAACAAATAGGACACCTTTTTCCCTGTCGCACGGTATGGAGGCCATGTCTCCTGCAGAGGTTGGCATTTCCGGGATCCGACACACTATGATTGCACGAGACGCCAAGCTGAACGATCAGATGATGAAGGACGAACTCGACCTCCTAGAAGGCGAACGCGACCAAGCACTGCTGAGAAATTAAAAATTACCAACAGCTCGCGGCTCGCTACTACAACAAAAAGGTTCGAGGAAGGCGTTTCGAGGAAGGAGACCTCGTGCTACGGAAAGTCTTCGAGAACACGTGCGAACCAAACACAGGCAAGCTCGGCACCGGCTGGAAAGGTCTGTACCTCGTATCCAAGGTCGTCAATTTGGGTGTATTTGAGTTAACGACGATGGCAGGAGAGGCGATACCGCATTCCTGGAACATAGGGAACCTCAAGCATTTCTACTACTAAGGAAGAAGTCGCTCGAAGAACAAAACGGACGACAGACCTCATCATCAAGAAATAAGTCACTATGTAATGTGAACAATGATCAACTTGATCCCAACAAGGGTACGTAGGCAGCCTTCTTTGAAGGGTCCAGCTATATGAAGAAAAAATAATATAGAAAAAGGGAGGAAGAATGACGAATCGCGCCACCTCCAGAGCCCGACAACCCAAGTACGCCACCTCTACAGCTCGACTACCCAAGTGTGCCGCCTCCACAGCTCGGTGACTCAAGCTTCGAGCATCAAGCACGCCACCCTTCTATCTCAGCAACCTATATATAAAACATGTATATACGCTCTCCGAAGCTACTTATGTAATGCGAACTATGATCGGCTTGATCCCCATATAGGGGTACGTAGGCAGCCTTTTCAAAGGTCCAGCTATTACTTAATGAAAATTTTATTAAGACGTCAATCCGTCCTCCACTCTCAACGCAGCTTGACTGCCCAAACACATTGACACCCTGGCCAGGTGATCAATTCTAAAAAAAAACGTCTTCCAGAGATGCAATTCTATAAATAGCACAGTATCTTGATATGACAAGATATCTTTTTTTGGACTGAAAGGACGTTTTTCTCGATTCGCACGCTCGGCAAGTCTCCACTCCTGAAGTCGGCTTCTCCCCGAGAGAGCAGACGTCCTTTTCTCCTTTTTGATGATTCCCTGCTTGACGACCCCTAAAACTCGGAAAGCATGCCGTCTTCTTTTTACTTAGGTTTTCGACGACTTCGTCTTTGCTTTTCCTTCTTTGTACTTGTTGTTCCGATTGAATATCTAAAAAGAAAATCTCCGAATCCGACTCCCTACTTAAATATTCTTACTTAGTGCGGATACCACTACTAACAATAGTTATTTCCAGTTTGGATCCGGCTGGAGAATTTGTGCGGGAATTGCCATGGGAGAGAGAGTTGTTCTTTACAATCTTGCAACGTTTTTGCATTCTTTTGATTGGAAAATTAGGGAAGGAGAGAAAGTGGAGGTCGAGGAGAAGTTTGGGATTGTGTTGAAGTTAAAGAATCCACTTATTGCAACACCCGAGTTAAGGTTGTCTGATCCAAATCTTTATGAGCATGTCCAATATTGGTTAGATACTGTAAAGAGTATTTCAAACCTTATAATATTAGTTGTTTTAAAATGATTTAATTAAAATTTTAAATTTGAACTTAAACAAAAAAATTCAACTAATAAGAAGGTGTCAAACAATATAAGAATATCTCATATTTTTTTGTTAGGTATCTCAAACGAAAACTTTTTAAATACTTTTTCTCCTTTTTTTAATTTTTTAAATTATTTTATTATTTTAAAGGTGAAATACTCATCTAAATACTACCAATAAGGTTAATAAGTATAACTAGGGAAGTTGATGTGCTACGCGCAGATTATTTTCAAAAATATTTGATTATTAATTTTTATTTTAATGAAATTATTTTAACAGTAAATTAATATTTTATATTTAATATTTATTTTTAAAATCATTTTGAGGTGGTCATACATCTAAAAAATTTTAATGTATTTGGAAAATAATTTATGATTTAATTTAAGAATTTACTAACTTTGATATATGTAAAAATTATTTGTTAATCTATATATATAAACTCATTACTGTTCACCAACTTTCAAACTACTATTAAAATTATTTTTGTTTTAACTAAATTTGATATATAATTGAACTTAACAATTATAAGTTTTCTGTTTATTTTATTTAAAAAAACAAATTCATTAAAAAAAATTACTTATCAAACATATGACTACAAGTGAAACACATATATTTTGTTCTAATTAATTTAGGTTTCTTTTCATTTCAATTGTGTTCGTGTTATGAATTTTTTTTATGAGTAGTCTTAAATACAAAATAGCAATCAATATTCAAAACTTTTACAAATCCGTATAAGAACTATTTTCATGTAAATAAATCATATAAATAAAAATAACATTTACATATTATACAAAATCATAATCATATTGATAAACTACATTTTTTATTTGGTCTCTGAAGCATCGGTAAACTATAGAAGAGTAGATGAATAAAGCAAGTAATACATATACAAATACAGCTTCATACTAATTTATGCTATTAAACAAAGTATGCCGAGTTTCTCAAAACTCAAAATGTGTAAAAGGTTCATTTGCATTTGCTTGTAATTTCACTTAGATATTTTTATTACACTGCATATATATATATATATATATTTTGGTGAAATTTTAAAGTTAAATTAATATTTAAAAGTTTTTATTAACCAAAAAAATATATTAGTTTTCCTTACATGTTGAGTTTGTAAAGAATTTTTTTTTGTTGATATAGATGTTAGAGAAGTTTTAATGACATTTTATTATATATGAAATTATATATATAATATTTTTAAATATGGAAATGTAATATATTAATGTTTAATATAAAGTTATGCAAGTCTATTTTTACATATGCATGACTATACTGATGATACATACTATAGTGTAATTAATTTGATTTATGCCTAAAGTATTTAGCCAAAAATATAGAAATAGTATGTGCATAATCATATATATTTGATCATTTTAATTATTATGTGGACGAACTAAGTACCTCATAATATTATATTTTTTTTATTTTTAGTTTAAACATGTGACTATTATTAATTTGGGTTGTAAGAATTTAAAATATTATATATAATATATATTTATTTATTAAAATCAAGTTATATATCATATGTTTTGTTACTATAGTACATACAATTTAATCAATATACAAATATTACTATTATTATTGATTAAATACTATTTAATTTTAAACATATTATTAATATATTAAAAATTATTTTTATTAGAACTCTGCAGATATGGCATGATTATAGAGATGTTTTTTTTGCTAATGTGGATGGCTTTAGGAACCCCAAACAATTGCTTTCATTTAGTACTAGGGTATGCTCCGCGCTACGCGCGGATTTGTTTTTAAATATATATTTTTATTTAGATTTTAGAAATAAATATTTAATTATTAATAATTGATTATAGAGAATTATTATTGATTATATGGAAAAAACATAAATTTGTAAAAAACAATTTGTTTTTCACAATAATGTAGATTGTTTTGTTCCATTAAAAAGTGTTAAACCAAATAAATAAAAATAAAGTTGAAAAACAATTTTACCTTTTAGTAGTTTATTTTTAGAAAAAATATTTTATATTTAGGTTCTAATCAGCAAAACAACTTTTAAAAAAGTCTTAAAGTCATATATTAGCCAATCAAAATTTTACTGATTTATAAATCTTTAAAATTATTAAAGTTCTCGTAAAAACACTCACATAATTTGTCTTTACCTTTTGTTGTTAGATCGATAATTTTTTCTAAAGTATATAAACAGTAACATTTTTTTTCTAAGGTCACGGTCATTTTTTTTTTTTTACTATTTTACTTCAGCAAAATGAAAATTAAAAATCTACAGCCTACCAACCATATGATCAATCACAGTCGTTTTTCAATCTAAAAAAATTTAATAGACAGTAAATAATGAAAAGAATTTAGCTTACATATTTGCTTTCCAATATAAATTTAACTTATATATTACGTTACTTGTGAAACCTTGCTGTATAATCAAACTCATGTCTCTTTTTTATTTTTACTTTTTCTTTCTTTTATGCACATAAGAACGTACTCTTTCTCTTTTTCTAACTAACATCTTCGAGCTTTTGTCCAGAATTCAGTCCTTGTCAATGTTGTTTATATATTTGAGGTTCGTTGTTCTTCACATACCCACAATTTCTTTAATCATAATCTACCCATGTGCCATACATTTATACGGTCAAGTATTCCCTTCAAATTAACACTTTGTCATATCGACAATTTCACTTTGTTAATATGATTGTTGTTATAATAATATTTCACGAAACCTTTTATTCTTTGTAGTCTTTAACATCCTTACTCTATGGAAGTTCGTCATTTATTTATGTGTAAATTGTTTAGGATTGAGAAACTATCATCATCCATACTCTCTAAGCAATCTGAACAATTGAGCTGCCTACTCGAGCACGAAACTGGTTTTCTTTTGAAATTTACTTTTGCTTTTTTTTTTCTCTGAAGATTAAACTTCAAATATAAAATCAGTGCATTTGCGGGTTGCCATATCTATATTTTTTCCAACAGTTTTAGATGTTTGCCATTAACATCAATTTTCTATATTTTTAGACTTCAACTACTCCAATTAGTTAAGTTATTAGCGTGATCCATGCACTACTTTAATTTTGTATACACAGCAAAGCACAAAGAAAGATAAGAATGAAAGCTTTTAAGATAGAATTTTATGAATGGTCTTATAAAAACAGTCACCTCACCACATTGAATTGCATATTTTGTATTTGCGCTGGTAAGGATCTTTTTCCCTAACATCAATTATATAAAAACTATACTATTTGTAATTTCCAGTACGTATCTTAAGTTTGAAAATTATGAAAAATATCATCTTAATCAATACCCACGTGAACTCAAAAATGAAAAAATAATTAAAAAAAAAAACTCATACCTAACATATCTTTGTGGATTTGGCCGAAGGTTTTAAATTTTTGCAGAATCAACTCTAACCCTTAAAAGAAAATTCACAAATTAATAGTCTAAAGCGAGACAATCATTGTCTGCAGCAGGTGCAAGTAATAGCACTTATAAGTAACATACTGACTTTCTAAATGCAGGTTTACTGTATTACATATATATAGATAGAAATAACTTACCGTTAGAAAATGAAGGAGGGGGTTGTGTGATATACATCAAAGTTTCACAGACGAACAAATCTCTTGCCTCCGCTATAAATAAAAACTCAAGACCACTATTTTCAGAAGAATAATTAAAGATCTAACTTTCCTACAAACATACAGACTAAAACATGATTTTTGTACGTACACGTTATTAAATTAGATAGAGATTTACACCCCAAAAAAAAAAAATTAGATAGAGATTCAGAGTATATACACGGCCATCATCAATAATATTTATCTGATTCAGTGTATGGTTTTGGATTAGTCTGGCCACACTATTTATCAACCCATCTCGTCACCACACTATTGCTATGCGCATGAAAATGGGGAAACTCTGTTACTAACTCTTCGGATTGGTTTTCTGGTTACGTGCTTTTTTTACCCGCTTTGGTCTGGTTTTTCCTCCGTTGAATCCTTCGTCTTTCTCCTCATGGATAACGGTGCTGTCAACATTGGAAACTTGATTCTCCACCAAAGTTTTGTCCTTATGAATGGTGATTAATGATTATTTCTTGGGTTTTCTCTATAGGAATCATTTGGTGTAAGTTTTTTGAGTGAGTCTGTTGTGATCGTAGATAGATTGAGTAGATAAGAAGGGAAGAGGAACCGAATTTGGTCTATGAGAATGTTGTGCGGAAGGAAAATTGGTGAAGACTGATTATTTAATAGAAGGAGGGGAGAAGAAACGATAGAACTTCTCGGTTAAAAGTTTGTTTTTTAGGATTGAGTTTTGTGATAATGTGAATATATATTTAGAGTACAGTCGCTATGTTATTTCAAAGCAAAGAAAGTTAATTTAACATTGCTGATGTGGCATCCTTTTAGAGTAGTTTGAAATGCTGATGTGGATGGTTTGAGGAACCTCAAATAGTCCATTTTATTTAGTACTAGAGTTAAGTCCGCGCTATGCATGGATTAATTTAATATGCAATCTTTCACTATTTTTGTAAGAAGAAAATGAAGATTCCACTATAATTGTAAAAGGAGAAATTTTCATGAGGAGATGAGGATGGTAAAGTTTTATAATTTGATCATATCTACATCATCAGAAACTATAACTAATATCAAAAATTTTAATTTTAAAAGCTTAAAAGTTCTCGATGCTTTTACTATTAGCCCCAACTTTTAGCTCTGAAAAACAAATTGATATGGAACTGGAAAAAAAAAAACAAAACAAAACACAGAGCTAATATGAAATTTTTATATTTTTAAATTTCAATCCATATTTTTACATCAAAACACAGATCATTATTTTGAGCGTAACAGAAACCTTTCAAAATAGGAAGTTATACCACGTGCAAGGTTTATAAAGTTGACTCCACCTCCGTTTGTTATAGAAAAAAAATATTCTTTAGTTTTCTTTGAGAACTCGTATCAGTGTATAGATTTATTTGTTATTTTATTTTAAATGCATTTTATTATAGTAATATTTGTGATTTTCTGAATCCAAAAGAAATGATATGTTCATGGAATATAGAAACACATAAATTATAAGTTGAGCTATTCAACTTAAGATCTTGACTTTGGTGAAAAAGGCAAAACATGTCTTTAAAAGTATAAGTTATATCACTCTTTTGTTGTTTATGATGTTTTTTCTTTAGAAGTTGTCAGTTTATAGCTAGATAGATGTACATATTTATACAATTAGCTCATTATGAAGTTGTTAGTCAGTATACACGATCCAATTACAAAAAACCTTCCTAATTTGATATAATAGTTTTGTTCTACAAATGTTCTTAACTTAATGGTTCATACATGTTTCAATAATAGAATTTTCATTCGTGAAGTAAATATTCAAATGTTACTCTATTAAACAAAAAAAAAAAAAAAAAAAAAAAAAACAGAAAAAAAAACTATGAATACTTGTTTTCGTGTTCCTTTGTGCTGCCATCAAATTGAAAAAGAACTTAAAAATTTGCACCAACACATCTGTATTGACTCTTAAAGCTTAAAATTCTTTCTCACCACTGATTTTCTCGCACGAATAAGTTACAACGCTTTTGTTTTCTAGGTAACCATTCACCAGCATAGAGATAGCTTGTCCTCATTGGACCAGCCATACTAAATCTTCAATGCCCAATTTGCATCTAACCGTCTTCTTTATTGCCAAACCTTACCCGATCACTGTTATCGAGTCGTGACACTAAAGAAAATTACTTCCACAAACAAATTAGTATGAGCATGTCGGCCTTCTATATTGGGTCTAAGACACCAAATGAACATATAATACTATTAAACCGTGACACTGGAAAAGATAAGAAAAGGGTATTGCACACTCATCAAGAAGGTATTTCCGAATCAGAGTCGGTAGGGTGTTCCCACCGTTTGTCTACACTTTTTAACAAAAAAATATTAAATCTGTAGCAACTATGCATTCATAGGGAGAAATCCAAATAAATATAATTATTGAACAATAATGAAATAAATACTCTAATCGTGTTAAAGTTTTCTAGTAGTACCAGACCACTATTCGTAGAAGAAATGAACTTGGGGTAAGACCTCAGTCTTCTGGAACTGGTTCAGATAGCAAAAACAACCTAAGACATGATAGTTAAAAGTTAAAATCAACATTCATGAATGTTTCTAATTAAAGCTCAGAAAACAGTGTGTAAATCCTAAATGCACCTTATTCAATTCAACACAGTTAAAAACATAGCAGCTCATTACACTACTCCCAACCTTAATCATAAGGATTGGAAAAATATTAAGAAAGACAATGATAAAAAATCCAACAGCGAAGATTGACATCCATGTCTCTTGCTAATGTCATGATGTGAACTATATATTTATTGAACATACTCTAGCAAAAAAATGACGAATCACTATATATCAAAACCCAAATCAGAGAAGTGTATATATATGTCTCGACCAAATCAAACTCCCATCTTTATGCTAGAAGACAAATTGGCCAGCCAAAACAGAGAAATAGTAAAGGTTCGTATGCAAAAACATAAGCCTGAAGAAAATGAACAAAGCTTCAATCAGAATATCACAGAAGAGCAAACCTTAAGTTCCAACTGATAAACGATTTCTGGCCGACCACCAAACCGACATCGCCCAGATGACCTCCATGGGTGTTTAATCAACTCGACCAGCGACTTTATCCTTTTTAAAAGAGTTTGATTGTGGTTCGTCATCATCATCGTTCCATCTAAACATAAATACATCTCAAACGAAACGACAAAGATTCTCTGATCTAGGTGGGGTGATTCGATCAGAAAATATTTCGGACAATGTTTCAACAACTCATCTATTTACCACACTAATGATATGGTGCATGAAAATCAAAAACATTCATCACCATAGCTTTGCTTGATTCTCTGATCTCTGCGACTCTGCCTAGTTTTTTCCAGCTTTCATCT
Source organism: Thlaspi arvense (assembly GCA_911865555.2). Classification (NCBI taxonomy): domain Eukaryota; kingdom Viridiplantae; phylum Streptophyta; class Magnoliopsida; order Brassicales; family Brassicaceae; genus Thlaspi; species Thlaspi arvense. The sequence continues at coordinate 59,185,156 of OU466862.2, read as the reverse complement.
CTTTTGGTGGGGTTTTAATTCTCTGAACTTGATTATCCGTTGACGTTTTAACTTTGTTATTACTCTCTCGGTCTTCTTTGAATCATATGATTTGGGTGGGAGTGCTTCAAGGGATTCTGTTTTGTCCATGACGATTGAGCGACTGAAAGAGGAAGAGGAATTTATTTTATTTAATGAGATTCATTAGTTTAGGATGTTAAACGAATATGTTAAAACGAAAGATTTAACATACGTGAGTTGTTGAGGTAGATTAAACGATTAGACTTCTTCTCTTATTATAAGTTTTGGGAAATTTTGAAATTTAATTATTAGTTAGTAAATCTATAATAACATTTTTGAACTGTATAAGAAGAGTTTGACTTAGATTGCTGATGTGGCCTTTTTTTACAGTATTGTTTAGAGCTGATGTGGCTTTATTTTAGAGTAGTGTTTAGAGCTGAGGTGGATAGTTTGAAGAGCCCCAAACAGCTCCTTTTATTTAGTATAGATAGATAGATGAGAACATAAAATGCTCTTTTTTTTGTTTATGCGGACTTTGTATATATGTATTAAGCAATGTATGAATAAAAGCTGCAACATGTCACATGTCACATGTGACGGCGTGTCTAATGTCCTCATATGAATAAAGTCATTGTATTGATTGTTGTAAATCTTCGTAGTAACATTTTCCCCGTTGCTGCGTGGATTGATTATATGTTGGATATTTGTGATAAGTATACATAAGGTTTCACTAATATGGAGTATGTCCGTGCGTGTATTCTTATCAATTTGTTTGAATTCAAAATTAAAGTAAAGTATGGAGTATATTTGAATATTTGATATTTAGATGTGTGAATCGTTCACAATGTTGCTTCTTTCTTTCTATCGTTATATGAATACACTAATCATATAATTGTTTCTATTTCAATGAATGTACGATATTCGTCTAAACTTGGATTTATAAAAGATAGACGTAAGGTTCTTATGAAAATCACAACGGTAAGTTCTTTTTATAAATTTAAAAAAAAAAATCATTTACCCATTTAAAAGCTATGATATCAAAGTAGATTGAATGTTATTTATATGGGGTAATCTCTATAGACAAATGTATGTATATTATTTATATGGGGTAATCTCTATAGACAAATGTATTTGTAAATCTTTATTGACTATGTATGAATACTTGCTCTTTTTTTTTTTTTAAACTACAGGCACCTGTTTACGACCTAAATAGTATAATCATAAACAGATACGTAAACATCATTATTCATTCTCCTCCCAAAATTCACTACATATTATTTGAAAACTAACATTATTGAAAATAGCTGACTTATCAACACTACAATCAAAGTTAGTGCTTTTAATTGATGACATGTAAATGTGACATATTAAACTTTCTAAAATAAACGAAATATTTTGATTGGTTGAATTAAAATTATAAATATTGTGAAATTAAAATATATATAAATTAGATTATATTTATAACACTAAAATTAACAAATTTAAATTAACAGGAAATAAAATTTATTATAATTTCAATTTTTTACATATATTCATAATTTTATAAAATATAATTACAAAAAAATTTCAATAATATATATATATTATAATTTCATATAAAACGAAAAAATAATACTAAATTATCCAATAGAATAATAAAAATTCTATTTATTAATAGTACTTGAAGTATGATATATTTTTATTTCAGAAAGTTATTAATTTACAAAATATATTAATAACATCTAAATAAGTTTTAAATAATAAAATTATTAAATAATAAAATTTTAAATAAAATACAATCATGATAAAAATAATTTAAAGAATAAAATGTTAAAAATAATAAAAAATAATCAACTTTTATTGATTTTTTTTTAAAAAAAACCTAATTTTAAATAATTTTTCTTTTCAAACCCATATTACTAAATGAATAAAGTATATACTAATACAATCATGATAAAAATAATTTAAAGAATAAAATGTTAAAAATAATAAAAAATAATCAACTTTATTGATTTTTTTTAAAACGTAATTTTAAATAATTTTTCTTTTCAAACCAATATTTACTAAACCAATAAAGTATATACTAATTATTATTTTATAATATTAATAGGACCATATATTTTTCTATAACTTTTATCATCTTTTTATTGTTGTTTTCTAAAATGTACATAACTTATGGTACCATCTCATCTTATATTTTATCATATTTTTAATAAAAATAATTTTTATATCATATATATATACATAAATTTATTTTCATTGTATATCAAAATTTTGAGAACATAAATAAAACAAAAAATAACCGAAGGAAAGAATAAATTATAATAAGATGAAACAATATTAATAAGAAAGAATATAAAAATAAATTTCTCACATTTTGTTTTACAAAGTCACTTAAAAACTTTTTAACATCTAAGAGCCATATTTCAATTTTTTTACAAATACGCGTACATACATAAATATTAATTGTACATTATTTGAAATCACATGCGAACTTTTATATGCATGTATTTTGTTAAGATTGATTACAGATTAATTTTATTTTAATTATTATATAATTTATATTTTAAAAAATATTTATCAATTCTAAGTGTAGTGAAGTGGTTGGTATGTCCGCACATGCGTGCGAACCATCTATCCGCTCTTAAGAATAAGTAAAAATGGTAAAAACTATTTCAGTTTAATTTGCAATAAATCAAGACAAATATATACTTAAAATATATTATATATGTATTTGTAAATTCATATTATGTAAGACGCAAAAAAATATATTGTAGATTGTGTAAGGAGAAATAAAGCATATTATAGAAATATTCAAAAAAAATTATAAAAATTTAATTATTATTTGACATAACTTTTATATTTGTGATTATATATTATTATAAGCATTATAAAAATAAAGTTTTTAAAATACATTAGTTTCAGAAAGAAGTTTGTGAAATATTAAAACAATATATATACAAACAGACCAATGTTTAAAAAAACTAATTAATATTTAAATATTATAATTAACTATGTATATAAAAAAAAATTATACCTGTACATATGTGCGGACAGCCACCTACTATCTTATTTAATTAGGAAGATGTGTTTGTCCAAATAAACAAAACATTAGGAAGATGTGCTTGTCCAAATAAATAAAACATTAGGAAAATGTGTTTGTCACAACTTTCTAATGGTTTTAATTTTCAACGGAGTCTATTAAACTATATTTCAAAACCATTTGTCAGAAAATAGCCTCAAATTCTAGTGGTGGAGTCGTAGAGATCAGTTTGTTAAACTCGTGACGAAGTTACTGTCACTCTTTAAATGCCTTGTATATAGGAGTATTTCCGTATTTGACTAAATTTCCCATATATATAAATACTATAGCATTTTCATCTCTACAAGATTTTTGAATAAGTACATTCGACTTCAACTCCTCGTAAAAAATATAGAAAAAGGCCTAGTATAATCAGGACTGTGCCTACTTAACAAATAAAGAAACATTCGCCTACGTCACTCAATTTTTTATGTAAAACTTATAAAGTAAATTTATGGTTTCGCCTATGTCATATAATTTTTATACAATTTTTAGGAAGTAAATTTAAATATATTATTATGATATGAAAACTGTTAAGTTTCTATTTCTGTGTACTGATGATCACACTAATATCTCAAGACTCTTTTTATAACAAAAATTTAAAAACTGAAAGTCAATTAATACATTAGCTATTAGGTTTATATTTTTAAGCTCTTAATTTTTGTTCTTTATAGTATTTATATAACCACATATTCATTTCTTTTTCCCATTTTTACCATGTTAGCTATTGTTTCTTTCTAAAATTTCACCAATTTTTTTTGTTTTTAATATTCTGTTCTTTAAATTTTTAAGTTTAGTTAAAAATTTAAAAATATGTTATATACAATACAGTCTCTTTTGTATTATATTTTTTATATTAAACAAATGATTTAAGATATATGTTTTTGTAAATTTTTAGTTAATATTATGTTTCAAAAATAAATATAACTATTTCATATATTATTATATAAATATAACATTTTAATATATATATATATATATATATATTTGGCCTACGGCATCCAAATGCTTAGGCACGGCTCTGAGTATAGTTACATATATATTATAGCATAAGAAATTGTATTTCACGATGCAGGCATGGATAAAATATTTCACGATTGGTTTTTAGTTCCTTAAGATCTTTGATATTGTGTATCATTATCAACTACTACACAAAGTCACAAACTCTTTCTTGATTAGGTCCACGCAGATATTTTCTTTTTTATGGCTTCAAATTTTCAGCATTTGGGTCCACTTGTAGAGAGGTATTTTCAAATTTTCAGCAATTTTTTCATTTTTCATTTTAAAAATAATGTAGGGTATATAGTATCCGCTCAATTGTTATCATCTCTATTCTCCACTGAGGATTGTATTGGGTTTCCCTATTATTTTGTTACTAGGTTATTACCCGTATTATGCTGCGGGATATAATTCTGAATTTTATATATTTTAAAAATAAAAAATTATTTTTATAGTATAAATAAATATTATATTAATTTTATATTTAGCAATTTGTGCCTTGATTGTTTCTCTATCTAGATAGTTTTTTTTTTGAATAAAAATGACAATTTAGTTAGTTTTGTAACAAAATCAAAACACATTCAGATAAATTATCTGTATGATTTTTCAAAATTTAGACAAATTTATGAGAATTATCCATCAAAAATTGAGAAATCACATTATTACACCAAAACAAAAAAAATTGTAGTTTCCTGCTCAAGCCGAGAAATGTCATTATTCCGTCAAATCGGAAAAGTTTATTTTCCTGTCAAAACCGTCAAATTACTTTTTTCTGCCAAAACCAAGAAGTTATGTTTTACATAAAAATTGAGATATCATATTATCCATCAAAAATCGAGAAATTACATTTCTCATCAAAATCAAAAAATCGCATTTTCCGTCACAACCTAGAAAATTTTGTTTTTCTATCATAACTGAAAATTTTCTCTTTCCCATCAGAATCGAGAAATATCATTTTCCTGCCAAAACAGAAAATTGTCTTTTCCCGTAAAACCGAGAACTTTGATTTTCCCATCAAAACCGGAAAATCATTTTTTCTGTCAAAATCGAGAATTTTTGTTTTCCCAAGAAATTTCATTTTTTCAATCAAAACCAAAAAATTTCATTTTCCTGCAAAACCAAAAAAATCGCATTTTCCTGTCGAAACCGAAAAATTTCATTTTCGTGTCAAACATAATTACAAAAATATGAAGTAATTAGTATTATTTATTTGTGTTACTGACATTTTTTATTTATTTTCAGTTTGTGTTTTTTTTTTTAAAGTTTTTTGAACACTTTTTATATATGTTATAATTAGGCGTAACCAAGAAAGAATGCGATATGGTGCTCGTGTAATTTATTATCGTAATTATGATTATATTATTTTTGATTAATCCAATAAATTTTAGACTAAAATTCAATTTTTTTTTCCTTTTTGTGATTATATGCAAGATATAAAATTGTAAATACAAATTAATGTAAGTTTCTATTAACTAATCAAATTCAAGTATATTGCTAACATATTAACATGTTCTATTGGCTCAAAATTCAAATGAACCAAGATCACCTTAAATTTTAACTGATCATACATCTTTTCATTCAGGATGCTATCATATGAAGCCAATCCTTAGCTTTGATTAGCTGCATTGGTTTAAAGCAAACTGACTTTCTTCTCTACAATTTCTCCTTCACTTTCTCGCCTTCTAACATAGTAACTTAATGATAAAAGATTATAAAATATGTTTGATGAGAAAAATATTAAAAACCCAAAACTGAAAAATAAATATCTTAAAAAAACACACTTTCTCCATTTTTGTATAGAATATTTTAAGATTATATAAATTAAAAAATCTAGTACAATAAATCTGTAACCTAATTTATTATCAATTAAGTTTTCATTTATTAATTAATATAAGGATAAAAAAGTTATTTAGCATCATTTTTTTATACATTTCTGAAAACATCATATAATTTAAAACAAAAAACCTTTAAAACATCATATAAAAAATAGAGGGAATATTAAATTGATACTACTACTAAAATAACCAGATCATAGTTTAAATTGATAAGTAAGAAAAACATAAAACGGATCAAATATGTACTTTAATTTCTATAATAGTCAATAGCTCATAGATTAACTAAAGCCAATCATTTTCTACAGTTGTTGCTGAAACTTTAAATTATTATTTACCAGATTCATTTGCACATAGAGTATTTGTTTTACATTTTTAAAAATTATTCATATTTGATTCTACAATTTATTGTAAATTAAAGATCCAAAAGTTTTAACCAAAAAAACTGAAGATAGTTTTCAAGATAGCATTATTTAAGGTGGATTTGTTTTTAGGAGCAGGAAACTCTAGTAAATAGAAAGAAAATAAGAGAAGAAAGAAGTTTGAGATTGGTTTTATTTTATCCAGAATAAAAAATTAATTCACCATACACATGCGTGGTAATATTAGAAATACTTCATATATTCCGAAGTTGAAAAATTCTCTTCTTAACGAAATAATTAAAGAAATGCATACCTAATTTAAATTTGATAATTAAAAATGATATTGTTAATAAGTATAAGCACCAAATAGTGTCGTGCCAATGCTTATGAGAACATGAGGCAAAAATCAAATAATTATCTTTTATATATTATTAAACAGTAATTTTAATATTTTTTTTCAAAAATTTCGTTAAAGTGCCAACAGAAAAAAAATGAATGGGACTTATTAAAAAAAATAACATTTATTTTATTATGGTGGTTGGTTTTGAACTTAGGAGTGGAATCTCAAAATAACAAATTTTAACCATGTTTTTACTATTATATTATTATTGTTTTTTAGGAATTAGAGTCTCAAAATTATTTATTATCTTTAAAACATAAGGCAAATGCATTTTTCATAACATGGTAGGCACGGCTCTCGCAACAAACATGAAATAGTTTATCTTTTAATCAAAAATAATATGAACATTTCAGTTATTTTGCAACAATAAAATATATAATATGCAAACCTTCAATTATATATATATATATATATATATATATACTGTTTTGTAATTTATTTTGAACAAAAAAAAATGTCTACTTGTTTTGGGCTTTTAAAGAATATCATTTGTTTGGGTTTGGATAAATGAATTTAGTAAAAAAATAACAAAAATCAGTATATAAAATAATATGATGTGTATTATATAAATGTTTTGATTGGTGAATTTTTTTACTGAAGTGTTAGCTTTAGAAAATTTGAAAAAGCTGATGTGTCAAACTATGGAAAGACACAAGGGTTATTGTTGTATTGATTATATATACAACAGCTTTTGTCAATCTCACTGTTCCTACAAACAGCTGTAAAAAAAATGCCACCGATTTCAAATCTCTCCCTCGACAACACAATTAATCTCACTCCTTTCGCAATTCTCATCATCACCGCTATCTTCTCGATTCTCTGGTACCTTTTCAAACGCCAATCGCAACCGCCTCTGCCGCCAGGACCGCGAGGGCTACTGATTGTCGGAAACCTCCCGTTTCTTGATCCGGAGCTTCACACCTACTTCACAAGCCTCGCTCAAGAACACGGGCCAATCTTCAAACTCAATCTCGGCTCAAAACTAACCGTTGTGGTCAACTCTCCATCTCTGGCCTGAGAGATCCTGAAAGATCAAGACATCAACTTCTCAAACCATGACGTCCCTCTCACGGCTCGAGTCCTTACCTATGGTGGCCTCGACCTCGTATGGTTACCATACGGGGCGGAATGGAGGATGCTTAGAAAAGTTTGTGTTCTCAAGCTTCTTAGCCGCAAAACTTTGGATTCTTTCTACGAGCTTCGACGCAAAGAAATCAGGGAAAGAACGAGATATTTGTACCAGCAAGGTCAGCAAGGATCACCGGTGAACGTTGGAGAGCAGTTGTTTTTGACGATGATGAATCTAACGATGAATATGTTATGGGGTGGATCGGTGAAAGAAGAGGAGATGGAGAGTGTTGGAACAGAGTTTAAAGGAGTGATTTCTGAAATAACTAGGCTTTTGGGTGAGCCTAATGTTTCGGATTTCTTTCCGTGGCTAGCGATATTCGATCTTCAAGGGCTTGTGAAGAAGATGCGTGTGTGTGCTCACGAGCTCGATGCTATATTCGATCGAGCCATCGAGCATATGTATTGTGAATATACATCATATATTCCGATATATGTAAATCTAGAGAGATATGTATAATATCTTTTTCATATTAAGGATAATTTCCTAGACTAGATTCATAAGTTAGCCGACATATGTATGTATATATATCTTTGATCGTGAATGTTAATACAGAAGTCAGTTCATTACCTTCTTCTACATGGTATCAGAGCCTCGTTTGTTAATCCAAGTAGGGTGGCCCAAAAAGGGTTTATTACTGATCCTAAAGTGGGATTCAGTTCGAGATGGGCTGATAAGAGCCATCATCTCGAGGGAGCGTGTTGAAATCCCACATCGGAAGTTTAAAGGGACTAACACTAATATATATAAGACTTGGGCCAATCCACTCATTGCCAATTGGTTTTGAGTTGGAAGCTCATATAACTTAACATGGTATTAGAGCTCAAATCAAACAAAAATCTTTAAAATTCCTTGCTTTCATCGTCTTTTCTTCTTCCACAAGTTACGTGGTTCTGTTTTCTATCAAGTCTCGTAATCTATAAACTCGTGAAAGATGTCCGCTGGCGATGATACATCCCCTTCGTCTGTGACGAAATCATCAGGCCAGAGCAGTAACGAGGTCTCTCAGATCTCGCCTTACTCTTTGTATGGGTCGGATAATCTCGGCGCCATGATCATCTCCGTTCAGTTAAATGGAGAAAACTACAACGAATGGGTTTCAGAGATGCTCAACGCACTTCAAGCAAAGCGCAAGATGGGATTCATCAATGGTACTTTGAAGAAACCTGCAGGCGACAGCCCTGACTTAGAAGATTGGTTGACGGTCAACTCCATGATCGTTGGCTGGATTCGCTCTTCCATCGAGCCTAAAGTCAAATCTACGGTGACATACATCTCCGATGCACATCAGCTATGGATTGGCCTCAAGCAACGTTTTTCGGTGGGCAATAAAGTGCGAATTCACCAGATTAAGGCGCAACTAGCCTCATGTCGTCAAGAGGGGCTAAGTGTGCTTGAATATTTTGGTAAACTCTCAACTTTATGGGAAGAGTTGCAAATTTATTGTCTGGTGTATGTCTGCTCCTGTGGAGCCGCTGCTGCGATGGCAAAGGAAAGAGAAGCGGAGAAGATTCATCAGTTCGTCATGGGGCTTGATGATGCACGGTTTGGAAGTGTTTGTACTCAGATTATCAGCGCTGATCCGACACCAGATCTAGGTGAAATTTATGCTAAGATCATTCGTGAAGAACAGAGATTGAATTCGGCTCGGAAGAAAGAACAACAACACGATGCTATTGGTTTTGTTGCTCGACAGGTTTCCGCGAAAAAGACACTAGAAAGCCAAATTGCAGGTCGTCCTGATTCTATTCAGCAGCCACGTCATATGCTCTGCTCTCATTGTGGTCGAAAAGGGCATGAGAAACAAACCTGTTGGCAATTAGTGGGGTTCCCGGAGTGGTTTGCAGAGAGGACTGATAAAAATAGAGGAGGCACACAGTCCACTCGTGGCAGAGGAGGTCGTGGCTCTGGTCGTGGTTGCGGTCAAGCAACAGCAGCACATGCTACAACCTCCAACGCTTCCTCGTTCCCCGATTTCACACCCGATCAATGGAGAGCTCTTACACAGTTGATTCAAGAGAAAGCAAGTTCTGCCGATAAGTTGTCTGGTAAGAAAGATTTGGGTGACGTTATCATTGATACTGGTGCTTCGCACCATATGACAGAAAGCCTTTCCCTCTTAACCAATGTAGAGACAATTGCACCTTGTTCCGTGGGATTTGCCGATGGGAATAAGACACTTGCCGTGAGCATGGGTTTTTTCCCTTATCTGATACGATCTCTCTCCAAGACGTGTTATACGTTCCCGAACTAAATTGCACTTTAATTTCAGTGTCTAAGATTCTCAAGCAAACAAATTGCTTCGCTACCTTTACTGACACAATCTGTGTTTTGCAGGACTGTTTTACTAGGACTTTGATTGGAGCCGGTGAAGAACGGGATAGGGTTTACTACTTTACAGATGTTGTCACAGTGAAAATTCATAGAGCAGTTAAGATTTCGGATCAAGCTTTATGGCATCAACGTTTGGGATATCCGGCATTTTCAGTGCTTTCGTCTTTGCCTTTGTTTTCTGGTTTTTCAAATTCTGCGATTTCCAGTTCTTGTGATGTGTGCTTTAAAGTAAAACAAACTCGTTTGGTGTTTCCTGAAAGTTTGAATAAAACAGTTGAGTGTTTTGAGCTTATTCATGTTGATGTTTGGGGCCCTTATCGTGTGCCTTTATCCTGTGGAGCAGTTTATTTTTTAACTATCGTCGATAATTTTTCTAGAGCCGTATGGACATACCTTTTGTTAGAAAAATCAGAAGTTCGTCGTGTGTTGGTTAATTTTTTTGCATACACGGAGAAGCAATTTGGTAAACCAGTAAAGTCAGTACGTTCAGACAATGGAACAGAGTTCATGTGTCTCTCCTCTTTCTTCCGTGAAAATGGTGTTCTTCATCAGACCTCATGCGTAGCAACCCCTCAGCAAAACGGACGGGTTGAAAGAAAACACAGGCATATCCTCAATGTATCTCGTGCACTTATGTTTCAGGCAAGTATGCCTATCAAATTTTGGGGAGAGGCCGTTCTCACAGCTGCATACCTCATCAATCGGACACCATCTTCTCTTCATGGTGGTCGTACACCGTTTAAGGTTCTTCATGGTCATCCACCAGATCATCACCAGCTACGTGTCTTTAGCTCCGCTTGTTTTGTTCATCATGCAGCAAGAGACAAGGATAAGTTTGGCCCACAGAGTCGTCTTTGTGTTTTCGTTGGCTATCCTTTTGGAAAAAAAGGTTGGAAGGTGTATGATCGAAACCGAAACGAGTTCTTTGTCTCTCGCGATGTAGTTTTTCGCGAAGATATTTTTCCTTTTGGTGAGCCAAGCTCTGTCTCTTCGATTGGGCCATCTCCACCAGTCATTGTTGATGAAGATTGGCTCGTGCAACCAGTTTCTGGTGACAGGGGGAGTTCTGAAGTTTCTCCTGTTATCCCGGATCCAGGAACTTCGGAACAACTCCCTTCGTTACCCGACAGTCCAACATTGGCTACCTCGGATCCAGAGTCTTCAGTACCCTCTTCTCCGAATCCAGTACCTTCCTCACCAAGTCAGACTGTCTCTCCAAATCAAGTTACGTCCTCTCCAAGTCAGGTTTCTCCTCCGAGTATTGCAAAAATAGCTCCGCATGTTGCAGAAAAAGCTCCTATTGAACGTCCTCCACGTGATCGCAACTTGCCTTCTTATCTCGGTGACTACGTCCTCTACAATACAGTTGCATCTGAAGACCCCCATCACGTTCTCTCAGCATCCACATCTCAGTCCTCTACGGTCCAAGGTACAGTTCTTTATCCTCTCAATTCTTATGTTTCTGATGCTTCCTTCTCTCCTCGCCATCGTGCATTCCTTGCTGCTATTACAGAGGTTGTTGAGCCCAAGAATTTTAAGGAGGCTATGCAAGATCCACGATGGAATAAGGCAGTCTCTTCTGAAGTTGACTCTCTTGAACAACTCAACACTTGGAGTATTGAAACATTACCTCCTGGCAAAGAAGCTATCGGATGTCAATGGGTTTTCAAAATCAAATATCATGCGGATGGAACAATTGAGCGTTACAAAGCTCGTCTCGTTGTGCAAGGAAACAATCAAGTTGCTGGTGAAGATTACAATGAGACGTTTGCTCCGGTGGTCAAAATGTCAATGGTTCGTACATTACTTCGTATTGTTGCTGCCAATCAATGGAAGGTTCACCAGATGGATGTTCATAATGCTTTTTTTCATGGTGACTTAACCGAAGAGGTCTACATGAAATTACCCCCGGGTTTTCGTCATTCTCATCCTGGAAAAGTGTGTCGCTTACACAAGTCCCTCTATGGTCTTAAGCAAGCACCGAGATGCTGGTTTGCAAAGTTATCTAATGCCCTTCTTAAGTTCGGATTTGTTCAGTTCTATGAAGATTATTCTCTTTTCTCTTTCAATCGCAAGGGAATCGAGCTTCGGATATTGGTTTACGTGGATGATCTTGTTATTACTGGCAATGACTCTTACATGCTCACGAAGTTCAAAGCTTATCTTGGTCGTTGCTTTCACATGAAAGACTTGGGTAAGTTGAAGTATTGTCTTGGTATTGAGGTGAGTCGTGGCCCCGAAGGTATATATCTTTCTCAGCGTAAGTGCGCTTTAGACATTATTGCTGAGAGTGGCCTTCTTGGTTCTCGACCTTCTCCAACTCCGTTAGAGCAAAATCATCGTTTGGCCTTAGTGGAGAGTCTGTTACTCGATGATCCTACGAAGTACCGACGTTTGGTGGGTCGTCTCATATACACAAGTCAGTTCAATATCTTCTTCTACAATATGCAAAACCTAAGAAGTACGGATGATGGTGAATGCAAAGACTTTTTGCAACATTTGATGAAGTTAAAGGACGAAGAAGTCGATTCCGAGATTCCCATTACGGTTAACCATGTCAAAGCCATACTCGCGGTAATTAATCTGGCTTTAGTTTCATAGTCTTAGAATATAAAAAGTTAAAAACATTCGGCAAATCATAAAATCTCTAATCAACAAAAAGGTAATATAGGCCCCCATTGGTAGTATTGCAATGGTTTCCGAATTAATGTCGGCATTAGTATTGCAAAATGGTATTTGGTTATGTAGATTATTCTGAGATATTCTAAAAAAAAAAAATAACATACAATAGATGATAATTCGTTCATGATAGTGATTTGATCAAAATGTTTGTTATGTATATGTGAATTAGGATATGGTGGTTGGTGGTACGGATACATCAACGAACACGATAGAGTTTGCGATGGCCGAGCTAATAAGCAAACCGGAGGTGGTGAAGAGAGCTCAACAAGAGCTAGATGAAGTTGTAGGAAGAGACAACATTGTTGAAGAATCTCACATCACTAGACTTCCTCACATATTAGCCATTATGAAAGATCTAGAAACACTTAGGCTTTACCCAACCATTCATTTGTTAGTCCCTCACCGTCCAGTTGAAACCGCCGTGGTGGGAGGTTACACCGTCCCTAAAGACACGAAGATCTTCATTAATGTTTGGTCTATTCAGAGAGACCTTAATGTGTGGGAGAATCCAACTGAGTTTCGTCCCGAGAGGTTTCTTGATAACAAATCTTGTGATTTCACTGGAACCGATTATAGTTTTCTTCCGTTTGGATCTGGTCGGAGAATTTGCGCCGGTGTGGCACTAGCCGAGAGGATGGTTTTGTACACTCTTGCCACGCTATTGCATTCGTTCGATTGGAAGGTTCCAGAAGGACAAGTGTAGGATTTGAAAGATAAGTTTGGGATTGTCTTGAAGCTCAAGACTCCTCTAGTTGCCTTGCCCGTTCCGAGGTTGTCCGATCCGAATCTTTATCTATAGAAGCTAAGATTGTGTTATCTTTGGCAATTCTTTTATTATACAAAACAACAAAGTGTTACCTAGTTTTTTCGAGGTAAAGTACAATGTAATTATGACGTTTTGAAAACGTCATATAAGTTTTATTATGAAAATCAACATCAGTTTCGGAAAAAAAAAACAAAAATTATAAAACTAGGACCATTTGTTCTACTTACATGTTTGGATGTTAGTTTCGTATCAGTCCAAACTTCTTTGATTTCAATTGCATAGCTCACAGCCTCACATGGAGTGGACGATGTGGTTCTTTCTCGTTAATTTCTAAAAATAGAAGAAATAAAACTACTTATTACTATTCCGAATATGTAAATAATTATGGAATTTCTTACTCATTAAATCATGATGGGTGGATAGTATGATGACTCAAAACTGTACCACCGCTTACAAAAAGTATGCGTCATTGGATCCAAAGAGCATTTCTAATGATATTCTAAATCTCGCTTTACACACTAGTTTAAAAGAAGAAAAATTCTGGTATCCTATTTCTATAACTCAAAAATCTAAGTACAATTATGTATAATATTTATTCTAAATATTCATTCTATTTTGGAGTTAAACATGTTATAAACTAAATAGACCATTATCTATCTAAATAAACTAAAAAACTAAAAATATCTAAATCGAAATAAATGAAAGCAAATTGAATTTGATAAAAACCAAACCGATATCTTTTTATTAATGTTGATTTGTTATTTTATTACAGATATAATTGAGACTGTTAAGTGTTCTTTCATTCATGATTGACTTTGCCCATAATTAATAGATAACTAGGTTTATAATTCGCGCTACACGGAAGTCTATATTAATTGTTTGGTTTAATTATTTTTTAGTTACTATTTTATCAAAACACTAAAAGATTAGTAAAAAAAATTAATATAATAGAAGTTAAAAGATAACTTGTAGTTTTCTCCTATTTTATATATAAATTTTTAAATCTTATTAAGTAAAATAATAACAACCACACTTATCGAATTATCCAATTTAGATGTATCCATACATCTGATTTAAAAAATAATTTTCTTGCTAAGATCTTAATGTTTTGTTTTCTTTTCTATAGGATTTCTACAGTTCTTTTTTTTTAAGGTTTACATGTTCAAATTTTTAGTTTTTTTTTCTTACATATTTTATTGATGTTATGTACTTATACATATATAATTCATGATTCATGTTGATTCGCATTTAGTTTTGAAAAAGAGTTGGAATGATTATGCAAAGCCGTGTCTTGCTTCTCCACCAGGTCTTCCACAAGTTTTAACTTATATCTTTATTCAGTTTATTATTGAGATCTGTATTTTTTTGCAATATAATATTTGATAATTTTAGTTTTAAAACTTGTAGAATTAGTGGTGTGGAGTCTTTGCATTATTTTTTACTGTTTATATCTTTTGTGTACTTTCTGCATGTTTTGATTTAAATATTTTATCTACATATAATAATTTGCGTTTGATTCATAACGCTGTCATACTTTATTATTTAAATAGTATTTTAGAATGTGTTATTCATGTATTATTAATGTTGGTTCATATATAAATAGTAGCTATGTATAGAATTCAGATTCTACTACTTGTATATTTTGTAAAATTACTTATGTAATATATATATAAATAGTAGCTATCGATACCACTATTTTAGAAAATAAGAATGTTTTGGATCTAATTTTAAATAAATTTTGTTAAAATTTTTGTTTATATATTTTACATCATTTGAAAGTAATTTGCGTATTTTGTTTTAATTTATACAAATATTTTGTATATTTGATATACTTAGGACTTATGTCTTTTTTTTATAAAGGTTTTCTGTTGTTGATTTTCAAAATAGGTAGCAGAGACATCAAGTTAATTTCTTTTACATGAATGCTTTTTCTTTGTTAATTTTTTTTTCATATTAATTTTTATTTTAGTTATAATGCTGGTTTGACATGTTCATTTTTAATTTTATGTGAACTTCTCTCAAAAGCTTATAAATTCATTTTTTTTAGTTAAGTCATTTAATGTTATTTTCAAAAACGTTAGCCTAAATATCAAGTTAGTTGTTTTTATATGACCATTTCGTTTGTTAATTTACCTCTTTTGATATTTATTCTTATTTTATTTTGAAACATATTTTTTGAATATATTGACATTTTACATACATAATTTTCTCTTTCTTTTTCTATTATGAGACTATTTTATATCATTTTTTAAATAGTTAGCATAAATATATTAATTTGACATGCTACATGTAGATATGTATTATTAATTTGGTCTAGATTTTTATTTTTTTTATTAACTTTAAATTATTAAAAGCATAATAAATTATCATAAATTTTCTTTTTATAAATTCTTTTAATATATATTTATATTGTATATTTCAATATTATCCAGCAATTCGACCAATGTGTTTATTATCAACTTTCATTGCGTTTGATTCATAACGCTGTCATACTTTATTATTTAAATAGTATTTTAGAATGTGTTATTCATGTATTATTAATGTTGGCTCATATATAAATAGTAGCTATGTATAGAATTCAGATTCTACTACTTGTATATTTTGTAAAATTACTTATGTACTATATATATAAATAGTAGCTATCGATACCACTATTTTAGAAAATAAGAATGTTTTGGATCTAATTTTAAATAAATTTTTTTAAAATTTTTGTTTATATATTTTACATCATTTGAAAGTAATTTGCGTATTTTGTTTTAATTTATACAAATATTTTGTATATTTGATATAGTTAGGACTTATGTCTTTTTTTTTATAAAGGTTTTCTGTTGTTGATTTTCAAAATAGGTAGCAGAGACATCAAGTTAATTTCTTTTACATGAATGCTTTTTCTTTGTTAATTTTTTTTTCATATTAACTTTTATTTTAGTTATAATGCTGGTTTGACATGTTCATTTTTAATTTTATGTGAACTTCTCTCAAAAGCTTATAAATTCATTTTTTTTTAGTTAAGTCATTTAATGTTATTTTCAAAAACGTTAGCCTAAATATCAAGTTAGTTATTTTTATATGACCATTTCGTTTGTTAATTTACCTCTTTTGATATTTATTCTTATTTTATTTTGAAACATATTTTTTGAATATATTGACATTTTACATACATAATTTTCTCTTTCTTTTTCTATTATGAGACTATTTTATATCATTTTTTAAATAGTTAGCATAAATATATTAATTTGACATGCTACGTGTAGATATGTATTATTAATTTGGTCTAGATTTTCATTTTTGTTATTAACTTTAAATTATTAAAAGCATAATAAATTTTCTTTTTATAAATTCTTTTAATATATATTTATATATTTATATTTCAATATTATCCAGCAATTCGACCAATGTGTTTATTATCAACTTTTATTTTATCAAGATCATCCACAATAATTATTAATTTATTTTGAAATCTTTCATCTACATCAAATGCATTCGATTTCCTTCCATGTTCAAATTTTATGTGGATCTCTTTTCTATTCATAAATTATTTATGACGTCTATTGAATTATCTAATCTTAATGCGGCTGTAAAACATGTATATTTAGAGAAGAATATTTTTCTGGCTAAAATTCTGATGTTTTTTTCCTTTTGTTTTCTTTTTGTTTTCCTTATGACTTTATAGTTATTTTGATATATAATAGGTTGTTTTGCAATTTGTCTATAGATGAATAATACAAATAATTTTTCAAGTTGCAGCATTTTAGTTCAAAAACAAACTGAAATTTTCTTTTTGTAAAGTTAATGCATTAATTTTTTTGGTTAACTGAATATCTTATTGATATTATATACATAAGCATATATTATCCCTAGTTTGTATTGATTGTACATGGTATTTTATTATTTTTTATTATGTGAATGCAAAATGTATTATGAATTAGTTAGAAAATATGTTTTATGTTGAAATTTGTGAAATTTATTGTAATTTCAGATGGTAATTTATAGTTGATACTAATACTTTAAAAATAAAATATTTTGTAGACTAAATTTTTAAATTATATTTTTAGATGTTTTTTGTTGATATAAATCTTTTTATTAATTAATTTTAATATACGATATATAATTAAATATAAATAATGATGATGTATTCTATTGTATTTCTTCAATTATAGTGGATGATACTAATAGTTTGTCCTATCCTCGATTTGTGAGGGTGTAAAACGTTTTGTTGCTTATCCCTTTTAATTAATTGTAGAAAATTTTCGTTTCCTGCCTAATATAAAAAATATATATATAATCTTTAAAATTTATGTGGACATCTTTAGAGCATGAGTAATGGAGAATTTTTGGGAAATTTTAAAGAAAAAAAAAAAATTTAGTGACATGGATAGACCAACAATCAGAAGAGTCTCTCTGCATAGCGACTCTGCGTTGACGTGTTAAGACGCGGTTCGTCAATTTTTTTTTTTTTTTTATATCGATTTTTTTCTAATTTTTTTTTTAAAAGTTTTTTGCACTTATGCTTATAACATCAATTTTATTAAAAGGTGAAAGGTGAAATAACGAACATAAATAACACTGTCCTTTCTTCAATCTCATACTTTCATCATAACAGATGTCAATAATGTCTCCGGTTTCACATCTCTTCACCGACAACACAACCCCTTATGCAATTCTCATTCTCACCGCAATCTTCTCGATTCTCTGGTTTCTATTCAAACGCCAACCGCAACCGCCTCTGCCGCCAGGACCGCGAGGGCTACTGATTGTCGGAAACCTCCCGTTTCTTGATCCGGAGCTTCACACCTACTTCTCAACCATCGCTGAAAAATACGGTCCAATCTTCAAACTCAATCTCGGCTCAAAACTAACCGTCGTGGTCAACTCTCCTTCGCTGGCTCGAGAGATCTTGAAAGACCAAGACATCAATTTCTCAAACCGAGACGTCCCTGTCACGGGCCGAGCCGCTACTTATGGTGGTATCGACATCGTTTGGTCACCGTACGGTGCCGAATGGAGAAGACTTAGAAAAGTTTGCGTTCTCAAGCTTCTTAGCCGCAAAACTTTGGATTCTTTCTACGAGCTTAGACGCAAAGAAATCAGGGAAAGAACGAGGTTTTTGTACGAGCAAGGTCAGCAAAAATCGCCGGTGAACGTCGGAGATCAGTTGTTCTTGACGATGATAAATCTTACGATGAATATGTTATGGGGAGGTTCGGTGAAAGCAGAGGAGATGGAGAGTGTTGGAACAGAGTTTAAAGGAGTGGTTTCTGAGTTAACTAGGCTTTTGAGTGAGCCTAATGTTTCGGATTTTTTTCCGTGGATAGCAAGATTCGATCTTCAGGGGCTTGTGAAGAAGATGGGTGTGTGTGCTCGAGAGCTCGATGCGGTATTCGATAGAGCTATCGAACATATGGAGAGGCTAAAAAGAAGAGATGATGGTGATGGTGAATGCAAAGACTTTTTACAATACTTGATGAAGTTAAAAGACGAAGAAGGTGATTCGGAGGTTCCCATTACGGCTAATCATGTCAAAGCCCTACTTATGGTAATCAATGGTTTCAATTTTCATAATTTAAAAAGTGATGGAATTCGAAATCATTAATCCACAAAAACTTGTATTAAATTACCAAGGATTGGAATGGTTGTCTCACAATTATATTTGTCATTAGGTATTAATATTGATCAACCGAATTCAAGATAAAGTATCAATTCCCAGTTAGTAAAAATCATATTTAATCACAGTGGTTCTTTCATTTCCGCATTCCGCAAGTTACCATTTAAAGCTCTAGTTACTTTAGAATTTAGATTTCAGTTTTATGGTTTGTAGTTTATATGATTTTCGATAGATGATGTAGAACGTTACCGGTAAAAAATCTTGGTTGTTAGAACGTTATTCAAAATTAAAAACAAAACAAGGATATAGATATTTAATTGTTCATGAGAAGTAATTTGATTGATCAATGTTGTTTGTTATATATATGTGAAGGATATGGTGGTTGGTGGTACGGATACATCGACGAACACAATAGAGTTTGCAATGGCCGAGCTAATAAGCAAACCGGAGTTAATAAAGAGAGCTCAACAAGAGCTAGACGAAGTTGTAGGCAAAGACTGCATTGTTGAAGAATCACACATTACTAGACTTCCTTACATACTAGCCATTATGAAAGAAACACTTAGACTTCATCCAACACTCCCTTTGTTAGTCCCTCACCGTCCAGCTCAAACCACGGTGGTGGGCGGCTACACCGTTCCTAAAGACACTAAGATCTTTGTCAATGTTTGGTCTATTCAGAGAGACTCAAATGTATGGGAAAATCCGTCTGAGTTTCGTCCTGAAAGGTTTCTTGATAATAAGTCTTGTGATTTTACGGGGACCGAGTATAGTTATTTTCCTTTTGGATCTGGCCGGAGAATTTGCGCTGGTGTAGCACTCGCCGAGAGGATGGTTTTGTGCACTCTCGCAACACT
This sequence comes from Thlaspi arvense, assembly GCA_911865555.2. NCBI lineage: Eukaryota > Viridiplantae > Streptophyta > Magnoliopsida > Brassicales > Brassicaceae > Thlaspi > Thlaspi arvense. The sequence goes on along the minus strand of OU466862.2, from coordinate 59,165,129 downwards.
ATTGCATTCGTTCGATTGGAAGATTCCGGAAGGACAAGTGTTGGACTTGGAAGAGAAGTTTGGGATTGTCTTGAAGCTCAAGACCCCTCTTGTTGCCTTGCCCGTTCCAAGGTTGTCAGATTCGAATCTTTATCTATAGAAGCTAAGGTAGTGTCACACTTTGGCAGTTCTTATGTTTTACCATAAAATAAAATAAAAAGTACTATCGTCATTAAAGTTTTGTAATGAAAATCGAACAGAAGTTTGGGTAAAAATAGCAAAATCCAATTAAACTACGATCAGGACTATGTTGTTGGATATTATGATCCATTTTTATCAGGGGAAAATAGGCATTTAAATGCCAAACTTTAATTTTAGCCATTCATTTAAATACCAATTTTTTTAATTAATTTTTCATATTAAGCATTAGAAGTGTCAAACGGACTGACCCGCCTTAAATAATCTGCACTACAGTGGTTATTCTTATTCTTCAGACTACAGCGGGTTGACCTGCAGTGTTTCGACTAATGAACTGATCTAACTCTCTCATATTCAACATATGCATTAGATAATACACTTGATTGCTATTTCACAAAAAATGAAATGATCAATTTTTGGTGCTTACAACTTTGCTTCTGTATTGATCATCATTTTACTAATATCACCATTTTAACCATAAGTTTACACTACTCGAGATGGTGTCTTAAATTGGTTGTGCCATTCTTATATGACTCATGAGCATATTCCTTATTTCAATGTTTACACACTGTCTTCTCTACATTCTTGCCTGATTTTTCAACCTTACTTATCACCATATAATGTGACCATACATCTGAATGTTGCTTCTTCTTCTTTGGTTCAGATAACTTTTCTTTGTCATCGTCACCTTCAGCCTCATGAGCAGCTCCTTTTATGTTTGATGCAGAAACCGAATATTCCTCTCAATGCTGCTTTCTCTTTCTCTTTTGAGATGATGTTACTCTATCATCATCATCTTCAACATCAATAACAAACCTTTTATGATGGCTTGATGCTTTTGAAGACTGTTTCATCAATCCTATCTTGTTCTGCATTTAATTGATCATTAAGCCTTTGAGATTCAAAATTTACCGATCTGAAACTCTCTCAACTCGGTGTCTCTGAATTCTGTAAAAAAAAAACAACATTAGTTACTTAGTTCATAACATACGATTTGTACAACTTTTTTTAATTAATTTCTATTATTAGTTTGATAAAACAAAAAAACTTACAAAATTCTCCATTAATCTTCTCTATTTTTAATCAAGAGTGTCTCTCTTTCAAAAACAGAAAAATGGTTTGGCGTGATTGATAGATATATCATGAATCTGTTTTCTGATAAAAAAATTTAAGGCTTCAAGTTTTGTTTTCAATGTGACTATTGACATTACTATGATTGTTTTGGTTTGGCTTTGTTGGTATAAACTGTATGGTTTACTAAATTTAAGAAATTCATGGAGAAAATATATGTTTCCAAACAGCCAAACATCATTAATTTACGATACTCTATTTTTTGAAAAAAAAAAATTTAAACTCGCGGAACGAATCCGATTAAACTGCTAAACTCGGAAACCGCAACAAACAAACCCCCGAGACCTGCTACTTAACGGTTCTAGAATGTCATACCCACATCCGCCCCATGATGGATCTAGAGAGGTCGAAGATGACACCTCTATTAGGCACGACGATGATATCATTAACATATTGACTAAATACAACATTATGTCTAATATAACCAGTCAACAAAAATTAATGATTTAAAAAATAAATGATATAAAAGTTTGTTATAAAAACCATTTACATGAAATTTAGTGTTTATTTTGGTCAAAATTTAAAATTTTGGCATTTAAATGGCATCTTTTTATGATAACGTCAATCAAATAAAACAAGTTTAAATGCAATTCAAATGTCAGACTTTTAAGTTTTGGCTATTATAAGCCATAGTATATGCATTGACACTTTAAATAATAAATTTTTATATTAATTATCTTTTAAATCATGAACATGAACTTATGTTAACTTACATATTAGGCATGATATTGACTTTACTACCAGATATTAACCAAACAGCATTTAGTTAATCTGTTAGTGGTATTAACGTCGTGCCTAATATGACTGAGTCAACATAAATTCGTAATTTAAAAATCAGTCAATAAAAAAGTTTATTATTTAAATGAAACAAATGAAAAATGATGTTGGCAGAACTTTGAAAGTTCTGCATTTAAATGCCTATTTTCCCAATTCTATGAGTCTGAATTGCATAACTCACATGGTGTGGCTCTCTCTTGTTAATTACTTAAATAGAAGAAATAAAACTATTAATCACATTCCAAATTTGTGGATTGCCAATCATGGATTTTCTTTTCTTTCTATTTAAATATTTAAATCCTGATTGGTGGTGAATATGATAATGCAAACATTATTAGATGAGATAAGGACCCCTAACGAGTTACATTTATGTGTATACATGTAACAAACAATGAGTTGATAAGATGTGACATGTGATATCTTTAAACGTAGTAGAAATGCTAGAGTTTCTATTTTATATAGTTGTCTTGTACTTCTTAAAAGATTAATGTGCGACCTAACGAATGTATATTTGCTTAATTTGATAGTAAACCATCATTGACATTTTTTTTGTCAAACCAATAATTTCATTGAATTTCCTTAAACCATCATTGACAAAAGTATCTCCTTTTGGCTTTTTTCTTGTTTCTTTTTCATTTGCTCAAAATAGTATTATAAAACGGATTAATTTAGCACGGATTGTAAACTTTTGTAAATTTTCATAAATACTTTGTAAGTCATAGTAAAACGTCTGTAGGTTTATATAAAACAAATTGTTAAAATTTTGTCGGAAATTTGAATTGACATACAAGATCACAATTGCTGGCAAAGGAAAACGTCATAACTCATTAATACCCTCTTCGTACCGTAAAGGTGGATATGACATATTGTATAAGATAAGTTTATAAAATAAGATTTAAGGTAATTTGAGTAAAATATATATATATATATATATATATTCAAATGTAATATGGCCTCAATTTATATATACGTTTAAATGTTTTCAGATTGTTTTTTTCTTTTTTTTAACGGGACTCTTATCAAATTTCTCAACTTATTCATGGTACAAGACGGTCTTTAGAATTTACAAATGTACATCCCGATTATTAATTCACACACCATCATAATAAAACATTGTTTTGATTTAGAGCACCATGAATCTATAGAAGATCCAAAACTTTATTTCATGCTTTACTCTTCTCAAGCAGAAACAGATTCAGCTCCACACATCGGAAGGTCATGTTCGAAGTTCGGAGCGGCTTTAAGAATTGGATTGCGCTCGAAGAAATTTGTGGGTTTCAAATCGAAACTCGATGAAACTGTGGGCATTATTGGAAAATCTTCTTGACATGGAACGTGATGGAAGCCAAGTGTGTACCACACAACTATATCGGTGTTCTCAATATCTCTATCCCTGCATAGTACCAATATTATTACATCAAATAAAGTAATAAAATCATAACTATATACTTAAAAATAATAAACAAATCAATTAATCACCTGTCGGACCAAACTTGAAGAGTATCGTCACCATGGCTTTGGTAAGTGAACAAACCAGCAGCCCATAGCTCGGACTTATTGTATGGAGTGACCCAAATTTGATTATTGGTAAAAGCTCCTCTCTTCTGCGGCGGATCATCATGGTCAAGCAAACTAGCCGCCGTGGCTCTAGGCACGATCTTGTAACCCGTCGGGTTACCCACATGGGTGGTTTTAGCAGAATTGATGACGTGGAATTCTGATGGGTCGTATAAACTAAGTTTAATCTGACCATCCTTTTCGGTTTTCGCAACATTCCTAACCGCTTTCATGTAACTCTTCCTCGGTGACTCGCCTGGCTCAGTCTCCTGTCTCTTGAGGTTCACTTTAACAAAGGAATTGTCCGGTCCATCGACGTCGAGGTCAAGGTAGAAAGTTACGTAGTGATCGTGGATTACTCCGATTATGTTTTCAGACAGAAGCGTGCCGTGAAGCTCTTCTTCATTACCTTCGTTATCTTTCTTCACTTGGTTCTTGTTTTCATATGTTGTCCCTTTCACCATCAGGATTCCACTAAGTCCAACCTAACATAGTCCATTCATTTGTGTGGGTTTTGACAAAAATGAATATTCGCTATTATACGGAACTAAGATATGTTTTATATATTGGAAAATGACATAAGATTAGAATCAAAGTACCTTGGTTTTTATAAGCCCATCAGTCTGGAACTCATAATCAATGATGTAATCATAATTACCTACCGAAGCTACCATTCTTACCACTAACGTCACTTTCGGTCTCACTTCCCTTATCTGTTCAATCAAAAATTTCAAATTTCTTATTTTGACCCTAAACTTTTGTCTATGTAGATTTGAACCTGGAATCGGAAAGGCAAAAAGACTAACCGGTAAACCGCTAATGGGGCTTTCCGAGTGACGCCACCCAATATCTCCGGCGTAGCTCTCGAAGATACAAACCATATTCTCTCTCACGTACGGCGTTCCATCCGCCGTCGCGAATACACCGTCCATATACGCAGCGTTTCGTGGACAATCATTAAGCGGTACGAGCGGCATGGCTTGTAAACCGAACCCGTATTCACCTGCGTCCATGTAAGTCTTGAAGTACCACGCGTCTGAAGGATCCATGTATGGAACAAAAAGCTCCGACACGAACCCCTGGTACATTACGTCACGTGTCTCTTGTGTATCCGGATCGTGTACTCTGACCTGTGATAAAACCACACCTGCTCTCGGGTCTGGTTTCAGATGAAATTCCCAATTTGCCCATTTCACTAAATGGTTATCTTCGATTACGAAGCTTGGACCACGTGGCTGCTCGATCGATATCGGGTTGAGTGGTCGGGTTTTGTCGGTGGTCACAAGGTTTTCAAAGCGGTATTCGGTATTGGTTGAACCGGGTATGGGTATGTTCCGACCCGTATCAACAATCTCGATCACTTGCTTCGTATCTAGATCTATAAGAATAGTTAGACCTTCGATGGGTCGCATGTAGAAATTAGCAGTACCTTGATTTGAGTAACACTGACTTTTAATAACCCTTTTATTTTCCTCTTTTTTACCGTACCAGCCACTTGATAACGGGAAGCAATTCACATCCGTCAGATTAACTCCACGAGAAACAATCGTACGGTTGACATCCGCGTTTAACAACGGTGCCAACGTGACTGCGTTCATCTCTTCTAGAGTCATCGTCGGGTAACCAGAAGCACGAACCGGATTATCCTCTATATCGACCCGACCAGAAGAAATGTCAACGGTCAGTACGTGCGTGTCGGGACCGACACGTGCGATGACGGAAGCTTTCCTCGGAGGAAGTGGGTTTCCTTTTTCCCAGTGTCTAACGAGATTCTTCTCAGGCTCTTCAAGGACGACGGAGTGAAGCACGTGTGGTGCACGTGATGAGAAGAGCGCGTGAGAGAAGAGGATTGACCGGACTTTGTTGATTTCGACCACCGTGAGTGGGTCCAGAGGGTGGTTTGGTGTATCTGAAAAGTGGTCATGGTTTTTGGGTTTTGGTTTGGGATCGTTTTTGGAAATGGGCCGTTTTTGTTTTTTGAAAAGGAAGTTTCTTGATGCACAAAGAGGTGAAGAGGAAGAGTCGGTGCAGTCCAAAAACCCCGTTGTGGACGACGGCGCGTGAGGGAAGTTAGTGGAAGTGAAAGAGATGATGAAACCGGCGGTGACTACGAGAAAAATCAAGCGAAAAAAAGTTTTTTGCTCCATGTATTTTTTTGAAAAATATGTTTTGTTTTAGTTGCTTCAGCGAGTGTAGATCATAGGAGTTGTTGTATTATATATAGAGAAAAGGAAACAAATGGGCTTAGCGAAGTATGTCACCACACGGTATACTTAATATATAGACAAATCGTTCATGAAATAAATTATCTAATCTAGGAATGCAAGGGATTCTTATCTTTGACGATGGAAGACGAAGACAAAGAGATTCGTCCAAAACTTTCAATAAGAGACGTACGGTGGCTGTGTTTGTTGATGTATCAGTATGTTGTCGCCAGAGCCGTGCCTAAGCATTTCGATGCCGTAGGCCAGATATATATATTTATTAATATACTACATTATATAATAATATATGAAATAACCGTATTTATTTGTGAAACAAAATATTAACTAAAACTTTAGAAAAATATATATTTTAAATCATTTGTTTAATATAAAAAAAATATAATACAAAGAGACAGTATTGTATATAACATATTTTAAAATTGTAAATTAAACTTTAAAAATTAAAGAAAACAAAATTTAAAACAAAAAAGTTAGTGAAAATTTAAAAAGAAATAATAGCTAACATGGTAAAAATGGAAAAAGGAAATGAATATGTGATTATATAAATACTATAAAGAACAATAATTAAGAGATTAAAAATATAGATGTAATAGCTAATGTATTAATCGACTTTTAGATTTTAATTTTGATTACAAATAGAGTCTTGAAATATTAGTGTGATAATCAATATATAGAAATAGAACTTTAACATTTTTACAGATAAGCCATATAATAATAATATATTTAAATCCACTTCTTAAATTTAATATAAAAATCCCAAAAAATATCCTTACACTAACGCAATATAATCGAATAAAACAATGATCTATTAAACGTTTTGCATTAATTCTTTACCACAAAAAAAGATTAGTGTATTCACACGAACGATCCCAATTCCCAAAGAAATCTCTGTTTAGTATATACAAGGACTTCTCATCATCTACTACCGCTAAATTCATCACAAAAATTCAACACATCTTCAACACTACAATTTAAGTCGATTTCATGCTTTTCATTTCGCTACACTCCACTGTCACCTTAAGATTGAGTGGATATAAAAGAACTTTAGAAGATCCAAGATAATATTAATATTAAAAAAGATTTACATATTTATATCTCTGTAATTCGGAAAAAAGTTACTGTATAAATGTATGTAACTCTAATCGTTATTTTATGACAGTGTCAGTATACAGTTTTTCCAATCATAAATTCTCATCGATCTCTACATAGTAAACTAACATTGCAGCATTGCATGGTTGTAGAAACACTAGAAAAACAGAAGAGAAGAATACAAGTTATAGGGTATACAGAATATAATTATATACATACAAATCTTAATAATTATATTTACGATTTTTTATATAATTCTCTATATTTAGTTATCTACGATTATCTTAAATATAATTCTCTAATTTTCATTTTATGTTAAATCAATAAATGCCAAAAAACTTTAATGTCTTTAACATGTGTTAGCAATACTTAGCAATAGCATCCACTTAATTTTTAAATTTATATATGTCACACAATATTATGAAATACTTAACAATTAAGTGTTATTTATTTAATAATAAAACATGTTCAGTTAGTGAATCTACAGAAATTCATGAAAGAAATCGTATTAAAAAATTCTTTAATCTTTTTTTTTGCTGAAAAAAACCTCTTTAATCTTTATTACAATGACCCATGCAACACCACTTGTCCTCTTACTATTTATATATATAGATATCCTTCAGCGCAAGAATAGAGAATATATTAATGCAAACCTTACATGCATTTCGTTATATTCAATTAAATTTGTATGTGCTAACTCATGGGAAGGTCAAATGATGAGCCATTTGATCTAGACAGCAAATGTTGACAAAATCAGATACAGGTTCGAGTAGTACCATAACGATTCCGAAAGAGTTAGTAGAAGCCAAACTATTTCCTTGGTGGCCAAGAGATCGCTCGATAGGACTGTTAGAACAAAACTCGTTTGAGATGGTGGATCTCTTTGAGTTCGATTCAAAAATTACAATAACTGTGTTTATGAAAAGAGACGAAGATGGAGATTTCAAATTACATATTTACATGGATGGAATTACGTTCACGGTAAAATAAATTACAGGATGGGAGATGCTGTAGGATTTTGGCGGAATAAAAATTCAAATAGACTAAATTTCAAACTACTCTTGATTGCTTAGTTTGATGGAGCTGATCTTCACAACTTCATTTCTCGAAAAAGGAAGCTCTCTTTTGTCTGTTAATCAAGTTCGGTTTGTTGCTTTTAAATTTATATTATGATTTGCTGATCTTTTGTTTAAGTTGTTTTACACTCTACTTCTTGAGAGTATGAATGCTCGAATATATATCTCTTTGGCTTTCTAATTACATTAAAGAGTCAAGATAATAGTTCTCCAGATTTTTTTTTCTGTTTGGACATTCAAAGTTAGCATAATGATCGATACAGCCTTTTTAAGTCGAGAAAGTTGAGAATTTTTCTTTTTCTCGAAAACCATTAATTAAGAATTGAAAACTCGAAGATTCGTACGTTAATTTAGCAAAACTAATCAAATTAGGCACTGTTAATTAAGAGAAATGACTGCTCAAAAACTTGAGAACAGAGGTTGCCTCAAAAATGCCTTAACATATTCTTTCCCAATGAAACGCATTTGATTTGTTTATTTGTTTAAAATCCCCAAAATTAAGCATCGAAATTTTTAATCAGTAAGTTGATTGTACAAAAACTAGTAAAAGGAAACCGTTATTACTGTAAGTATTCAATGGAAAGCAACCGATTGTAGTATAAAATAGTTTTATTTGAAATAGATAAGTATGTGAAAAGATTATTATTTCTATTCTATTTTTAATGTCAGAGGTTACTATTATGCGTAAAATATATTTAGCGCTACTAAAATGTATAATCGTATATTACATATCTATTGTATATTAGGTTACATTTACATTTGACAATATACTATACAATAATTATGAAGAATACATTTTACTATGCAAATCGAATGTGGTTCGACATAGTACTATATATGCCATAATTATAAGAAATACATATAATAGTGTATTATATACTATGTTTCATCTAAATGGTGTGTCTTATTGCGTAAATCTCTTACAAGTTATTGTTTCATCATTTACAATATTTATGTCATTATATTCTCTTCTTTCATTTTCAAAACGAGGATATTTTTACATATATTGTGGTATATACAAATTACTATAGCCATGATTTTCATATAATTAAATCATTTATTATTAATTTTGTTATGGTTATTTTTGCTAAAATTCCTATAAAAACTTATTACTACTTTTTTTTTTGGTTAAAGATCCGTTTTATGTAAAGATCTGTTTTCTATAAAAGAAAAAGAGTAACAAATTAAAAGAAAAATCAAGAAAATAGAAAAGAAGCAAAAGGAAAATCAAGGAACAAAAGAAATTGGGCAAAACAAAAATCATGAAAAAGGCAAACAAAGGCAAAGGAAGTTGTAATAAAATGAAATAGCGATTTACTATTTTTCATTTTTTTTTTGTTTAGAATCATAGCTCAAATCAAGAAAACAGAAAAGAAGCAAAAGGAAAATCAAGGAACAAAAAAAATTGGACAAAAAAAAAATCATGAAAAAGGCAAACAAAGAGAAAGGAAGTTGTAATAATATGAAATAGCGATTTACTATTTTTTGTTTAGAATCATAGCTCTATAAATAGAGTTTTAGACTTAATGTATAAAAAACATCACGAATCACAAAGACCCCAAAAGATCAAAGTGAAAGAGAGAGAGAGAGAGCTAATCAAACAAAGGTTTAGAAGAGAAATTAGTGTGGTTCATCAAAATTCCAACACTAAATCATGGGAGAGCGGTTCTTCATAACATTGAGAGAGTCAGACACCGGTTCGAGTACTACGCTAACTCTTGCGAAAGAGTTGGTAGAAACCACATTATTTCCTCGGTGGCCTGCAGAGCTCGTTCCCAAAGCCTGTTACAGCCAAACTCGTTTGAGATGTTGGATCTCTTTGAGATCGATACTGAAATTACAACAGCTGTGGCTATGAAAAGAGACTAAGATGGAAATTACAAATTACATGGATGGGGTTGCATTTACGGTAAAAAAAATTACAGTATGGGAGATACTGTTGGATTTTGGTGGGATGAAATTCACAACAGACTTAATTTCGAACTACTCTTGCTTGCTTAGTTTGATGGAGCTGATCTGGTTTGTTGCTTTTATATTTATATTATGATTTGCTGATCTTTTGATTAAGTTGTTTTAGTTCTATTTAAACTCTACTTCTAGAGACTATGAATGTTTTTCTTTTAACAATCCTAAGATAAATCTTTTTGGCTTTACATTAAAGATTTTGGCTTTTTACATTAACAACGAGAGATAATAATTCTCCAATTTTTATTATTTTCTGTTTCGACATTCAAAACTAGCATAGAAAACCATAAATTAAGAATCCAAAACTCGTTTGCACAACAACTACAAGAAAAAAAGAATCCAAAACTCGAAGATATTAGTAAGTTAATTTAGCAAAAGTACTACTAAATCGTTAAGATAAAAATAGTCTCTCGAAAACGCCTCGACATATTATTTCCTAAAGAACGAATTTGATTAATTTATTTGTTTTGAAAACCATATATTAAGAGCATCAAAAATTGAAAATTAGTACAAAACCTAATAAAAGTATTTAATATATGTATATAGGCATCGTTAGGAAGAAACAATGACTGCTCATGAACTTGAGAGCAGAGATTGCATCGAAAGCGCCCTAATTTTGGTGTGTTTAATGTAAGAGAAGGCTCTCTAAAAATGGTATTTAATTTCTTTTCCCATTTTCTTCTTCTCTCCCGTCTCCTTAAGAAGATACAAAAAAAAGAATCAAGAACGCAAATTTTACCCATTAAAGCGAAAATGTGGGAAGCTCCGTAAGCAAATGAGTCGATATTGGAGAGATTTATGTCTCTCGCGATCACCAGCCGGTTAGCTTCTATCTCAATCTGGCTGCTAACCGATTTCGGCAAATTCAAGATCTGAGTGTGTATAAATTAGATCGAACCCCAAGATTACACGCATGACTAACGAAACAAAATCGATACTTGCTCACAGATTAAAATAATGTTCAGCAAAATACTAAAATAATGTACAAAACACTTTTTCGCACCAAAAAAAAAAAAAAAGTACAAAACACTAAAATAATGTTCAAAACTACTAATAAAAAGGTAGAAAACTAAAAAATATGATGGATCATTAGAAGAGCTGCGATGTAGGTTGTTCCAAAATGAAAACATAATTTTTACAAACAAAAAAAAACCACAATAGTAGAAGCTCCCTTAGCCCAATGGTTTAATAAAAATTTATTAATGTTTCTATATTAGGAGGTTTGGGGTTCAAATCTCAGAGTACGCCGTTGAAAAAACATATACAACAACAAAAATTTGGGATATCATATAGTCAGTTATGTCATCACGGATTTTTCTTTTCTTTTATTTGTAACCGTAAGATTTCACATCAAACCTATTGTTAAATGGTACATTTGAATATTATAATGGAGTTGGGACCAAATGGTAATATATTGACTTAATAAAAAACATATCAATGGCAAATATAATTCTCTATCGTTCTCTTGTATTGAAAAATAAAAATGGTTTAACCTCACTATATAGGTTTCTAAATAATATTTAATTTGATTTCAAATTTCTTTATGTCGTACTTTTTCCAATCTTTTATATAATCTTCCTAACGCATATAATCTATATTTGACCGACGTAGGTTGTTCTATTGTGTGGTCAAATATGTATCCAATGCTATAGGTTACTCAAATTAGACATAAAATTTGTGTTGGGGCATTTCATGATCTATGTTTTCATTTTTCCTCTTTTTGCTCAGCCTTTCCAACTCCGAAATGATATACTTGTGCTTGAGGACTCACAAGTTTAGTCTTCAAAAATGATTGCATCATGACACTTAGCGGTTGCAAAGAGTATATGGTACTCACACTCTCTACTTTTCACAGTATTCCTGTAACGACTCAGTTTTACAAACCAGGTCCGTTTGAAAAATTCAATCCCGACTAAGACGGTTTAAGCCCATTTCATATTTCTCGATATTTTATTTTTTCCTTCGAGAGATAATTAATTTCGGGTTTAGATAAATATTACATTTTTAATATGATATTAATGAACCTTTTCCTAAATGAATTGTGAATATACTTATTCATAATTATATTTTCCTTTTTCGTGGTTATCTTTACTTTTTACCCAAGTCTCCCATTGGGTATAAATAGAGAGTCATTCTCATCCTTTTTCTTCATTCTAAACTTTCCAGAGAACAGAGAAACCCTAGAACTCTCTTCTCTTTCTTTTCCGGCGCCGTAGTACTCTTTCTCCGTCATCTCTCTCTCCTCTTTCTTTCTCTCTCATCGCTGCATCCTCTCTCTCTTCACCATGTCCTGCCGTTCGTCTTCCCCGCCTTCTCGTGACCGCCCTAGCCGCTCCCCGGAGCAGCCATCGTCGTCCGCCGGCGCGGTGGAGCAGCCGCGAGTCCACTACCTTCGGGATGGACCCGTAGCCGCCCCTTCCAGCCGCCCTGCCCTGGTGTTTCACGTTGATGAGGAGCCGGAGTCCTCCCGAAGCCGTACGCCGCCGCAGCATCACCCCCGGAGATCGATCAACCCTGCGTGGTTAGCCACCGTGGAGCATCTGGCCTCCTTCTCTTCTCCTTACCTCCCCTTGCCACCTCCTTCGCCACCTAGGCCAAGGTGAGGATGAATCTGTGCTTGAATATCGTGAACTCTGCTTTCCTGAATGCATAGTTTGGGGTTAAACCAAGCATAACCAACTTTCTGCTTTATAACTGAGTCCTAGCTAGGTCATAATAGGTTGCTGTTTGTTCTGTGAATCGTCTAGATGTGTTTAGGGTTTTGAAACTGAAGTTGCAGAAGACTTAAAACGAACCTTTACTTGTGCTTGAAACACTTTACTTGTTTGATTGCTGTTTGAATCTCTTCTGTGATTGTGTGATCGCCTAGAACTTGTAAAGAGGATAGGAACTTAATACGGTATTGCGTAAAATCATAATTGAGACTATGTGTTGTGAAATGTCTGAGATGAGAGTTGAGGATAGAGCCAAGTTTGGTGATTGCAGGGTCAGTAAATAAGTCGGTTGGGGTCCGGGAAAAATAACGCACCGACTGTCGGACAGGGGCGGGGCCCACGAGCCCGACTGAGGGATGGGTGACTCGCCAGAATGGGCGGTCGGGGGCAGGTCACCAAGTTTGGATAGACCTGGTGACCTGCCCCGGTGTTTCACGTTGATGAGGGGCCGGAGTCCTCCCGGAGCCGTACGCCGCCGCAGCATCACCCCCGGAGATCGATCAACCCTGCGTGGTTAGCCGCCGTGGAGAATCTCGCCTCCTTCTCTTCTCCTTACCTCCCCTTGCTACCTCCTTCGCCACCTAGGCCAAGGTGAGGATGAATCTGTGTTTAAATATCGTGAACTCTGCTTTTCTGAATGCATAGTTTGGGGTTAAACCAAGCATAACCTACTTTATGCTTTAGAACTGAGTCCCAGCTAGGTCATAATAGGTTGCTGTTTGCTCTGTGAATCGCCTAGATGTGTTTAGGGTTTTGAAACTGAAGTTGCAGGAGACTTAAAACGAACCTTTACTTGTGCTTGAAACACTTTTCTTGTTTGATTGCTGTTTGGATCTCTTCTGTGATTGTGTGATTGCCTAGAACTTGTAAAGTGGATAATGCGTTTGGCTTATGGCGCAGACGATTATCTTGACATTGCCGGTTCGGTTTTATTGACCGGGATCGGGTGTTACAAGTTTGGTATCAGAGCTAAGGTTAAGACTCTTCAGCTTTGTTCTGAAGGGTCAGTCCTAAAAAGTTTTAGTGTTTACGAAACCTTTGTGCACACTTGGCTTGCTTTACAACTGTTATGACTCACATCTATGCATACTTGATATCTGACTCTTAGCTTTTTCTTTCCCGTGCCAAACAGGGCTCATACCCGCGAGACAGCCCGGAAACAGACCACTCCGATCCACATGGTTCCTGCTAGACTCTCCCTACCCGCTCAAATGCCCACTCAGGAGGAGGTGAACGCCTGTGGTGCGCTAGCGACTGATGTGCTCGAACCTGTACAAGCTCGGGGCACATGTCGATCCACTTCTGGTAGAGTGATGGCCCAACGGGCCCAGCCAACACGTAAGCGCGGACACCCCCGCAAGAACCCCGTGCCATATGTTAGGCCGGGTGTTCAGCCGTCTTACCCCCGGACAACCCAGGGTGGACGTTCTATGGAGCAGTACAAAAGGGCCTTCTTTCGGGACCTGAATGAGAGTGGCAGAGAAATCTGTTGTACTCTTCATGCTGCAATAGCATTCCGAGAAGGGCTGAGACCAGAAATCCGTGGGAGTGTACCTTATCCCGAGGAAGACGGACTTGTTCGGGGCATCAGCCAAGTCACTAACCTGGCTCGGTTGGTGGAGCAGGATATCAAGGAGGAACGGAGGCAGCATGAAGAGGGTGACTATGAGTCAGACCCGTCCGAATGCGAGGTCCCCGGTGATGACGACTTCGCCCCGAGACGTGGCTAGGAGAAGCTGCTTGAAGACTATCTAGATTAGGGCTGCGCTTTTGGGATATTGGAGGGGGAATTCATTTTCATTTTAGAAATTAACTTAGTGTTTAATTTATGCATTAGATTTAAGAGCTCTATTCTATGTTGATTGATTGCTTGATTTAATTTAATAAAAAGTTTTGCTTGCTTAGAAATGATTGCTTCCCGAGTCTTCCGTTCTATGAACATTTCGATTTAGCCTTCTTTGGTATGACTTCCAAGTCTTCCTCATCGCCTTAAGCCGGCCGTGGAGGTTCATGCCTTAGAATTCGGGACGAATTCTCGTTAAGGGAGGGAGAATTGTAACGACCCGGTTTTACAAACCAGGCCCGTTTGGAAAATTCAATCCCGACTAAGACGGTTTAAGCCCATTTGCTATTTCTTGATATTTCCTTTTTCCTTCGAGAGATAATTAATTCCTGGTTTAGATAAATATTATATTTTTAATGTGATATTAATGAACCTTTTCCTAAATGAATTGTGAATATTCTTATTCATAATTATCTTTTCCTTTTCGTGGTTATCTTTACTTTTTACCCAAGTCTCCCATTGGATATAAATAGAGAGTCCTTCCCATTCTTTTTCTTCATTCTAAACTTTCCAGAGAACAGAGAAACCCTAGAACTACCTTCGGGATGGACCTGTAGCCGCCCCTTCCAGACGCTCTGCCCCGGTGTTTCACGTTGATGAGGAGCCGGAGTCATCCCGGAGCCGGACGCCACCGCAGCATCACCCCCGGAGATCGATCAACCCTACGTGGTTAGCCGCCGTGGAGCATCTCGCCTCCTTCTCTTCTCCTTACCTCCCCTTGCCACCTCCTTCGCCACCTAGGCCAAGGTGAAGATGAATCTGTGCTTGAATATCGTGAACTCTGTTTTTCTGAATGCATAGTTTGGGGTTAAACCAAGCATAACCTACTTTCTGCTTTAGAACTGTGTCCCAGCTAGGTCATAATAGGTTGTTGTTTGCTCTGTGAATCGCCTAGATGTGTTTAGGGTTTTGAAACTGAAGTTGCAGGAGACTTAAAACGAACCTTTACTTGTGCTTGAAACACTTTGCTTGTTTGATTGCTGTTTGGATCTCTTCTGTGATTGTGTGATCGCCTAGAACTTGTAAAGTGGATAATGCGTTTGGCTTATGGCGCAGACGGTTATCTTGACATTGCCGGTTCGGTTAAGGGTGGATAACGCATTATCCACCCTTAACTGTGGAGTTCTCACAAGTTTGGTATCAGAGCCAAGTTTTGTAACGATCCGGTTCTCATAAACCAGGCCCGTTTGGAAAATTCAATCCCAACTAAGACGGTTTAAGCCCATTTTCTATTTCTCGATATTTCTTTTTTCCTTCCATAGATAATTAATTCCTGGTTTAGATAAATATTATATTTTTAATGTGATACTAATGAACCTTTTCCTAAATGAATTGTGAATATTCTTATTCATAATTATCTTTTCCTTTTTCGTGGTTATCTTTACTTTTTACCTAAGTCTCCCATTGGGTATAAATAGAGAGCCTTTCTCATTCTTTTTCTTCATTCCAAACTTTCCAGAGAACAGAGAACCCTAGAACTCTCTTCTCTCTCTTTTCCGGCGCCGTAGTACTCTCTCTCCGCCGTCTCTCTCTCCTCTTTCTTTCTCTCTCATCGCCGCATCCTCTCTCTCTTCACCATGTCCCGCCGTTCGTCTTCCCCGCCTTCTGGTGCGCTCCTCGGAGCAGCCATCATCGTCCGCCGGCGCGGTGGAGCAGCCGCGAGTCCACTACCTTCGGGATGGACCCGTAGCCGCCCCTTCCAACCGCCCTGCCCTGGTGTTTCATGTTGGATAGGAGCCGGAGTCCTCCCGGAGCCGTACGCCGCCGCAGCATCACCCCCGGAGATCGATCAACCAAGCGTGGTTAGCTGCCGTGGAGCATCTCACCTCCTTCTCTTCTCCTTACCTCCCCTTGCCACCTCCTTCGCCACCTAGGCCAAGGTGAGGATGAATCTGTGCTTGAATATCGTGAACTCTGCTTTTCTGAATGCATAGTTTGGGGTTAAACCAAGCATAACCTACTTTCTGCTTTAGAACTGAGTCCCAGCTAGGTCATGTTAGGTTGTTTTTTGTTCTGTGATCGCCTAGATGTGTTTAGGGTTTTGAAACTGAAGTTGCAGGAGACTTAAAAGAAACCTTTACTTGTGCTTGAAACACTTTGCTTGTTTGATTGCTGTTTGGATCTCTTCTGTGATTGTGTGATCGCCTAGAACTTGTAAAGAGGATAGGAACTTAATACGGTATTGCGTGAAATCATAATTGAGACTATGTGTTGTGAAATGTCTGAGATGAGAGTTGAGATCATAAGGCAAATGAGCCGTGGTCGATATACTTGAGTGGAGGAGTATTGTTTGGGGTCCGAGATGGATGGTTGAGATATGCAGTGCCTAGGGCTGCAATCGATACGCTGAAGTTGAGGATAGTTGCTGAGCCACGTGGCCAATATACGAGGGGGTACTGAGGGACCTGACATCACATGGGGCTGTTCAAAAGGGTTCAGCGTATACTCATGTGGTATGGGAGTAATGGCTATACGTAGTGCTCTCAAGGCATGGCCGACGGGCTAGTCGTGTAGCGACTTTAAATTTATGGAGGATGCAACCCAAGTGCCACGGTGTAAGTCATCATTGTGTGGTCCAGGTATTCGCAGTGGCGTTACCTGAGACGCTAGGATATTGTGTGAAGTCTTTAGGACTTTCTATGGTGCTGTTTTAGGCTCGAACTTAGCGTTGCTAAGTTGTGGTGCATTGATAGGATAGTGTAGGTTCATTCTCCTGGGTAATCTAAATTACTCACCCCTCCAAGTTCCCCTATCTTCTCTCTCTTGATCCCCTCTAGCAGGTTAGGTGAGTCAGGATGCTCAGTATTGCATATGGATGTGGAGTTGTTTGTTCAGCAAGGCGCCTTCGGTTTCTGGGACTTGTAAAGTGGATAATGCGTTTGGCTTATGGCACAGACGGTTATCTTGACATTGCCGGTTCGGTTTTATTGACCGGGATCGGGTGTCACAAGTTTGGTATCAGAGCTAAGGTTAAGACTCTTCAGCTTTGTTCTGAAGGGTCAGTCCTAAAAAGTTTTAGTGTTTGCGGAACCTTTGTGCACACTTGGCTTGCTTTACAACTGTTATGACTCACATCTATGCATACTTGACATCTGACTCTTAGCTTTTTCTTTTCCGTGCCAAACAGGGCTCATACTCGCGAGACAGCCCGGAAACGGACCACTCCGATCCACATGGTTCCTGCTAGACTCGCCCGACCCGCTCGGATGCCCACTCAAGAGGAGGTGAACGCTTGTGCTGCGCTAGCAACTGATGTGCTCGAAGCTGTACAAGCTCGGGGCACCTGTCGATTCTCTTCTGGTAGAGTGATGGCCCAACGGGCCCAGCCAACACGTAAGCGCGGACGCCCCCGCAAGAACCCCGCGCCATATGTTAGGCCGGGTGTTCAGCCGTCTTACCCCTGGATAACCCAGAGTGGAGGTTCTGTGGAGCAGTACAAAAGGGCCTTCTTTAGGGATCTGAATGAGAGTGGCAGAGAAATATGTTGTACTCTTCATGCTGCAATTGCATTCCGAGAAGGGCTGAGACCGGAAATCCGCGGGAGTGTACCCTATCCTGAGGAAGATGGACTCGTTCGGGGCATCAGCCAAGTCACTAACCTGGCTCGGTTGGTGGAGCAGGATATCGAGGAGGAACGGAGGCAGCAGGAAGAGGGTGACTATGAGTCAGACCCGTCCGAATGCGAGGTCTCCGGCGATGACGACTTCGACCCGAGACGTGGCTAGGAGGAGCTGCTTGAAGACTATCTAGATTAGAGCTGCGCTTTTGAAATACTGGAGGGGGAATTCATTTTTACATTTTAGAAATTAACTTAGTTTTTAATTTATGTATTAGATTTAAGAGCCCTATTCTATGTTGATTGATTGCTTGATTTAATTTAATAAAAGGTTTTGCTTACTTAGAAATGATTGCTCCCGAGTCTTCCGTTCTATGAACATTTCGATTTAGCCTTCTTTGGTATGACTTCCAAGTCTTTCTCATCGCCTTACGCCGGCCGTGGAGGTTCATGCCTTAGAATTCAGGACGAATTCTCGTTAAGAGAGGGAGAATTGTAACGACCCGGTTCTCATAAACCAGGCCCGTTTGGAAAATTCAATCCCAACTAAGACGGTTTAAGCCCATTTCCTATTTCTCGATATTTCCTTTTTTCTTCGAGAGATAATTAATTCCTGGTTTAGATAAATATTACATTTTTAATGTGATATTAATGAACCTTTTCCTAAATGAATTGTAAATATTCTTATTCATAATTATCTTTTCCTTTTTCGTGGTTATCTTTACTTTTTATCCAAGTCTCACATTGAGTATAAATAGAGAGTCCTTCTCATTCTTTTTCTTCATTCTAAACTTTCCAGAGAACAGAGAAACCCTAGAACTCTCTTCTCTCTCTTTTCTGGCGCCGTAGTACTCTCTCTCCGCCGTTTCTCTCTCCTCTTTCTTTCTCTCTCATCACCGCATCCTCTCTCTCTTCACCATGTCCCGCCGTTCCTCTTCTCCGCCTTCTGGGGACCGCCCTAGCCGCTCCCTGGAGCAGCCATCGTTGTCCACCGGCGCGGTGGAGCAGCCGCGAGTCCACTACTTTCGGGATGGACCCGTAGCCACCCCTTCCAGCTGTCCTGCCCCGGTGTTTCACGTTGATGAGGAGCCGGAGTCCTCCCGGAGCCGTACGCCGCCGCAGCATCACTCCCGGAGATCGATCAACCCTGCGTGGTTAGCCGCCGTGGAGCATCTCGCCTCCTTCTCTTCTCCTTACCTCCCCTTGCCACCTACTTCGCCACCTAGGCCAAGGTGAGGATGAATCTGTGCTTGAATATCGTGAACTCTGCTTTTCTGAATGCATAGTTTGGGGTTAAACCAAGCATAACCTACTTTCTGCTTTAGAACTGAGTCCCAGCTAGGTCATATTAGGTTGCTGTTTGTTCTGTGATCGCCTAGATGTGTTTAGGGTTTTGAAACTGAAGTTGCAGGAGACTTAAAAGAAACCTTTACTTGTGCTTGAAACACTTTGCTTGTTTGATTGCTGTTTGGATCTCTTCTGTGATTGTGTGATCGCCTAGAACTTGTAAAGAGGATAGGAACTTAATACGGTATTGCATGAAATCATAATTGAGACTATGTGTTGTGAAATGTCTGAGATGAGAGTTGAGATCATAAGGCAAATGAGCCTTGGTCGATATACTTGAGTGGAGGAGTATTGTTTGGGGTCCGAGATGGATGGTTGAGATATGCAATGCTTGGTGCTGCACTCGATACGCTGAAGTTGAGGATAGTCGCTGAGCCACGTGGGCAATATACGAGGGGGTACTGAGGGACCTGACATCACATGGGGCTGTTCAAAAGGGTTCAGCGTATACTCATGTGGTATGGGAGTAATGGCTATACGTAGCGCTCTCAAGGCATGGCCGACGGGCTAGTCGTGTAGCGACTTTAAATTTACGGAGGATGTAACCCAAGTGCCACGGTGTAAGTCATCATTGTGTGGTCCGGGTATTCGCAGTGGCGTTACCTGAGACGCTAGGATATTGTGTGAAGTCTTTAGGACTTTCTATGGTGCTGTTTTAGGCTCGAACTTAGCGTTGTTAAGTTGTGGTGCATAGATAGGATAGTGTAGGTTCATTCTCCTGGGTAATCTAAATTACTCACCCCTCCAAGTTCCCCTATCTTCTCTCTCTCGATCCCCTCTAGCAGGTTAGGTGAGTCAGGATGCTCAGTATTGCATATGGATGTGGAGTTGTTTGTTAAGCAAGGCGCCTTCGGTTTCTGGGACTTGTAAAGTGGATAATGCGTTTGGCTTATGACGCAGACGGTTATCTTGACATTACCGGTTCGGTTTTATTGACCGGGATCGGGTGTCACAAGTTTGGTATCAGAGCCTGGGAAGTCAAACTGGTTCTGTCACAGGAGACTGTCCTAGGGTTTGGAGGTTAAGGCTCACACTATCGGGATCAGAATTTGGGGACGAATTCCCGTATAGTGGGGGAAAATTGTAACAACCCGGGCCCGGCCCATTTGAATAAGTTTAAATGGATTAATTTGGCTACCTATGTCATTAAAGTGCACTTATCTTTTCGGTCACTAGTCCCAAGAGAACTCCACAGTTAAGGGTGCTTATGCTGGAGAAGGACTAGGATGGGTGACCTTTCGGGAAGTGATTTTCGAAACCGTGTAAGTGAGGTCAAAACATGGGGAAAGATCATGTGGTGATTGCAGGGTCAGTAAATAAGTCGGTTGGGGTCCGGGAAAAATAACGCACTGGCCGTCGGACAGGGGCGGGGCCCACGAGCCCGACGGAGGGATGGGTGACTCACCGGAATGGGCGGTCGGGGACGTTACAAGTGGTATCAGAGCTAAGGTTAAGACTCTTCAGCTTTGTTCTGAAGGGTCAGTCCTAAAAATTTTTAGTGTTTGCGAAACCTTTGTGCACACTTGGCTTGCGTTACAACTGTTATGACTCACACCTATGCATACTTGACATCTGACTCTTAGCATTTTCTTTCCCGTGCCAAACAGGGCCCATACCCGCGAGACAGCCCGGAAACAGACCACTCCGATCCACATGGTTCCTGCTAGACTCGCCCGACCCGCTCGGATGCCCACTCAGGAGGAGGTGAACGCCTGTGCTGCGCTAGCGACTGATGTGCTCGAAGCTGTACAAGCTCGGGGCACATGTCGATCCTCTTCTGGTAGAGTGATGGCTCAACAGGCCCAGCCAACACGTAAGCGCGGACGCCCCTGCAAGAACCCCGCGCCATATGTTAGGCCGGGTGTTCAGCCGTCTTACCCCCGGACAACCCAGGGTGGACGTTCTGTGGAGCAGTACAAAAGGGCCTTCTTTCGGGACCTGAATGAGAGAGGCAGAGAAATCTGTTGTACTCTTCATGCTGCAATAGCATTCCGAGAAGGGCTGAGACCGGAAATCCGCGGGAGTGTACCTTATCCTGAGGAAGATGGACTCGTTCGGGGCATCAGCCAAGTCACTAACCTGGCTCGGTTGGTGGAGCAGGATATCGAAGAGGAACGGAGGCAGCAGTAAGAGGGTGACTATGAGTCAGACCCGTCCGAATGCGAGGTCCCCGGTGATGACGACTTCGACCCGAGACGTGGCTAGGAGAAGCTGCTTGAAGACTATCTAGATTAGGGCTGCGCTTTTGGGATATTGGAGGGGGAATTCATTTTTACATTTTAGAAATTAACTTAGTTTTTAATTTATGCATTAGATTTAAGAGCCTATTCTATGTTGATTGATTGCTTGATTTAATTTAATAAAAAGTTTTGCTTGCTTAGAAATGATTGCTTCCCGAGTCTTCCGTTCTATGAACATTTCGATTTAGCCTTCTTTGGTATGACTTCCAAGTCTTCCTCATCGCCTTAAGCCGGCCGTGGAGGTTCATGCCTTAGAATTCGGGATGAATTTTTGTTAAGAGAGGGAGAATTGTAACGATCCAGTTTTACAAACCAGGCCCGTTTGGAAAATTCAATCCCGACTAAGACGGTTTAAGCCCATTTCCTATTTCTCGATATTTCCTTTTTTTCCTTCGAGAGATAATTAATTCCTAGTTTAGATAAATATTATATTTTTAATGTGATACTAATGAATCTTTTCCTAAATGAATTGTGAATATTCTTATTCATAATTATCTTGTCTTTTTTCGAGGTTATCTTTACTTTTTACCCAAGTCTCCCATTGGGTATAAATAGAGAGCCCTTCTCATCCTTTTTCTTCATTCTAAACTTTCCAGAGAACAGAGAAACCCTAGAACTCTCTTCTCTCTCTTTTCCGGCGCCGTAGTACTCTCTCTCCACCGTCTCTCTCTCCTCTTTCTTTCTCTCTCATCACCGCATCCTCTCTCTCTTCACTATGTCCCGCCGTTCGTCTTCCCCGCCTTCTGGTGACCGCCCTAGCCGCTCCCCGGAGCAGCCATCGTCGTCCGCCGGCGCGGTGGAGCAGCCGCGAGTCCACTACCTTCGGGATGGACCCGTAGCCGCCCCTTCCAGCCGCCCCTGCCCCGGTGTTTCTCGTTGATGAGGAGCCGGAGTCCTCCCGGAGCCGTACGCCGACGCAGCATCACCCCCGGAGATCGATCAACCCTGCGTGGTTAGCCGCCGTGGAGCATCTTGCCTCCTTCTCTTCTCCTTACCTCCCCTTGCCACCTCCTTCGCCACCTAGGCCAAGGTGAGGATGAATCTGTGCTTGAATATCGTGAACTCTGCTTTCCTGAATGCATAGTTTGGGGTTATACCAAGCATAATCTACTTTCTGCTTTAGAACTGAATCCCAGCTAGGTCATAATAGGTTGCTGTTTGTTCTGTGAATCGTCTAGATGTGTTTAGGGTTTTGAAACTGAAGTTGCAGGAGACTTAAAACGAACATTTACTTGTGCTTGAAACACTTTGCTTATTTGATTGCTGTTTGGATCTCTTCTATGATTGTGTGATCGCCTAGAACTTGTAAAGTGGATATACGTTTGGCTTACGGCGCAGACGGTTATTTTGACATTACCGGTTCGGTTTTATTGACCGAGATCGGATGTCACAACTCCTACGCTGGCTAAGCCTCGCTCCCTCAGCTTTCTTCTTGAGTGTGTATCTTGTTTTAAGCTTGACTTTTGTCATTTGCTTCTTTTCTTTAACTTCAGTTTTTGAGTTTTTTTTTTCTTTTTCTGTATGTGTCGACGCAAACCATATTGATTAGGATTTCCATGGTTTTTTTACCCACTTGATCCGTATCTCACGGTCTTAAAAGTTAAAACACTATAAATCACTGATTTAGTATGTTAACAACTTACAATTTTTAATGTTCACTGTCTTGGCCCAAGTTAAAGAACAATTCCAAGGACTTCTTCATACCTTCTTTGTCTTTCTCCACTTGGTTCTACTAAGACCAACCAAATTCTCGACTGTTCCGAAACATATATATTCCGATATCAACAAATATTTTATAGAAAACACCATGAGTTTGGAAATCGTCATCAATGATGTAACCGTAGTTACCAACTAGAGCCACACCATTCGTACCATAAGCGTCACCTTTGATCTCAGTTCCCTTACAATATGTATAGATTTTTTATTAATATCTGAAGAATACATATTTAGAAATCCTTAAGTTCCATTCATATAATACCTCAAAAACCTGATTTATACAAAACTAAAAATTGTAAAAATTTAATAAGATTTCATAAGGGATTACATTCCGAAATTTAAGTCACTATAAAGAAAAAATTAGTCCTAAGGTAGTTTTGAGAAATTAAGACCTGTTAAACCATCTTCAATCCATTTCGCTATTTTTTATTAAGAAATTTTTAAATAAAGATAGATTTCTTTCTAATTTATTCCTCTCTTTTTTTTTAATTTAAAAAACAATATTCTAAATATATTCGTTTGTAATCTCTTATTTATAAAACTCATAAATTAACCCCACTTATTTTATTTGTCTACAACAAACTTCAATAATTTATAACAATATTAAAATATCAACATTTTTTAATTAAAACTCTATATGTAAAATAATTAGTTAAAATAAATTGGATACATGTAAAAGAGTTAATTAAATTTTAATATCTGTTGTACAAATAAAATAAAAATTTAAAAGTTAAAGTATTAATTTACAAAAAAAAATTATCTTTACTTTTTTTGTAACTGGAATTTTTAGCTTTATTTTAGAAGAAGAAATAGGATTCCTCAAAATATAGAAGAAAATTTCTATTTTAAAGATAAAAATAAAAGTGGGTTGGAAAACATCTTCCTATAAACTCTATTTTAGACTGAGAAATAGAATTAGATTAGAGATTGTTAAGACCCATATTGTTTCCCTGATAACGAACCTGGATTCTTCTTGATCAATATTTTGTGATATACAGTATATATATTTTTTTCTTTTGAACAGCAGTGATTTTGTATTTGGAATGAATATAACCACCGTCAAGCTAATTTGAACTTACTGCTACGATATTTAGAAGGTAACATCAAACTGCTATTTTACTTTTACGACTGTGTTATATTTTCCAATGCATAAATTTTGATTTTGACCATATGACATAATTTTTTGCTTGCAACTAAATCTTGGGAAATGAATCATGAGAAATCTGGTTAAGTTGGTACATCCTTCTCCAGGTTTCATGTGAATTTGAACCATTGTTAGAGACATAATTCTCTTTAACTTAGCTTTAAAAACAAGTCATGTTCTTTTTCTATTTTTTCTTTTTACGGTCACTCATTTAAATATGTTTTTTTGTAATTAAATTAGCAGTTATAAACTAAATATTGCAGTCCATGGATTTTATGCAACAAACCGATAGGACTAATGGATTTTGATTTGATATTTGCATCTGGACATTTTCAAATTTTTCAGAACTCAATATGAGCATATGACTATATGAGTCATCACCAAACAAATTATGTATATGCCAATGCTAGATGTTTTATGAATGCAATACTTTAGCCTTTGTTCGTTTCCTAACCCAGCGACACAAATTTTCCCTTCTATTGTATTTTCTTCTCCACAGTCGCTCAAATGAATCGCAGCGGCAGAAAAACTGAAAGGCTGTTGCAAAAAAAACGGCGGCACACATCCTATTTCTATTCAAGTGTCTCCACATTCTTAGATTTTGAGCAGTCTTTGTTTACAGTTATTTTTTGTGTCGTGCGTTGTGTCGCTAGCGGAATAAAGCTTTTGTGTTGATTCATATTTCACAATATGAAAAAGCCGATTCATACACATACCATAGTGTTGTGCTAAAGTATGAATTAATGCGCATAGGAAGCTGCCGATTAGAACTTATTTATAATTTTAGAAATTGATAGAATAATTTAGAATTTAGATGATAACAGGAAAACCTGGCAGAATATGATATGTTAACAAAAATTTTAAGAGAAAGGTTGTTAGGGAGACTAATCTTTAAGAATGTTATGGCTCGTCCAAACTCTAATATATGTTGGTTTTCCCGCTAACATTCACAAATACAGCTTTTACCAATGTTAGTGATATATAGCGTTTGATAACAATTATAGAAAATATTTTGTACCCTTTTGTAATATTTGTTTTTCAAGATCAAAAGTTTTATTTCACTAACGTTTGTATTTATGAGGAATTGTAGCTGGACAATTACAAAAGTTAAAATTGAAAAAGCATAAATATTTAAAATCAAGATATATAAATTATTTTTTTTAAATAAAGTTTGAATATTATAATTACAAAATATATAAATAAATTTGATATTTTTTGAAGTAATATTGATTAACTTATCGTATGCTCTAAAATTAATTATCATTGAAATTTATCATGATTTTATATTTATAATTTTTTTAAGCCAAAACATTTTAGATAAATTTATTTCTATATATATATTTTTTTTTGAATATTTTAAAAAAATATAATTTATTTGTGAAAGTCATAATTCTATTAAAACTAAAATAAAAATAAAAATTAATATTTTGCATATAATACTTCTATAGTCTTTTTATTATTAGTTATATTTAACTAATAATTTTATGTTTTCTGATGTTTTTTTTATAGTTATATAACATATTTATATTGTTAATTTGTTGTTTAACCGATACTCATAAATATTTCATAAATACATTCGTTTTCAACCAATTAGATCTTAATCTTTTTATATTTTAATTATGCATTGCAGTGGTGTAGTATTTCATTGCTTATAAATTATAATTCGAAGTTCTAACTTCTAACTAACAGCTGTTAGAAAAAAAAAGAAGGTGATTTTACTCTATAGCTCCAAATAATGAGTAAATAAAAAATATAAAGCAAATAAACGAAAATTAAACCAGCATATATTATGTTTGCATATTATTTTGTATTTGTCCCTATAGAAAAAGATGACGGTGACTTGCTTTATTTGATGTAGTTGTAGTTAGTAACTATTCGATTATCATGCTAACAAATATGACATCGTAATAACTGTTGAATATCATGCTAACTAATATAACGCACAATCATCATATCGTGGAAACATCAAGTTAACCAGTTTTCATATAATAAAAAAAAAATTATAACGTTAACAATGTTATCATAAAAAAAAATTATCGTATTAACCTTGTGAGCATGATAACTATCGTACTAATGTTGTTATCATTTCATGAAAAATATGAGTTAACTTTGTTAATTGTATAAGTTATGCAAAATTATGTTGATAACTATTTAATTAACCGTCATCAACAATTATTGCTAACACCATTGTTAGCATCGTCCATCATCTTCTCCCATCGTCTTTCACCACAACCACACCTCCTCCACTATCGTTGTCATCACAACCATCACCGTTATTACTACCACCACTATTTTCTATCATCATCTTTTATCATCATTTTCAACCACCACCACCACCACCATCCTCAAAATTTATATAAGAGAAAAAGACACACACAAAAATAAATTTTATGAAGAAATTAAAAACATGCAAGAGGGAGATTTTGTGTTAAGGAGCGAAAGAAATAGTCATAGCGAAAAGAAATGAGGAGAGGAAAAAATTTATTGTGTTTTATGAAGATAAAAAAAAAATTTAAAAGTTATAAACGTAATTTAAAGTTGAATAGTATTTATCATAAAATTTGCTTTTATATCAGTTAATTTCTTCATTATCTAGTATATACGTTGCAATTACTAAAAAAATATTAACTAATAATCTAAAATGTGGATACAATAAAAGCGTTATACAGCTATTTACTTACATCTTTAATTGAGTGCGTAGTTGTGGAAGTCAAATTTAAAAGTAGTATCCTAATCTAACCGGATTATTACAGATTAATTGGATAATTGATTTGATTTATTTTTAACCCTATATATGGATATAAAGTAATGAACTTTCTGATATGTTAAGTATAATAAGTCGATAAATATAAAAAAGTGCAAGATTATATGCTCAGGATTTTATTACAAAATACGTTGTTTAAAAGCAAAATATAATAATAGTCACTAATTATAAAGCAAATAGATATATCGTAAGTTATGTCATACTTATATTAACCACGTCTACGATTATAATAGAAGAATTGTAAAAGTTTATAAATCTTATAAGAGGAATGGCAATAAAACTTATACTATAATATTACTAAAACATACATTTTCGTCCAAATTTGAAAATAGTACAGGTAGGTGAGATAGAACAATCATGGACAAAAATGAAGCAACATTTAATTATTACAAGATTACTTCCGTCAAGAAAATACCAGTTTAGTATTAATCGCTATAGTATCTTCTTGATTTATTCGGTAATATAATCATCAAAATAAACTTATAGTATCTTTATTGGTAAACCAAGACAACTAAGAAGATATATTCAAATATTTAAATCTACAACTCAAAAAAAAAAAAAAATTAATTGCTTTTGTCAGTTTCTAGATAAGGAAGACAACCATTTGTCCAAGAAAACCGTATACATTGGATTGTAAACATTTTTACAAAAAGACATTCTCTACAATATCATTCTGATCGCATATAAAATGTAAATCTTTGATCATCGTATTAGCAAGTACATATAAATACATACAGAATGTTCAAAGGGCGAAGGTATTACATATAATTAGTATATATAGGGGTATATAAATATATGTGATTGTGTATAAATAAACAAATAAATGTGTACATGCATGATCATTATAGAATGCGATACGAATACAGATGTCAATAATCTAAAAACAGAATTACCTTGATAAGCAATCTAAATACATGGAATCTGATATAATCTCTGACAGAATTATTACCATTACTTGAAGACTGAACAAAATTTATATATACACTTTTTTGATTAGTCAGAATCAATTAATCAATTGATCAACCAAAATATAAATTACAATTTACAAGTAAAAGATCGTCTTCCTCTTTCCCGGAAAATCCTCATTTTGACTTCCTCAACTTTTTGCTCTCTAGAAACCAACAACAACCCTAACCCTCATCGCCATTTTCTCCGATTTCTCGATTCTCCGGCGAAATGTCTCTTCTTGACGATCTTCCTTCCACTCCCGGAAAGCACAAGACCGATAAAGTTCCTCCGTACGGGATTCTTCACTACCACCGTTACCTCCGCCTCTCGAAACTCACGCTCTGGGCTTCGATCTTCCTCGCTCTGTTCCTCTTCTACATCGTCTTATCCCCTCCGCCGTCTCCTTCTCGCCGGAATCTCAACGATTCATCCGTTTCCGCCGCTAAGTACGGCGGCTCTCACTGGGAGAAACAAGTCCGGAAATCGGCTCGTCCTAAGTCTCTCGGCGGTTTAACGATTCTAGTCACCGGAGCCGCCGGATTCGTCGGCACACACGTCTCGATCGCGCTGCGGAGACGCGGCGATGGGGTTCTAGGTCTCGACAATTTCAATCGGTACTACGATCCGAAGCTGAAACGAGCGAGGCAGGGGCTTTTGGAGAGATCAGGAGTCTTCGTCGTTGAGGGCGACATAAACGACGCCGTTTTGCTCAAGAAGCTCTTCGACGTCGTCCTCCTCACGCACGTGATGCATCTCGCCGCTCAAGCCGGAGTTCGCTACGCGATGCAAAACCCAGGATCGTATGTGAACAGCAACATCGCCGGGTTCGTGAATCTGTTAGAAGTCTCGAAATCGGCGAATCCTCAGCCGGCGATTGTCTGGGCTTCTTCTAGCTCCGTTTACGGCCTCAATTCGAAAGTACCCTTCTCGGAGAAAGACCGTACGGATCATCCGGCGAGCTTATACGCAGCGACGAAGAAAGCAGGCGAAGGAATCGCGCACACTTACAACCATATCTACGGTTTATCGCTCACGGGTCTGAGGTTTTTCACCGTCTATGGACCTTGGGGAAGACCAGACATGGCGTATTTCTTCTTCACTAAAGATATCCTCAAAGGGAAGACGATCACAGTGTTTGAGTCTCCGGATAAAGGTAGTGTCGCTAGGGATTTCACTTACATTGATGATATCGTGAAAGGCTGTTTAGGTGCGTTAGATACTGCTGAGAAGAGTACTGGTAGTGGTGGGAAGAAGAAAGGTCCTGCGATGTTTAGGATATACAATTTGGGGAATACTTCTCCTGTTCCTGTGACTAAGCTCGTGACGATACTAGAGAAGCTTTTGAAGACGAAGGCTAAGAGAAAGGTCATGCCTTTACCGAGGAACGGGGATGTTGAGTTCACTCATGCGAACATCACGTTAGCGCAAGCAGAGATCGGTTATAAACCGGCGGTTGATCTTGAGACGGGTTTGAAGAAGTTTGTGAAATGGTACATGGGTTTTTACAAGAAGAAGACTTCTTGGTGAGCTTCCTCTCTTGTTCATAGTCACGGTCTCTGTGTTAATGGACAAACACTTGGTTTAAATCTCTCAACAGTAAGGGCTATTTTACATATCTGCATTGTTTCTTCTGTGTTGCTAGATTTTTCTTTCATTTATTTGTTAGTAGATTTTGAGCATTGTACAGCTTCAGGACTTAGGTGTTTTCTATTGTGGAAACTCGAATTGTCTCTGTTCGATCTTGTTGGAAGAATAAATTAGCTTCGACTTTGATGCATATATACTATAATTCAATCTATTTTGTTTACCTTTGTTTCTTGTGAATCCATAACCTATCTTTATAATGTGCATTGTTCTTTATTCTGACTAAATTTTACATAGCCTGTAAACACTTTGATGGGAGAACAAATCAAATTACTGCAGAATCTCAGAGAACAAATCAAATTACAGCAGAATCTAAGAGAACAAAACAATCAAATGAAGCTTACTCTACTACATCAAATTTTCAATCTCTCTCAATGAACAAAGCTTTCTTTTTCTTCTGTTCATCCTCATTTCTCAATTATCTCTCACCTAGCTTGGAGTTTATGCCTTGAAAGTTGTTTCGTCTCTCCTAGTGATCTATCTTCCTCTGTGCAACCAATCCCAACAATGCGATGATGTTATTGACAAGGTCTTGAAGATCCAACACCATATCCATCATCTATCTCCCACCATCACGAATCTTCAAAGGTTCCAACTTTGTTCCATTCTCAATCTCATCATCATTACCAGCATCAAACTCGTAATCCCAACAATACTATGATGTTATGGACAAGGTCTTGAAGATCCAACACCATCTTCATTATCTATCTCCCACCAATCACCACCATCTCCAGTCTCCGCCTCTGTTCCATTCTCAATCTCATCATCATCAGAACCAAACTCGTAATCCCAAACGCCGCAAGAACCTCTCTCTTTCTCTAACGCAGGATCATAAGTCCACTCCAGCTTCTTCAACACATCTCTATCCTTCCACTTCCCTACAACCTTCTCAACTTCTTTCTTCGCCTTCCCCACCACAACTTCCTTCCATGAATACGCAACATCAGCTACTCTCTTTAACGCGCCTTCGTTCAAATCCCCAATCACAACAGTCCTCAAACACCTCTCCTTCGCTTCCCACAGAATCTCTGCAAAACCAGAATCATCAGACACAAGAACCACACATTCAACCTGTCTCTTATCCATCACTTCCACCATATGTTCCTTCAACGCTCTGTCTGCAGCTTCTGGCTTATCACTCACCATTTTCACCCAAAACCCAGCTCGTTTCAGCTCCTCTGCTAAACCATAACCTTCCTTAGGAGTCATAATGTTCCTCGCCGCTCTTTTATACTTCTCCATCTTCATCGAGTACTTAGCCACAAGCCTCACTCTTTGGTGTCCTTTCGCGGACTCGATCTGCCTCACGCGTTTCTGATTCTCCGTCTCGTGAATCTGACGGAAATGGTGGATTAGCTTCTCGTTCGCGTAGAATCTCCGGTCGCAAACGCCGCAGAAGTAAGGCTCCGGCGGTTTAACTAAACCCTTGTTCTCCAATTGGTTAAGCAATTTCCTCTCTTTCCTCTGTTCTCGAACTTCTACGGGGACGTAGCTGAAGGCGTGACGGTTCGCGTACGCCACCATCAGCTTCACGAAGCCGAAAGACGACGCGGCGGTCCGGAGCTTGACGGCCGCATCGTACGGCGGGAAAGATGCGGGTGGTTTGTTGTCTAGATCCCAGAAAACCGCCACTCGGATTGTGGGTTTAGGGTTTATCGAGCTAAACCCTTTGATTGAATCGAGAGACGTGATTGGGGTTTTCGGTCTCCAAATTCTCTGGACGAATCTCGAAAACATCGCCGGAATCTTCAAATCGACGGAGGGAGAGTTCGAAATGCAAGGTTACATACCAAATCCGTACCCGGCCCGAATCCGATTTATACGATTCGGTTCTAGTCAAGATTTCGGCGACTCGCATGCCGGAGTTCAGACTCGAACAATAAAAAACAATAGTAACAATAACCCTACATATTGTAAAATATTACAGTTCCTTCCTTAACTTTTTAATAGGAAACAAAGTCATCCAAGACTCGGATCGATCAAATCAAAATATCCCATTTGAAAAGTCATATGTTTTTAAATAGAAACTAAATTTGATGTGTATTTATCAATTATATTCAGTTTATATAAGATTTGAAATTTGTTTTGGAACACTCTCATTCAGTTAGAACTTAGAAGAAATCAGGTTTAATGGGTAATCTCGGTCAGTGTCAAATTTGAAAAATGCAATTTTTTTTTATTAAATCTGAGTCTTAATACAAAATCTAATTATGCTGATCATAATTACTGAATTATCAATTTTAAAATATAAAAAAATATTTTTTCTGTGTCTTATACAGATTTATATATACTAATGGCCATTATAACTCATCAACTTCACATAATTGATACGAGTTCTGTTAATTTTTAAATTGAAAGTGTTAAATGAGTTTAGATTATGAGTTAATAATAATACTAGGTGATCGGTCCGCACACACGGTGCAGACTATAAAATAATTTATATGATTAATATATGATTAATATTATATATTGATGATATTTTATTCGTACATAATATATATATATATATATTTTGATCTATTGTTAATTAAACCAAATTGAGTTTTACCATCTTTACTTATCCAAAGAGCGGATAGATGGTTGCACTGTAATCGAGGTTAACAAATTTCATGGACGACAAATTCGTATGGGATTTTGACTTTTGCATAATTAATATTTATATTCATACGCACATTTGTGGAAAAGATGAGTATGGTTTTCATGTGTTAAAAGAAAATAGCAATGTATATGTTTTGTAATATATATATACATATATATTTATAATATGTTATGATTGAATTTTATAAAAAAATAAATATGTATATATATGCATGTAAGTATGAGCTAGAAATAAGTAAATTGTAATATTTATGTGTTGGTTAGTTTTTCTGATATTTTCTGCAAACATTATGTTTTTACACAA
Organism: Thlaspi arvense; assembly: GCA_911865555.2. NCBI lineage: Eukaryota > Viridiplantae > Streptophyta > Magnoliopsida > Brassicales > Brassicaceae > Thlaspi > Thlaspi arvense. Next base: position 59,132,314 of record OU466862.2, on the reverse strand, counting down.
TACAGTTTTCGGCTTTTATCAACAATCACGAAAATCATTTCTATCGTTTAGTATTAAATCAAAATTTATTATTTTCAGCGATTTTTGTTTTTGATAAATTATTTTTCTACGTTTTGAGATATATAATTTTAAATTAAAAATTAAATTAAATATTAAATTAAATATTTAAAAAAATTACAAAAAACTCTAAAAAAATAAAACATAAGATTTCACTTTATCAAGAAGATAAATATAGTACATTAGATAATCCATTAGTAATTTTCCTTTTCAACAAAAATTATGATAAGAATTTTTTATGAAATTTGTGAAATCATATTTTTATAAAAGCAAGTATATATTATAAAATTTGGTATACACATGTGTTCATTAAAAATAACGCGTCTTTTAAGATTTTTTAAATAACTTTGTCAAACAAACTGCAATATTTTTACGAAAAACTAAAACTGTAAAGATTTATGTTTGTTTTTACTTCTTCTTTATATTTGTTTCATCTTATTATCATTTATTCTTTCATTCGATTATTTTTATTTTATTTATGATCTTAAATTCTCATCTTATTATCATTTTATTTATGATCTTAAATTCTCATCTTTTTATATTTGTTTCATCTTAAATCTTTTATTTTAAATTTACATAGTTTTTATTTTATTTATACAATGAAAATGCGTATATACATATGAATATGATATAAACTTTTCTTTTTATGTAAAATATGATAAGAGAGAAGATGAGATGGTAACAAAAACTATGTAAATTTAAAAAGACAGCAGTATAAAAAGTGTTAAAATTATATACAAATATATGGTCATATTAATACTATAAAATAGTAATAATTAGTATATACTTTATTTATTTGCCATAATAAGTAATGGTTCGAACAAACAAATTATTTTAAGTTATGTTACTTTTTAAACTTTCAATAAAAGTTAATTATTATTTTATTATTTTTAAATCTTTTTATTCTTTAAATTATTGTATCATGATTCTATTTTATTTTAAATTCTACTATTTAATAATGTATCTAATTTAAACCTTTTTAGATGTTATTATTATAAATTTTTATAAATTAATAACTTTCCAAAATAAGAATATATTATACTTTAAACATTATTAATATATATAATATTTATTATCTTATTGGATAATCTAATATTATATATTTTTTCTTTTAATATGAAATTATAATATATAAATTTGTATATGTATTGTAAAATTTTCGTACTAATACTTTATCTAATTATGAATATGTAAAAAAATTAATCATAATAATTATCTTTTTTGTTACTTTAAAATTATTTATAATCTTAAATAATTTCAAGTTTCTTTAATTTTTTATGTTAAATTTCAAGTTTCTTTAATTTTAATTCAACCAATCAAAACATTTCGTTTATTTTAGGAAATTTGACATGTCACATTTACATGTCATCAATACAATACACTAACTTTGATTGTGAGTGTGACACATCAGCAATTTTTACTAATTCTACTTTTCAAATAATGTATAGGGGATTGTATATGATTTTTTTGTCAAAATAAAAATATATTTATCAAAATTAATTTGGAAATGCTTATAAGTTGTAACTTTAATATGTTTCCAAAATTACTCTTTACTCAAATTTAAAATTAAAATTTATTACTAAAAATAGTTATGTAACGATTGTACTACACATGTTACTTATCAATCGTAGTTGTGCATATATCAATTGTACTAATATAATTATAATAACTAACTAAATTTACATGTATCAGTTGTACCAGTCATGCACATGTGTCAGTTTATATCAGTTTATATTCGGCTTAGCTAGAGAAACAAAAGTGTTATCGCCACACATCCATAATTATCCATAATTATGTAGAAATCTTAGTTTTAATTTTATTTTAAGCTTTAAAATATATCTATAAAGAAGAAATTATTATAAACAATGGAAAAAGAGAGAGAAAAGAGAGAGAAATGATTTTGTGAAGAAGATGATTTTCTGATTAATCATGAATGTAGTCGTTTATACAGTATATATACAATTAATATACAATTTACTTAACTAAACCAGTAATGGAAATTGGTCTAATCTAAACTGGATGAACCGAGAATTATCTAATTCAATAGTTTCTCTCAAGATGTGACTTCAAAGATGTTATAAAGGCTCATTTTGGACTTAAGATGCTCAACCTGACTTTGATACCATATTAGTAATGGACCTAACTCATACTCAAAAACTAGCTCAAGAGTAGATGGTTGCCTTACACTATATATATTATCCATAAATACTCTAAACTATCAATATGTGATAATATTCCAACACACCTCTCTCATGCTTAGGATTGAACATCTAAAACGTGAAGTTTGTGGGACTGGACATCCACGGGTGCGGGCCTCACAATCAAATAGTTAGAACCTTGGACTCTACCATATTACGAACGATGAAAAACGAGAGAAAAATAGTTTTGTGAAAAAGATGATTTTCTGATAAATCATGAGTGTAGCCGTTTACAAAGTATATATACAAATAATGTACAATCTACTCAACTAAACCGGTAAAAGGAAGTTGGTGTAATCTAAACCAGATGAACCGGGAATTATCTAATTTAATTGAAATATATACAAAATAAGATTAATCGTAACAAATAAAGTTTCAACAATAATAAATTTGAGAAACTTACCGAGAATCCTGGAACACAATTTGTCATTTAGATATGCTGCACATCGTTCAAAAAGTTGTAATATATCTATGCAAATTGATTATGTAATTTTCAATTTGTATCTTTTTAGATGAAACTAAGTTTGAGACCAATATGCTACGTTGCCTGAGATTATCATCCATAGCAGCTGCTATTAGAGTATTTGCTTGGCAAACTAAATGTCAATGCGATTTTCTGAAATTTGAAATTGTATTCTAAATTTTTTTATTAGGTTTTTCAAATTCATCTTTTCAATTTGATAAGAACTTTCTCATTTTACTGATATGAACAGAAGGAAACACACCCAAGCACATACGCTTGAAGGCCAATCTTGATCTCAGTTACTGAAGAAATCTGAGAAACAAGCCCAACACACTTTTGCAACAATAAGCAGGAAACTAACAAACTTCTTCTAAGGGTCCTTTTATACTTCACAACTGTAAACTCGGAATGGCATATCAGTACCAGTTCTTTGTTTTCAAAACAATGTGATTTTTAACCAAAGGTTCTATTTTGTTTTCAGCGTGAAGATATGCCAATAAACATGACCCTTGCCACATTGGTTGCTAATTTTTATTTTCATAAAATGATTTACCGGTAAATTGTAAGGCATAACTTATAATTACTTTTTTTTTAGGTATAATGGTTGTTCTTGAGGACTTTTGACCAACTCTCTATGCTTCTTAAGCCACAAGAGTGCTGGCTGTAGTGGACTCGCTGCAAGAGCAAAACCAACAAGAACCCTTGTTTGGTTCGCATAATTTAATACAATTAGCGATCTCTTGTAGAACACATATGGAGATACTCGCAATGAAGAGGTCTTCTTATATTTATAAGTAAACTTTGAGTTTTTGTTTCTAACCAAAATCAAGAGTTTAAAAGTAGTATGATCAACTTAATTTTGTTGCATGAAAACATTGCATCTAATATGAGATTGCCCAAGCCGAAACTTCCTGCAGTTGTATCATGTTTTTGACTTTTGTAAAGGAGAGTAGTACTTGTACTTGGTTACACTAATTATACAATGTAAACAGAAATTAGGTTAAAAAAACAAATTAAATTGAACAATATAGCCATTCTCAGAAACTAGAAAATAGTTTGTAGCCAACCAAAGTTTTCTTCCACAAGGGTAATAACTTGAAACATACAAAGAAGCAAATAACTCTTGCTTTGTCTGTCAAACTTACACAAAAGTACAAGAGAAACAAAAACAGATCAAGAAACCCAAAAGAAGTAAAAAGAAATTAATAAACAAAGATTTAACAGCAAAAGAGATGATATATAATAAAGAACACTAAACCGATTGTCTGGAGATGAAACCACCGTGAACCAAAACCAATGTACAGTAACACAACGTAAAAACCAGACATGACTGATAAACTTCACCAGTGATCAGTTGCACTACCATGATGTTGTCCATTGATGAACTCTGCAACTGAAGAGTGTCCGTGGGTAGAGGCGGATCATTGGAGCTTCCGGAACTTTCTGGAAGCGTCGGTGATTGTTCTGAGCTTCCAGAGCCTTGAGGCGTATTATTGCTACGGTCTTCTTTCTCCTCATCAGCCTTCTTCTTGCTCTGGCTGTTACTGTCAGTGCCATCTGCGCCGTCATTTGAAATGGTTTTAACCACTTCGGGCCGTGGTTCTACTCCTACCCGCCTTAAGTGCAGCTACACAGATAGAGTGAGTGAGATTCATCATATAGATACAATGTTTTTATGCAATTAACGAATAAGTAATTGGGTTTTCAGATGCTGAGTTTGTATATACCTGTAGATGCAAATTGACTTCATCAGGCCGTGATAGGAATGGAAAATCTCCTCCCGACTTTAAGTAAGCTCTCCTTGCTTCGGGATACCTCTCTGTAAGTTCATCCTTGAGAAGTTGTGGAATTGCGCAGTAATCATTTGTCTGATTCACAGGACAAAAACAGCATCGTTAAACGATAAAAGAACAGACTTGCATTTAAGATTAGAGTTGGGCAAAAACCTACATCCATTATAGTGATGAACGAATCAGAGAGTAGTAGAGATCCCACGGAAGCAGTATCGACTGTTAAAGTTAACCGGGAAGCCAAATCATCTTTTGACAATGTCTCAACCTGTACCAGAGAGCAAACCAAAAGGAACCGGAATGGTAAGTTCATCTACAAAGCCCTTTTTCACATGTTATTTAGATCTGCTCAAGAACATAATCGAGGGAACAACCTGAGAAACAGCAAAGTCGACAGAGTCAGCGATAAAGGGTTCGTGAGGTCCGTCACGTATTCCTGTTAAGACGTATCGTTTCAGCAAAAAAGAAGGAGTCCAGCTAACACTGCACAGTGCAACCCAAAAAAAGGTGTATAGAGTCAGTACAAATCCTCAGGTACAAGCAAGAAAATGAAAAAAAAGGAAAAATCATACAAAGGAGCCCATGGCATTGCAGCAGCAAAAGTGCCAGTATCCAAATATGTATTTGACAGAACCAATGATTTAACCCGTCTTGGACGGTGATGAGCAAAGAGTTGTGCTAAGAAGCCTCCAAGGGAGGTACCATAGAGATGCACCTATTAACAATGGTCAAGAACAATAACTTAGAGTGCTCTATTTTCCGCACCAGTAAAGACAATTAGAGGCGTAGATGGTGAACTTAAAGAGGTCTTACGTGATGAACATCAATGGTGTCCAAGAATTTCTCGAATGCTTGAATCCACTCATGATAATTCCAAACCCGTGGAATGTCAACTGAAATAACCCGATAACCCTGGAATTGCAGATTTTAGGAGATATATAATGAGTCTCCAAGGACACAGCAGCACATAATCATTTTAGTTAGCTTAACAAGTGTTTAAAGCTACATGTGATAAGAAGGAAAAAAATAAAGATTGTTTGCTCAAAAACTACGTTACCTTCATGGAGAGTGACATAATCTGTTTGTAGTAAACATCTGCAGTTCCTGCGATTCCAGGAATACATATGAGCGGAGGAACAGTCTTTGGACCATAGTCATAGTAACGCCATTGCTTTGTCCCAATCTGCGGTTAAGATGCACATAAGGCTTAGATATAAGACCGTTTATTTTCTGAGCAAATGACATTCCAAAATACCAAATACATAAAAAATAATGGAAATCCTTCATTCTGATTCATGAAATAAGAGCAATAGATGTACACAAACAAATTATGACTTTCCCAACCAAATTTCGATAGAATGAAACAATTTTTGAGCCATTCGATCAAAAGTAACAAGAATCTGAGAAACCTTCCTTTACTTTACAGAATGAGAATGATTAATAGTTCTAAGAGCTTAAGATGCAAGTATAGCCAAAGAATTGTAAGCAATACACTATGATAGTCCCAAGCTTTTACTCATAGATCAAATCAAAGGCAACCCCAGAGGAATCTACACTCTATGGAAGTTAAAAGATCAAAACGGAGATAAACTGTCACTAAACTAAAAACTAACAAGTTCTTGCTCTTAGACAGTAAACAAAACCCAGAAATGATAAACCAGATGCATTCATAACCTAAGAAACTGGTACAATCAAATGCATTCAAGTATTTTAAACCCAAATCATGTGAAATTCAGCTGCGTAAACCCAAATCATGTGAAATTCAGCTGCATAAACCCATATACGATAAAGAGAATTCGATTGAACTACTCACACAAAGAATTCTCCTAAAATTAGCGTCAAACGATTAAACCCATATGAAATTAATCGACAATTAACATAGGGAATTGCTCCAAAACTCCAGACCTGGGTATTAGACCTAATCGAATAGCGAAAACGAATGCAGAATCGAAACTCGAAAATGTCAAAGAGAGAGGGAAGAAGATGAAGAAGAAGAAACTTACGGGAATCTTGTGAAGAGGAACCTGAGATTTGAAGTAGACGTAATCTCCGGGCGCCGAGGAGACGCCTTTCATGGCCGATCGGAGATTTTCAACATCCGAGACTCTCGAATCGATCAAATCAATCCAAATAATTGATATGTATTTATTAAATTTTGTTTCTCGCTCTTTGCTCTCCCGAACAACTGCTCAATTTTTTTCCTCTTAATTTTCGACAGAAATATTTAACGGCGATATAACAGAGTTTCCGATATAAAGTTACCATCCGCCTGTCAACGTTGAACGCCGTGACTGTAACAGTCATCATCATGACGCATCAATTTCACTCATACATTTCGGTTATTCTTAGGATATTTCTCAAATAAAAAATAATTAAATGTCGCAAAATATTTTAAAATTTCATTTGATTTCTATTGACTGATCCACTAACGATTTTTTAGACAAGGATTTGAGATGCTGTTATATTCTTTTCTTGAATGTATTGAAGGAAGATGATGAAAATATTTGGTACTGAATTATCAAAAAAATTAGAATTTTCGTCAGAAGTATTTCGTATTATCATGTGTTATACGCAAATTTGGAAGATATTTTGTTGAAAGATTAGCCTTTGCACACAAGCGTTTGAGATAAATACAGAGATTCAACTACTAAAAAAACATGAGATTTAATTTTCTTTTAAGAGAATAATGTTTGTATACAAAGTAGTCATGGAATGAATCTGCGTATTGGAAAAGGGTTTTTTAAAAAGACACATTTGTTTCCTTTTTTCTATAATATTTGAGATTGATTCAATCTATTTTTATTTATATATAAACTAATGTCGTACAAAATATCATTGTGTTACAAAATTCTACAAATTTATTCCACAACAATCTCTCAACTCTTAGCTAAAATATATCCAAATTCTACCATGGTATTTACGATTCATACCATTAGATTTATTAGAATATTTCATGATTTCATTAAGAGTAATAATGACAAATTAAGCAAAGAAAACTCACGTTTTAAACCATTTAAATTGTATAGACTTAGACACACTCGATTACAGTTTCTCTTTCCTAGGTTAACCATAAGTTATCTCTTAACCGACCATCATTTTGTAATTACACAAAAATTAAAGATGGTTTTATGATGCACTTGGATAACTGTGTTGGATAATTCCAATAACTTTTAGAGGAAATTATCTTTAAAAGTAGCTAAAGATATATAGAATAGGAAATATCAAGAATGAAAAAGATGAGTTTTCCATTCTTAATAGAACAAGGAGTTGCTTGATTCTATAAATAGAGAGCTTATGGAGGTTTGTTCCATAAAACTCAAGAGAGAAAAGTTTAGTTTTGTGAAGTTTCTAAATCTAATAAGAAGAGCAGTTCTTATACTTTCTTGTGTTTGATATATCGACTTGAATTGGTATCAAAGCTTCAAGGAGAAAGCCTCGGACCTTGACAAGTTGGTGAACCAACAATGGCGGACGTGAATCAACCATAGGGAAATTGGAACTTCATCCATCCAATGTCCGATGCTTACATCGACAAACTATACAGTTTGGTCGATGAGGATGAGGGTCATACTTCGAGTCAATGAAGTGTGGGACACAATCGATCCGGGGTTAGCTGATCCGAAGAAGAACTATGCGGCGATAGCTCTTCTCTTCCAATCAATCCCGGAGTCATTAATTCTTCAAATGGGAGAACAAGAGACGTCGAAGGGAGTATGGGACGCCATTAAATCACGTCATCTCGGAGCAGACCGTGTAAGGGAAGCAAGACTTCAAACCCTAATGACGGAGTTCGATAAATTATCAATGAATGATAACGACACCGTTGATGACTTCGCGGGAAAGATATCTGGACTTGCTTCGAAGGCAGCTTCCCTTGGCAGCATGATTGAAGAACCCAAGATGGTGAAGAAGTTCTTGAAAGGACTTCCAAGAAAAAAATATATACAGATCGTCGCATCACTGGAATAAGTTCTGGACCTAAACTCAACGGGGTTTGAGGATATTGTAGGAAGATTAAAAGCATATGAGGAACGTGTTGGTGAAGTATCACAAAGCGACGATCAGAACAAGTTGATGTGGTCTAGCAATGACCACAATAACCGTCAAGAACAGAGCACCCGCGGAGGACATGGAGGTTCTCGAGGGAGATCGAGAGGTGGTGGCAGAGGCAGAGGTCGAGGTCGCACAAACCAGAGCTCAGGAGGAGAAAACAAAGACAATGCTCAAAATCGAAAAAGGGATATGAGCAAAGTACTCTGTTATAGGTGCGACAAGCCAGGGCACTATGTATCAAACTGTCCAGATTTGCCAAAGAATCAAGAAGCAAATCTGAATGAGACTCAAGAACCCGAAGCCCTGTACATCCACGAGCTAGTGTTCTTAAACGAGGACAAAGTCTTTCCAGAAAAATATGATATCATCGAAGACAAAGAAAGCATATGTGATGTAGCGGAAGCAACGATAAAACAGCTCAACCAAAGGATTCAAGGAATCGATTGGGACCTGCCAGCTCAACCAAGGGATTCAACGGAATCCACACTTGGGACCTGCTTCTTGAACTCGTTGAGATCTCAATAGATCTGCCGAAAACAAGGAATAGAGAATACTCTCGCAAAAGCCAAAGCTCTTTACTAAAAAATCAACAACTGAATAATACATTAGGCCTAAACGGCTTTATATAAGAAATCTAAAATCTATAGAAAACCTTAGAAAACTCTAGAAAACCCTAAAATAATAAAAGGAAATTATATAAATAATAAAATAGATAATAAATGATATTTGGAATATTTCCAAATATCTAGCTACACCATTTTCTCCGGGTTGGAGAAGATTCGTCCTCGAATCTTAGCCGTGGTCTTCGATTCCGAAACTCCTTCCACAAAAATCATTCGATAATTTTCGTTCATTTTTTCTAATCTTCCATTGATAAAATCTTGCATTTGAACGAACCGAACCTTCCACGAATTCTGCACAAACCGATATTATGTAATCTTCACCGGTTTTACACAGACCGAATACATCATAAATCTGTTTGTCTTGGTTATGCACGGACTTTGCACGGATCGGATTTTACATGCGGTTTACATAAACCGGATTTTGACCGAAATTTGCACAAACCAGATTTTGCACAGATTCTGCATGACCCAGATATGCACAGATTTTGCACAAACCTAATTCGCCACAGATCTCTCTCGATTTCGAACACCATCGATTCTGCCCGAAGTTTGCACGCGTCGGATTCTTCACGAAATTTGCACCAATCAAATCACGCCCAAAATTTGCACCAATTTGATTCCACCCGGATTGTGCACATATTTGTTTCTCAAAAGCATCATCTTCAATAACATCTTCTGCATATACATCGTAGATCGGTTCGCCATAGATCTCTCGATAGATCTCATGGTTATCTTCTCTTTCGACAAAAGGATAGGTGTTGCACCGGTCAATCAACATGACATCCAGAATCGAACCCTGATTTAGAAATCAAAGGTTGTGTCTCTGATACCAACTGATGTAGCTGAAGCAATGATAAAACAGCTCAACCAAATGATTCAAGGAATCGATTGGGACCTGCCAGCTCAACCAAGGAATTCAACGGAATCCACACTTGGGACCTGCTTCTTGAACTCGTTGAGATCTCAATAGATATGCCGAAAACAAGGAATAGAGAATACTCTCTCAAAAGCCAAAGCTCTTTATTAAAAAATCAACAACTGAATAATACATTAGGCCTAAACGGCTTTATATAAGAAATCTAAAATCTATAGAAAACCTTAGAAAACTCTAGAAAACTCTAAAATAATAAAAAGGAAATTATATAAATAATAAAATAGATAATAAATGATATTTGGAATATTTCCAAATATCTAGCTACACCAATATGGTACTTAGACAATGGCGCCAGTAATCACATGACGGGAAATAAAGTGTATTTCTTAACCTTGGATGAGAAGATCAAAGCAAAAGTCAAGTTCGGTGATGGGTCCAATGTCGAGATTATGGGGAAGGGCACCATTGTTTTCATAGGGAAGAATGGAGAGAGAAGAGCTCTGAAAGACATCTATTACATTCCTGATTTGAAACATAATATCATCAGTCTTGGACAAACAACCGAGAATGGTTGCAAAGTTAATATGAAAGGCGACAAACTGAAGCTCATAGACCCGCACGGAAGACTACTTTTACAAGTACATAGATCAGTGAACCGCCTCTACAAAACACGAATGGATATAAACTACCCCAAGTGCTTTCAGATTCAAACTGATGATATAACAAAAAATTGGCACACAAGACTAGGGCATACAAGTTTTGGCGTCATGGCGAATATGGTGAGGAAGGCGATGGTAGTGGGAATGCCAGAAAAGCTACTTGAGACAGGAGTATGCGAGGCATGACTCTCGGGTAAACAAACAAGGACCCCTTTCCCGATCAAAACTACCTTCCGTGCAACACAAGCACTCGAGCTGATCCACTGTGACTTGTGTGGACCTATTTCTCCACCAACACCAGCCAACAACCAATATTTTTTTTTTTACTTATCGATGACTATTCATGGTTCATGTGGGCTCTGTTATTGAAAGAAAAGAGTGAGGCTTTCAATCGGTTCAAAGGGTTTAAAGAAATCGTGGAAAAGCAAACAGGTTTCATGATCAAAACCCTTCGAACCGATAGAGGAGGAGAGTTTACCTCACTCGAATTCAACAGATTCTGTGAAGAGAATGGCATAACACGACATCTAACAGCACCATACACACCGCAGCAGAACAGCGTAGTAGAGAGGAGAAACCGGACATTGATGGAGATGACAAGAAGTGTTCTTAAAGCAATGAGAATGCCAAACTTCTTGTGGGGAGAAGCCGTAAGACATTCAACATACATCATAAACCGAGTTCCCTCTAAAGCGCTGAAAGACAAGACCCCTTACGAGTGCTTCATGAATAAGAAACCAAATGTCGCACATCTGCGAGTGTTTGGATGCATCGCACATGCGAAAGTTACTGGACCTTATCTGAAGAAGCTAGATGAAAGATCAAAGAAAGTAATCAACCTTGGAACTGAGAAGGGCTCCAAAGCTTACAGACTTTATGATCCCATTGCAAAGAAGATAACGGTGAGCAGAGATGTAATTTTCGAAAAAAACAGAGCATGGGATTGGTCATCATTAACAGGAGAATCAGATGGTGAACCTGGAATGTTCACACTACCGCGTTACGGTCCGATGGAAGCTGATGAAGATGATGTACAAAACGATAAAAATCAAGTACATGAGCAACCTCACGAAGACCATAACGAAGAACATGGGGAGAATGCTGTTAATATAGAGAACCAAGAAGAAGATGATGAACCTGAACCAATATTAACGAGATATGGTCGGAAAGTCAATCTTCCGTCATATCTAAGTGACTATGTCATGATTTGTGATATTGAGAGCGAAAGATTGTTGCTCACAATAGATGGAGAACCTGAAAAATACTATGAAGCTGCAAGTCTGCAGGAATGGATCGATGCTATGATAGATGAGTTGGACTCTATCATACACAACGGAACCTGGGAACTCGTAGACAAACCAGAGGGAGTTAAGCCCATTGGATTAAAGTGGATCTACAAGGTCAAAAGAAACGCAGACGGCTCGGTGAATAAATACAAAGCAAGGTTAGTAGCAAAGGGTTATGTTCAGCAACAAGGTGTTGATTTCGACGAAGTTTTCGCCCCTGTAGCGCGAATCGAAACAATATGCTTGCTAATATCAATTGCTGCTACACACGGATGGGAGATCCACCACCTAGATGTCAAGACTGCTTTCTTGAATGGTGAACTACATGAATTTGTCTACGTTAGTCAACCGGAAGGGTTTGAAAAGAAGGCACAAGAAAAACGAGTGTATACAAGGCGTTATACGACTTACGACAAGCTCCAAGAGCTTGGAACATTAAACTCGATCAAGCCCTAAAGGAGATGGGTTTTAAGAGATGCCAGAAGGAGACCTCAGTATATCTCAAACGAACATAGAAGGAGCTCTTGATCATTGCGATATATGTCGATGACTTGTTTGTAACAGGATCTTCACGAATGATAATCGATAAGTTTAAGGCAGACATGTCAAAACGCTTTGATATGTCGGACTTGGGATTGTTAACTTACTATCTTGGAATTGAAGTAAAACAAGGATTAGATGGGATCATGATCAAGCAAGAAGGATATGCTCAAGGGATCGTTGTCGATAACAAGATGGACACATGTAGCTCAACACATGTGCCAATGGACTCAGGTCTGAAGCTATCAAAAGCGGAACACGAAACAGAGATTGACGCAATAGAGTACAGACGAGCAATTGGATGTCTGAGATACTTGCTAATACAAGACCTGATCTAGCCTTTGCCGTGAGAGTTTTAAGTCATTACATGCAAAGTACGAGGGAGTCTCACGGTCAAGCTATCAAACACATTCTGCGATACATCAAGGGAACAACAAGCATGGGTTTGTTCTTCAAGAAAGATGGAATGAAGAAGATCGTGGGATATAGCGATAGTAGCCACAACATTGATGTGGATGATGGGAAGAGTACTTCAGGACATGTGTTCTATTACGGATCATCACCAATCAGCTGGACATCTCAGAAACAGCCAACGGTGGCACTATCTTCATGCGAAGTAGAGTTCATGGCGGCTACAGAAGCAGCAAAACAAGCAATATGGCTCAAGGAGTTATTAAAAGAGATTCAAAACGTGGACAAGAAGGTTACATTGAGAATCGACAATAAGTCAGCTATAGCGCTCACAAAGAACCCTGTTTTCCATGGAAGAAGCAAACACATACTCTCTAAGTACCATTTTATCCGAGAATGTGTGGAGAATGATCAGATTGAAGTTGAGCATGTTCCCAGCACAGAACAGAAGGCGGATATTCTCACCAAACCATTGGCAAGGATTAAGTTCAAGAAAATGAGGAGCTTAATTAGAGTGCAAGTGATCGAGTTTCACCCTAAAATTCAAGTTGGAATTAAATGGGAGAATGTTGGATAATTCCAGTAACTTCTAGAGGAAGTTATCTTTAGGAGTAACTAAAGATATATAGAATAGGAAATATCAAGAATAGAAAAGATGAGTTTTCCATTCCTAATAGAACAAGGAGTTACTTGATTCTATAAATAGAGAGCTTATGGAGGTTTGTTCCATAAGACTCAAGAGAGAGAGGTTTAGTTTTGTGAAGTTTCTAAATCTAATAAGAAGAACATTTCTTATACTTTCTTGTGTTTGATATATCGACTTGAAACTGAAGGAGTAAGTTTTTGTGTGCAATGCTCTGTTCTCCACCAAATCTTATAAATTGATGATAAAAGATAAGTTCCTGAACCATAACATTAAAATCACAAACTATCAACAGCTATTATTTCCAGTTCATGAATTGAAAATGTAGAAGATACAAGATGACATCATGGAGCTAAATCAGACCATCTATAAACTAAACCGAGCAATTCAAACGATCAGTAAACCAAACTGATATATACCTAAGTAAACCATTACTCATATCTCAATTTATTTCTAGGTAAACCATTTACTCATATCTCGATTTTTTTCAAGGTTCAAAAAATTTACAGAGATTTAGAGTAAATGTTAATACTCACGATTTGCTAAAATTAGTTGTACAACTACTATGAAATCATAACAAATCTCGGTGCAAATATAACTAATTTGTGAAAACAAATATTCTCAAAATTACTAAACATCTTAACTGCTCCGGAAAATTTAATTAAAAATATATTAATATCCTATATTTCCTGTATTTTGATAAGATTTACTTAACCTCCAAGATTGCTTTTCAATCAAATATTTTACCTAATCATTGTTGTATAAATAGATCATAATCCGCATAATAACAAAACCATAAAAACTCAAAACTCTGCAATGCAGGTTTACATCGAATGCACCAGAAAGTAGATGGTTGTTCCTTTTGGTTTTACATATTTTAATACAAGCTTCTTCATCATCCTTAGAAGTAATATGCGGCAAAATCCAAGAAGCATCTAAAGTTTATTTACAATCCTGCTTTATCTGAAGCATAAAATTTTCAGCAAAGGTTAGAATACTTCACAAATTTATTGTTAGTTAATGTATATTAGATTGCATTTATTTATAATTGAAAATCTAACTACACATCTTAATATTCAGTTTTTTTTTATGCAGCTAGGTTTCCACGCTATCATCTTTCTCTCACAATCTCATGTCTGATCTAAAGATTAAAAAGGTGAATTGGCGTTAAAGCAAGAATAATGATTTTATTTTCCACAAAAATGTGAGATTAATCTACTGAATTCCAGAAAGGTAATGATCCATAATTTTCATCTATATTAGCAATCGTCACCATTGAATCTCTTTGATATCATATATATTACTTATCTTTCATGACATGTTGAGAAATGCATCATCATTTTCACAATCTAATGTTGTTGATATCAACTTCTCTAGAGCATGAGTTAAATGTCTCTCTAAAAGCATATTACAGTCGCAATAATAGCTTTTGAATTTCAGTAAGAACATTGACGCTAATAGGACTGAAGTTGATAGTACTGCTTACAGAGTTTAACATTGACCTTCACTGTCACTAACTTGGTCCTTGGAATAGAAGCTGCAGGTTTGGGTTTGTTTATAACATTCACGTGAGGAGGTGTAGGAGAGGAAACAAACTTGGATTCTGGTAATCCTTGCCATAAAAGAGCTTCAGCAAGAAGATTTATAAAAGGAACCAATTTTCCAATTGCATTGCCCAAATGAAGTTTTTACAAAGATTAAAATTTGAAGAGAGAAACCAATTTTATTTCTACCAAAAAAACATTTCATGATTTGAATACAATCTTCTTAGTCAAAAGAAAAAACAAGATTCTTCATCATTTTAAAAGGAATCTAAAGACGATCTAAACAATTGTTTGTCAGAAAACCATTTCACATACTTTAGTATTTAGATCCACTCTTCCTTGAAATTAATTGTAGCTGATGCTCGGGGCGGGGGCTGAATTATTCTTCACGGGTGCTGAATATTGAATCTTCTGATAAAGCTTTCGATATTGAAAGATAATATTTGAAATTTACGATTACACATCAATCGCGAGTTGTATGTGAATTTGCCCAGATTTCGATAGACTCTTTCATTGTTCGAACAAAATTTGTTGGGGGCAGGTGAAAGATAACAAAAAATTTTCTTTTTGTTTAGTCGATTGGGCTTTTTATCTGAGTCGATTAGGCTTTTTATCTGTGTTGATTGAGCTCAATTTTATAACTAAGTAACTTTACATATTTCATTTTCTTTTGGGTCAACAAACACAATTCCACTGCTATAGAATAAATTGATGAAAAATGTTCTGTTCCAATATATGATTAATTATATTTTAAACTGAAAAAATGAACAATAAAATATTTTTAAAAAATTACTCCCGCGCATAGCGCGGATCCAACAACTAGTCTTGTCTTAAACAAAAGAAGGATAAAAATTAACAGATGATAATACTAATAGCAATATATAAATAAACACATAAATGTATTGAACAAAGACAACGAGTAAGTGAGCACATCTACAAAATCAAATAGTAAGAAAGAATACAAATAAATAACAAACTAAGTAAAAAAAACTAAACAACAAAGAATCAAGCAATGCCACTAAACAGAGAACAAAAAAAAAGCAGAAAATCAATACATTAAACACATAAATCAAAGAACTAGATAAATAAATTGGGCAAAACATAAAAGAACTAAGGCCCTGTTAGTTTCTTGATCTAGATGTTGTATCTAGATTCAGCATCTAGATACAATTTTTAGATGCAGCATTTAGATATTGTTCATTTTTAAAACTAGGTTTTGCATTTGGATATAACATTTGAATGCAACATTGTTTGTTTGTGTATTTATAAAAAAATCTGAATGCAAAATCTCAAATGACCAAAATAGTATATTTTTAATTTATTAATTTTATCTACAATTAAAATGATCTATTATATGATAATATAAATTAATAGTTTTTTAAAAAAATAAAGTTTGAAATTTTAGCAAAAAGTAATAAATATAAGTTTAGTTATATTTTTTATTATATTAAATAATATTTTGGTCTTTTGGTTTTTGAGATGCAAATACTGCATCCAGACTATGTTTTTTTAGCATCTCAAATATCCAAATTTTTGAGATCTTTTCAATTTTGCATCCAGATGTAATATATAAATACTGATTTAAAAGTATTCAAACGAACAATATTTGAGTATTTGCATCCAGATACAACATCTGGATATAAAAACGAACATGAGCTAAACAGAGAATCAAAGAAGCAGAAGCAACCAATGCACTAAACAGAGGAACCAAAAAGCAAAGAAGCAGACAATGCACTAAAAGCATCTGCAATCTACTTCTATTTTTTCTTCTTCTATTAGAATAAAAAATAGAAGTATCATTTTTGTTCTCCAATTCACCTTTATTTTAAAGGAAAAATAACTATTTATATATTTTCTTCTAAAATAGAAATGGGTTGAAGAAAAAAGATAAAAAAGAATGCTTATGCATGTGCCCATCTCTCTTGGGAACATATAACAAACCATTCTCCTGCAGCAGTCAACACATATTTTCTCAGCATCACATATCTAAAGATGTAACGCTAAATACACTAATCAGCAAACAATACATTTGATAAACCCTCATAGATCACTCTAATTTCCCTCAAGCAAAACAAAGAGATAATAGAAGAATGAAAATAGGCAATTAAAATTTAAAAGACTTCCTCGTGCCAAATCTTGTATATCGAAAGGTAACTAATTTCTACACAAATGATAACACTTTATATGCATTGGCATGTCTTGAATCCTCTTAAAAAGCTCTCTGATTAAACGAACAAAATAGAGCTAAGATAGATTGACAAACAAAAATCTTCAAGTATAAACTAGAGTACTTAAAGAACAATATGTACACCTATCCACACAAAAATCAAGCTTTGAAGAATCACAAAACTTGCAAGAGGCACAAAAGAAAATTAATATCTCAAATAAAAAACCAGGAGAATCGAAAGGAGCAAGTCTCTGAATGTGGAATGATCTCGGCTATATAAATAAAAATATAGAACATTATTTATTGAGGAAAAAACAAAAAGACCCTCATGAATTGGTTAAGCAACGAGAGCAGAATGATCAAAGACATTCACAAAAGGGATGGTCGATGTTGATGACAACAATGACTTTTCCTCAGGGCTCTCCATCTATACTATGTTCAAAGAGTAACAGAGAATTATCTATAGAAATTAAACTAGAGAGTTAGTTATGAGTAAGGAAATTAAGTAAGCAAGGAAGCTGGTAAGGGAATAAGCAAAGAAGCAAAGGTAGTAAGGAAGCAATTAAGCAGGAAATCAAAGAAAAATAAGGAAGCAAGCAAAAAAAAGTAAACAACAGAGTCCATGAAGCAAGTAAGGTACCACAAAACTTAGCAATCATCACGTTAGAAATAAAAAGCAATCACACAGAGAACCAAAGAAAGAAGCAATCAAGATAATAAAATATGAGTTAATCAAGAATAACAAAGCAAAGAATCAATGAAGAAATTAGAAAAGCAAGCAAGAAAGCACACATGGGACCAAAGAAAGATGCAAGCAAGCACGCAGGAAACCAAGGAAAGGAGGCAAAGAAGTAAACATCAAACCAAAAAAACCAAACAAACAAAGAATCAAGAAAGCAAGAATTTATGCAATGCAAGTATGTATGCATATTTATGTATGTATGAATGCACACATGCAAGTATGTATGAATGCAGATGTGGATATATGTATGAATGCAAATGCAAATGTACGTATGGATGCATATGTGAATCTACGTGTAAGCATTCCTATAATCTGTACAAAGCAGTACACAACTGAATCTAGTAATCAAACTCAAAAAGATGAGAACTTTGCTTCAGAGAGCTTTTCTTCTCATTTTGACATATCAGCTTTTTTCACTTAATATGCTTGTCTAATAATATATAAAATATCCATACGCATATTTGTGAAAAAAATAAAGTTAGATTTTAAAAAGAAATAAATACGTATATTTAAGCATGTAAATATTGATAAGTGATTTGTTATACTTAGGTGTTTGTTAGTTTTTTAGATATTTTCCGTAAGTGTTATGTTTTTAACACAATGCAATTTTTGGCATTTAGCAAAAATCACGAAAACTGTTTCTATCGTTTTGTATTTAATCAAAATATCTTATATTTTAGCATTTTATGATATACAGTTTCAAATAAAAAACTATATTAAATATTACCAAAAAATACAAAGAACTTTTAAAAAATGAAATTATAATATTAGACTTTATCATGAAAAATAAAAAAGTATATTGGATAATCTATTATTAAATTTTATTTTCAATAAAAATTATAATAAATATTTGTTATAAAATTTGTGAAATCATGTTTATAAAATTCTCCCGTAGTTCTCTGCGCATCTCTTCGTCCGATATTGAAGAATTGGTTTGATGAAAAAAAAAATTTCTTGTGGTTGACCTGCACGAGTGTGTTATTTTTAAATCTTGACCCGCACATGCATTTATTATAAAATTTACTTTTTCAAATTTTTAAATGACTCCATAAAACAGAGCACAAAACTATAGAGATTTATTTTTATTTTTACTTCTACTACTGTTATTTATATTTGTTTCATCTTATTATAATTTATTTTTTCATGCTGTTATTTTTTGCTTTATATGTCATCTCAAATTTTGATCTATAATGAGATTGTATATGAGTATGATATAAACACTTTTTTTAAAAAAAAAAACAAATAAAATGAAATAGTAATAGAAGCTATGTAAATTTAAGAAAACAACAATATAAAAATATTAAAAAATTATATACAAATTATAATATATCATACTCCTAACATTATTAATATATAGAGTATTGGCTATCATGTAAGATATTGGTTGTACAATATATAGAGTATTGGCTAAAAATGGAATATATATATTGGCTGTACAATTTTTATAATCATATTTTATGTAATCTATTATAAATATATATATATATATATATATATTGATATATAAAAATTGAAATCATAGTAATTATCATTTTTTGTTAATTTTAATTTATTAATTTTAGTATTATAATCTAGTGTATTTATTTTTTATTTCATAATTTATTTAATTTTAACTCAACAAATCAAACCATTTCGTTTATTTTAAGAAATTTGACATGTCACATTTCCAGATAATTATTATGATGCACTAACTTTTCTTTTCTTTTTGACACATCAACTGTTTTTACTTAACATGCTTGTCAAATAATATATAAGATGGTAATAGTTTTATTTTTGCTCTGGATGAAAATCATTTCTAAATCTGCCAGTGTTGATGCGTATTATAGTCCTAACACTAGGAATGTTGTCGTGGTCTAAATTATCCAGTACACACTTTTTCCGTCAAAACTGAAAAATTTTGTTTTTATTTTTATTTTGATAAATTCTTTTATTTTGCCAAAATCGTAAAATTCCGTTTAACCAGTTAAAACTATAAAAATCTGTTTTTTTTGGAAAAACTGTAAAATTTTATTTTCCTGCTAAAACTATAAAATATTGTTTTCCCGCCTAAACCTCACGTCCTATTTTCCACCAAAACTGCAAAATCCTGTTTTTCGGTCAAAAAAATAAAATCCTGTTTTCCGCCAAAACTGCAAAATCTTGTTTCTGCGTGTCAAAACTGCAAAATTTCATTTTTTCTTCAAAATTATACAATCCCTCTACTAAAACCGTAAAATTATATTTTTCTGTCAAAACTGTAAAATCTTGTTTCCCTGCTTAAACCACAAAATCTCATTTTCTGCTAAAATTATCAAATCCCGTTTTCTGTCAAAAATATAAAATCTTATTTTTTTGCCAAAACTGCAAAATTTCATTTTTTTGTCAAAACTATAAAATCCGTTTTTCCATCAATACTGTAAAAAAAAAATTTCATAATTTATAATTAACATAATAAAAATATTTATGATAATAGTATTTCAATAAACTATAAGAGAAATAAAAACAGTAGCTCACATTATCTCATTTTCTCTAATTTGTTTTGGCTAATTGTTTCCCCTATTTAAATTTTCAAAAAAAAAAATATCTTTGCAAACATCAATATTTTTTAGTCAAAATTAATTTTTTATATGTTAAATATTTTGTTTCAGTTTGTTTACTATGTATATGTATATGGTTGTTATTTTTAATTAGTTTAAAATTTATCATTTTTTGTTTGACAAAGAAGAAAAAGAACAAATAAGAAGGAGAAGAAGAAGGAGGAGAATAAAGAGAAGGGATGGATAAGAAAAAGAATAACAACAGAGAAGAAGAAAGAGTAAAAAAATAAAAGAACATGAGAAGAAGGAGAATAAGTGATGAAGAAGAAGAAGGAAAAGAAAGGATAATAAGAAGGGATGGAAAAGAAGAAAAACGAACGAGAAGAAGGAGAAGTGATGACGAATAAGACCAATAGAGAAGATGAAAAAAACGGAAAAGGAGAACGGAGAAGAAAGAGAATGGATGAAGAAGAAGAAGGCATAAAGGAGGAAGAGAAGAAGAAGACGAAGGATAATAAGGAGAAGAAGAAGAAGAAGTAACCAAGAGTCGTTAACTTGACTGGTAAAGGATCTATGCAAAGCTTAGAGATCACATGATCAAGTGACGCTTAGGATTAAACTAATATTACATGATGTGGTTTCGGACCTGTAGAGATTGCAAACTTCGGTCCAGACCTTCATGGTAATCCAAAAAATGAAGAAGGAGAAAAACAGAGAAAAAGAAAAAGAAAGGATAAAAAGGAGAAGGAGAAAAACAAAAATAAATGAAGGGAGAGAAGAAGAAAAGATGAAGAAGCAGGAGAAACAGAAAGAGAAGAACAGAGAAAAAGAAAAGAACATAAAAAAAGAAACATATAACAGAAAAAAAAAAAAAAAAACATAAAAAAAGAAACATATAATAGAAATGAAGAAGAAAAAATAGGAAGGGAGAAGGATAAGAAAAAAAAAACTAAATACAATATTAAAAAACATAAATTTGATATCAAACCAATAACATATTATCATATTTACAATAACAACTCGTGTGTCTATAATATTGAATTAGTTGCACGTAACTTATTTTATCTTATTTTTAATTTTATATTTTTGTATTTAAAATTTTTAATTTTAATCCTCATAACACATAAATAAATGATATATTATTAATATAACTATAGTTTTTTTTTGGTAGGAAGGGGTGGGGGAGACATTAGCCTTGTTATGTATGTTGACGCTGCCGCATCTACTTGCGACTAAAAATTATAAAGGGAAATAAATAATTAATAGCCGCATCCTCCGTTAGTTTATGTCGCTGGTTTTAAAAAAACAGCCGCACCTCCGTCTTTTCATCCCGGTTTTTTCTGCGTCACAAATTCTATATATTTTTGGTCGCTGGGCTCTTGGCGTCTATTCCTTACGGTAGTGAGAAGAAGAATTCAGTCACCACAGAGTGTATTATTTCAGCCGCTTAACACTGCGGCAGCGTCAACATAAAGAACAGGGCTATTGTCTTCTGATTTTATTCAAAACATAAAAACCAGTTACACAAACTCTTCTTGGACGCGTAGAACCGATCATATCGTAACTGAAAATTGAAACTAAACTAGGTGGAACCGAATCTAAAAACTGGACACCTAGAAGAAGGGAAAAAGTGCGAGTTAGATAATCCATCAGCAAGACAATTGGCTTTTTTGTTAGCAAAAAAAAAGACAATTATGTTTTCTATACACATATGAAAAACGAACTATCTATTTTCTTGAAATAAAGTCATGATACATATATACCAAAAACAAACTATCTTATAATATAATATATAATAAATCTTCTTATACTACATAATTTAAACATTTATAAAATTTACTTCAAGAAATACCTGAGCTTTTTCGATAACCGTTAAGAGAGCGAAACAAAAAAATATATCCCAATGACGCGTTTATATAAATCTCATTTACTTAACCCTAACTAGAGTTTCACAAATCTTTCTCACTTTTCTCTCTCGATTTTTAATATTTTCTGCCGTGAATCTCTCTCTACTCTGAATTCTGTTGGGAATCAAACATGAATACTCGGCAAGTGGAAATTTGCTTATTCTCCGTCATCTGTTTGAATCAAACTCATTCAGACTTCTTCCTCAAGGACATCTACGGTCCTCCACCGCCTCCATCAAACTCAATCATCTTCTTCCTCGAGGAGAAATCCGCCACGAAACGCACCGTTTTTACACGGGTTACCATCGATCTCCGTAGCTCGAATCGTCATTGCGTCCGAGAGCTTCTCCTGAATCAGCTCGCTACCCACCACCATTGGTTATGCGAAAGCTTAGACCAGTGGATCTCAGCGGCTGCAAGCAAGTTTGCTTTTGATGATAACAGTTTCGAGTTGGGCGTCTCCGTCGTAATTACTTACCAGACCGTCGCTGATCTTCCTCCGTCTAAAACGGTTCCAGACCGTCGCTGATCTTCCTCCATCTAAAACGGTTCCAGACCGTCGCTGATCCTTCTCCGTCAAAAAAAATACGACAAAACTACGACGGTTCTAATAGCGAGGGGTTCCTACCCTGGGATGTCTCAACGGCTTGAAATTAGGGTTTGCACAACAACTTCGGTCACACGCTCTGTTTCCTAGAAATCTATTTTTGCAATTTTGCTGTATTATTTCGGTATCCAAGTTTAGAAATTGTAGTTTTAACTCACAATTGAATTAGGTCACACGTATTGTGTTCTTCAATGTTTGTAACTTGTACATTTTCAAGTAATACATATTTTTGGTATTCTTGTGAGTTTTATATTTTAATAAGCTTAACATTTACCAAAGTAATCAAAGACAGACCAAACTGAATAAACTTTGAAATTTGACATCAAAACTAGTAGCAGTTAGCACAAAATCATCCGGTAGGATAAAACTCGCCGGAAAGTTTCAACCTTTATTAGTATAACTAACAGTGGAATACAAAAAAAAAGCTACATCCACATTAAAAAAGACAGCTTTCCTCACCGGAAAGTATAAGAAAGCTGAAGAAGGAACAAGCTTGTAATCGGAGCAACATCCACAAGAAACTCCAGAGAATCTTCTGACTTCACCCATTCAATCCTCAACTCTCACCGTAGTCACTATACGGCGGCTGTTTCGGATTGACTCTGCTGTGACCACTCAGCCGGCCACCACGTCGGTCTAATCGCCTGCACTTTCACATCCTCCGAACCTTTTACAGTCAATTCAGTCGATGCTTTGAAGGCTTCTTCTACCCTCATCACACCCATTCCTCGGCTTCCCAACGCCGTCGAAACCGTCCCCATTTTCTTGCCGGTTCCTGACTCAACCACTTCAGCTCCAGCCGCTATTTTCTGGTTCACCTCTGCATAACCAAGAACCGGGAGTTGGTTTTCTTGATCATAAAGATTGTAAGCATTTCGAATTCTTTAGACGGAAACTGAGTTTACTTTTCCGTTGCTATCGACGAATCGTAAAGGAGCCCATGGCATTGCAGCAGCAAAAGTGCGAGTATCCAAATATGTATTTGATCATAAAGATTGTAAGCATTTCGAAAATTCTTTAGACCGGAAACTGAGTTTACCTTTTCCGTTGCTATCGACGAACCGTAGAGGGATCAAGCGTTTGCGGATGACACCTCGGTGGTGAGTACGAGCTATAAGCTCTTGGCCAACATAGCAGCCTTTGTCAAAGCTTATTGCATTAAGACCAACAAAGTTATATTCAAGCGGAATTGCTTCCCCTGTAAAAAGCCACACAGAAACATATTATAAAACACGCAGAGAAGAAGAGAGATCGAAAGAGTAGATCGTACCTTTAGGGATTTCAGCTGATCCTTCAGCAACTCCATGCTCTAACCTCCATAGAAGGTAATTGCTTTCATCTGTTTCTTTATCTGACTCAACTAAAGGCGCTGGCAAAACAAACAAAAGTAAGAACCCGCAAATTCGTAAGGTTCTTGCTAACAACCACCAGAATCATTACACAGTCTCAAGAATCTTACGGGTTGCATCAGAAGGAAAAATGCTTCTGTAACCGAGACAATCCAGCCTCGGGTCCTTGTACCATTGCCATCCATACTTATTACCACTAGCTGTAGATTCACCGGCACGATCAACGCCACCTCCCCAACCTACAGACGAAGATCCAGAGAGATTCATGCCGTAACGCTGCCAACACGAGAATTCCTCTGCAACGTTTTCAATATCCACTTTCGACCTCAAGCGATATCTATCAACATTCATCAAGAAAACACAGCTCAGAACTAACTTTCACAAGAGAATAGCTACTTCTCCTTCTTCTACAAAATCTAAGCTTTTTACTAATCTCAGCAAATAGACATGGCATCTAAATCCATTATCTTTATCTTAATATGTAACTCAACAAAACGTAATCTCCAAGGACATTGCTAAAACCCAATTCTTCAAATTTGTGTGCTGAAAATGTGAGAGGAGAGTAAAGCTTACTTCTTTAGTGTTTATCTATGAACATTCAAGAAAAACACAACTCAGAAATAACCTTAACAAGAGAATAGCTTCTTCCTCTACAAAATCTGAGCTTTTTACTAATTTCAGTAAAACCTATAGACATGGCATCTAAATCCATTATCTTATAATCATCTCTAACTCAATAAACCCTAATCTCCAAGGACATTGCTAAGTCCCAATCCATCATATTTGTGCTGAAAATGTGATGAAAAGCTTACTTTTTTAGTGTTTCCAGCAATTCATCGAGAACAGAGACATCAACATCTGCAAATAACTCAATCGACCCACTACGACCCGAATCTGAATCCGACCCGGGTCCTGAACCAGTGCGATCGAGCTTTTCCTCCGGTCGCGTCGGGTTATACAAGAAGAAATCGTACATAAACCTTCCTTGAGGAGTTAACAGCGCCGCGTACATAGGCGGCGTCGAAACGGAAGCCATGTTCGGAGTAGGAACCGTCGAGCTTTTCTCGCCGGCGGATTCACCGAACCTCCGTACATCGTTGGTCAACAAACCCTGAAGAAATTTAACCGTATCCGGTCCGCTAAACCGAACAACGGAACGTGATTTAAGCCGAGTCGCCATCGGACCCGCATCTTCGAGATCGCTGTGTATCCTCCGGCGAAAAAATCCGGTAGACTTGCAGATTTCACGACGGAAATTGAATTGAAGCATTCTCTTTTTTTTGTGAAGTGGGTTTGTTCTTCGTCCCTGTGGTTAAACCACTGCCTTGGAGAGAGAAAGCTCTGAAACAAAGACACGTGAATTACACGTGGCGGCGGAATTGATCTCTCGTTCCTACACGTGTAGTCGAAGTACGGGAGTTGTGTGGTTGCGCCTAGGAAGCGTTCGAAGAAATTACTGAACCAGTTTTAAAGATTCAGTTGTTAGTTCCCGCTTATTATGAGTTGTACCACTTCTAATCTCCAATACTCTAAATTCTATAGCCAACATCTTTATATACATTTGACGTTTGCGTTTAAAATTTAAGCTGTATTTAAAGTGATTAACTCGATTTAATGTAGATTTGGGGCTGAATAATGGCAATTAAAGTTTTTCGTGTGAAGGAAAAAACCTCAATACTCTAAATTCTATAGCCAAAAATATATCTTTATATGCATTTGACGTTTGCGTTTAAAATTTGAGCTATATTTAAAGTGATTAACTCGATTTGATGTAGATTTGTGGCTGAATAATAGCAATTAAAGTTTTTCGTGTGAAGGAAAAAACCCCAATACTCTAAATTCTATAGCCAAAAGTACATCTTTATATGTATTTGACGTTTGCGTTTAAAATTTGAGCTGTATTTTAAGTGATTAACTCGATTTGATATATATTTGTGGCTGAATAATAGCAATTAAAGTTTTTCGTGTGAAGGAAAAAACCCCAATACTCTAAATTCCATAGCCAAAAGTACATCTTTATATGCATTTGACGTTTGCGTTTAAAATTTGAGCTGTATTTTAAGTGATTAACTCGATTTGATGTATATTTGGGGCTGAATAATGGCAATTAAAGTTTTTCGTGTGAAGGAAAAAACCCCAAATGTATCGTCGGGGGAAGTGAGTCGAGAAATTTTTTTGTGTGGTAACTGGGCTTGATGGGGTTCTTAAAACATTGGGCCGAAGTATGTAGGTATCGTTGTCACTACATGGTTTGAGTCTAATGAACGGGTGGTTTTTTTTTAAAAAACTATGTTTTTGACGAACAAAATTCAGACTACCGCATGATTGCACTGATCACTCCAAACTCGCTATGGAGACCCATCGCATCCTGATTTTTCAGCCGCCAAATCGACCAAGTGGCCTAGTTTTCGAACAATGATTTAAGCAACTTGAAGATTCTATGTTTGATTTTTGTTTTTTCATATGATTCATATAGGTTGGATATCCATTTCGAGACATACTCATCTAAGTAAACTTAAACATAGGCATTTTGGTCCAGTACTTCTAGTTATTTCTGTATGATCATGTTAATAAAAAGCCCAATTTTAGGTAACGTTAGCTGTATCAGAATCTTCAACGAGTTTATCGAGAGATATGTCTAGGTTTTCTATTGGTTTAGGCTCTAAAAATGTTGTCTCAACTTGCTGATACTCGGGTTTCTTTTTAAGTTGTTCTTCAGCCAGCGGTTGGAGCTGATATTCTCGGTTGTAGGTTTTTTCGAACTGTATCTTGAGAATATTTATCCATTCTTCTTTGAAGTTATCACTTTGTTTCCGAGCATACTCCAACATCGCTTGCTTTAGGTTTTCTCTAGATTCGTCTCAATCTCTCGAGTTCTGAAACCCCATCATAAGCTCTTAACGAAAGCATCAGTTGATGAATGATAAAAGTAAAGAAAATAGATAGGAAACATATAAGAAAGATAAAAAGAGGGAGAAGATAATGGCATAAAATTAAGGGTTTTTAGTGAAAAAACCCTCCCAACTAAAGATAGATTGAAGAAAAATCCTTCAACTATAGATTAATGTAAAAATCCCTCAACTTTAAGTCCGTTTATGAAAAGTCTTTCTGTCTACAATACTGTTAAATCTTAACGGTCAGCGTTAAATTAAAACTGTGTATTTTGGGTTGTAAAAAAATGACATGTGTTTTACAAAATCTCACATAATTATAATAAAAAACCATTTGACTAAATATAGATAAAGAATAAACTCCTAACTATCAAATTAATAGAAAAACCCTTCGGTCTATAATTATATTAAAACCTAAATGATCAATATTAAATTAAATGTATATAATTTGGATTATAAAAATAACTTTAAAAAATTTCAAATTTCTTGTACAACTTGAGAAATTGTTCTTTAATCAATTTTCTAAACAAAGTATCTCATTATCACATTATTTTTAAAATTATTCACACTAATAATCTAAAACGTTTAATAGAATATTGAGATAGATTTTAACGTTATTATAGACAGAAAAAGAGTTCATATTACTTTTATAAATAAAGGGTTTATTCTCTATTTATTTTTACTTGAGGGGTTTTCATTAATTTTTTTATGATTTTACAAAAGTTGAGTTAAAAACCCTAAAATTAATTAAATTGAGTTAGGAATAACTTGGGCTTTGATCTGTTAACTTCAATTCCTCTGACCCAATAAAGGCCCACAGCTTCCGGTATTTGGATCGTAACATAAAGTTTCGAAAACCCTTCGTCGACGCATCTCTCTCTCGCTCACGCTATGGAGAAAGCTCTCGAGCTCTTTCTCAACATTGGTTTGAATGAGGAAACCGCGCGCACAACCCTCGAAAAAACCAGCTGGGTCAGCACCGATCTCACCGCCCTCATCCACCAGGTCCTTCTCGATTTCCTTTTTTGTCTAATCTGCTCAAAGTTTCAATTTTTTTTGGGTACAAAATTCGAATTTCTTAGTTTGATGATATTGTACAGGCTGGTGTCACGGATGGGTGCGACCGAGCTATTGGAAATCTGTTGTACATGGTGAGATATTCCGCCGCAAATTTTTACACTTTTCATATTGACTAAGAAAGATATTAACCATTCAGAACAGAAAGATTTGTCTTTTTTTATATAACGCTTGAAAGAAATTTATTGAGGTTACGTTCACATTGCAATAATGTGTAACAGATGGCTACGAAGTACCATGGAAAGGCTCTTGCGCATCGTCCTACACTGCTCAAGTATATCGTCTCTTCCAAGGTTCGCATCGGGCTCCTTGAGTTACAGTCACTAAAGACGGAATGTTGTCTGTTTCTTGGGGTTTAGGATCTGCTTTTGTCCTAAATTTGTCATTCATTCTGAATATTGCAGATAACAACTACAGTCCAGTTGGAAGCTGCATATTCGTTTTTAATCAAAAGCAAATCCGGTCCTGAGGACTTGAAGCTAAATGAACTTGAGGAGGCGTGTGGTGTTGGTAAGGGCTTTTGTTAATGAACTTGAGAAGAATCTAAGTCTCTCTGATCCTTTACTAACACGATGGTTTTGGAACAGGGGTTGAGGTTTCGCAAGAAGACATTGAGAGAGCCGTTGAGGGAATCTTTCAAGAGAATATGAATTCGATATTGGAGCAGCGTTACCGGACTGATGGTTAGTCAATGCTCTTTGCCCTCATTGTCTGACATTCTTTGTTTCTTTCAGGCATAACCAGCTTCTTGTTCTTATGTGTATAGTGGGGAAACATATTGAAAATGTCATGAAACGTTTGCCATGGGCAGATCGTAAGACTGTGAAGGTAAGTTTATAGTTTTAGCAGGTGATGCTCTGTACATTTATCTTCGTTTCCTTATTCGGTCCCATCTTTTTTTGTGTGATAAGAGAGTCATGGATGGAAAAATGTATGAGCTGCTTGGCGAGAGAACTGCTGCTGACAATGGTAAACCTAAAAAGGAGAAGAAAGAGAAGCCTGCCAAAGTAGAGGTAAGCGCAGGTTTCATTTCCAATGTATGTTCTTTTGTGTGTCCTTCGACTTTAATACTTACATTTTCCGGTGGCTACATTATGTGTAGAAAGCTGTTGTGGAAGCTGTCCCACATCCATCTGATGATGAGCTTAATCCATTTTCTATATTCCCTCACCCAAACCAGAATTTTGCGGTAACTCTACTTCTTTTGTTTATGTGCTTCTCTTTTTTTCATCCATCTATGTGCTGAGATGAGTGATAGCAAGAATAGAATATGTATGTCAGGAAATTTTGGTTTAGTCATGGATGAATTCATAGCTAGCATTACCATGGAACGTATGCTTATGGAAGATCTGTGGCAGAAGTATTGTTGTAACTTGTAACCATGCAAGTTCTTGGTCATTTATTTTCTCAGGTTCACACAAAAGTGGTTTTCAGCGACAATTCTGTTATGGAATATAGCAATACCAAGGAAGTGCTTGACAAGCATCTCGGGGTGACTGGAGGGAAAGTTTATACCCGTTTCCCTCCTGAACCAAATGGTTATCTACATATTGGGCATGCCAAGGTAAATTTTACATGATATGAGGTTTTCGAGATACTTTGCATGATGGTGTATGATTGTTAAGGCCTACGTTTTCATGTACTCTCAGGCTATGTTTGTTGATTTCGGTCTTGCAAAGGAGAGAGGTGGCTGCTGTTATCTAAGGTAAAAACATTCTTGGTGTTGTTTCTTACATCTTTTGCTTTTCGGTAGCAATCGTTGTTCTTTTACAAGGAGTAACTCTGAAAAAATCTGGATTTTTAGGTATGATGATACAAATCCCGAGGCGGAGAAGAAAGAGTATATTGATCACATCGAAGATATTGTTAAATGGATGGGTTGGGAACCCTTCAAGGTATTGTTATTTTCTGCTGTACGATGACTAGCTTTTTGTGTTATTAGTATTCATCTGAGTGACAGTTTCGTTTTGTTTTGATTCTAGGTTACTTACACCAGCAAGTATTTCCAAGAACTGTATGATTTGGCAGTGGAGTTGATTCGAAGAGGTCATGCTTATGTTGATCATCAGGTTTAAACGTCCTCCCACATGTGGATTCCTTTTTTGATTTTCCAGTTAACGGATTTGTCTCAGTCTAATAGTTGTCTATCTACTTTCAGAATGCTGATGAGATAAAAGATTACAGAGAAAAGAAAATGAACAGCCCTTGGAGGGACAGGCCTATTCAAGAATCTCTAAAACTTTTTGACGAAATGAGACGAGGGAAGATTGAAGAAGGCAAGGCAACACTTAGAATGAAACAAGATATGCAGAATGATAATTATAACATGTACGACCTTATTGCCTATCGCATAAAGGCAAGTAAAAGCTAAAAAACCATCTCTGGTTACGTATAAGCATAACAAGTAGATCCCCCAGTCTCTGACTTGTTTATGTGTGTTTTTGCAGTTCACATCTCACCCTCATGCTGGTGACAAATGGAAAATCTATCCGACTTATGACTATGCTCACTGCATTGTTGATTCTCTTGAAAATATAACACATTCGGTTTGTCCCTCTCTAAGTCTTTTTTGGCTGTTGAATCATCTGCAGTCTACTTTCCTGTGGTGGTTTCTGACATTTTTCTTATATGTGCATAAATGTAGCTTTGTACTCTTGAGTTTGAAACCAGGCGGGCTTCTTATTATTGGTTGTTGAATTCCCTGAGTCTCTATATGCCGCATGTGTGGGAATATTCACGGTTGAATGTCACCAACACTGTAATGTCCAAGCGTAAGGTTGGTTAAGTTGCCTGTGAACAGAAACTAGCATTTACTTGCAATGAACCATGGTGTGTATCATTCGTTTTTCTTTTCTCGCTGCAGCTGAATTACATTGTGACAAACAAGTATGTTGATGGTTGGGATGATCCTCGTCTTTTAACACTTGCTGGCTTGAGACGGAGGGGTGTGACTCCAACTGCGATAAATGCATTTGTTCGAGGGCTTGGAATCACCAGAAGTGATGGTAGCATGATACATATGAGTCGTCTTGAGAGTCACATTAGAGAGGAGTTGAATACAACAGCTCCTCGCACGATGGTGGTGTTGAATCCTCTTAAGGTGGTCATCACCAATATGGAACCAGACGAGGTTATTGAGATTGATGCTAAAAGGTGGCCTAATGCTCAAAATGACGAAGATCTCTCGGAAACCTACAAGGTGAAACTTTGTGAAACCCATGTTTTGCTACACAAAACAGGAACATATTTCTCTGTTTTGTTGAATTTTTTTAGTTTGTTTGTTTGGTTGGTGTTGATATAGGTTCCGTTCTCTAGAGTTGTGTACATTGAGCAATCTGACTTCCGAATGGAGGATTCGGCAAAATACTATGGACTTGCTCCTGGCAAATCAGTCCTTCTTAAGTACGCAAACACAACAACACTTACACATTTGATCATCATTTTGAATTTGATTCATCTCTGTGACTCAAATGCTGTTTTGCAGATACGGTTTCCCAATAAAGTGCACAAACGTTGTCCTGGGTGATGACGCTGAAACAGTTTGTGAGGTTCATGCGGAGTATGATCCTGAGAAAAAGCCAAAGCTAAAGGTCATTTCCGGTTAAACCATATCTCCACATAGAGAGATATACTGCAGTTGCGTGCGTGGCACACTTATTAATCGTTTCCTTTTGTCTGCAGACTCTACATTGGGTCCCGGAAAAAGATATGTTAAAAGTTGAAGTCAGAAAATTTGAGAAACTCTTTAACTCCGAGGTAAAACTGTTCTTTCTTCCCTCGCAAGCTACTTCCTCTGGTTAACAAAGACAAAAACTTTCCCTGAGCAGCTGAAACAATGTTCTTTTAATTTTATAACAGAACCCAGCTGAACTCAATGATGACTGGCTCACCGACATAAACCCCAACTCCAAAGTTGTAGTTTCTGATGCATATGCTCTTTCAACCATTAAAGATGCTGTGGTCGGGGATACGTTCCAGTTCGAGAGGATGGGTATTTTCTTATGAACTTCAACAGTTGTTATGGTTAATATTAGAAATCAAACACTGACACAACCTTTGACTTTAGGTTATTACGCGGTTGACAAAGACTCTAGACCGGGAAAGCTCGTCTTTAACCAGACGGTGACGCTCAAAGACGGCTACAAGAATGGTGGGAAGTAGAGAGATTCAGTCACACGCAGAGACGTATGCACATTTTATAGGTCAAAACTCCCCCCCAAAAACGTCATTACTTTAGCTTATTTAGTTTTCATACGAGAGCACAGCATATTATAGTATACAAATTAAACCACGATTTTCTGGTTAAAAGCAAATCTTTCTCTTATCTTCTTACTCGGCGACATGTTTCCTTTCTTCTTCCTTTGAAGATTGTCAACTTCTTAAAGTTAAAATTTATGAACTAACAAATACTTTATCTGAATAAATCTTTAGAGGAAAAATGTGATTTTAAAAAGAAAGAAAAAAAACTGTGAATATAAAATGGGGAATTCACTGAAAAAAAAAAAGTTGTTTGTTGAATAATTTACAAGAAATTGCAAACAGACCCTCAAACTATGTAGTTGTGGATGACATTGGCAATTTTGAATTAGATGGGTGATTGTTATAGAGTTTCTTTAGTTGGTGGTTTGTTTTGAAAATTTTGGTTACTTTGAGGACTGTTTTGAAAATATTCCCAAAGATATAATAAAATTGTCTCTTAATTTTGACTTTCACACGTCTGTGAGAAAAGAAAAAAAAACTCGTTCAAGGTTTGAAAATTCATGGGCTCGCTGGAGCCGACCCAGAAAATATCAAAAACGGAAATCTAGAAGCGCCAAGCTTCTTTTGCTTTTTTAACGTTGTTATCTTCGTTACCAAGTAAACCCTAGATTCTCATTTTCTCCGATCCACGATTTCGAAATCGGACAATTCCTTCTTCTTCTTCCTCTTCGGGAATCCGCTTTTGAGTTTTTTAATCCCCCGAATTATATTCGATTCCGCTAGATTCTCCTTTTTTTTTTTTGCTTTCCATCTAACAAAAAATCCTCTTTCCGTCGACCATGTCGATTTCACACGCCATGTCTTTCTCCGATTCTGGATCGTTCTCAAATGGCGGGGATTACAAAAATTTCAGGCAAATCACCAGAGAGAGTGAGCTTCTTCTAGCCTTTCTCTTTCCAATTTTGTATTTTTGAAATCGGGATTTTGATTGAGACCATGTGCGATTTGCTTTTTGGAAGCTTCTGGTGTTTGGGCTCTAGGGTTTCGTCGGATTGATTAGATTAATTAGGGGTTTATGGGTTACGAATTAGGTCAACGTGATCACAATGAATTCAGATGATTTACGGTTTTAGAATGTTTTTGTTAAAAACTAATTATATCAAAAGTTCGATGACAATTTCTCCAGGTTTTGAAAATATTTTGTCACTTTTGGTTTCAGGATTACTGTATGAAATGCTTAGGCCTGAGAAAAATGGGAGCTCGAAATCGACTTGGAAGGTAATCTCTATCCAATTTTCTTTCATTGAGTTACCTTTTAGATCCTGGTTCTTACTTCATTGATTCCTTTACACCTGGAAATGTATAATTAGGTACTTGTTATGGACAAGTTCACAGTGAAGATAATGTCATCTGTCTGCAAAATGTCTGAGATCACACAAGAAGGCATTTCCTGTAAGAATTATCTTGTTCAGAACTCGATGTGGTGATCACTATTGTTATTTTAGCTTTTTGGCATTGTTTATTGTGGAAAGATTTTGATGTTTTGCTTCATTTTCCAGTGGTTGAGGTCATAACTAAACATAGACAACCTATGACTTCTATGGAAGCCATATACTTTATTCAACCGACCGAAGCGAAGTAATTTATTTCTTTCTTCTGAGACAGTTGAAATCAATTTCTCTTAGTAAATGAAATTTTATGAGGTTCTGAAGCTGTTGCTCTCTCTTTTTTTTGTGTGTGTGGCAGTGTCACTACGTTTTTGTCAGATATGACTGGAAAATCACCACTTTACAAGAAGTATGTGAACAATTCCTTCCTGTTTCATAACTTCTTAAATCTATGGACTGTCTTGTCCGAAATGATTAATCGTTTTCTTTATTGTGGCTTCAGGGCTTTCGTTTTCTTTAGTTCTCCTGTTTCGAGAAGCTTAGTTACTCTCATTAGGAAAGACTTGAGAGCAATGAAACGAATTGGCGCTCTGAAAGAGGTTGCTTTTAATATGCCACTTTCATATTTTTTGTTCTCACATTCCTTATCTATATGCAATCACGCAAGACAGTTTATAAAATGTAAAAATTTGATTGATTTCGATAATATGCAGATGAACTTGGAGTATATTAGCATGGACAGTCAGGTGACTTTTAACTTTTAAAATCTCGATTGATTTCTGTCTACTCCTCAAGATTTGCATAGTTTTACAAATGAGTTTCATGCTATCAACTTATTGGTTTCTTCTTTGAGGCCAAACTTACATACAGCTTGAAAACAACTTAGAACTGCCTTCAGAAAGTCTGCAAATTATATAGCTTAACATATTTAAGCGCACTTTCTCTACAGGACAATGAATATTTTTTAACTGTTTCTATATTGAAACCTGTTTCACAATTCCTCCTTTGTATCATGTCTTTGCAGGGGTTCGTTACGAATAACGAAAATGCTCTAGAAGAACTTTATAGTGACGACGAAAACCATCAGAGAGCAGATGCTTGCTTGAATGTGGTAGCTAAACGCATCGCTACAGTTTTGGCGTCACTAAAGGTACGAGGCACAAATCCGAAGCTTGTTTGTTGATTTGGCATGAAATAACTATGACAGCTTAATCTTTAAGCTCTTCTGGTATAATACAGGAATACCCCATTGTGCGCTACCGTGGAGCCAAAGCTCTTGATGCCACGACAATGACAACATACCGAGAGTTAATTCCTACAAAGCTTGCTGCTAGTGTATGGAATTGTCTGGCAAGATACAAACAGACAATCGATGATTTTCCTCAGACTGAAACATGTGAACTACTTATTCTAGATCGATCCATAGACCAGGTTTGGATCTTCACTGACACAAATTACTTTCAATTACGTTTGATATGCCTTTGAAAACAGAATACCATTTTTGTGCTTCTTAGATCGCACCTCTCATTCATGAGTGGACATATGATGCGATGTGCCACGATTTGCTTTCCATGGAAGGAAATAAGTACACACACGAGGTGACATTTTGATTTTGCGTTCAAATCTTCTAAAAAGTTTGTTGTAGTTCATCACTACAGCATATGGTAATTTCCCTTTTATTTCTTAGTGTTTAGGTTCCGAGTAAAACTGGTGATAATCCTGAGAAAAAAGAGGTTCTTCTAGATGAAGAAGATCCCATTTGGCTGGAGCTTCGAGATGCTCACATTGCAGATGTATGTCTCTCCTCATCTATTTCACCTTTTTAAGATTTGTCATGGCGACTATGTGGATTTCTTTGAAATAATCTATTTTTGTGTTCAGGCCAGTGAAAGATTGCATGAGAAGATGACAAACTTCGTGTCCAAGAACAAAGCCGCGCAACTGAAACACAGTTCAAAGTAGTTACTGGTTTTTATTTTTTTCCTTGTTTCAAGTGATCCACTAGAACATTTCTGATTAATTTATTGACTTCTTGTACTCAGAGAATTTGGTGATCTTTCATCTAAAGACTTGCAGAAGATGGTTCACGCTTTGCCTCAGTACAGTGAGCAAATTGACAAGCTTTCTCTTCATGTAGAGGTTAGTTTTTAAGCTTATAACATAAAGTAGATCCTTTGTTTTTTATAAAATAAATATGGTTAATGTCACTGCAGATTGCTAGAACAATTAACAGAACTATCATGGAACAAGGTCTAAGAGACCTCGGGCAGCTCGAGCAGGACCTTGTTTTTGGGGATGCTGGAAGAAAAGAGGTTATCAAATTTTTGAGCACCAACAATGTAAGATGCTCTGCTTTTTAGTTCAAGTCACAGACACCAAAAGATCGTTGTGCTGAAAATCATCAACATTTCCAGGTTATAAACCAAGAAAGTAAGCTCCGGTTAATGATGATTTTCGCGGCAATTTACCCCAAGAAGTTTGAAGGTGAAAAGGGACGAAAGATGATGGAGGTAATAAACAATCTTTCTCTCCACAAAGTCTTGGTGATTAGTTATCATTTCTGAGCTTTTCTACTTCTTGATTAAATCCTTCAGCTAGCAAAATTGTCGGGAGATGATGTAGTAGCTGTGAACAATTTGAGATTACTTGGACCGGTACCTACAGAGTCTAAGAAAAGCACAACAGGATCATTCCCTCTAAAGTTTGATGTTCTTAAGGTACGTATTTCATTCATTCTTGTTTTTATTAGAATAAACTAAAGTTTTCCTGACAATCTAATATCTTGAATCTTTTTGATCCGTGTGGCTCAGAAGAAGCGAGCTGCTAGAAGAGATCGTGTTGGTGAAACTCAGACATGGCAATTATCTCGTTTTTATCCAATCGTAGAGGTCTTTAATCCTTTAATAAACTTTCAAATTCTACTTTAAGCATTGTATGTATGTATTCTTAAAAAAAATCAGTAACATGTTTGGTTTCTTTGTATTTGTCAGGAGCTTGTTGAGAAACTTAACAAAGGTCATTTGCCTAAACAAGACTACCCTTGTATGAACGAACCGAGGCCAACCTTTTATTCTGGTTCTCAATCTCCTTCAGCGAGTCCTGTGTTGCCTCATTCAAGACGAACACCAACTTGGGCAAGACGCCATCTTTCAGATGATGGATATTTCAGGTAATTCCATTTCCTTTTTTCAATCTGAGAGCTAGTGTGTTCCTGAAAAATTCGATAAATTGCATGACAAACAACAAAAGTTGGCCAAATTTCTACAAAGATAATAAGAATGTTATTGATGATATGGTGAAATCAAACAATGACTTGACTAATGATCTCTCTGTGTGTTTCAGTGACTCGGTTCTAGGACGAGCATCTAGTGGATTGAAGAGAAAGGGACAGCGGATTTTCGTCTTCATAGTAGGAGGAGCAACGAGATCTGAGGTATTGACGTATTGTAATACTTTTCAGTGTGAGAATTCAATTGGTTAACCAAATGGGTTAATTAGTGATACATTTTGGGTTGTCGCAGTTAAGGGTTTGCCACAAACTTACGGAGAAGCTTGACAGAGAAGTTATCTTAGGCTCGTCCAGCTTCCTGGACCCACAAACTTTCCTCTCTGTATGGATTCTTTTCACTTTTGGATTTTTGTAACACCTAAAAAGCTCTCTTTTTGTCTCTGGTATAGTGACTGATGAATGTGTTCTTGTTATGTGCAGAAAATGAAACGGCTAAACGAAGAAGAGGAGATCTCACTGGATGATATCGACATTTAATTTTTTTTCTGTTTCTCTGTCGTTTTAGACAACTTATTGTGTGCGTGGCGATTTTTGTTTTGGAAATAAAATGGTGAAGATTTCTTCCCTCTGTAAATAAATACATTTTGTTTGTTTCCTCTAAACAACTAGTGGATTGTTTTCTTGAAATTTTCATTCTCCGATTATTGAAAAAAGCGTTAAAGCAAAAAGAAAATTGATCGCCCACCGTGGGGCTCGAACCCACGACCACAAGGTTAAGAGCCTTGCGCTCTACCAACTGAGCTAGACGGGCTTTGTTGCTTTCTTTAAAGTTCTTTCCAATATTTAATGTTTGCGTTTACATTTGAATTAATTTGTCTCCTTTTTTTTCTCTTTCATGTTTGTAAACAAAAAGAGAACATAATTCGCCCACCGTGGGACTCGAACCCACGACCACAAGGTTAAGAGCCTTGCGCTCTACCAACTGAGCTAGACGGGCTTATTGATTTACAACAGTTACGTAAGGAGGAAAGATACGAACAAAAGTTTCTCTCAGACATTATAATAATAAGAACAAGCACGACTTAGATGACATCTTTCTTCTTCCAAACGAAACAAACAATATAAAAAAAAGGTGCGAGGAAAGAGCAAAAGCCAGTCCCGACACACATATACATCATCATGACCCACAATTGTCGGAAGCAGCATTTTTCATGTGAGCTTACAAAAATAAAAAGGAAGTTAGTAACAGCTTTGACGACGTAAGACACATCCGAAAAATTATCAACTACTACTACTCCCTTTTCTTTTTCGTGAAGCTGACTAGATCTGAGCAACTTAGCATCTCTTTCACCGGTTAAAAAAATCTTTTCCGGTTTAGACTATTCGGATTTGATTTCTCCGTTATACTTATTGCTCTTCTTCGACGACTCCTTGATCTGCAATGAGTGAAACATACAATAAAAAAAACACGGTTAAACATAAGCTATCAGGTCTTGATTCTTGTTCTAGAGACCAAAGTAGATGGAGATTTTACCTGTTCAAGAAGTTTCTTTTGGAATCGGTAACCCTACCCAAAAAAAAAAAAAAAAAACAAATTTTAACTACATGATTGAATGTTTTTACAGATAGAATTGCTGAATTTTGATTGAAACTTTGATGAACATGTACCTTGTCAGTTCCATATATATAATCACAATAAGTGAAAACTGAAGCAAAGTTGCTTTGGCTTTGTCCTCCAACGTAGTGATGATAGTCATGGTACTCAGCTCCACCGTAGAAAGGAATGTATTTTGTTGGACTCCATGGAAAATCATATCTGCAATTTGAATCACATTTCTCATTCGCCATTGAACCCACTTGTTTCTTACTTTAGATGTTTTGGGTACCCAAAACATAAAAATAAAAATGAGCCTACCTGTTTATCATCACCGAAAGGTATCTAATCTAAACTAGTTCCAAAACAATCCCCACTAGCTTCAAAAAGCCTAAGAAAACAAAACTATCAGAAAAAAAAAAAACCTAATACCTAAACTTAGCTCCAGTTGTAAAAAGGTGAGCTCTTTATATAATGATATACTGTATATCCATACACTAACTAAGGAAAGATGTGACAGAAAAAAACAATAAAGAAAAAGAGTGTATAACACTGTAAAGGCCAAAAAAGGCAAAAAGATTTGTTATTTGATACTTTAAACGACGCATGCCCTTACCCACTGTGAGTCTCAATAGCCTCGATCTGCCTTAAAGCAATCCAGAGCCAAAAGGTTATCATGTGACCAGGAGCAATCGCTGGTCCCAAAAACGTTGGGATCCCAAGAAGCAACACTTCAGCCCAATGTGCATAAGGAGCAGCGTATCCTATTGGAGCTGTGTACTCGTGATGAACACGATGAATCTTCTCGTATCCCCATTTGCTGTGGAAGAATCTGTGTACCCAATAGTTTGTGTAGTCTTCTATCAAAAAGTAGACTAATAACTGCGGCAGAATCTCTGTAATCGTCGGTAACGGTAACCCAGATCGAATCTCAATCATCTGATTTTTTACAGAAATCCCAATTAACAAACATTACAGAGTGCTTATCGATTTCCGAATTTCAAAATCCGAAACAGGAGAATGAATCCGATTCGGGAGTTTACCTGAATCGAAGGATAAGAAACGAGCTGTAATGGACCAACGACGAGGATGAACATCTTCATGACGTCTTTGTAACACTGGAACATCTCAGAGAAGGAGTAATTCACCTTGGGTTGAATCTTATACCGATCGAACCATCCCGAAGCGGATCGAGCCAATTCGACGAAAACGAGAGGGAGAGGAGCGAGTGAGAAGACGAGGAAGAGGAAGAGAATGTTGTGGCAGTAGAGATAGTAATCGGACTTTGTGGCGGAGTAATCGAACCACACGGTCTCGAGCCACGTGAGGTTTCGTCCAAGCGCGAGTGAAGCTTCCTCGACCGTGGCGTAAGGGATCATGTTTTTTCGACGGTGGTGAGTTTATCGTTTCTCCGGCGAATTTGTGACGGCGAGGAGATCTGATGATTTGGGGGAAGAGAGATCGAGAGAGAAGAGAAGAGAGTGTTTTGTTTGTTATTTTGCTGGCGAATGTTTGGACTCAAGACGTGTGGCTTCAGTGATGAGTGGGTATTTATACACTTGATTAAAAATTAAATAAATGCCACAAATATTTTCTAGTTACTTGTTGTACTTGTATTCCTGGATATTCTTTTTTTTTTTTCCCATTATATAGTTTTAACTTTTTATGAATTTTTCTTCCTTGCGAAATGTTAAGTTTTTCAGTGGGAGATTAATTGATGTATAAATTATATATAAACTTTCTATTGGTGAAGAATAACTTAATATTGGGACCCTTGAGTATTTTACATGATGTACTTATTGAAAATTGGGTTTCTTAGCTAAAATGACACAATTATAAGCAATGTTTGAAAGTAATTTAGATAAAATCTACGTTATTTTCTAAAATTTATTATTGAAAAACTTCTCACAATTATAGTTTGCAGTATTTTGCATATTTTGGTAAATATTCATTTAATACTTTTCATTTTTTACTTCATTAGAAAGAAAAAAATTGATTTAATTCTAATACAAAAGATGATGATTCGAAATACTCATCATCTTTTATAATATAAGAAAAAATTGATTTTATTATGTTAAATATCAGTATCCAAAATACTATTATCCAAATTTGGACTGTCAAAGTTAGATATGTGGAACTAGTTAATTCATTAAATTATGGTGGTTCTGGTGGATGAGTAGAAAAGTAACCAAAATGATACCATTTTTATTGTTCGTACCACTAAATCAATACGTTTCTCAAAAATTATATTCAAAAAAAATCACCAAAAAACCAGAATTGTTCTATTTTTATAAATTTACATAAAGTTCATCTTTTGCAAAAGTTTGTTTTTAATGAAGAGAAAATTAAAGATGATTCAAATAGTCAAATCGAGTGATGATTTTTTTCTCTCATGGAATCAGGAATATGATTGTACCTCAAGAAAAGGACAAAACGAAATGAAAATGAGCTTCTTTTTTGCTGTAGTAAAGGAAGTGGGTTTATAGATAACATAACATCTAAGTTGTTATGAAGTCACCAAAACAAAACAATTCCAGAAATTGCTGCTATGTCTAAGTATTTTTGTACAGTAAATCGATTAACCATTACACCAAATAGTTTCTTTCAGTTGATAAAAGAATTTTATGTAGAAATTTATTTAAAAGAAATTCGGAGTAAACCCACTTTCAAACAAGATTCAAGTACCATTACCAAGTGGGCAAATACAGTTGGAATCCTTTTAAGGCGATAGTTCAACCTTATTTGGAAACTACAATTTCTTTAATGCGATATATTGTTAACGGTTTGATCCCGAACTTTGAAAAATTATGAGCCAAATCCTAAATTTCTAGAGTTTAAACAAAAATAACATTAACCATATATATTCACCTAAACAGTTAATTATTTGCCACTTATTTTCAGCTTTTAAAATGATATTATGTTTTTTAGCTCAACACACTTATCAAAACTGTAGCCAGTCAAGAGAAATCATTGACAGTGTTTAAATTCGAACTTGAATTGACTACATTAATATAAAGACAGTAGACGAGGATGTCAATATTTTTAACAATGGTAAATTTAAGTTCGATGAAATTTTTTTTGATGATTATTTGTTCGTCACGCTTATTTGCAATTTCAAGTGTTCAAACCAACCAAGCAAATCATTGGTCGGTCTAAAAGTGTTGATTAACGTCATAATAATCCATATTTATCTTTGCGGCTTGAAAGATTCTCTATTACGCATGCAAAACTATAATTTTACTCTACTCATAATTAAGAATAAAATGAGGTCACCTTTAGACTGTCGATGTGATTTTTTTTTTTTTTGTCATCTGAAAATTTTATTATAAACAAGAGGAACGATACATCCCAAGGATACGATTATGAAATACAGAAATTAAAAACTCAGAAACAAAACCTTAACAAGCCAAACTAAAACAGAACCAGAAATCGATTTAACCAAGAACAAATACAACTTTAAATTTGCGAGTTTTTTAAATTTTCTGGTGCGCCTAAATTTGAAAGTATCGAAGATACCCACGACCAACCAATGAAACCAAACTTTCTTTTATGCCCAGAACCAAAACTTCATCAACCGGCAAGCAAGTGTAGCAACAAAACTTCTGGAAACGAACCGTCAAGCAAGAGCAACAACTTAAAAACTTCCAGAAACGATGCTGTCAAAAAGACAAGAAAACGTCTAGATAAAAACCACTCAAGCTGCTTCAGCAGCAAATGATAAAGGATTAAGAGCGAAATTCAAACCATCCCGCAGTAAAAAGACCACAGCAACAATAAATAATAAGCGCAGAGCGACAGATTAGCAAACTATC
Organism: Thlaspi arvense; assembly: GCA_911865555.2. Taxonomy (NCBI): domain Eukaryota; kingdom Viridiplantae; phylum Streptophyta; class Magnoliopsida; order Brassicales; family Brassicaceae; genus Thlaspi; species Thlaspi arvense. The sequence goes on along the minus strand of OU466862.2, from coordinate 59,089,694 downwards.
GACCACCAATAAAGAGAAACAGAATAAGCAAGACTAAGCCATAAAACAACCCAAAATCAGCCGATCCTTTGTTTAGAAATATAAAGAGCAACCACGAAAAGCCGAAGACATCTTTGTTGAAAACTGAGACAAGCCAACAAAAAGAGATAAAAAAATTTGATCTGATCGAAAAAAGAGAGCAAGAAAAGGTAATGAACACTGCCAAGCACTCCGGCAGAATCAAATCGATGAGACACACGAAGATCTAAGACGAGATCTGAAAAAAAGAACCAAAAGCAGACTCTTACACCAAAGGTCCAACAGATCAACTCTTCCTCCATCTCCTCGTCTAGAACTGCTAAAAATTGAAGTTTAGAACCGAACTAACCACCAACTCCCCCAACCCCAATCAAACCAAACAGTCGATGTGACGTTTATAACAACATATATATTATGGTGAAAATATAACAATTAATAAGTAATTAACTAATTTTACTGTCGAAATTTGAGGTATTCTTTTCTTCATGTCATGGGAATAAAAGGATAAATTTTGTTCTGTTTATATCAAAGTCTACTCATACTTGATTGAAAGGAGTTCATATGGCTCTCCACGAAACAAACTAACAAATTATACATCACTTCATTGTTCAAATAATAACGAGATGGAGAAAAAGGCGACTTTAGAAAAAGATATAAATGAAATAGATGAAAAAAGTTGATTTAATAAACATCTAAGATTCATAATTAATCATCTATATCCATTTTCAAGAGTGCATATTCTGATTTCTTATATACTTTAAGTTTTGCATTTATGATTCATCATTTAGAAGCTTCATTTCTTGACCTAATTTTTTAAAAAAAATTATGAGAATCATACACTAATCTGTTATATTGATGATGATAAACAGTTATATATTATCTATATACACGCTAAAAATGACAATTTATAAATAGTCATTGGATCGTTTGTGAATACTAAATTGGTGCCCGAGAGTCAAGATAAATAAAGAATAATTATAATCCGAAAATATGACTAAGAAGAATTATAACTATAGCTATATGATATAATGATATGGATTTGACGGAGATCAAATATTGGTAGACCTATGAAGTACGATATGATTCGACGCTTTCAAATCATTGGTGTGTCACTACTCCATTTCACCTCTCCTTTATCCCAATTCACTCAACTATATATGATTAAAATTAAAGAGAAAGATAAAGTAAAGATCGACATTATAACAGAAATAAAGTTACATTCGCACCGTTTTTATTATAAATGCATGTATATATAATTTTCTACTGTTAGTCATTCTTATAAAATGTATAGAAAATTTGTACACAGTGAGAGTTTTGATGTTAAAACAAAAATTTCAAATGTTAAATTTAGCATCTTTATAAGAAGACGTCTATTTATACAAAGTGCATTCATTATTCACAAAATTATTAACCAAAAACCATAGACTAAATAAGATTTTCCGAAATTAGATTTTTCTCTTTTTCACTTATTCAATTAGTTCATCCGAATTCACAAAAGTAAATTCTTTTTCAAATTTCTCATATCTAGTTCGTCTTTATTTGGACATTGATGTAATACAAAAATGATAAAAAAAAGTAGATATGCATGATTGCTAATTGACTTATGAATATCTCAATTATAATACCACACAGTGTTTTCCTTGTTTTTTTATCTTCCTTCGGGTAATTGTATTTCGGGGAACCCTTCGAATTTTTTTGGGTTAAAATGTCATATACTGAATTAACCATCAACAAGAACCTCATTCTCGAGTGTCGACAAAATCATATACATAAAGAATTTTGCTTAAATACACTATGCATGAGGTTGCTTTTTTCCTCGGATGAACCAGAAACCATAATTTTATTGATTGCTTTTTTCCTCGAATGATCTGATTACTTCTAGGTTGAAAATCCAAAATGTTACGAACCTACGATAGGGAAGTCTATCACTCTACAATGACTTTTGGATCCACTTATGCTAAAACTCACCAAAACCATTATCCTCTTACTCTATATATGAGCTCTGTAGAAACAGAAACAACAAGATTGATGACAGAAACAAAACAAACAAAAATAAAGGGCGACAAGATACGTTATCCTAAAAGATGTCCAATGAATCGAATTTTTAAAATTGCTGATCGATATGAGGGTTGATTCTGGTATATTGTAGGAACCACAAAATGTCAGAGGCAAATACAATGTATAAAAAGAGTATAGACGGTAAATAGTAGTAAGAAAAGCAAAGAAAAAAGACATTTGCTTTGACAATCGAATTTGGAGATAATCAATTATAGGAGTTGTAAAATTATATTTTTCTTTAACTCAAAAAAACCTCTAATATGACAGTATAAAATGATTTAGAGAGTGTTAATCAATTATTGATTTAAAGTTAATTCTTTTGATTTTATAATCTATTGTTATTCTTCTTCTTTTTTTTGTTCAAATACTTATAATCTATTGCTATTCAATGATTGATTTTAAATCATTTCTTAAAAACTACTGTTATTGGTTATTGTATTTAAAATATCTTCATTAAAAGGTTTTGATATCTAGTATTATTGGTTCTTATATTTACAATTTTTTTATGTAAAGATTTTGAAATCCATTATTATCCAATCAAAGATTTGAATACAACAATTAAACACTTGTTTTATTGGGTCTTGATAGATATTTAAAATTTATTTGATGTGAAAGAATTTGAATGATTTTGATTCTAATTTTATATATAAATTGTTATAATCAAAATCTAACCATTTTCCTCAGATTATTGTTCAAAATATAAAATCTAACTCATATCACATTTTTGATCTCATCTCATATCTCTTGTACATTCATATATATTTCTTATCACATAAAAAAAATCCAGAATATATAATTTGTTACTAGATGATCGGCATGCACCGTGTGCAGGCTATAAAACATTTTATATGTTTTATTATGATTAATATAATATTGAAGATGTTTTATTTGTATATGATTAATTATGTATTGATAATAAAATTATAAATTTTAAATAATAAAAATAACGATAAATCCAATATAAAATGTTAAGATTTCAATGGAAAATGAAGATAAAAAAGTATTAACTAAGATTTTAAAATATTTATTTAGATTAAAAATATAAATATGATAACTAAATAAACGAAAAAAAATTAAAATATATAATAATTTATTTAATTTTTATTTTTGTCCCGCACACATGTGCATGTATAATTTTTTTTACAGACATAATTCGTTATAATATTTAAATATTGATTATTTTTCTTATACATTATGTGAACGTTATATTTTTATACATTTAAAGTTTTCGTGTTCAACAATAATCACAGAAACGTTTCATATCGTTTTGTATCTTTTGAAAACTTTTTATTTTTCCTAGCATTTACAGTGACACATAATTTCAAATGTAAAAGTTATATTAAATAATAATTAAATTCTTATAATATGTTTTGGATATTATCTATATACTATACTTTCTTTTTCTCCTTACATAATATAATCTTGCCAATATATATATTTTAAGTATATATTTTTTCTTGACCTATTGCTAATTAAACCAAAATTAATTTTATCATATTTACTTATCCTAAGAGCGGGTAGATGGTTGGCCCGCATATTCGTGCGTACCAACCACCTCACCTCTCTTAGGACTTATAAAGAGTTTTTAAAAAATATAAATTGTCGAACAACTAAAATTAAAATTAAAGTATAATCGAAGTTAACAAAATGTATGCACGACATGTTTGCATGCGATTTTGACTTTTGAAAAAATAATGTTTATATCTACATACATATTTGTAAGATATTCAAAGTATGATTTTTATATGTTAAAAGAAAATAACAAAGTATATGTTTTGTAATATATATTTTAATAATGTATGGTTGTTTTTTTTAAAAAAAAAATAAGTATATTTATGCATGTAGGTATGAGTTAGAAATAAGTGAATTGTAATATCTAGGTGTTGGTAAGTTTTTCTGATATTTTTCGCAAGCATTATATTTTTACACGATGCAGTTATTGGTGTTTAAAAAAAATCACCAAAACCATTTCTATCGTTTTGTATTTAATCAAAATTTATTATTTTTCAGCGTTTTATGATATATGGTTTATCAATAAAAATATAATAATAACATTTATTATAATAATTGTGAAATCATATTTTATAAAATTCTCTAGTAGCTCTCCGCTCATCTCTTCGTCAAATTTTTCAGAATCCGCAATCGTTTTCTTCCACAAACTCTCTATAACAGGATCGTTTAAACCAATCGGATCTAAACTTATACATATATGATTTAAGGTGTAAAATTATATATTTAATATTTGATTATTATATTAAAAAGTAAGAGTTGATCTGTTTCTAACTTTAATATATATATAATAGATCACAACATATATAAAACTTGATTCATTAAATAATGTTTTAATATAGTAGAAAATATGTATTCATGAAAGAATTAAGATGTGTAAGATAATATTTTGAAATATTTCAAATAAAAACATAAAAACGATCAAAACTATTCTTATTTTTTTTGTCCTCTTTGACTCATATTTTTTTCTTAACTTTTAATAATATATTGAACATTAAAATCATCTCCAATGTATTTTTCAATTTTTTCCTTTAAAATATAAGTGAACTTCTCTCCGACCTATTTCTATCTTATAAGAAAAAGAAAGATTGTTTTTTCCTCTATAGTTGGAAGAAAAAATAACAATATTTCTTTTTCATCTAAATTAGAAGATTTAAAATAAAAGTGAGTTGGAGATGCTTTAAATCAAAAATATAGTCTGGAATTTTTACATAAAACCAAAGTCGTAAACATTTATTTTTACTTTTACTTCTACTTTTTATTCGTATATATAATATTATGATAAAAAAAAAAGTTAGCTAAGAAGATATTTATAATTTATTTTTCTATCTGTTTATTTTTTTGTTCCATTTATAATTTTCAGTTCTTGCTATATAATGAGAATTCATTCACATATGATATAAACTTTTTTCTTATTTAAAAATGAGCAATCAAAATATTTCGTTTATTTTAGGAAATTTGTCATGTCACATTTCCAAACTGACATTCTTTTATACTAACTTTTTTAAGGTGATGACACATATAATTTTTTTATTAAATCTGCTTGTCAAATAATAGTTAGGATTACTCTATTACCTAGAAAAATATATTATTTTACCAATCAATCTACTAGGGTCTTTTCTTCTTCTTTGACTTCTTGTTTATTTATTTTGTTATATTTTTTTTTTGTCTAGATTTCAATAAATTAGAATCTTTCAGAAAATAATTTTATAAATAAATCATAAACTTTAGAAGATAGAAATTGTTATATTCGGTACAAAACACACAAAAATATATATATATATATATAAACTTGTAGAAATTTAATTATAGAAATTCTACAATAATGTTATTGCTTTGAATATTATAGTAAAATCTAGGCCTGGTTCTCGGTTCGAATATTTCGAATACCGATTCTCGGTTCAGTTTAGATTTGGTACCAATTCTTCAGATATAGAGGTGAATACTTCATTTGGGTATTAATACTGGCTCGGTTCAAGTTTTATACCTTTTTATTTGGTTTAGATCGGTTCGATTCTTCCGATCGGGTTTTTATATCTAAGCCTAGTAAAATCAAATAATAATGACTTTATCAAATGATATGATAAATCATTTTAAATGAACCAAAAAATTAAAATTTAGTCTATTTTAAATTTAAAGAAGTAGATTTAAACTTATATACTTAACAGTTAACACCTCCTTATAATCTTATCATGAGATGGCTTTACAACGCTCCAAGGCAAAATCTATGAACTTAAGTAAATTCTACTTTAAATTCTCAAGGTTTACTATTAGTTAAGAAAAATCTAAAAATTTAATAACTTTAAATTATGTTTTGGAATGAGAGTCGCCATTTTCTTTTATAACCGAAAAGGAACAGTTTCGCAATCCAAGATTCTCATGAAATCGTGGCTCATGCACACATTACGAATATTACACGAATAAAGAATTGAAACATAGTTTTGGAGATGGGATTGAGACGCCAACGCATTTCAAACTTGATCCACCTGTTGCGTGAAACTAAAACATATTGTCTTAGACACTTTATCTGTAGACTGTACCTTCCCCAAAGAATAATTTGAGTTCCTATAGACTTGGGATTTACCCAAAAACATATTTTTGAAGGTTAAAATAGTAATTATATTTAGTAAACTTGTAATCGCGATTAAAAAAATTATGTTCGTGCAAATCCGATCCATTTGGGTTTTTCAAAAACATATACATATGGGGCACTCAGTGACAGTTTTGTGTTGTCTAAACTACATGTATATATCTATTACTAATAAAAGTTGATGCTAAATACCTCTAAGGGTGTCCACATAGGATTTAAAGATTCAATTCTATTGGTACATATCATCATTATTTATAGTTAATTATATATTATATATTAAAATTAATTAATTTATTTTAATTGTTATAAGGAAAACAACTAAATTTTAATTAATTTTGTTTTTGTTGTTATTATGAAAGTTTCTAAATTTTAAGTTAGTTATTAATAAAAAAAAGTTTCGAAAATAGATCTTATTTTCTATTAACAATTTAAAGGTAAATTAATAGATAAATAGATTATGAAAAAAAATCGTATATATTAAACAAAATTATTAAAAAATGTATTTAAAACCATAATTAAATTATTTTAAAATTTTAATCACGATAAACAATTAAAATCTGAACTGCTAACTAAAAATATATTAGTTGTGATCCGTATTGATGTCTTAGGCCAATAAGAACGTCCACATATGACATATATACTCAATCTCATTTGTATATATCAGTGTTTTTCATTAAACATAAAAAATGAAAAAATAATATTAATAATTTGAAAAATTATAACATACAAAAATATAAAATTATCACAACAAAATGGAAAGTTAAGATATTTTTTTAACAAAATAAAACAAATTTATGTCAAATGTCTAAATCTATTGTAAAAATAAAATGGAAACCCATTGTCACAAAAACTAAACTAACAAAAATACAAATTTAAATCAATGACAAAAAATTTAAATTAAAAAAAATTAGCATATATATTTTAAATGAGTAATTATTTAGAAAAAATATTAAGATTAAATTTTCATATAAACATATAAAATTGTTATTTAAAAATATCAAAACTACCAAAAAAACAATTATCTTAAATTATCAAAAAAGAAAGTCATCTAAAACTTATAATTTTGGGGGAAATATTTAAAAAATTAACACAAAAATTTTAGCAAACCAAAAATGATACTTTATGCTAATTACTGAAGAAAGCAATATAAAAAATGTTTAACTAACAAAAACCAAAACATAAATTATTTCTTACAACATGTCAATACAATTAAATTGAAAGTCCATATCAAGAAATTTAAATTAACAAAAAAAAGAGGATATTAACTTAATATCTATGTTATTTATGAAATAAAATCAATATAAAGAAAATAACTAAGAGAATAAAAAAACTTAAATAATACTAAAAAATAACTAACAAAAATAATATAAATATTTAAGCTAATTTTTTAAGAAATCGATATTAAAAAATTAATTAACTAAAAATCTAAAACTAAAATTAAGTTTTACAAAATATTATTTAAAAAAACACTTAAAATATATTGACTTGATATTTGACTAACTACTTAAAAAATTCATTTATAATATTTAACTAACAAAAAATTTATGTCTTTAAAATATCAATATTTTAAAAACAATGGTGTGTTAAAATAAAATTAAAATCAATATCAAGAGTGGTAAATTATAAAAGGAAAAAGTTGTATAAAGTAAAATTAGCTTGATATCTAGGCTAACTACTAAAAACATATTAACTAAAAAATAAAAGTTGATGCTAAATACTTCTAAAGGTGTCCACATATGATTAAAATATTCAATTATATTGGTACACATCATCATCATCTGTAGTTAATTATATATTATATATTAAAATTAATTAATTTTGTTTTTTTTAAAAGGAAATTTTTTAAATTTTAATTAACTTCGTTTTTGTTGTAATTAAGAAATTTTCTAAATTTTAAGTTACTTATTAATAAGAAAGAGTTTAGAAAGTAGATCATATTTTTCTACTAACAATAAAAAGTAAATTAACATACAAATAGATTATATAAGAAAATCATATATATTGAACAAAATAATTGAAACATATATTTAAGACCATAATTTAACTATTTCAAATTTTTAATTATGACAAAAAATTAAAATCTGAACTGATAACTTAAAATATATTAGTTATGCCAATGAGAGTGTCCACATAGGATATAGAAACTCAATCTGATTGGTCTATATAAACGTTTTTTATTAAATATAAAAATATTAAATATGATTAATAATTTGTTGAAGATTTGGTGAAGAAGCAAAAAACAGCTTTACACAATTATTGTAGCATCCTAACAAAAGGAAATCGGATTCAACATGAATAATATATTATATATGCATAGTTACACAACATCAGTGAGACATTCAATCAAAAACTAAATATTTGAACACATAAATCTTAAAAAAGAATAACTATAGAATTCTAAGGACACAAAACAAAAAATCAAAAATTTAGTATGGAAAATATTCTCTAAATCAAATGTATGCACGCTGAAATTGGATAATTCGTTAGGTGTCATTACTACGATTTTACTTAATAAGATTTATAATTTTATAAACAATAAATAGGAAAATTTATATATTATATATTACATTTTTATATGAAAGAAAATTTCTGTAAATATATTATTGTTTTGATAATTTAATAGATATTAACCAAAAAAGAATTAAACCAAAAACGTAATAACGATTAAGGTCACAAATCAAATTCCAATTTCTACCAAAATTTGTCATGGTAATTTTTTTTATATTATAAGCGTTTTAAATGACATGAACACTTGCTTTAGAAGAATTAGTATGAATTTTGGTCTATACGATATATCTGATTTTTTTTTTTTCAAAATGGTGTATATATGTCTTATTAACCTTTTAGAAAGGGTTATCTACAATTTGAGTTTTTTTTATTATTATTCTTGTTGTTAGATACTTAGATCTAATCAAATTTAATTATCCTCTAAACAATGTAAATCGTTTCAAGTTTCTAAATTAAATTCGGTTGCCAAGAATAAAGAAAATCCACAAATTTAACCAAAAGAAAATGCTATAATGTAAGGAAATTTAAACCGTTAACCAGAAAAATATTCAAGTATGGATTTTAATTTATATTGAGAGAAAAGAAAACATTATACTTTTGTGCAAGTAAATAAAACTAAATAATTGAAATACGAGTTATATATTTTATACAAATATGTATTTAGACATTAACTAATCAAAAACATCTCTTTTTTTTCTGTCACAATACCATATCTTCCATAAGATGTCTTTTTTTTTTATTGATCCCCTACTTTTATGAAAAACAATATCAAACAATTATCTGATTTTTTTTAAATATATTCTGATAATATATGGACATTAAACAATTTAGGATTTTCTTTTATTTAATCATATAAACTTTCATTTTTATAGATTTTCGTTGATATTTACACCAAAGATTTCCTTTTCTTTTTGGTTTCGATACAAAGTTTTATTTTTTGTTTGACATGCAAAGTTTTGTATGTTTATGGTTTGGATACAAAATTTCTACTTTTTTTCTTAAATAAAGTTTCTATTTTTTATTTTCTTTTTTCTTAGTAAAATATAAATTTATATTTAAATTGAATAGATTCTTGATTAACCAACTGATTTACATCAATAATTTCAATTATAAACTGAACCGGTGTTTTTCGTTTAATACTAATCACTGATTTATTATTAAAAACAAAGATTGACAAAAATTACACTGAAAAAAAACAAAAAAATAGACTATACCACAATCTTTTTTTTTTTTGAACTTTTTGTTATATACCACAACCTTCAGAAGCTTCTTTAATACTAACAATAGTGCAGGAGGGGAAGCCGATGGTGTAAGTGGTGGAAGGGAAATGTCTTCCTCTCTCGTTTTTTGTTCACCAGTGAAAAGTCCATTTTATTCAATATTGATGGTCGAAAGTTCAATACTCATTTTAATAACTTAAATTTGATTTATAGAAAGAACAAAAATTAGTAGGTTTAAAGAGAGATCTTTATTAAGAATAAACCGGAGCTCGAGAAAGTACACGGTAGTTTTAGATCGTCGGAATAAGAACGCCTCCCAAAATATTAAAAAAGGAAATTCAAAATATGATTTTCGAGATCTTTATTAAAAAACAGCTGAACATTGAAAAAAGCTGCTTACATACCTTTTAGAAGGGATCAAACCAATCATAGTTCGTTATAAGAGAGTTAGATATACGAAATTTAGAGAGAATTATGTCTTTTCCAAGTGTGGAGATTTTTGGATGATTGAAAGATGTTCTGAAAAGTGAATGACTTCTTTATTTGTAGCCCGACAAGGTCGATATTTTTTTAAAAAAAACACTTAAAAATATATTGACTTGATATCTGACTAACTACTTAAAAAATTCATATAAAAATATTTAACTAACAAAAAATGTATTTCTTTAAAATATCAATATTTTAAAAACAATGGTGTGTTAAAAATAAAATAAAAATCAATATCAAGAAAGGTAAATTATCAAAGAAGAAAGTCGTATAAAGTAAATTATCTTCATATTTAGGCTAACTACCAAACAAATATTAACTAAAAAAGCAAATGATGGTATAATCTTTTGAAAGAAGTTCACTTAAAATTTAGAATAACCAGTTATAGCATGTCAAAATAGCATTTTAATTAATTTAAAAAGTAAATTTAACAAAGAACAAGCATTTATGTAAAATATATTAGATTAATATATATGCTACCTATTTGAAAAATCAATAACAAATGAGATTAATTAAAATTATATATGTTTTAAGCATATCAAACCTGTAGAAAATTAGATAATTAAAATAAAATATAAAATTACCATCAAAGATATTTAAAATAACAAAAAAAACAAGATCTAAGAAGCAAATTATTTTGAAATATAGTTCCAAAAACATTCATGATTTCTAAAATATTGGTGTTGACTATGAATAACCATATGAAGTTTTAATAGGTTATACAAGTTTCTAAATCAAACATATTATTTAAATTTACAAAGATTAATACCTTGGTTGCGTCAGGTTAGAAAATTAACAAAGTAAAATACTACATAAGTAACTTTACATTCAAAATATAATAAGTAATAAAGTCTGATTTGTATACATATTTACTGCTTATAACTTAGTCAACATGAACAACACATGAGCAACATCTTCTAAAATTTTATTTAAATAATATAATATGAAAAATTTATGAATCAAATTCAAATGAGAATATATGAAGATAAAATATTCAAATCAAAACATGAATAAACACACAAAAGATAAAAAAAGCAGTGATAATGTGAAGTCTCAACATCATCTTACATGTTTAAAGACAAATATTAGCAAATAATTGACTGCAAATAAAACAGATCTTATAAACTGAACAGAGATATAACCTAAAATTCGTAAAAGATCTGGTGGAGAAGCAAAAAGCAGTTTACACGATTAGTGTAGCTTACTAACAAAAACAAATCTGAAGCAACATATATCATATATTATATATGTATATGTACACAACATTGGTGAGGTATTTAGTAAAGAAACTAAATATTTAAACATATAAACCTTTTTTTTTAAAAAGGAACCATAGAAATTCTATTAAATAATATAATATGAAAAAGTTATGAATTAAATTCAAATGAGAATATATGAAGATAAAATATTCAAATCAAAACATGAATAAACACACAAAAGATAAAAAAAAATCAGTGATAATGTGAAGTCTCAACATCATCTTACATGTTTAAAAACAAATATTAGCAAATAGTTGACTGCAAATAAAACAGATCTTATAAACTGAATAGAGATATAACCTAAAATTCGTAGAAGATCTAGTGGGGAAGCAAAAAGCAGCTTTACACGATTAGTGTAGCTTACTAACAAAAGTAAATCTGAATCAACATATATCATATATTATATATGTATATGTACACAACATTAGTGAGATATTTAGTTAAGAAACTAAATATTTAAACATATAAACTTTTCTTAAAAAAAGGAACCATAGAAATCCTGAGAATACAAAACAAAACACCAAAAATTTAGTAAGGAAATCATTTTCTAAATCAAATATATGCACATCAAAGTTGGATAATTCGTTAGGTGTCATTACTATGACTTTACTTAACAAGATTTATAATTATATGAATAAAAATAGGAAATACTACATATTATGTTTTAATTTCTTTATATAAAAGAAAATTTCTATAAATATATTATAGTTTTGATAATTTAAAAGATATTAGATAAAAAATTAAACCAAATTATTATAGTTTGGAAACTCATTGTCACAAAAACTAAACTAACAAAAACAAATATGTAAATCAATAACGAAAAAGTTAAATTAAAAAAAAAATATAGCATATATATTTTAAATGAGTAATTTGTTTAGAAAAAATATTAAGATTAAATTTTCATATAAACATATAAAAATGCTATTTAAAAATATGAATACTACCAAAAAAAACATTCATCTTAAATTATCAAAAAAGAAAGTCATCTAAAACTTATAATTTTTGGTGAAATATTTAAAACATTAACACAAAAATCTTAACAACCCAAAAATAATATTTTATGCTAATTACTGAAGAAAGCAATATAAAAAAATGTTTAACTAACAAAAACCAAAACATAGATTATTTCTTACAACATGTCAATACAATTAAAATGAAAGTCCAGATCGAGAAAGTAAAATTAACAAAAAAGAGGATATTAACGTAATATCTATGTTATCTATTTAACAAAATCAATATAAACAGAATAAGTAAGAGAATAAAAAACTTAAATAATACTAAAAAAATTAACTAACAAAAATAATATAAATATTTAAGCTAATTATTTAAGAAATCAATATTAATAAATTAATTAATTAAAAAACTAAAACGAAAATTAAGTTTTACAAAATATTTGTTTTTTAAAACACTTAAAAATATTGACTTGACTAACTACTTAAAAAAAACATATAAAAATATTTAACTAACAAAAAATTTATGTCTTCAAAATATTAATATTTTAAAAACAATGGTGTGTTAAAATAAAATAAAAATCAATATCAAGAGAGGTAAATTATCAAAGGAAAAAATCGTATAAAGTAAAATTAGCTTGATATTTAGGCTAACTACCAAACAAATATTAACTAAAAAAACAAATGATGGTATAAGCTTTTGAGAGAAGTTCATTTAAAATTTATAATAACCAGTTATAGCATGTCAAAATAGCATTTTAATTAATTTTAAAGTAAATTTAAAAAAGAAATAGCATTTATGTAAAAGATATTAGATTAATATATATGCTACCTATTTGAAAAATTAGTAACAAAAGAGATTTGTTAAAAATATATATGTTTTAAGTATATTAAACCTGCAGAAAATTAGATAATTAAAATAAAATATAAAATTACCATCGAAGATATTTAAAATAACAAAAAACGAGATCTAATAAGAAAATTAGTTTGAAATATAGTTCAAAAAACATTCATGGTTTCTAAAATATTGATGTTGACTATGAATAACCATATAAAGTTTTAATAGGTTATACAAATTTCTAAACCAAACATATTATTTAAATTTACAAAGATTAATACCTTGGTTGCGTCTGGTTGAAAATTAACAAAGTTAAATACTACACAAGTAACTTTACATTCAAAATATAATAAGTAATAAAGTCTGATTTGTATACATATTTACTGCTTATAACTTAGTCAACATGAACAACACATGAACAACATCCTTTAAAATTTTATTCAAATAATATAATATGACAAAGTTATGAATCAAATTCAAATGAGAATATATGAAGATAAAATATTCAAATCAAAACATGAATAAACACACAAAAGATAAAAAAAAATCAGTGATAATGTGAAGTCTCAACATAATCTTACATGTTTAAAAACAAATATTAGCAAATAGTTGACTACAAATAAATCATATCTTATAAACTGAATAGAGATATAACCTAAAATTCGTAAAAGATCTGGTGGAGAAGCAAAAAGCAGCTTTACACGATTAGTGTAGCTTACTAACAAAAGTAAATCTGAATCAACATATATCATATATTATATATGTATATGTATACAACATTAGTGAGACATTTAGTAAAGAAACTAAATATTTAAACATATAAACTTTTTTTTAAAAAGAATCATAGAAATCTTAAGAATACAAAACAAAACACTAAAAATTTAGTAAGAAAATCATTTTTTAAATCAAACATATGCACATCGAAGTTGGATAATTCGTTAGGTATCATTACTATTATTTTACTTTATAATTTTATAAACAAAAATAGAAAATACTACATATTGTGTTTTAATTTTATTATATAAAAGAAAATTTTTATAAATATATTATAGCTTTGATAATGTAAAAGATATTAGTCAAAAAATTAAACCAAATTATTAATACAGACTCGCGCGTAGCGCGAGTTAAAAGTCTAATTAATCAAAAACGTAATAACGATTAAGGTGACAAATCAAATTTTGATTTCTACCAAAATTTGTCATGGTAATTTTTTTTATATTATAAGTGCTTTAAATGACGTGAACACTTGCTTTAGAAGAATTAGTATGAATTTTGGTCTATATGATCTATCTGATTTTTTTTTTTTTCAAAATGGTCTATACATGTCTTATTAACCTTTTAGAAAGGGTTATCTACAATTTGAGTTTTTTTTTATTATTATTCTTGTTGTTAGATACTTAGATATAATCAAATTTAATTATCCTCTAAACAATGTAAATCATTTCAAGTTTCTAAATTAAATTTGGTTGCCAAGAATAAAGAAAATCCACAAATTTAACCAAAAGAAAATGCTATAATGTAAGGAAATTTAAACCGTTAACCAGAAAAACATTCAAGTATGGATCCTCTACATATTATTTGAGAAGTAACATTATTGAAAATAGCTGATTTATCAACACTACATCCAAAGTTAGTGCTTTTAACTAATGACATGTATATGTGACATGTCAAACTTTCTAAAATAAATGAAATGTTTTGATTGGTTAAATTAAAATTATAGAAATTATGGAATAAAAACATAAATAAACTAGATTATATTTATAACAAATTTATATTAACAGAAAATAAAGTTATTATAATTTCAATTTCTTACATATATTCATAATTTCAAAAAATATAATTACGAATTTTTTTAACAATATATATATATATTATAATTTCAAATAAAACAAAAAAATATTACTAAATTATCCAATAGAATAATAAAAATTCTATTTATTAATAATACTTGAAGTGTGATATATTTTTATTTTGGAAAGTTATTAATTTAAAAAATATATTAATAACATCTAAACAAGTTTTAAATAAACAAATTATTAAATAATACAATTTTAAATAAAATACAATCATGGTAAAAATAATTTAAAGAATAAAATGTTAAAAATAATAAAAATAATCAACTTTTTTTGAATTCTTTTTTTAAAAAACGTAATTTTAAATAATTTTTCTTTTCAAACCAATATTTACTAAATGAATAAAGTATATACTAATTATTATTTTATAATATTAATAGGACCATATATTTTTCTATAACTTTTATCATCTTTTTATTGTTGTTTTCTAAAATGTACATAACTTATGTTACAATCTCATCTTATCTCTTATCATATTTTAAATAAAAGTAAATTTTATATCATATGTATATATATACATAAATTTATTTTCATTGTTTATCAAAATTTTGAGAACATAAATAAAATAAAAAATAACCGAGCGAAAGAATAAATTATAATAAGATGAAACCATACGAATAAGAAATAAAAATAGAAGTATTTAAAAATAAATCTCTCGCACTTTGTTTTACAAAGTCACTTAAAAATTTTTAACACCTAAGAGCCATATTTCAATTTTTTTACAAATACGCGCACAGACATAAATATTAATTGTACATTAGTTGAAGTCACATGCGAACTTTTCCGTGCATGTATTTTGTTAAGATTGATTACAGACTATTTTTTATTTTAATTATTATACAAATTATATTTTTTTAAAAATATTTATCTATTCTAAGTGTAGTAAAGTGTTTGGTATGTCCGCACATGCGTGCTAACCATCTATCCGCTCTTAAAAATAAGTAAAAATAGTAAAAACTATTTCAGTTTAATTTGCAATAAATCAAGAAAAATATACTTAAAAATATATTATATATGTATTTGTAAATTCATATTATGTAAGACGCAAAAAAACATATTGTATATTGTGTAAGAAAAATAAAGCATATTATAGAAATATTCAAAAATATTATAAGAATTTAATTATTATTTAACATAACTTTTATATTTGTGATTATATATTATTACAAGCATTAGAAAAATAAAGTTTTTAAAATACATTGGTTTCAGAAAGAACTTTGTGAAATATTAAAACAATATATATACAAACATACTAATGTTTAAAAAACTAATTAATATTTAAATATTACAATTAACAATGTATATAAAAAAAATTATATCCGCACATATGTGCGGGCAACCACCTAGTTTTAATTTATATTGAGAGAAAAGAAAACATTATACTTTTGTGCAAGTAAATAAAACTAAATAATTAAAATACGAGTTATATATTTTATAGAAATATGTATTAAGACATTCACTAATCAAAAGCATCTCTTTTTTTTTTCTGTCACAATACCATATCTTCCATAAGATGTTTTTTTTTTTTTTGATCTCCTACTTTTATGAAAAACAATATCAAACAATTATCTGATTTTTAAAAATATATATTCTGATAATATATAGACATTAAATAATTTAGAATTTTCCTTTAGTTAATCATATAAACTTTCATTTTTTTAGATTTTCGTTGATATTTACACTAAAGATTTTCTTTTCTTTTATTTTTTGGTTTTGATACAAAGTTTTATTTTTTGTTTGACATGCAAAGTTTTGTTTGTTTATGGTTTGGATACAAAATTTCTACTTTTTTCTTATATAAAGTTTCTTCTTTTTATTTTCTTTTTTCTTAGTAAAATATAAATTTATATTTAAATTGAATAAATTCTTGATTAACCAACTGATTTACAATCAATAATTTTAATTATAAACTGAACCGGTGTTTTTCATTTAATACTAATCACTGATTTATTATTAAAATCAAAGATTGACAAAAACTACACTGAAAAAAAACAAAAAATAGACTATACCACAATCTTTTTTTTCTTGAACTTTGTGTTATATACCACAACCTTCAGAAGCTTCTCTAATACTAACAATAGTGCAGGAGGGGAAGCCGATGGTGTAAGTGGTGGAAGGGAAATGTCTTCCTCTCTCGTTTTTTGTTCACCAGTGAAAAGTCCATTTTATTCAATATTATTGGTCGAAAGTTCAATACTCATTTTAATAACTTAAATTCGATTTATAGAAAGAACAAAAATTAGTAGGTTTAAAGAGAGATCTTTATTAAAAATAAACCGGAGTTCGAGAAAGTACACAGTGATTTTAGATCGTCGGAATAAAAACGCCCCCTAAAATATTAAAAAAAAAGAAATTCAAGATATGATTTTCGAGATCTTTATTAAGAAACAGTTGAACATTGAAAAAAACTGCCTACATATCTTTTAGAAGGGATCAAGCCAATCATAATTCGTTATAAGAGAGTTAGATAGACGAAATTTAGAAAGAATTATGTCTTCTTCAAGTGTGAAGATTCTTGGATAATTGAAAGATATTCTGAAAAGTGAATGACTTCTTTATTTGTAGCCCGACAAGGTCGATATTCTAGAGAAAACTTCTCCTATTGAAATAAGAAAACTTCCTTCTTGATAAAGTCAAAACTTGATCAGACTTGTCGACCTAAATATTCATTAGGATTTTGAAGTAAGTCTATTTCAATTGACGTGAGTTTTTAGAGAGAATATAAAACCAATCTCTAACACTCATTTTCTTTAGAAAAAGAAAACAAGAATTTTGAGTATCTTTCTTACTTTAATAAAGAGCAAGATTCTAATCAAGATTGTGAATAAAAAGAAGAATTTGATCAAGGTCAAGCTCTCGAAACTGCAGCTATATGTTTTTTTTTTCAGCATGAATGTCTTTCTCCAACTGCCATGTGAAAATTCATTCTTAATACGGCGAAAGTAACTACTATCATAGTTTTTCGAACATATTCAAAACAATATATATTTTATCAAATTTAGAAGCAATAAAAAAACAAAATAAAATATTAATATCACATGTTTCTAAATTTGATAAAATATTTTAGAAAGATGTTAAGATTATAATTTGATAAAATGTTTCTATAACTAAAATATTTTATCTATACTTCATGTTTTACTTATTAATAAAAAAAAAATATTAAAATAAAATATACAAAGTAGCAAAAAGAAACGAAAAAATACAACAATATTTTATTTTTTATCTTTTTCTGATCGGTCTGAAATTGAAAAAATGCAAAGAAAATAGAAACGAAAAGCTTATAAGCAAATCAACAAAACTTTTATTTTAAGAAACAAAAACCAACAAAACTTCCCCAACTTCTCTTCCTAAAGCAGGCTAAGTACCAAAATGTCAGATTCAATTCACCGGAGAAAAATAATGTCATCGGATCCAAGCCGAGGCCGGAGCTCCAGGACCAGACGTACGGCGAAGCACAAAGTCTCCCGTCGTATTCACAGTAAGATTCGTTCAAAGTCTAGTAAAATCCTCTATCGAAGTTTCTCGGAGCCGAATCTCTACCAAATCATCGCTTTTGAAGATGATGATCGGCGTTGCTCTTCGCCGATGATAGATCTCCCGGCTGAAACACCTGAGCAGATCGTTTATCTGTCTAAGATCCGTTCGGAGGTTTTCGCTTCAGCTCCGTCGTTGTCTGGATTCTCTTCGCCGTGTTCTTCTTCTTCTTCTTCTCCGATTAACCAACAGGTACATCATCAAATGAAATTTCTTACTTAGTCCTCCATGTTTCAAAGTTTATACTATTAGACCCAATATTTAAGATGTTACAAACTAACCCATCGATTTCACTGTTTTAGTCTTTTAGAGATAGTCCTTTTATTAAGCAACAAACTTTTTATCTACGGTACTGTAGAAGTATAACTATGTAAATCATTCAGTCCTTTAATTTCATTCAATTTCAAACATTTTGTCTTGAGAAACATTTACGCACTATAAGAAAGAAGCAGAAAGATTCTGAATATTCATTGGTTATGTTTCTTTGATTCCAAAACCAGGTTAACAAGAGAGAAGCAGCAAAAGTTGTGATCAATGTATCAGTAGAAGGAAGTCCAGGACCGGTAAGGACTTTGGTTAGACTGAGTTGGAATGTTGAAGAAACGATCAAGATGGTCGTGGACAAGTATCGTAAAGAAGGACGAACACCGAAACTCGATAAAGATCTTGCCTTTGAGCTGCATCAATCTCATTTCAGCATCCAATGTAAGCTCCACAACCCAAATTTGCTCCACCGGTTATATAGTTGAGAAACAGAACAAAAGCTTGAAAATTTTCGAGCTATTAAGGTCAAAATGTAGAATAAAAGTAGTCAAATCTCTTAGGTATGTTCGATGTGACAACCATTAACAAAGTTTTGGATTTTACTAATCTGCAGGTTTGGAGAAAACCGATGTAATTGGTGAAATAGGTAGTAGAAGCTTCTACATGAGAAAGAAAGAACCTGAAAACAAGATTACGATGAGAAGAAATCTCCCGTCATCGAATTTGATCGAATCGTTCATAGCGCAGAAGATTGGGAGAATTGTGAGGAGGACGAGGAAGATATGGAACATTTTAGTATGTGCTCAGTGAACAACAAAACCGGTTTGAAGTATTAACAGATTGTATTGTTCTAGTTATGTTTTACGGTTTGAGCGGCACATAATATTTACTTGTGTTAGCTCTACAATTGGTTAACTTCTTTGTTGTATATATTTACTTTTTAACTTACAACATAGATATATTTACCTATATGCTATAGGTATATATATATATATACATATTTGTCAATGTACTCTACTTCGATTCGAGTTTCTTTCATTTTTTAAATATGAAATCCGAATTGTAACTCAATTATAAACATGTGATTGTGATAATTTTGTTGGTTGGGTTTATTACTTTGATTTGGTTCTCTTTATTTTTACTTAGGATTTTGCTAATTTGGTGCTGATGTAAAAAGTTAAAAACGGATGTATTTCGGTTCTATTGGTTTCGTTGGGTCTGGTTTACTCTTTAAAAAACTCCCTAAATGGCTAAATAAAAAAATCTTTTTTTTTGTTCAAAAATAAAAATACCTTTATATACATTTGTTTTTGTACAGAAAACCATCATTATTTTAATCACAGGATATGCTTTTTTAGTGAAGGATATTCTTATATTATACTTTTATTGCTGTCAAAAAATATTTATAGTATTCAAAGAAGCATGCTTGGTCGGTTGACTCAGTTCATGTAGGACCGCCCAAAGAAATATAATCAAATCAAACCAATGGAATATAGTCACAGACCATAAATAAAAAACTCGCAGTTATTTGATTTTGAGTACCATTCACATTACTCTTAAGTGTTTTGTTTTTTTTTTAAGAAAAAAAATCAAATACCATTCACATTACTCTTAAGTGTTTTGTTTTTTTTTTAAAGAAAAGAAATCAAAATGTCAAAAAACCAAAAAGATGTTGGTTTCCAGATTTGTATTAATCGCTCCAGTTATTATACAATAAAAAATGGATTCAAAAGATATAGAAATATTAGTTTAATGGATGAAAAAAAAGGTAATGGATTTTGACTAATCTGTATCTCAAGCACGATCGTTGATTACTGTTTACTTGCATGCAATGATTAATTTTTATTGTAACTAGTATATAATTCGTGCTATGCGTGAATCTGTATTAATATTTTGGTTTAATATTTTTAGCTACTATCTTTAAAATTATTAAAAATATAATATATTTATAGAAATTTTTATTTATATAAAAGAATTTAATATATAATATGTAATTTATCCTATTTTTATTTATAAATTTTTAAAAACTATTAAGTAAAATAATAACAATGACATCTATCGAATTATCTAATTTTGACGTACATATACATTTGATTTAGAGAAATATAACCTTGCTAATATTTTGGTATTATTTTTTATTTTTCATAGAATTTTTATAGTTCTTTTTTCTTGAAGATTTATGTGTTCAAATATGTAGTTTTTTTATTAAAAGTTTTATTGATCTTGTGTACTACTACATATATAATCCATAATTCATGTTGATTCGCATTTAGTTTTGTTAGGAAGCTGTAATGATCATACAAAACCTTTTTTTTCTTCTTCATCATGTATACCAAGAGTTTTATGTTATACTTTTATTCAGTTTTTATTATTTTAATTGTTAAATAGAGTTGTTGTAGATTTTTTTAAATTGATAATGGTTACTTTTTAAAAAAAATATGTATTGTTAATTGTTAATTTGTATTTAACTTTTAAAATTTTAAACCATATTAACATTTTCTGATTTAATAAATATGTTGATTTGGATCAATCAGATTGAATTTACTTTTTTCCTTATTTTTCATTATTATATATTTAATAAATGTGTTAATTTGGATCAATCAGATTGAATCAGATCATGCAAAACTATTTTTTTCCTTCTCCATCATGTATACCAAGAGTTTTATGTTATATTTTTATTCAGTTTTTATTATTTTAATTGTTAAATGGAGTTGTTGTAAATTTTTTTAAATTGATAATGATTACTTTTTAATAAAAACATGTATTGTTAATTTGTTTTATTTAACTTTTAAAATTTTAAACCATATTAACATTTTATGATTTAATAAATATGTTGATTTGGATTAATCAGATTGAATTTACTTTTTTTGTTGGATATAATTTATTAAATTAATTTTTAATGTTTTAGTTATAGTTAATAATTTTCGGTTTGATTAAAAAACTGATATGGACCAATTAAATCAAGTTTTTTCGTTTTAATCATATTTAACATTTTTTATTTAATGAATATGCTGATATGAATCAGTCAGATCGAGTTTTTTAATCCTATATGGACATCCTCAGTGGACTATACCTTCAATTTTTATATATTATATGATGAAAACAAAATCAAAATTATTTTTTGTCAAACCATATCAAAATCAGATTGTGAGTCGTTGAGGCTAATGTCAAACTTCCAAATATGCTTCAAATGGGAATATCAATATTTATCAATTTGCATCAGGAATATATAAGTAGCTTTTATCCAACCAGATACAGTGGGATTTTAATAGTTTTTATAAATTATTTTCTTATATATTCGGTTTAGAGTGGACCTTTAACAATTCCCAAAGCTTTGACCAAAAACACCATATAGACGCAATTCGTAACTCGTGTTCGACGACAGAAAGAGGCGGCGACGGCGGAGAGTGAACGTCACAGCACGGCGGAGGATGGGCGATCTACTCGATTGGATCATCTCGTTCCTATTCCTCGTTACCCTTCTCATCATCGTTATTTACCAGGTTGGTTTTTCTCCTAATAATTTTTTTGGTAAAAACAATTAAACTGTAGTTTAAAAACAAAGCAAATATTTTTTTTCTTTGCCATGTTATTGGATTTTTGCTTAGTGATTCTGGGTTTGAAGTTTTGGATCAGTTAATACTTTTATTAATTTTGTAAACAAAGTAATTAATTTTTTTTTATGCAGCTGACATGTTTGGCGGATCTCGAAGCTGATCACATAAACCCTTACGATTCATCTACCAAAATAAACCGAGTTGTTCTACCGGAATTCGGTTTGCAAGGACTTCTTTGCTTATATTATGTCTTAACCGCGCATTGGTTCATGGCGGTTTTGTCTCTTCCTCACCTTTTCTACAAC
Source organism: Thlaspi arvense (assembly GCA_911865555.2). NCBI lineage: Eukaryota > Viridiplantae > Streptophyta > Magnoliopsida > Brassicales > Brassicaceae > Thlaspi > Thlaspi arvense. The sequence continues at coordinate 59,066,745 of OU466862.2, read as the reverse complement.
ATTAGACTGTAAGTAAATTATTCACTCATCATCATATTGGTCAATTTTCGAAGTTAATCGGCAAATCGGTCCAACGAATCCGGTTTAACTCTATGGTGTCTTTTTGCTATTTCGGTTAAAGATACATGAACAAGGAACATTTGGCGGACGTGACAGAGATGCACAATACAAATAAATGGGAGCAAAAGAAACGAGTTTACAAGATTGCTCATATCTCTCTCTGCATTTTCATCACATCGTATTGGTACATTTTTATATCTTAAATCACTAGTAATTTCCATATCTTCATATGTTTTCCAAGCTAGATCATAATTATTGTTTACATTATTTTTGGTTGAAAAGGTTGATACACTCGGCACTGGGAGACATCTAGGGTTGGAGAAATCATCGGAATTTCATATATTTTTGTTTTTACAATTTTAAGAACGGATTCGTAATGGATTTTGTTGACTACGCCAAAAATCTGTATGTAGTTCATCTTCTTATGACTTTTGTTCCTTTTGGCATTCCTTTTAGTTAACGACAAACGATGATTAATGATCTATTTTTGAATTTGAGGGAAATTCATTGTGGACTATATTCATTTAGTTTTTTTTTTTAAAAAAAATTTGTTAAGTTTTACTTTATTCACGAACTTGTTGCGTTTCATAAATCCCGGAAAATCGTAACGCCTACTCTCCTTTAACTCCTGTTTTAAAAAAAATCGTTACTTTTTGGTGCCCTAAATTTTGGAAGAATCTGTTTGAATTTCGGTGTAAGATTTTAGGTTAAGCCACGTACGATTGTTGAACTATGTTGTGCATTATTGAAATCTTAGTTATGTGTTTATTGTTCAAATCGGTCCGTTTCTTGTTTGCTCTACAAGATATATTGCTTCCGTGAATTAAATGATTAAAAGTGAGATTATGGTAGCTTGTGTGTGAAACATTGAAACTAAAGTTAGAATAGTGGTTAAGTAAGAAGTTATCTCGATGGGTTGATCTGTTCTTGACTGTGATGATACTTTGTAAATTTTTTGAAACTCTGAATTGATCCTTAGATTTTAGGGTTCTAGGCTAAAGTTCTTCCTTCGCAATCTCGTGTTGTGAACAGCCATCGAACTATAGATGTTATTTTGTAGATATGTCAAGAAAACTTTGATGTATTTAGAGAGATGTCTGATCTGGTTCTTGAGCTACAATAGGGAGTTCCAAGAAGCGGTTCATGTTTAACATTAGAAACGCTGAAATCTGGACTTCCTCCAAATTCGCTTTAGTCCATAACCTTTTGTGTTACTCATAGCGAAACATGGTTCATTGTAACTCAGTTTATGCTTTTGAAGCCAACTCAAAGAGTTTTTGTATCGGCTACTTAACAGACTCAGTCTCAGATCGATCCTTACATGAATGGGTATATGGATCATTTCAACCGGTTTAAGTACAGACCGAATCGAACATCTGGATGAACCGATACATGGATTCGTGCTTGATACAATAATAACAGACAAAATGACGCAGTTTCAACAAAATTTAAGGAAACAAGATGATTTAATCCGAATAAACAAGATAGAAACGGAAATTATAAGACCCCTAAAACCCTAAGAAAAGCTACAAGTTTAGTAGAACCCTAATTTGGAAAAACCAAACACAACTCAATGACGGAGAATACAGAGGAAGATTTGACATTTTCAAGTTAAATTAACGTTAATATCGGAAGACTTGTTTCTTGGATCAGAAGCTAAAGAAGCCTGCCATGTATTATTGATCGGAAGATGCGATACAGAGTGGATTGTCCGATGATCAGCCGCGCTAGAGATCGGAATCGCAGCGGTTGGAGTCGTCGTCAACACGAAATCGTGTTTGTTCTTTTTTGGTTTCTGATCTTGCTGCTGGTCCGTACCGGCTAAAAAACTTCCTACAACCACCTGTTGATTCAAACACACGGAATGTTCCGGTTTAAGAAATGTACATGTTTTTTTGGACTTGAAACAAATCGGAAAATTAAGGGAGAAAATGGTTAACCTGAACCGGACTCGAAGCTACTAGTAAACCGGCGACACTACCGCCTACCACACGCCCGTCAGGACTTGCTAACGATACGCTCATTCCTCCGGTTCTACTCCTAGTTCCGCCTATGTCGTTAGGCATGAATGAACCGGACAATGATAAAATCTCAAACCGGCCCTGAAAAAAAAACACTTTAAATCATCAATAAAACTTATCTTAAAATCATTTACAAATAAATTTAATCGATAAGATCTAATTACATACTTCGTATGTCAATGTGCCACCAGAGGAATCAGGCTGACGAAGTGTTACGCTTGAAATGACACCGTTTGCTGATAAAACGCAAATGGCACGAGGTCCTTGTTGTGAAAACGAGATTATCTTCATTGTTACATCCTAATCGAACCAAAATATATATATATATATATATATAACTCAAAATCTCGGTTTAAGATTATAAAAAAATAAAAAAAAGTAGACCGGATCTTTAAAAAAAATAAGTTCCGATCAGCTTACCTCACCGGCGTTGACCGTGATTATATGAGGTGTAAAATTACCACCGACGGAGCAAGGAACCCATTCACCTACACAAAAGACAACACAAGAACCAAAACTCGTTGATATATACTAAAACAACTTTCCACTTTTCTTAGTGTTTATTTGTTTATTTATTTTTGTAGTTGAGCCGAGATTGAAATTAGAAATCTCTAAATGTGACGTTGACGACTAAAATAGTTACCAATTTAAGCTTAAAGAAGTGATAATCAAGAACAAGAGCTTGACAGATATGTGTAGATACTTATAACCATAGGGCACATCGATAAGCATAGACAAATTAAACATAAATACAAAAACGAGGAGTCCTGTTTATATGCTAACTTGCTAAGAGGCCCCACTTAAATAAAAGCATGCGTTAAATCCCCAAAATTAACCCAGAAAATCCCAAAAGACAATTCTTAGTCACGAGAGAGTCAGATTAGTTTACGAAACTAGATTCCGACAAAAAAAAAAATTAATAAAATATTTTCTATTTTGTGCTGAGAAACTAAGGAGGAGAAAAAAAAAAAAGAACAGAGCAAAGACGATTTACCTAAATTCTCGACTTGGTGATGATACTTTGTTCTGTGAAAAGAGTTTGTTGGCTTCACTTTGCCGCGTTTTTCAGAGGCGGAGAAATCGATGACATGTGAACTCGTCGGAGGATGCGACGGCGCCGGCGCCGATGAAATCGGCTTTGGAGATAACGCCACAACCGTCCCGTCCGGTCCGTACTTCCTTGGCCGTCCACGTTTCTTCTTCATTGAGCCGCCGGAGATACCTTCCATCATCGTTGTCGTCGCCGTCGAAATTAACGGCGGCGGAGCTACTCCCGCGAACTGATTCGTGTGATGAGACTGTTGTGGAGGACCGACGGAGTTAGGAGATGGATTTGAGCTTTCTGATCTCGGAGCTACGTGAAAATCGGACGGAGAGTCGGATCCCACCACCGTAATACCGCCGCCGTTACTGGCGGATGTTGACCTAACCACTTCTCCGGTAGACTCCATATCTGAAACCATTAGCTTTTTCTTTTTGCCTTCTATTTTTCAAAAACGCATGTAGATTTTGGGTTTTAATTAAAGATAAACTAAGATTTAAGAACACAAAGGGAAAAATTAGCAAATAAATATAATTAAGATCTAGAACAAGAAAATCAAACTGAAAATATAAGGGACCAAGGAGTTGTTTTTTGAAGAAAAAATATACTAGAACAGAGCTTGGAAATTAGGAAAATGTTGGAGATGAAAGTGGGGGAAATTAGATTTATTTATGCTATGTGATTTTGATGAGAAAAAAATTATAGAAATGGGGTGTTTCGTATTGGAAATATTGACATTAAATAATGGTTATTTTTCTTTTTTTTAATAGTGGGTTTATTTATATTGTAAGATTTGTTTCATGCTTTCAGCTAATTTCCAACGTAACTTTTTCCATGTCTGCCCATTTTATATTAATATTAAATAAATAAAATAGTGGTGAAAAGGAAATGTTTAATAGCGTGTTATATAATATAACTCAAAAATCAAAATGGATTTATATATTAACTTTTTGGAATATATAGATATTCGTGTTTTTAGCTGGAATCCGATGGAGGGGATTAATAAAATAAAAAGGTGGTAAGGTAATAAATAGTATAGTAGACAAAACAATAAAGTAGGTACCAAAAAAAAGAATACTATTTGTTTTAATAAGAAAAATGTAGAAGACAAGTATATCTATCGTTTTATCTTAAGAATACTTTTTTTTGTTTAACTAGATTTTAGAATACTATTCTTTCTGCCGTGGATTTTTTTCAAAATATTCAGTTTTCGGGTTAAAACGTTTTCCTTCATTAAATAATAATCGAGCTTTGGAGTAAAAGACAAGTAAAACTAGGCTACTAAAATGATGAACAAATATATTATACTGGAAATATTATAAGTTTATCTATCACTTACAATTAAAGAAGTCCAGATGCAAGAATGACAATTACATGGGGCCAGCAATAAGCCAACAACATTTATAACATACCAAATTATCAATTCTCATAACTATTCATGTAACTAAACCATATATTTTCCCCTGTTTTACAAAAAATAATATTTTTTTATACAGAGTGTTATTTTATATTTTTAATGTAAAACTTTAAGCGAAAATTCAGTTCTAATGTTATTATACGAATTAAAAAATAAATTTTTTTAATATATTAATAAAAATGAAAAATAGTTTGTTAATATATGTTAAAGACAGTAAAATAACAGTTTTTACAAAATATAAAAACATATATTAATAAAAATTATATATTAACATAGTTTTCCAAATTTGGAGTTATAAATACAAATCTATATGACAATTGTTTATGTCAATGAAAACTATTTTTTCCCATTGTATATAATTAAAAAACAAAAGAAGTAAACAATATTAGGTTAAATATGTATAAACTTTCATTACAAAAAGTAAGTTATTTGCAATGGCCAAAATTTTCATAAATTATGTTTTTTCTTTTTAAATAGCAAACGATGTTTAGCAACAGACAATAGTTGCAACTCCTTTAATTGCAAATTGTATTACATCCCACAATCTTAAATATTTGCGATGCTAGGTTAAACTTTATTTCAAATCATCAAAACCACTTAAAGAGATACAGTATATAGTTTAACTGTTTAAGTCAACTATATTTAAGGCAAACATAAATCTCTTACATTATATTAGTTACTTTGTGTATGATGTAAAAAAGAAATTACTTCTTTCCTTAATATAGTATCATGAAAATAACATTATTTATAGTTACATATGATTGTAACTGTTAGAATATGTTATTTGCCACATTGAATAAAGGATAATGTTGATTTTTGTTTTTTTTAACTTTTGAATATTGAAAATTCATCTATTGTATCTTTGTAAATGGTCTAGAATAACTTGTAAATATCATAATTTTTGAAAACCCTTTTTAAGCATATTTTCTAGTAGCATAAGTACTTGTCATTTCCTTTAAACGTAAAGGTAACATTCTTTACTAAACTTTGCATTTTATCAACTAATATTATAAAGATTTATATTTTATCCGATTTAAGAGTTTTATGTATATTAATTGGTTTATTTTTAGATTATGAATTCATTTCAATAATATTTATTAATATTGTTTTAGATTATGAATTATATTTCAGTTTTGAACTTTTGCATATATATTTATGGTTATAACTTTCATTATCATTGAACAAAATTTCCAAAAATATTTTATATCAATCACAATTAGTATATATTTTTTTGAAATAACTCAATAAAAAAAACATATTTTACAGACATATTACACATAATATTAATAACTAAAACATTACATAACAATATAAAATTACTTAAAAATACATACATACACAAATTAAATTATAAAAGTATATAAAATATTAAATTACATAGCATTTTTTATAATGCTATGTAATCTGTTTTATATATGACTGTTTTATTTTATTTTAATTTTTTATATATGATGAATAATATTATTAAGATATATATTAAATATAATTGAAATATATAATTATATAGACTAAATAATTAAAAAGATTAATAAATTATTTGTGATTTCATATTTTTAATAAAAATATAGACTAGACTGTTTTCATTATGTGATGGTAAAAAAAATTTATGGTCGTAAATTTTGATTTCCTTTTTTTTTGACAAAATATATTCTATTTTTGCTATTACTCCTTTCATTTTGAAATTTTGATTTTTAATTTTGTACAGATATTAAGAAAATTGTTAATTTATTTTTAAGTTACTTTTTGTTTATTTTTTAATTTAATATTGATTTTTCACATTTTTATCTAGAAAGGAGTATGTACTAGGACTATTTTATTTTGTTTCGTGTATTTGTGGGAATCAAAAGGTCTTTTTAAAACATTTATTTGTATCTTATCTTTGTAATCCTTTAAATATTAAACACTGTTTTGTGTTTGCTTTACATTCATTTCTTTCCTTTTACATTTCCCAAAGTCTTCGTCACAATTATAGCTACCCAACTAAATTATTCCCATTTGCAACACAATTCATTTTGGGAACTTTGGTTTGCAAGAATAAATAAAAATTCTGTAAGAAGATGAACAATTTTTGTCGAAACGTTACAGTCACCCAAAATATTAACAGACAAATTGTTTTCGAAAAACAGATCAAAGTTAAAGTTTCGCTGTAATAGCTTAAATTTTAAAATAAGGAAAATGTATCCAGCCTACCAAATTAGTTTTAAAGAGTAAACAGGTCAATTTTAAAATCAGTTTTTAGTTGCTCTTTTCATTTCACTTTTTTTTAGCTTTGATTAGCTATAACAAATTCTAAATTAATTTAGTTTTATCTTATTCTCTATGAAAGGTATGAAACAAAAAAAAATAATTAAATTAAAGAAACAGGAAGCAATCATATATATCGTTAAATTATTTTAAACACAGTTTAAATTGGGACCACGAAGCATTGAGTCATTGACCAATAGAAATGCACATCTAAGTCGAAAACAATACGATTAATTAAGTAATCTGGAGTTTAGATAAGATCGAACCATTAATCAATCGTTAAATAAGTCTTTTCTGTAAATTAAAAAAATAATAGTGATGTGCTCGATGTGCATTTTCCTCCGCGACTTATTTTATATATTTTTTAATAAAGAAATATATCACCGTATTTATTTATATCAAGAATAGACACAAAATTGATTTCACATTACTTTTATATGTGATTTTTATTTTCATTTATAATTGCGGTCGGCATTCTTTCTGACCTAACTTCTTTTCCTTATACAGCTCACGGGGGGGGGGGGGGGGGGGGGGGGGGGGTAATATGCATAATTCAAGAGGTTAAAAAAATACTACAAAATGTATATTTTTTTAACACTTACTAAAGACCAGTAAAATTAAAGATTTAAATGATTTGTCAAAAGAAATAAAGGGTTTCCCTATGTAACTTGTTCTTAGTACTCAGGTATTTTACTCTAACTTACAAATCCAAATCCTGAAAACTTAAATTGGATGGAATCAGTGAATTTGATTTCTTACAGAATTTTATTCCAAAGATTAAACCTTTTAATTATATGGGAAAAAGACATGCAACAATAAATGTAATACGTTACATGTGTTTCTCTTCTCTTTTTTTCTCTAAGTCTGTCAGGAAATTAATCATTTTCTATTCATTTTTAATTTTACATTATATATTTTTTTAATGCACCCATTTCACATTATATATTTATTAATCTGTAAACCCATTGTTGAGCACAAAAAAATGTAACCCCTTATTTTTTTATCCGTGTGAATATGGTAGTCATACCGCGAAAAAGAAAATACCTTAAAAAATATTATAATTATTATTAGATGGTGGTAGTGATGATGTCGCATGTTCATTTCTGGTGAAACTGTATTGATTAATAGCAATCAATATTAAATATTCATAGCATATTTTGTTTTACTAAAAAATAACTTATCATCGCATATTGACAATATTTGGAAATTGCAATACCCATCATGTGAACCTTTTATACAAAATAATAGAACCATTGGCGTGCTTTAAGGAAATATATAATTAATTATTATTACTTCCAATTACACGAGTAAAGAATCCCCCATTTTATTATTTTTCAACTTTATTAGGTTTTCCAATGAATCATGTCTTTCAAAACCTTCATTGGGAAGTAGGAACTACACCCTTTGCATTTTTTATTATTTTTCTAAGCATTATATTATGTTTAGACCACCTCCAATGGATTTAAACTCAATTTCTAAACAATAAAAAAATCAAAAAAAATTTAAAAGAAAAGATATGAAAGAGAGCAAACTCTCGTTTAAGACTTTTTAGAAACTGTTTCTAGCCACTTATCATCATCTGATTAGTTTGCATCTTAAAAATAAAATAAAATTGAATTAAATAATATTATTATATTAAAATATTATTAAATTAAAGATAAGAAGTTTATTTTTAGAAGTTCACTATTGGTGATGTTCTTACTTCTCAAAATATTTGAAGTTATTTTACAAAAATGTGTTACACTATTTTCAACCCCAAAAAAATGTGTCATGCTTGGCATTGATTTGAAAAAGAAAAAAAATTGCAAATTTATTATACATAGGCCGACATTCTATGTATTTTTATACCAAAATATGTATTTTCTATTTTAGAGAGTAAATTAAAGAGTACTTTCGGATCTTTAAAAAATATTTATCCTTGGATCTTGTGGTATATCTGGAAAACACGTAATGAAAAAGTTTTTAATAATAAAATAGTGCATTTGTGGGAGACTTTTCAACTAGCTTACTTTGAGGCGGAAAGTTGGAAAATAGCACAACAAAAGGAGTAAGAAGAAGAGACCCCCTCATCGTCAAGCATCCTGAGCACCAACCTCTTGCTGCCCTATGTTCTGACCTGCCAAATTGATGCTTCCTGGATTGATTATGGTCCAGCTAGTGGGTTGGGGTGGTGTCTCGAAGACGAGTTAGGACGTCATACATATGGCATGAAGGGCTGCCAGAGGTGTCTGTCATCTCTTCATGCAGAGTTCGAAGGACTCCTCTAGGCATTGTCTTGCCTAAAAGAGCGGGGTTACACTTCTGTTAAGATCGAGATAGACTGCTCGGATCTGATCAGGATGGTTGAAGAACCAACCGATTGGCCAGTCTTCACTTTGAAGTTAAATTATTTGAAGTTTTTTAGTTTATGTTTGATCTCGCACACTTAAAATATATGTGCAGATGCTCTTGCTAAAGAGGCACAAGCACGAGATATTTTTTTTTTTCATGTAAGTCATAATGAACTGGTTTGGCTAACTCGTAGAGATCACCACCAAACCGGTCTATTTTGATTTGATTTATGGAGTTTGTGGAAGGAAAAAAAAAAGGCCAACACTTATCGAAGAAAGCCCATCATAAGCTGTTGTTCGGCGTTGCATTAAGTAGAAAGCCCATCAAACTTACGTCAATTTTTACTATACCACAAATCCAAAATTTTAATCATTTCTTTCTTCCTTGTTGACAAAATCACGAATGTTTTCAATCTGAACAACATTTTTTTGGTAATCCATCCATCTGCACAATTAACTAATTAAGCCGATAGAGTTTATGAGAAAAGGAAGGATGAGAAAAATATAAAGTTGGTGACAGTTTTTATTATAAAATCGCATATATTATCAACCGGAGCAGCGAGCCGATTTAAATCTGGACTAAAACATAGTCGATTTCAAACAATAAATATAATTAAGGAGATTAGAGAAAGAATCTTATCGTGAGAGATATCTGAAGACTGAGAAAAAGCGGGGTTGTGTTTCTCTAAACTCTAAGAGCTAAATCGCAGAAAAAATGATGTTGATTACTATAGTGTGAATGAAGATAATGTAGAAACTGAAGATGGTTTAAGTTTATAAAAAAAGATGGTTTAAGTTGTGAGGGGAGTGATTGTTGTGAGATCGATTATGAGAGTTTTTACGTAATGTCGATGGTGATAATTTTAGTGTGAATGAAGATAATACAGAAACTGAAAACGGTTTGTTTGTGAGGAGATATTATTATGAAATCGATTATGAAAGTTTTACGTGATTTCGATGGTGAAGATTTAAGTGTGAATGATGATGATGTAGAAACTGAAAATGGGTTAAATTGTAGGAAATATATTATTGGGAAACAGATTATGAGAGTTTTTACGTAATGTTGATGTTGATGACTTAAGTGAAGATGGTATAGAAACTGAAGATGGTTTAAGTTGTGCTATGAAATCGATTATGAGAGTTTTCAGTAATGTTGATGGTGATGATTTAAGTTCTAAAAAGAGAGATTATGGTGAGATTTAATATTATGGAAGCTTAATGTTGATGGTAAGAGCATCTCCAACCCTATATCAAATGTGGTTTCAAATTTTATTTTGGAATAAAATCTGCTCCAACCCCATCTTATTTTCAATTGCAAAATGGTATAATGCTATTTTTTATTTCAAACATAGAATCATTTTATGTTGAATTTCATTTTGCAATTGAACCTTTTTATTTATAAATTACTCCTTTAAATTCTTAATATTTTTATTTTAGCAGATAGATAATTATTTTGATGATAATTTCTTTTTTTATTAATGGTTATAAATATTAAAACATTTTACTCTTTAAAATTAAAATACAAATAATATATATTTAGTAGAAAATATAATGATATAAACCATAATACGTTTAATGTTTTTGAAATTAATTAAATGAATGGGTTTATTTGTAAAATTTGAAAGTATGTGTATAATTAATAATTAATAATTAAAGAATATAATCAAAATATTATTTTTCAAATAAAAAATACAATTATATCATTTTAGTATGAAAAATGACATCACACTGGAGATGCTCTAATGATTGGGATTTCTCATTGGTTTTTCTTATTGTGAACTTTGATTTCTAATACTTCTCGACTCAAGGTTCAATAATAAGTAAACTTTTTAAAAGTTTTGTTCTTAGATTATTGCATCTCTCTCATCGTCCAGAATTAAAAATCCAAAAAAAAAACCTTCCGTTCGAAAGAAAAGAAACAAGCATCACGGGAACAAAATTATATATAACTAAACTTTAAGCTAAAATAACAGGAATAAAACTGAGATTTAGGTTTTAACTGGTAATCAATAAAAAAAAGAATAGGAATAAAAAAGAAAAAAATGAAATGAACAAAAAAAAGAATGAATAGGAATAAAAAAATATATAAAGAAAAAAAATATATTTTTTGTTCTTCCCTAATTTTAATAAAGAATCTATTTGTTCTATAATTCCTTATATGATAAGGAATAAGAAGAAATAATAGGGAAATATTATTATTAGCAAATAGTAAAAATTTTAAGGAATGAATAGGAATTCATTATTCCTTCTCATTCCCTTAGTTACCAGTTGAAGCCTTTTTTTGTTCCTTTCATTCTTTTCTTTTTCATTCCTATTATTTTTTTATTGGTCACCAGTTAAAACCTTAGTTTTAAAAATTGCATTGAAAATCGAAATGACATTTTTTATTAAAAAAATAAAGTGTTAAAATAATATTTATTTTGAAAGGGAGGGAATAAGAAAAGTTTTTAAAAGTTTTGTTTTTAAATTTTAACAAGTTAAATTATTGCATCTCTCTCATCGTCCAGAATCAAAAATCCAGAAAAAAAACTTCCATTAGAAAGAAAAGAAACAAGCATCACGGGAACAAAACTAAACATAACTAAACCTAGTTAATCTCTTGCGTGTTTCAATTATTTACATGCACGTATGAAATAGTACACATACCCAAAAATATAACACAAGAAGAAGAAAAAAACAACAAAGAGTATATCACAACTCACAAAGACTCGTTAGTAAAAGGGATCTCTTGGAACTTAAACGAAGCGTTACCAGCATTCTCTCTTTCAAACCTGAACACATCTTCGTCATCAGGCAATGGCATCACTTGTCTGTCACCGACCTGTCGCGGTGGCAAAACCTCACCACGCCGTGGAAACTCCGTCGAATCGAGCGTTTCGTTACTAAACAACAAGTGCGTACCACCAATGCTGCTCCTGGGCGGTGAAGAGAAAGCTGCGGTGGCGGAGGAATCCCATAGAATGACGTGGAGGATGATGGAGACCTTGGCGTGACGGTGCAGTGACAGTTTCTGGCTGAGTGAAACGGTGTCGTAGCAGCGGATTGCTCCTGTTGAGGAAACCATCCAAGGCAATACCTTTTGGCTGCCGACACGTGACACAACCAGACGACGCGACGCATTGGCTGCGTCTCTGTACAGTGAGCTTAGGCCTGATCTTGCAGCTGGTGCACTCTCGTCGTCGTGGTCCGTCACTGAGGAGACGTAAATGAAACCCTGTTCGAAGAAATATTTCAATTCCAAAATTTTCAGAGGTTGAAACTAAAGGTAATAAAATCTTGTCCTATTTCATTTCTTTTTAAACTCGGGACGAAAAACTGAAATCTGAATAAAAAAATTCTTTTAACTTATGGTTATGTTCTGAAATGTATCTATAATTGCAAATGAATATATCAATGTAACAAAATTTGACAAAAAAACAAACAATGAATATATCATCAGTTTAGGATATTCTTACAACTAATGAATGTATATAGTTAATTATTGCATAGTTTCATAAATTTTGGATTTTTTTTTATGTTTTGGAGTTCACTTTTTTTTTTGTTTCATAACATTTGGTCTTTTTCTAATTGATATGCTAATACAATAGCTATTTTCAATCTCCCTTAATAAAACTCTATAAACTTTTTGTTGTGAAACAAAATCCTATGTGTGTGGAAGGATATATGATATATCTAATTGTTACAAAAAAAATTGAATGAAGTCCCTAAGATATATATAATTTCAAGAAAGTATTTTACCTCTTCAGTACGGCTAATGGAGAACCCAAGTTTGGTATCATCATCTCTAAGTTTGATTTCGAGTGGACACTCAACGCCAAGAGGAGCGTACCAGAGCCGAACCGCTCTCACAACACCAATATCAACTCCATGATAATCCTCAAACCCATAGAGACTCGCGTTCGCAAGATTGGACAGATCCGAAAGCGATGTCGTATTAACTGTCGCTGATGCTGTTTCTCCCGATATCTTTTACCATGTAAAAACAAAACAATCAACATTTGCATATTCAAAATTTCTAACAATATTAAACAAACTAAAAAATCACTGACCTTAGTAAGCAAAGATTCAGTCTGAATGTTCATAAAGACGATTGGAACTCCGTTAGCTTGTGAACAACTTAGCCAAGCATTTGCACGAGCAAGCGTGTCTTCCAAGTCATTGTACCGAGAACCCGCTCTTCCATAAGCTAAATTTGTTTTTTAAAAAATTGTTAATATTCATACATATAAATAGAGAGAGTTTAATTGAAAGAATCTATGGTTAACAATTTAAATATATTGTTTTATTACCAGAAGCTTTGGGAAGAAAAAGAATGGAGAGGAAATTGCTGGAGCCAGAGATTGGTAAAGCTTCTTGCATTCGTTTTTCCCATGGATATGAAACGAAACCATCTTGAAGCTTTGCTCTCACCAATGCTTCCACCATTCTTGATCCTCTTGAAGCTGCATATCATTTCAACAACATTCTTATTTTTGTATAATATTCCCATGTAAGATTTATGTTAAATACGGAAATACTACTCCACCCGATTCTGTAAATTAGAGAGTAATATAATAAAGGTTAGATTTAGTACTAAAAACGACTTCTTAGATGTGTGAAAATTCCAAAACATACAACTTAAAAATACATAGAAAGTGTCTCTTTCTATCTGATGTCCCGGAAGAAACATTCGTAGTTAATAATCATTGACTAAATAATAATAATAAAATGTGTATATTTACTAATTGTAAGTCAAAATACTAAGATATATTTGGACCAAAAAAAAAATACTAAGATATCTTCTGAAGAAACGTTCACAAAAAGTCATTTATTTAGAAGTTCAAAAAAAGATTAGCTAGTATGAAAATTCAAAACGAGTAGCTCTGTTTCTTGATCAACAATAAAATTCGTACAATTTTGATCCAAGAGAAAATTTTCGTACTAATAAAAAACAGCATTAATTGAAATCCACCAACTAACCAAGAAGCACGATATGATGCAAATTGCAAAGGCAAAAATCAGCAATTAAACCAGAAAAGTCAACAAAAGAACAAAAAAATACAAAAGATATTTAACCGACCGAGTTAACTCACCTTGTATACCGAGGCAATCCGACTCAGTCCGATCCGAGAACCCAACTGTATAATTCGGGTCATCAATGGATCTGAGCATGTACTGTCTCTTACCGGCGGATTCATTAGGAACAATACAAGCAGACAGATCGGAGAAGTCATCGGAGCCACGTCTGACTCGGACAACAATAGAAGTTTCTTTGTTCCTAAAAGAATTGTGCAGAACCTTCTGAAGCCAAACTTTACCTCCTTTAAACGGAGCTTTGAAAATAGCCGAACCGGGTCCTGACCCGAGTCGGATCTCTTCCACTATGTCTCCGGTTTGAAGCATATCGCCACTCCATTCTTCGCTTTTGGAGCTTCCTTTGAGACAGTCGATGGAGAGAACGACGGTGTTTCCGGGTCGGGTCGTGGATTCGGGTTGGTGGGTACGATCCATAGGCGATTATTATCCTCCGGTTTGGATTCTTTATGTTCTGAATCTATCTTGCACGAGAGAGAGAAAGAGAGAGAGAGAGAGAGAGTTTCTAAATTTTCTTGGAAGCTGATTCGAGACACGGAATCTTTGAGAGACTATACAAAGTCGTACTTGGCTTGAGATTTTATTCTTTATTAGGATAAGTAAAATCTTACAAAACACCACTTGTCAAAGATATAGACTTTTAAAATCAATTTATTTTGTGGAACTGGTCGAGTAATTTATACAAGATTTCGTGCCCAATCATTGGTGAATACAAAAAGTCTTACAGTTTGCAAATTGTAGATGCAAAATGAATTAATTTCGATTTACTGCACTTAAATCCGTTCGATTTTATGTCATTATGTGATACGAAAAAAACTCATAAGTTGTGTAAATATTGGTTCAAGTAAACCATATTTCGTAGATTCGTGTGTCAGGGAAAAAATCGTCTATAAAATTGTCATTGTGATAATATATTTTATGTTATAAACATTAAACAAGTTTATTATTAGGAATAAAATAATATCAACAGATCTTATGATTATGTAGGTGAGTGACGACAGCAAAATTCATTTGTCCTTTTGTGTACTGTAAATTTTGAAAATGTTGAAATATTTCAATGTTAGCATTATGATATCACTTTTTGTTAGCATTAAGATATCACTTTTTGTTTTTTCTTTATTTTCTCATTTCTCACTACCAGATCACGTATGAAAATAAGACTCTTTATTCTCATGCGACGACGGAGATTAAGATACAAAGAGAAGATGAACTTTTCTCATGCTTTGTCTTTCTAAACGTTGACTTATTAGAAAATAAAGTGAAGGATTTTAAAGGACAAAGGGAAAACATGAAACACATTAGTATGTGAAAATATAGGAGAAAATAATTTTAGGTTTAAGCATTCATTTTCTTCTTAAGTAACCCACATTTGGATTTCATTTGCAATATTAATATTTTCACGAGTATTGTTGCAATTGTTCAAACTTCTTTTATGAATTTGTTTGGTTGAATGTGTTCGGGCTATATTTTTTCTAGAATTTGTCTTGAAAATATAAAATAAGAAAAACAATTGTCGTTGATGGGTTACATTTGTTTACAGTTTACACTTAGGTGGAGTTTAGACAACAAAAAAATCACCTCTAACATATGCTCTACTAAATAGGCCGTATTGGGCTTATTTTAAACTTTAAACCCATAGAAGAAAGTTTCATTCTCTTTTTGGGCTTTCAAACGTCAAGAAATTCAAATTATAAAATGGGAATCTGAAACGGCATCGTTTCAATGGTGTCTTCATCCATCAGGAATCTCTTCTTCCCCTCCCAATGTAGACGTTCTTTCATTTTTCCCGTTATCCAAACACATTTTCGGTCCATACAGAAATGGCTGCTCAATTTTGTTGCAAATTTACTTCGGCGAATCCAATGATCTTACAAATCGATTCTTTCTCTAAACAGAAACTATCTTCTCCATTATACTTTATCCCTACGAGAAACCCTGTAAAATCCCTGAATCTGACGAATCCATGGCTGGGCGTTGATTCTTCGATCTCTCTCGATTCTTCCGCCTCCGTCCTACGAACTAATTCAATCACTCGCCGACGCATCCCAATCGCCGTCGTTTCCAGCTTACCCACTGCGTCAGTTTTCTCGAATTTTGGTTGATTATTGATCAATTTTTACCTTTTTTTTCTTTATCGTGTACCCTCGGCTAAATTATAAGATTATGTGTTCGATTTTGATTTCAGGAATCCGGAATCTGCGGTTTCTGATGCGAAAAAACCCAAGTAAGTGTTGTTCTTAGACCTATAAGTTAGTGAGGATTGAAATGCTTTTGAAGTTCCTGAGGTTGATTTTTAGGGTTTTTAAGAAATTTGAGGGTAAATGTAAATGTAGATGGTCATGGAGAGGAATCAAATCATTTGCCATGGGAGAGCTTGAAGCTAGGAAGCTCAAGTATCCAAATACTGGAACTGAAGCACTTCTCATGGGTATTTTGATTGAAGGTAGTACTTACTTTTGGTCTATTTGCAATCAAACTAAACGTTGTTCGTGTTACTCATCGAGATGATACAAAGCTCCATTAGGATCTTGTTAGTGATATTGGTTTATTGCAAACAAACTGTAATGTAGTTTGTAGTTTTTTATGATACAAAGCTCTGTTTCTTTAAGTTTTTGCTGAGGATCTTGGACAATTCTTGGTAGTGATATTTGAATAAGATTAAAGTGTTAAATTTTGATGGGCCAGGAACTAGTTTTACTTCGAAGTTCTTGCGGTCGAATAAGATAACGCTTTACAAAGTTCGTGAAGAGACAATCAAGTTACTAGGAAAGGCAGACTTGTATTTCTTCAGCCCGGAACATCCTCCTCTAACCGAAGATGCTCAAAGAGCACTTGACTCAGCTGTGAATTTTAATCTCAAAGCAGGTTTGTCTCCGTTCTAACATAACTTCATAACGTTGTGAATCTCATATTTTTCGTCTTGAGAGCAACATTATATCGATTGAGAGATGAATGTGTGTTAATGATTGAACATACTCGGAAGTTTTCATGTCTTGTCTTGCAGAAAAAAGAAATCTTTGTTTATAAACATTTTATATTTGTGCATATGCATAATTCAGTTTAAAGACAGAACCTTACGCAACATAGTTTCACTGCTTTATTGTTACAGGTGGTATTGGGGAAATAATGCCAGCCCATATACTGCTGGGGATCTGGTCGGAAGTTGAATCTCCAGGTCACAAGATACTAGCAACTCTAGGTTTCACTGATGAAAAAGCTAAAGAGTTAGAGTCCTTTGTCTCTAGATCTGGATTTTTAGATGAATAGTGTATTATTATTACATGTATCATCCTCCATTAATGTCATCTTAATTTTCGTATCAAACTCAAAGTTGCAGTTTGCAATAATGTTCTTATATGTTTGATCCTACTGATTTCTTATTTTCAGTTCTTTGCTTTTTGCCTGGAAGACTTTAAGGTCTTCCACAAATAATTACCAACAGTGAATGGATCCTTAAGCTTTACTTGTTATCTTCTCTATTACTCGACTTCAGTTGTTATTGGCACTAGGTATTTACCCGTGCTATCTTGCTAGATATTTTTCTAAATTTTGTATATATTTTTAATATAAAAAAATTATTTTTATAATATAAATGAGTATTATATTTTTTTAGCTTAAGTTATGTATTTATATGTTTTAAATCTGAATAAACATTATATATATATATATATTTTTTTTTTCAAAATTATAATTTGCTATTAAATTTAGTTAGCTAACTAATTATAAATGTATATATAAGAATAAAATATATAAAAATAAAGCAATACATTTTTAGTATCTTCATGTTAATGGCAAATGTAATCTATTTTCTCCAATAAATTACCACATGATCCTCCTTTGTAATTATATAAAGCAAAATGCAATTTAAAAAGATTTATTAATTAATATAATTATTTTAAATTATAAAATTTATTTATTTATTAAATATTTTATTATAAACATATGTTTCCAAAACTACCAAACTATAATCAATTTTATTCATATCAAAACCATTGCTATTGCTTTAGAACTAAATAAAAAATTATGTTTGAACTCTTAAAATATCATTTTAGTTAAAGTTAAATAATTTAATTTTGGTTACTGTAAACATACTTTAACTTGAAAATTTAGCACAGAGAAATTTCATCTTCTTACAAAAATCGAGAAATCGTATTTCCCGTCAAAACAAAAAAAATCTTCATTTTCCCATTAAACTGAGAAATCGGCTATTCCCGCCAAAACCAAAAAATTTATTTTCTCGTCAAACCTAAAATTTCATTTTCCCGCGAGAACCTGTGTTTTTTCACCAAAACCGAGAAATTACGTTTTTTTACAAAACCCAAAAAATTTCATCTTCGTGCAAAAAAAAAATTGTATTTTCCCGCCAAAATCGAAAAATTTATTTTTCCTGCGAAAACTGAAAAATCATCTATTCCTGCCAAAAAAAAATCATTTTCTCATCAAGCCCAGAATCACACTTTCCTACAAAAACAAATAAACTACAATTTTCTGCGAAAACCAAAAATTGCATTATCTCCCGTGAAATTGTGTTTTTCTGCGAAAACTAAGAAATTGTTATGTTTTATCGGTTCAAATTTTTGCTGATGTGTGAGCTTCTTATAACATAAGGCTTTTTGCGTTGTTGTCATGGAAGCATAGTTGATGCTGAGCCAACACTTTTTCAATCATATACGTCTATGTCAAACAAACAGATAGCTAGAATTTTTTTTATTATTTATTTGTTGTTATTTATTATTTGGATTTGGTTTTAGCAAAAAAAAAAAGAAAACAATGATTTCTTATTATTTTTTTATTATTTGGGTTTGGATTTGGCAAAAAAAAAAAAAATTTATTTGCTGTTATTAATTATTTGGGCTTGGGTTTAGTAAAAAATAAAATAAAAATTAATAGAAAAAATATTTGGGTTTTTAATGGGTTTAAGTTTAAAAATTAAAATAAGTAGATGAGATGTATTAATAAAATGTTTTGATTGGTGATTATTTTTGCTGATTTGTTATGTTTATAAAGCTTAAAAAAGCTGAGGTGTCAAATCATGAAAAGACTTTAGTGTTATTGTTGTGTTGATTTGTTTCCAATGAGAATCACGATTTCACAATTGTAATGTGATTTCTAAATCTTGATCAAGAACCCTTCTTAGCCTTGATTCCTTAACTTGCGTACATTTCGAGCAATGGCCTAAGTACCGCTCGAGCTTGGTCCACGGGCTCACGAGCCTACCCGTGGGGTACTCTCGGCCCAACTATGAGCCCAACGGACCCACCTGCGAGCTTAACCGCCAAACTTTTGGCGGGAGGGTTTCTCTCGGGTCGGGTTAAACCGGGTAAAACGGTTCGTTATAATATCCCAAGCCTCACTGCTTGTCAAAATATATCTCTGCAAACCACTAAAGAGTAACGTAATCCACTCTTTAACGGCCATTATCAAGACCATCTACACATAATTCAAGATTATATTGTGATTGCTTATATACAGTCAAGTGTAGGTTGCTCTATGAAGTTTCCTTACGATTTGTTTGCACCAGGCTCGATACACACGCGTATGTTCAAGATTGAAATGGACTGAGCCACGGTTTGATAACTTTCCCGGTTAACAGCACCGAGAGTGAGATAGTTTTGTCTCTTCGATTATATGATGTTAGTACTTAGTACTATGACATCGCTACGTGCATTATCAAGAAGTAGTCACTGATCTGAGAAGCTACAAGCTGGAACTTATCTACTACTATAATTTTTTTTTTTTATGATAAAAGAGATACTAGAATATATTGTAGTTTTTGGCTATCTTTACTTAAATAGTAGAATAGATAATTAAGGAACAAAAAGTTAGCATCATGGCAAGGACAATCCACAACGATTTTTATTTTAAAATGTTGGCAACGAAAATCCACAAAGATTCTGAGTGATAAACTATGGCAAAAAATATTAAAATGTTAATATCAGTTTGACCCTGAAAGAGCTCCTGAAAGGTTGGACGATTTACTTATAACTATTGTGCGTACCAAGGTTATTTATTGTTTTAGTCCAGATACCTAAGAATTGTTTTTTTGAAACGCGATACCTAAGAATTGTAAACGATGCAATCTTGGGCATTTCTTATTAGTATATCTTTATACGTACGAGATTGATATTTTATCAGTTTAGAAAATATTAGTTGTTGGAGAATTCTCTCAATGTATCGATTTATATACAAATATAAATTGTGGATAGAAAACAAGTTAACTCTATGACATAAGGATTTATGACAGATGATTCTGGGTAGTGGGAGAAATTATGTTCCAAACTCCGAAACTCCCAACATTCATAAAAAAAAAAATGAAGATGGAGCTCCAAATTTGGTCTAAGGTTTAGATTAGTTTAAGAAACTTTAACAAATAATATCTATTTGAAAATATATTATTTAATATATATAATTGTATATTACGTAAATTAATTAGAATATAAAAAAATCTGATAAGAAAACCTAAAAAAGTAAAATCATTTAATTTTTTATTTATGTTTTTTAATTATGAAAAACTAATAGAATTTTAATGAAAAAAATCTAAAAAAATCTTATAAGATAGTATTTGATAAGTGTTCCTAATTTTAAACATGTTTAGATACACAAACGTAATTACTAAGAACATTTCCAATCATACTATATTTTTCACTCCAAACACTATTTTGAAGTAGTTTACTTTCTAATCATACTTCATTTTCTAAATCTAAATTCTGCTATCTTTGGAATGAACCTAAATTCTACTATATTTTAGAGTTGAACCTTTTTATTTACAAACTGATCTTTTAAATATCAAATAATTTTAGCTTATACTATTTAATATTTATAAACATTACAAAACATAATTATAAATATTTAGACACTATAATTATTATTAGAAAAGATTACAAAATAAAATAAACTTAAAAATACATAACAGATATTGAAATTAAGATAAATGCTGAATTATATAATTGATAATTTATAAAAGTTTTGTAAACAACAAAATAAATGAGGTTTATTTGTAAATTTTAGAAATAAAAGATTTTAATAATAAAATAGAAATAAAATTTATTTAGATAATTTCTTCTTTTTATTGTAAAAAATAAAAATATATATTGGAATAAAACTTAACTTTATTTTGAAGTTATTCTATATATAATCGTATTATCTTACTCTATTTTAGAGTTAAAAAATAGAAATAAAACAGATGATATATATACTCACTTCATAAAACACATCATCACAAATTTTTGTGTGTATGTTGATATATATATATATTTTTTTTTATAGTAAGGGCTTTCAATGTATGTTGATATTTCTCTCTTTGTTTCCTATATTAATACATAGGTGAGCTGTTAAACTGTTGTCATATTTTTTTTTTTTTGATAAATCCTATCAGCTGATCCGGTCGGCCCCAGTAGGAATGCACCAAGGTGCTACAGTGTGGATTTC
The DNA here is from genome assembly GCA_911865555.2 of Thlaspi arvense. Lineage (NCBI taxonomy): Eukaryota > Viridiplantae > Streptophyta > Magnoliopsida > Brassicales > Brassicaceae > Thlaspi > Thlaspi arvense. The sequence goes on along the minus strand of OU466862.2, from coordinate 59,045,130 downwards.
TCCTTTCATTGGTTCAACGGTTCAATGGACACCATGAACTCCAAGCGTGCTCGAGTCGAACGGACAATGAGATCCATGAGATCCTTGGGTCAACATACTACCTGTCTCGAGTTTGAAATACATTCCGACTAATGCTAAGGGGTAGCCGGATCGCCTGTTATCGGACTACCAGGTAAACTGCCTGAACCGAAGCCCAAGCCCAAACTTCTTACATAGATGTGATTTTTGTTTCAAGAGGGATTTGAACCCGGGTTGGGTGAATTAAATGTTGTCATATTATTCAGCTGATATACCATTGATGATGGTATATTAGTTCACATTAGTTCATACTTCGTTATGTTCGTTGCGTTAAAAATCCGAGTTATCCAATGCATTTTGGTGTTGACAATTGTATAAGCTTAAGGTGGTAACAAAAACTAACACTTCTATATTATTTGATAGTAGTCAAATTTCGAGCATAAATTTACACAGCTAAAAATATAATATTTGGATTCTTTTCATATTCTAATATAACAAAAAACTAACTAAAACAAGTTCAGATCACTTCAAATTATATATACCACAACAACAAAGATTAAGAAATATATATTACACTCTAAATTTTGATATAATCAATAGATATCAAATCTAAAATTCATAAGACAGGTTAAATCCAAGAGGTTGTGAATATGTAAACGATTGTAAGTAATAGTATGAAATTAAGAAGACGTAACTAATTATCAATCAAGATTCAAGAGATTCTTCATGTGAGTTTTTTAAGCTTTAGCTTTGTCGTTAGCTCAATTATTGTCTCGGCTATGAAGTCTCAACAATGCCGTCTTAATGCTCCACTAATTGCCGTTTAATCATTATTTAACTCACATGCCCCCACCACTTTGGTATTAATTTCCTGTTATCACGACTTTTTATGATTAGCAGTGTCTAATCAGGTTTTGATGGGTTTTATAATCTTTTTCCAACTTAGGTTAAATTCAAATTTTAGGTTATCGGACATTTTTATTAAACAGTTTTAAACAGAATTTAGACTAAACTATAATTTGCTTTCGTTGATACTGTTTAAAATTTGGGCTGGGATCATAATATGTGTCTTCAGTTGGCAATGACTTTCAAACAAATTTTACTTTTGGTTAGCTCCGTTTGCGGTTTGCATAATTTAAATCATGTATATATTTGTGTTTGCTTCCACTCTTTTTTTTTGAACCATATGCTTCCATTTTTAGGTAAAATTTACTTCAATATATAAGATATAGAAATAAGAATGCCTAAAGAAAAACTTCAATCTTATAAACTTTAAAGTCTATGTTTTTGAAAAAAAATATGTCGTAATTGATTGATCAATTTACACGGTTTTTTCTTAAATCATTTCATATATATATTTAAAATCTAATACATTATTTACTTCAATGTTTGTTAATCAGTATAAAAGACATTTCTTTTCATTTGGCTGGGAGGGGACCATAAATTGAATTCGTGAGGAAAGTAGAAGCACGATAAGATTCGAGGCAATTAGGTGCCTTCCACATGGGGACTTAATTTTGAATTATTTAATTAATCTGCTTAATCTACCAACTTCTTTGTTTGTTTAATTATTTTATCCAAGTTGTGCTGATACAATTATATATATATATATATAATCAATTGTCGTATACTTTTTATCTGGTGTGATAGGTTCATTTGTTTTTAATTTATATATATTTTAATGATATGTGACATTTTAATTATATATTCTTTGTGGGCATGAAATTATATAATATAGTTTTTTTGTGCAACTTTATAGTTTTATTTAACATCATTTTTTAATTAAAAAAAACATCGCATTTTTTTATCCTTTCCAAGCTTTGCATCTCTTTGGCCTTTACCAATACTTTGTCTGTCTTTGCCTTCACTCTTTTCTTGTCCTCATCACGAATTTAACTTTGACAACGCATAATCTGAAAAAAATTGGTAAGCATAGTTTTTATTTGCTTTCTATCCAAGAATCATTACCAAGATTATAGTATCGTCATATATTTTATTATAATTCTTAAAGTTATACAGTCAAAAACAAAATTCTTAAAAGTAATTATATCAACCCAAACACTATTCAATTTAAACAATTTTACATTTCTATCATCAATCTCGTTGTAACGTACGAACATTGCAAAACACGTGAACATCCAAAAATTACTTTATATTATATCGTTTGATAAAAGTATTTGAGAAAAACATCAAAGCGGAAAATTCACAAAGAAGAGGGTACCCGGTGACCAATATTCGATACAACATAAGTACTTACTAACGGGATTTGTTCCTCTCCAACAACCCGCATGTACATGTTATATATTAGAATATCTCATTATTATGTACATGATTGTTATTTTAAATAAAAAACTACATAAATAAATAATAATAACATGTTATTTTACCATATAACATATTGTGGAGTGCTGATTCAAATATATTAATCGACATTCATAGTACTTGACATTCAATTTTCTTTTATTTTTTTACTTAATCTCACTTAATTTTTTAGAACATCTTGAACTCTACTCTATTTTCCATTCCAAAAGTCATTTTAGAGTAAATTTTTCTCCAACCCTACTCAATTTTCTACTTCAAAATGGAATAAACCTATATTATGATTTATATTTGGAGTAAACCTAATTTACAATATAATTCTTTAAATATTAAATAATATTTATTTTATACTATTTAATATTTGTAAATATTATAAAACAGATAATTATAAATATGTAAACACTATAATTATTATTAGAAAAGATTACAAAATAATCTAAACTTAAAGACATAAGAAGTGTTGAAATCAAGATAAACAACATAAATAAATTTAACACAAGAAATACAAGAAATTTAATAAATTGATTCCTGATCCACTAAGATTATTTAAAATTTGTCAAATTAAAGTTGATGGAGGAGAAAACTTCCTATGTTTTTATGATATTATGTAATTTAACTTATAATTTATAAAAAATGCAAACAGAAAAAATGAGGTTTATTTGTAATTTTTTTTAAAATAAAGGATATTAATTATAAATAAAAATAAAATTTATTTAGAATAATTTTTTTGGAATAAAAAATAGAGATATACATTGGAATAAAACTCAACTCCATTTTATAATTACTTAAAAAATAGAGATATACATTGGAAATGGTCTTAGTAATTAGTAATTACACTTATATCTAACTCATCACATAACTTATCACATTTATCTATTAGTAATAAAAATTGATATTTTAGGCCTTTAAAAGTATCCACATATGATTTTAAAGATTTAATTCTATTAGTCCACATCATTATCTATAGTTAATTATATATATATATATATATATATATTTAAATTATTTTTTTTTGTTGTTGTTATTAGTAAAGTTTTTAAATTTTAATTAGTTCTATTTTTGTTGTTATTAAGAAAGTTTTTAAATTTTAAGATAGTTATTAATAAGAAAGAGTTTAAAAAGTAAGGAAATAAGCTCTTATTTTCTAATTAACAATAATTTTTAACATATTATTAAAATATAAAAAATCATATAAATTATAAAAAAGTATTTCATTGGTCCACATCATTATCTGTAATTAATTATATTTCTTTAAGTTGATTTTTTTACTTATTAGAAAATTACCAAATTCTAATATTATACTAACTAATAGAATAAATAAAAATAAGGAAATTATGTATTTTTTTGTCTTTTTAAGAAACTTTTCAAATTCTAATAGTATACTTATTAATAAAATATATAAAAATAAGTAAATTATGCAGAATATATTTACAATAAAAAATAAACTATTAATTAACAAAATAACATATTCAATTATATAAAAATCATTTAAAATTATTAATAAAATATTATTTTACATATAATATAAATATATACTCATCTTGGTAGAACATTTTACAAAGATTTATTGTTTAAAAAAACTAAAACTATTCGAAAGCAATAATATTCACATTGGATTTGAAAGAACTAACACATAACAAAAACGAAGTTAAAGATGATGACAAAAATTATTATTTTTATTAGAAGAATTAAAATATTATTATAAATTTTATGTTAATATTATGTTTATTAAATAGAATTTGATTTTTTGTATATTTTTAGGTAGAATTTTGGTATATTATATTACAAGTGTTTGATGAGACAAAATATTTTTTAAATTAGACATATATAGATTCTTATAAAAAGAACTATAAAGACAAAAAAAAAATTATGAGTTAAACAACTTTATGTCATTTTTGTAACATTTACAAATGTGATTATACTTTTGTTACAAAAATTTGATCTAAACTATATCTTAGTATGATAAGATGCAATCTCTTGGTATATGTAAAACCCAAATATTTCAAAAGTTTTTGGTATTATGTATATAGCTGATTGACTTTTATTTGTTAATTTTGTTTCAAAAAAATATAAATATTTGAACTTATTTTAATTTATATTTTAGCTAACAGTCACAAATTAATAAAATTCATTTATATTAAAAATTATTATTAAATAAATAAATTAAATATTAAAAGTAATAATAAATGGAAGCCAAAGATTCAAAAAGTCAAAAAGTGAAAGTTTTTGGTGAAAATAAATAATAAATAATTAGTAAAAAAAGAATTAATATTTTGACTTAAAAAGTTGTTAACCATTGGTAAAATTGTTTTGAATTTTTTTGATTAAAATGTTTTTTTAATTAATGTTAGATTAAAAAATAAAAATTTTGTATAGATATATGATAAAATCAAATAAATTGAGTCAAATAAACATCTTTGAACATCAATTAAAATGAGACAGAGTGATTTACAATCTAAAAATAAATCATCAACAAAATATTTAAATCAGTTATGTTCGTGTGAATTATCACACTGATTTAAATACACAAATTGTTACAATAATACAATTTAGAAAGAAAATATATAAAAAAATAAACACTTGACAAAATTGAATACAATTTCTTATTTAAATTAGTTATTTTTCAAATTGTTTTTTAAAAATAGGTAAAACAAAATTAAAAATACATATCATAAATTGTTATTTTATGATAAATTCATAATATAAAACGTATATTAATTATAAATATAAATATAAATATAATCATAAATATTTATATAAAATTAACTCTAGAGAAAACAATAAATAAAATTTTATGTAACCAAACATCAAATCAAAATAATAATATTGTATTTTAACTAATATAAATTTATTTAATCAAAATATATATTAAATAATTTATAATATATATTTGCGCTATGTGTGAGTGAAATTTTTTTGAGAATTATTGGAAGATGGATTTTTAATAAAATTTTCAAATTTTGAGATTCTATCATTTTTGATTTATAGATTCTTAAAGTTTTAATAGAATCCATTGTTATTGGTTTAAAGATTTTTAAATTTTATCCAAACTCCTTTATTATTCAAAAAAATTAGTTTTTAAAGATTTTATGATTCTATTAAAATCTTGTGTTACTGGGGCATGAATTTTAAACAATTGAACTCATTAAATAAGATTTAACAAGACTTTCAAAATAATACCTATATGTCTTAGATTCTCAAAGTCATTATTTTGATAGACTTTCTAAATATACAAACTCTTTCCAAATTTAACAAATCTCTAAACTTTTAAAATCATTCAAAACTTTATAACTCCATCTCCCAATAACCTCCCTTAGTATAGTAAATATCTCACTATTACATCAATACACATTTTGATATCATTCAATATTAGCTTCGTCACTTAAAAAAAAGTAGACGTTAAAGTTCGTCAAAATCAGATATCTCATGAATGTTTTATCCAATTGTATATAATTTTATCACTTTTTATTTTAATAGTTTAAAAAAAAAATCTAAATCCTCATAATTCCTTTTGAATATCTGAACCAACAGTATAACAACCCCTAAACCTTAGTCCAATGGTTTAATAATCAATATAACAATAACACAAGTATCTCTCCATGAGATGACACATCAGCTTTTTTTATGCTTTTTAAAGTTGACACATCAGCAAAAAAAAATACCAATCAAAATATTTTATTAATACACATCATCTACTAACTTTTATTATTATTAACTTAAACCCATTAAAAGCCCAAATATTTTTTTTTTTAATCTTTGTTTTATTACCAAATTCAAACCCAAATAATAAATAACATCAAATAAAAATTTATTTTTTATTTTTTACCATCCACAAATCTAAATAAAAAATAACAACAAATAAAAAAATTAAATCTTTATTTTATATTTTTGCCAAACCGAAACTCAAATAATAAATAACAGAAAAAATTAAAATTTATAACTATGTGTTTGCTTGATAGAGACATATATGATTGAAAAAATATAGACTCATCATCATCTATGCTTTCATAACAATAACGCAAAAAGCGTTATGTGATAAGAAGCTCACACATTAGCAACCAATAAAAACATAACAATAATATATATCATTAACACACTAATAAAATCAGTTTACTATTTTGCTGATCAATTGAAAAGCTCAAAGTTTACAAAAGAAAATAGAATTCGAAAGCAAATGAAGAGAAGCTCAGACCACCACAGCATGGAGATTCGCATTTCTGGTGGTTACCGAGAACACTTTTTTTTGGGTTTGACGGGAATAGAGAATTTCTTGATTTCGGTAGAAAAATGTGATTTTCAGTTTTTGTAAGAAAACATAATTTCTCGGTTATGGTGGAAAAAACGAATTCTCGGGTTTGGTGGAAAAATGTGAATTTTGGGTTTTGGTGAGAAAAAAAAATTTGATTTTGACGCGAAAACAAAATATCTTAGTTTTTGACGAGAAAATGCGAGAAAAATGCAACTTTTCAATTTTGATAAAAAATATGATTTATCAGTTTCGATAGGAAATGAAAATTTTCGGCTATTGATGGATAATATGATTTCTTGATTTTTGCGAGAAACACAATTTCTGAAGAGATAATGCAATTTTTAGTTTTCGCAGAAAATTGTAGTTTATCAGTTTTGGTAGGAATGCGTGATTCTTGGTTTGACGGGAAGAATAATTTTTTTTTGTTTTGGCAGGAATAGACGATTTCTCGGTTTTTGCGAAAAAATATTTTTTTCGGTTTTGACAGAAAAATACGATTTTTGGTTTTTGTACGAATATCAAATTTTTTGGTTTTGGTGAAAAAACTTGATTTCTCTGTTTTGGCGTGAAAACACAGGTTCTCGCGGGAAAATATTATTTCATGGAAAAATGAAATTTTTTTGTTTTTGTTGGAAAATGTAATTTTTTGGTTTTTATAAAAAGATAAAATTTCTTTGTGCTAAATTTTCAAGTTACAATATGTTTATAGTAATCAAAATTGAATTATTTTACTTCAACTAAATTGATATTTCAGTAGTTCAAACGGAACTTTCTATTTAGTTCTAAAGCAATAGCAATGATTTTGATATGAATGTTATTGATTATAGTTTGATAGTTTTAGAAACATATGTTTATAATATATATTTGATAAATAAATAAATTTTATAATTCAAAATAATTATATTAATTAATAATTTTTTTTCAAAGATAATTTGCTTTATATAATTTCAAAGAAGGATCAAGTAGCAATTTAGTGGAGAAAATAAATTATATGTGTCATTAGCATGAATGTTAATATGAATGTTATTGATTATAGTTTGGTAGTTTTAGAAACATATGTTCATAACAAATATTTACTTCTAAAGCAATAGCAATAGTTTTGATATGAATGTTATTGATTATAGTTTGGTAATTTTAGAAACATATGTTTATAATAAATATTTGATAAATAAATAAATTTATAATTCAAAATAATTTTTTTTTGAAAGGCAATTTGCTTTATATAATTTCAATGGAGGATCAAGTGGCAATTTAGTAGAGAAAATAAATTAGAAGGTATTTAAAAATGTATTATTTTATTCTTACATATACATTTATAGATAATTAGCTAAACAAATTTGATAGTAAATTATAATTTTGAAAAATAATAATATTAATAATATATAATATTTATTCATATTTAAAACATATAAATACATAACTTAAGCTAATAAAAATAAATATAATACTCATTTACATTATAAAAATAATCTTACTATTATATTAAAATATATACAAAATCTATAAGAATATCCCGCAGCATAGCGCAGATAAATACCTAGTGGTTTATTAATGCTTCTACACTAGGAGGTCTCGGTTTCAAATCCCAACGAGCGCGATTTATTCTTAATTATGCAGATTAATGAAAGAATGATGCAAATTAATGGAGGCAAGCTTACAAGAGATCTTTAACATGGTGCAAGCAGAATCATCAGACGTAGATCTTCATATGAAGATGGTAAGCGTGGTGCAAGATGCAGGTAGAACCGTTAGTCGTGGATCTTCATAAGATGGTAAATTTAACCGTTGTAGAATCGTTGACGAAACTTCTGACTCTATAAGATGAATTTTAAAGATATTTTTTGCTGATGTCCCAAGACATTTGTCATAATCGAGAGATTCTTGAGTTTGTGTTCATATCACATTAATGTGGTATTTGTGTTCATTTGCATTTATCAATCGATGCACATCTATTTTTCGTTTTTTCTTTTAATTCTAGATAAACTTTGAGAATATTTAATCAAAGTATGTAGATTTTGTAAAGAAAATTGTATGAAATCAATTAACCAATAACACCAAATTTTAAAACAATGAAAAAACAAAAATACATCAACTTTTTTGAATAACACAAGACTTTTATTAAGTTTATAAAATAATGAGTCTAATAATACTAAAATTTTGAAGATTTTGAACTACTTTTTATAAATTCATAAACTAATAACACCAGACTTTTAAATAGTTGAAAAAATCTTAATTGATAATACCAAAATCTTTTTAAAATCTAAATCTTTATAATTCTTTTTGAATATCTGAACCAATAACAGTATAACACACCCTAAATACTTTTAAAATACTAATTTTTATAAATACTAAAAATAAAGTTTGATTCAATTAAATAACCAAAAGAGACTATCTTCTCTATTCCCTCCGTATTTCTTTATAAAATGTTGTAGAAATTTGTTTTGTTCATAATTAGATGATGTTTTCAAAAATCAATGCAAAAAGTAATTGTTTTAACTGTTTAAATTCTATATATTATTTTTCTATTGGTTGAATTGTTTTAGAATTGAAATTATATTTTAGAAAAAGAAAAAAATTAAATAATTTCTTAATCGATATGCAAAACTTTAAATATCATATATAAAAAAATAGTGGGAGTATTTAATAACAACCACAAATTTTAGCACAAGTCTGATTGATGACGGCAGTCACGGCATGAAACCCTTCAGCAATTTTTTTGTTTTGATAGTAGATCATGACATATAAAATGCCAAAATGATGTAACCGAACTTTGGGATAGTGACATACAAGATGATTAGAACATCATAACTGGAGTATGATTCAAATGTTAGTAAACTCCTCATTTAATAAATAGTAAATGATTAAAAACTAAACAAAAGCTATTGAAATTAGTAAAATACTCCGTAAAATTCGGTAGTGAAGGCAAGTTGTCCTCTCTTTTTGCGAGCTTCTGAACTCAAACGCTGGTCTGATAAAATTCATGCCTTTTGAGAATAAATTTTACCAATAAATTAAATACAAGTGACCTCATTTCCCAAAAAACTTTATTGATTTTATCATTTGTACGATACTAGTAATAATCACACTTCAATTAAATATGAAGTAAGGTAAATCGTTTGTATTGGGATCAATAATCGTTACCAAGCCAACTGGTTGCTGGAGATTTTGATGATAACAAAAATTTGGCATCTCTAATTTTGATAATAATTTAGAGACAAGTCTTTTGATGTTAAAAAAAAAAAGAGACAAGTCATACGGGAAAAAAATATTGATACATGACTAATTATAATTGCTATTCTACACAAAATTATGAGGAAGATAAAGATAAAGTTTGCTGTTTGCGTTTTTAAAATATTGTGCTTACTGTTACACATTCCACACAACAACAAAAGTAAGTAAAAACAATCTAAATATTTTTGAACGTGTGTAGTATTAAACAACAGTATATCTAAATTTTAAGTCTAGACATTCTGATATTCTGGTTTGTTTCAGGTCGGATCTGATCGATATCAGTTCTATCGGGTAAGGAAATTTTATACATATAAGTACCAAAAAGATTTTAATTCGGGTTTGATTTGGTTCTTACCGGTTTTGAGTCAGTTTGATTCATAAATTTTAGAACCATTTAAAATCCAAAATAGGTTTTCTTATCATTTTGGTTCCGTTCGTTTTTTTTTTTACCCAATTAGATCCGAAATTATTAAAAATATAACCATATACCTGAAATGTAACCAAATACCCAAATAAAAACTAAATTTTCTAAAAATACTATTTTTTTGCTAACTTACAAGCTGATTTTTGGATTGAATATATCTCGGAATCAGCAACAGAAAGAAGATCCGAATAGCTGATTGCAAGACCTACATAATTGTAAGTAGATCGACCTCTGAGTCCATCTGATTCATGGGAAAATCGCTCTGCGAAACTCTAAGTACATAAGTATTTTTATTTCGATTAACCAATCGAATATCGGGTAGGAATCGGAACCGACCCAATACCCATAATTCCTAAACTTAATACTCGTTAACTAACTAAGTTATAACTGAACCCGATCCAAATCAGTTATTTCGGGTCAGTTCTAATTCGGGATTTCGAATCCGGAATTTTTGCCCAAGCCTACTAAATTTTACGTGGTTGGATTCATAATAGAAGTTTTTGTTAGGGATTGGTATGGATCGATCACGCATATTATTTGGATTAAACTTTGTAATCACAATTAAAAACAATTATAAGGAAAATATAAATTATAAGCATATTTTTTTTGGATTCGTACATAATCCAACAAGAGTTACGAGTATAAGTTATGGGTCATATTTGAGATTATATATCAACTAATAAAGTCAACCATCAACAGCATCTTCCCCGTTTGGTGGAACTGTGTTCTCGTATTAACCAGTTTTTGGCAACCAACTATGTCTCATATAAGCTGGTCCAGATCATCAACAAAATATTTCTTTTTTTTTTTTAAATGTCAAATACAGCTACCCAATGTATTTCGTTTGATGATCATGTATTATTTGTTACTTTTAACTTATCCATATTTATTCTTTTGTATCTTCCGTTAAATGCAAATGTACATGTAATTGGTCCATTTGGATATATATGTAGTTATCCACCTAATACTGATCAAAGATTAGATACAAAGGGAGATTTACTAATGATCAAATGTGTCTTTACATATATAGAGTGTACAAAAAGTGGTAGCTTATAGTGGATTTTTGTTTTTTGAGTTGTTAGACCAAAAATTACGTGTTTCTATCAAGTTTAAAGTTTCGTTCTTAGAAAATATGAATTATATTAAACTTATCAGAAGCAAATTTACAGAAGATTTTTAATTTGATGTAAATATAACCGTTCGTTATGGTTTCATGTGTTACAAATAATATTATTTATCATTGTATAGTACAATTAATTATTTATCGTAAATCTTTGTTATCCTGGTTAAACTATCTATTGTGAGACCCAATCACGGTTGAACTATTTGTTGTGTTTCTAAATATAAAACTCATCATTTATAATAGAATAAAAAAGTATTTATAATAATGATGTAACAAGATAGAAAAAAAAAGATAGAAAAAAACTCATCTAAAAAGTATAGCATATTGTTTGATCATTTTAATAATGGATTTTAGTTTGAGTAATGTGCTATGTTATAATTTTATATCTTTTGAAACGTATTGAATATTTCCGATCCCAGATTTCATATTGAAAACCTTAAAACTTTTTAGAGCTTAAGGTTTTTGCATACTTGATCAGTACATTTGAAGCAGTAGGGACATAGTATACCACAATTTTATATCCATGGTCATACTCATACCGCTACCAGCATGACCCATAATTTTTTTACAAAAAATATACATCACTTTTTTGAACAAATATTAATATATATATATATTCTTATCCAAAATATATGATTTTCCCAATATGTGCTTTATATTTTAATATGACATATTTATTTTGACATTTACTCATGAGAATAACATGTTATTATGATATATTTGAAAAATAAAGAATGATATAATTTTTTCGAACATTGATCATAATTCCCTGAAAATGTTAAAAATGGTGGCGACAGAAGCCTTAACATGGAATGCCTTCCATATTGACGAATTAGTGATAGATATACATTATGGAGACTATACAATACCAACTCGAGAATTGGTGGCTTAATATGTCATATTAGTTCTTGAAAATAAACGATTTCTAACATAGGATTGGGCTGGTATTACAATGGGACAGACCCGGTGGAAATATTGATGGGTGAAAGAAATGTAAAGCGAAGTAATTCGCTATTACATTTAGAATTAAAAGCTTTTAATATGAACGATGCATTGGTGAATATGGTATTAGAAGCTTTCATATGCTCGATGCTAGGAAATTAGTAGTGGCTTTTGTCATAGACCGCTTTAAATTGATGAATATAGTGATTAAATCAGAAGAGTGATCGGCTTTTTAATACATTCGAGGAATACAAAACAAGAAGGAAAAAGTTTGATGTCTTCTCAATTTCACACATTCTACACGTACAAACATAAAAGTAGACAAATTGACATACAATATTAGAAATTACCTTTATTATTTGTATTATGTAAACTCGGTTTTACCGGTTTGAGTTACTGAACAATTCTAAGAATTAAGGCTGTTGAGAAAAAGTTAGTTAAATTATTTATGCTATGTTAATTTTATTTATAGGAAAATATTAGATTAGTGTCATAATCTTTTGTACCTATACAATTTACGTACTTACACCACATCGATCATATTCATATTCTTATTTGGTTGTGGTAATATTTATTTGCTAAAACATTTTGTTGGGATCATTTACACTAAAAAAAAAACTGGTTTTAACCATGAACATTGATACAGACTTTCATTGGCCAATAACATATTGAAGGACTAACCACGGAAAAACGAAAAAGAAAACATATTATACTGTGCCCGTTCTGTGGCTAATCCAAAATGCAAAAGAAGAGGAAGGAGAAGGGCACGTGGAGAAGGGAAGAGCATGAGAGCCGACAAAGAGCATCTTTTAAGACATGGGTTTGCGTCCACAAGAGTCATGCCATTGCCTCTCCTCTCATTCTCTCTCTTTGCACATTCACTTCAACACTCTCTTCTCTCTCTCTCTCTGCACATTCAATTCAACAATCTATTCTCTCTCTCTCTCGTGCTTTCTCCCTTTGGGTTTGAGATTTGTCAGCGCCTTCTTCGCGTCTTCTTATTTACTTACTTCACTCTCTCCAATGCCATATCCACACATCACATCCTCTGTCTCTTTCCTAATATATCTGTTATACAATAAAATTTATCTACTTTTATTGATCATGCCTAGGAGGTTAGAATTCTTTAGTACACTTTTAATTACAAAATTTAACTTTATATCTCATTACCTCCAAATGAATTGTGTGTTTACGGGATTAAAAAGCAAGTTTTAAAATGCGGTGCAGTTCAAATATAGGACGTATGTTTTGCAAGACAAATGCAAATAATGCGGGTAAAAAACAAAGTAATTTATAATTGGTGATATTTATAAATATAGTATTACCAATAGTTTTAAAATTTTATTTATTTTTAAAAAATAATTCTCATAACCAAAATATTTATTTTTGTTAGATAAATATGTATCAACTTTTATAAATAGTTCTCCCAATTTTTTTTAAAATATATATTATTAAATTAAATATAAAACACTTAGTTATGATAACCATACCCTATTGAGGTTTACTAAAATATAAAAGGATATCATTATTTTTGCTCAATATTTTTAGTAGGTATGGTTTCTTTAGTTTTTTAATATATAAATTTTAATATGAACTATTATATACAAAAAATATGAATAGAGACATATAAAATATGCCCCGCCCTACATCAAATACGCCATCCGTACCATTCACAGTGCCATTGCTATACCCTGCATTGCCCTAGAAGTTAGAAGATTCTTATTGCTATGGAGAGAAACACTTGCATTCTCATGAGTGAATGAGAGATACACCTTCTAAAACATTAAAATGAAAGAGAAAACGGTTTATATTAATACTTGTACTAGTACAATACAAACTGATTTCAAGTCACTTTGAGCAAGGAGACATTAGAAATAAACTTAACGAGGCAAAGGTAAATAACTTAATGAAATTTAATTATTTTCTTCGGAATCTTAGAATTACTAATGTTTGATTTAGAATAACTAATATTTCTGAATATTGTATTGGAAAGAAACGAAAATCAGTATATTTACACAACATAAATCAAACATGACAAAAAAAGAACACATGTTAATCAATCGAATTACTGGAAATGATAAACGAACACTGATGTAAAAGTAACTTCTACAGTAATCAAAAATGACTTGAAAATATATAAGATCTTTAAACACAAACGAGAGCGACCGAAATTGGGAACATTATAGATTGAATGAAAAAGAAGATGGCGTAGAGGTGGGACCAAAAGCACCGCCTAAAACATGAGAATGATGTCATTGTCATAAGCACAAGAAAAAAACAAAAACTGATCTCTCTTCTCTTCATCACCATCTTCTCTTCTCTCTCCTCCTAACCCTAATTTACCAATCACCAACCAAAACAAAATTAAGCAGACCACCCCCACAAACTCCTCAAAACCCCAACACATCTCAGATAAACTAAAAAGGAAATTAGTACAAAATAAAAAGTGGAAGAAATAAAAACCCACCAAAAGCCCTTTTCACTTCCTCCAAAGTACAACTCAGATCAAAAGAAGAATAGAAGACAAAGGGAGAGAGAAAGAGAGAACCTTACCAAATCAATCAATGAAAGAATAAGATGAAGAAGAAAAATCCAGCTTGATATTTGTTGTGAAACATTATTAATTCTCTTTCTCTCCTTATTCTCCATCTAGAGTCTTTTCAAGGTCAAAAATCATCATAATCGATTCTTATCTCTCTCCTTCATCGATCAATCTTAAAGAATGGATCCAGTTCAATCTCATGGATCACAAAGCGCTCTCCCTCCACCTTTTCACGCTAGAGATTTTCAGTTACATCTTCAACAACAACAACAACAACAGCAACAACAACAATTCTTTCTCCACCACCATCAGCAACAAAGAAACCCTGATCAAGATCACGAGCAACAAGGAGGGTCAATGAATCGATCCATCAAGATGGATCGGGAAGAGACAAGTGATAACATGGAAAACATAGCTAACAATAGCGGTAGCGAGGGCAAAGAGATGAGTTTACACGGCGGAGAAGGAGGAAGCGGCGGAGGGGGAAGTGGAGAACAGATGACAAGAAGACCAAGAGGAAGACCAGCAGGATCCAAGAACAAACCTAAAGCTCCAATAATCATTACTCGAGACAGCGCAAACGCGCTTCGAACTCACGTCATGGAGATCGGAGACGGATGTGACATAGTTGACTGTATGGCCACGTTTGCAAGACGCCGCCAGAGAGGCGTTTGCGTTATGAGCGGCACAGGAAACGTCACTAACGTCACAATACGTCAGCCCGGATCGCCACCTGGCTCAGTGGTTAGCCTCCACGGTCGGTTCGAAATCCTTTCCCTCTCAGGATCTTTCTTGCCACCCCCTGCGCCGCCAGCAGCCACCGGACTAAGCGTTTACCTAGCCGGAGGACAAGGGCAAGTGGTTGGAGGTAGTGTGGTAGGACCCTTGTTGTGTTCAGGTCCTGTGGTGGTTATGGCGGCTTCTTTTAGCAATGCGGCGTACGAGAGGCTGCCCTTAGAGGAAGATGAGATGCAAACGCCGGTTCACGGCGGAGGAGGGGGAGGAGGAGGAGGTGGTGGTAGTGGTGGAATGGGGTCTCCGCCGATGATGGGACCGCAACAAGCTATGGCTGCCATGGCGGCGGCTCAAGGTCTGCCACCGAATCTTCTTGGTTCGGTTCAGTTGCCACCGCAGCAGCAGAATGATCAGCCGTATTGGTCTACGGGTCGGCCACCATATTGATTAGATTGCTACTTCTATATGTATCTATATTACACTCATGAATCGAATATATAGCTATGTATTTATATATATGCAGCTATTTACTAATAGATTTTACATATATATAAAGCAAGCTAACACGGGATGATCGAAAGAAGGTGTACACGAAGTATGATGAAGAGATGAAGACGGCGATGATGAAGAAGCTTTTCCGATGTGTTTGTGGATCAACTTCAGTAGATGTTTCAGGTTCTTCTATGTTTTTACTTTTATTTTTGTTGAATTCGTTGTAGTTCCTAGCTAGATCATTTTATGTTTGATTGTGTAAGGTTTAAGGTTGTTCTTTTCGTTATTGAGCTTTCTTTGATGAATGTAATTCTTGATTATCTTTTCCTTGTTTACAAGAATTACTTAACTATAGTTGGGAAAGAACCATTCCATTAACTATGGCAGTTCAATTCCCATGGTTTTTTTTCTTTTTCTTTTGTTATCAACATTTTATATCATCTTTCGATTTCAAGTACATGCTTATCTATCATCTCCTTCAACGTCATTTAATTAAAGAGATAAGCATATATGACAAATGCCTCTCGTCTATCTCATGAAGGAGATTGATTCTATGTGTGGTTTTGTTATATAGGATGTTTCCAAAAATAGAAAGACTGGCCTCATTCGTGATTTTAACATTGGTTCGAAAGTAACTATTTATTGGTAAAAAAAATAATTACATTTTTATTCATCATATTTTTAGTTGCATTTTTTCATACGTTTGTGAAAATTATATACGTTTTCATTGTATCATATGAGTCTAGTTTGAGACCCACTTTATATATAGCTTAGACACCACAACACACCCGTATTGTGGTCAATGGTCATGACTCATAATGTTTATATTCTTTTTGTACAAGAATTCATGTATCTCGAATAAGCAATATTATCTCCAGATTCTGAGATCGAGAGCACCATAGAAACGAACTTAACAAAGAAGATGAGATGAAAAGATATTTGTTATTTACAACTTGTTACTGTACAAAGTCAGCTAAATACAATATATATGTACAGTAAACTGGGTTAAGTCTGATAACCAGAACTTAAACCATTTTAACTAAACCACAAATCATAACAAATTATCTGGTTGACGATAAAGACTTGACAAGTACATGCATTGCAAAAGAGAATGAAACGGTCATGGATGAAGTGGTTTAGTCAAAATGTCAGCAAGTTGATTTACAGTGGAAACATGAAGAGCCTTAAACTTGCCGGATTTGATCTGATCACGAACAGTGTGACAATCAATCTCTATATGCTTCGTACGCTCATGAAACACCAAATTAGAAGCTGTATGAATCGCTGACTTGTTGTCGCAGAACAACTTGGTCGGAGAAGACATGGTGATGTGAAGATCTGCCAAAAGTTGCTGAAGAGCCTTAAACTTGCCGGATTTGATCTGATCACGAACAGTGTGTCAATCAATCTCTATATGCTTCGTACGCTCATGAAACACCAAATTAGAAGCTGTATGAATCGCTGACTTGTTGTCGTAGAACAACTTGGTCGGAGAAGACATGGTGATGTGAAGATCTGCCAAAAATTGCTGGAGCCAAATCATTTCAAAGGTAGCTAAAGCTAAACTTCGATACTCAGCCTCAGTGCTGCTTCTGCTTACAATAGATTGCTTTTTCGATTTCCAGGAAATAAGAGAATTGCCAAGGTAAACACAAAAACCCGTCACAGACTGGCGTGTGTCACGGCAAGTAGCCCAATCCGCATCAGCAAAACCATTCATGCAAAGATCAGAGGTAGAGGAATACATCAAACCTTGGCCTGGGTTGTTCTTAGTGTAGCGTAACACCTTGTGAGTAGCTTGGAGATGAACATCAGTCGGACCAGAAAGAAATTGACTCAACTGATGTACTGCAAACGTGATATCCAGTTGTGTAATCGTCAAGTACAGCAGTCGACCAATAAGTTCATGATACACGGTTGGATTAGGAAGAAGCGAACCGAGATCCTTGGTGAGATGCAAGTTATGATCCATCGGAATAGAGCTCAGCTTACAACCCAAAAGACCAGTCCTCCAATAGATTCAAGGCATATTTGCGCTGACAAACAGAGATTCCCGCAGAAGAACGAGCTATCTACAAACTGAGGAAGAAACGAGCAGGACCGAGATCCTTAATCTTGAACTCAGAACGAAGAAGACTCTGTAAATGGTCAACGACAGCAGGACTATTGCTAGCAATCATGATATCATCCACATAAACCAATGCAGCAACAAAGGAAGTGAGAGTTATGCAAACAAACAGGGTATTGTCAGCCGTAGATTGAATGTAGTTAGCACACATCAACACGGAGGATAAGCGCTAATACCACTGCCGCGAGACCTGCTTCAATCCGTACAGTGACTTGCGTAGTCGGCAGACATGATAAGGAGGTAATGTAACCCCAGCCGGAGGAGTGTATCCCTGAAGTAAGCTTAGTCTTGAGCGTTTTATATTGTACCCAAAATTCACACCGAAACTCGAACCAAACAAGCGGATTCGGACCGGTTATGGATCTGATAAAAAAACCCGAATGGTGGTTATGGTCAGACTGTTTCGGGTTATGGGTCGGTTTGGTTTTAAACCAAAATCCACACAAAGACCGAAGATAACCAATTAAACCTATCTATCACTTTAACGGCTAAACATAAAAACTAATTGATTCACTTTTCTTTTCATCTTCTTCTGCCGCTTCGGAAGCTTCGTTCGTCGACTCAAAACTAGCAATTCTATCACGCTTGGTGTTGTTTTTCACGCTCAACGGCTCGATCAATCAAACCTTGAGTTGTCTATTTATAGAACCCACAATGGCCACAAATCAGTCACTAGTTTCATATGAGCTTTCAAATAATCAATCAGAAGTTTGTCTTTCTTTCTTATGTATTTTTTTAAATCCAATTAATTTGATACACATTTGCAAATTTGCATGTTTGTTAATCGTTATCTATTTTAATTTCTGTAATCCAACTTTGAATTGGCTTTTGAATAGTGTTTTTACGATTTTGCTAATTTTTCGATTTTGATTTTGTTTGTAATTTCACTAATTTGTTTGATTGACTTTGTTTCAGATGGATTCAACATCAACTCCAAATCAGGAAAACAATAACAAAGACACTAATTCTACACAAGTAGATGATGAAGATTGTGCTCAAACACCACAACCAGATAGTCAAGGCAAACGTAAAGACAGCACATGAGGAAGTGGAGCTACTTCTCAGCCAAGTAAAATGAAGCGGATACTCCCAACAAGGTCTAACGTATGGCAGCACTACACGAGAACTAAGGAGAATCAGGATCGATGCTTTTGCAACTATTGCCAGAACACTTTTTTTTGTGTGACAAAGTCAGGGACTTCAAATCTTAAAAACCACCTTCTAATCTGCAAACAACACCAGGCGTGGATAGATGGCCAAGCTGAGAGACAACCAGTTCTTAATGATGAAGGAACTATGAAGTCTGCGAAAGTGACTGAGCGTGTATTCAGAGAAGCGGCTAATGAAATGCTTGTACTAGGGGAGTTGCCGTTGTCTTTTATTGAAAGTGCTGCCTGGAAATACTTCTGCAATAAAGTTAGTATTCCTCTATGATCAGTCTTTGTGTTTATTTAAGTTTTATCTCTTCTTTTTTTATCTCTAACTCTCGTTTCCATGTTGATGTTTGAAGGTTAACTTGTACAAGCCTATTTCAAGGAGGACAGCAACGAAAGATATAGTTGAGATGTATGTGCAGAGAAAGGCGGTACTGAAAAGATGGTTCTTATTTAACAAACAAAGAGTATCTTGCACAACAGATATTTGGGTGTCTCAAACTACAGGTAATTCATGTTCATTATATATTTAGTACCATGTAATTGTCATTAATTTTTTATATGATTTCTAACGTATCTTTCATTGTTGGTTCTTTACAGGGGCGAGCTATATGGTCGTGACAGTGCATTAAATTGATGAAACTTGGCGTTTGAAGAAGCTTATCATTGGATTCAAACACATAATGGATCATAAAATTTAGACTATCGCAAATGTGTTACTAGAATGTCTTGCTGATTGGGGAATAGAAAAGGTTTTCTGTATAACAGTAGACAACGCTACAGCCAATAGTTCAGCTTTGAGGAAGTTCCATACTAGTTTTGCCTTAGTCTCAGATCAGTCTCTAGTTTTAGATGGGGAATTTATGCACAGGAGGTGTAGTACCCACATTATTAACTTGATAGTGAGACAAAGAATGACTGAAATTGATGAGAATGTGTCTGCTATCTGAAACGTTGTCGCCTATGTTAGATCACACACGAACAGGATACGGTCTTTTGAGCTGAAGGTAGACTCTGGCAAGCTTAGCAGAGGAAGCTTGCCACTGGATGTTAAGACAAGGTGGAATTCTACATACTTGATGTTGACAACAACTCAGAAGTTTAAGGTAGCTTTCGATAAGATGGAAGCAGAGGACAAGCTCTACAACGATTATTTTAACAAGGTTGACAATGGAGTCAAAATGATTAGACCGCCTCAGTTTATGGATTGGAAGAAAGTAGAAAAAGTTTGCCGGTTTCTTGTCATCTTCTACAAATCGATGTTGGAGGTATACAAGTGTTATGAGGTGATCTTCACAATCGCAACAAATTTGTTGGCACTCAGCAACAACTTTGATTCTGACAAGTCTAAGGCTGCAGAAATTTTCAAGAAGTTATTAGGATGAGTTAAAGAATATGAACATGATGTTGATCGTAGCAACCGTGTTCGACCCCATCAAGAAGATGGAGCTTGAGAAATGTGTTTTGAAGAGCTATATGAGAATGATTCTATTGAGTATTGGAGATGTATGATTCAGTGCTTAATGTTTTGAGAAGCTTGTTTAAAGAGTATAATGCAAGATATGGGAATGGTAATGGGCCAGATGATGAAGCCAGACCGTCTCAAGCTACACAGTCATCACAGTCTTCTCAGCCTCAATCTTTTGATGGAATTGAATTAGTTGACGATGGGCTAGGTTATCAAAGGATGGATCTTAGGTACAAACAGAAGCTCAACGAAATAGGAGTCAAAGACAAAAGAGATGAGTTGGAAAGGTATCTGAAGGAAAGTGTGGAGAATCCTGATTTGATGGTTGGAGTGGCGTACAATGTCTTATCATAGTGGAAAAAAAACAGTGGCAAGTATCCTATCTTATCTAAGATTGCTCGTGATGTTTTTGCAATGCAAGTATCATTTGTTGCTTCTGAGAGTGCGTTTAGAACTAGTGGAAGGATCCTAGATCCACATAGAAGTTGTCTCAATCATTACATGGTCGAAGTTTTAAAGTGTACGGAGCAATGGTTGCAACAAAACATTCAGATGGAGTCAAGAGTACTTACAAATGCACAAGTACTTGCTGATCCTGTAGAGGCGGATAGGCTTGAGAGAGGTATAAATTTCTTTTCTTGTTTCCATTATTTACTTTATTCACTAATCACTATGCATATTAACAATCACTTGCATTTTTTTTTCAGAATATGAAGTCCCACAACAAGACTAAGTTACTTTGATCCACTCATCCAAAAAGGTTAGTATTTAATAAGACAATTTTGTAGATTATGAGTTTGTGAAAAAGACTAGCATTCACTTATATCTTATGTTTTAAGTTTCATTGCAGGATCTATATCAAGCAAAAAGCCTTCAATTTGATTGAGATTTTTTGGACTCTCGCAACTCTACTTTTTTGTGTTTTGGATTTTTCTCGGTTGAACTTTGATCTCAGTTTGGATATTTTTTTTTAGTTTAAACTCAGTTTGGTTGTTTGGTTTGAGTTTGAATTCACTTTGGTTGTTTTGTTTGAGTTTGAACTCAGTTTGGTTATGTTGTTTGAGTTTGAACTTATGAATTGAAACTTTGTTGTTGTTGTTTAATTTAAGATCAATATTTAACTTTTTTTCTTTATGTTTCTGTGTTGTTTAAGTAGGTTGTTTGAGTAGTTTGGTTTTAAAATAGTTACTTCGGATTAAAAAATCCGATCCACTCCGATCCGATTATATATTCGGACTAAGACGGATTGTTTATTGTTAGTCCGAACTGATCTAAATCTGGGTGGTTCCAAACCGATCCCGATCCGAATTATAGTAAAATTCGAATGGATCTTCATAGGCTAAATCCAAAAATCCGACAATCCGAATCACCCGATCCGAACCCGAACCGAAGTCTGAACACCCAGGACTATGTAAGCTCATGTAAATCTCCTCGTCAAGCTCCCCATGTAAAAAAAGCATTCGATACGTCCATCTGAGTCAAATACCAGCTCGTAATAGAAGCAAGACCCAAAAGAAGCTTCACACTCGTTAGTTTAGCAACAGGAGAAAACATATCAATATAATCAATGCCTTCTTGCTGTGTAAAACACTGAGCAACCAAATGAGCTTTGTAATGCTCCACAGTACCATCCGCATTGTACTTGATGGTGAATACCCATTTACACCCGACAACATTCTTTCCCGGTGGAAGAGATTCAATATCCCAAGTATGCTGAACCTGGAGAGCCTCAAGTTCCACATTCACAGTTTCAGTCCATTGAACAGATGCCATGGCTTGTTTGAAATTTTTAGGTTCGGTTTCAAGAGTGTAGGAAAGAATATACGACTAGAAAAGGGGTGTAAGCTTGTCATAAGACAGAAAAGAGGAAATGAGATATGGTGCTGTGAGGGATTTAGGAGAAGGAAGGGAAAGAGAGGAAGAAGGAGTAGATGAAGAAGAAAGGAAGGGAACAAGAGAACAGTGATAGTCAGAAAGATAAGTAGGTATCCTAGTCTTGCGTGATGGACGAGCATGAGAAACAGAACTCTCATCTATCTCACGTGTAACAGTGGAACGAGACAGGGGAATGGTACTAGGTTGTGTATGTAATGATGAATGAGAATGCAAATGTGCAGACGGAGAAAGAAGAGATGGAGAAGGAACAGAGGGAGAAACAACAGGGGGAGATGCAACATGTGAAGATGCAACAGGAGTAGGCGGAGGCATCAACAAAATGAAAAGGAAAAGGTAATGGTAAAATCGAATTAGGGAACATATCAGTGGTTTCGGCAATCAAATCACTCATTTTGAAAGGAAATATGTTTTCATGAAAAACAACATTTTGAGAAATCAAAGTGCAACGAGATTCCAAATCTAAAACTTTATAGCCCTTAAAGCCAGAGGGATAATCTAAGAAAATGCCTGGTTTAGCATGGGGAGAAAATTTGTGTCTATCCTTAAGATATGTAGAAGCATAACACAAACAACCAAAGCTCTTAAGCAATATATAGTCAGGCAATTTTCCAAGGAGCACTTCATATGGAGAACGATTATTTAGTAAAGGAGATGGCAAGCGATTGATTAAGAAAACAGCTGTCATAATGCAATCGCTCCAGTAAGAAAGAGGACTATTCGATTGAAACAAGAGTGAACGAGCAACATTCAAAAGATTCTGATGCTTACATTCAATAACAGAGTTTTGTTGGGGCGTATATGCACAAGAAAAGTAATGCAACATGCCATGTTTACGAAGTAAATCAGTAAAAGCCAATTCATGAGCACTATCAGATCTAATCACTTTAACCTTGAATTTGTATTGAGTAAAAACATGCGTAAGAAAAGCAGGAAAAAGAGTAGAAACATCAATTTTATTCTTTCACATGTAAATCCAGGTTACACGAGTACAACCGTCAACCAAAGGAAGGAAATATCTGAAATCTTCAATAGACTCAACTCTAAAAGGACCCCATATATCCACATGAACCAAATCAAACGGGTGCAAACTCAAGTGATTATGAGAAACATAAGATAAACGTTTTTGTTTTGCCAAAGGACAAACAGAACAATGCGAAGACTGAGCAGTTTTCAAAGTTGGTAAAACAAAGACAATTTTGGTAAAATACCTAAAGAAGGATGTCCTAGACGGTGATGCCATAAATCCCCATCAGTTAGCACGGAGGCACATAAAACAGGTGCAGGAGGAGACGATGAGATGGTGACATGCTCGAGAATGTAAATATTATTGTAAAGTCTACCCCTCCCAATCATCAAGCCCCGAGAAAATTCCTGAATCAAGCAACCATCCGAAAAGAAATGAGCAAAACAAGATAATTTTCACTAAACAACTAACACTAATCAGATTGAAATGAAAATCAGGTACGAGAAGGACGTTATGCAAAGCTAATGAACGGGTGATGCGGATCGTGCCAGTGTGTGTAATAGGAACTGATATAAAATCAAGGGGATGATCTTATAAATGGTTGGGTGAATGGGTGGAAGCAAGCAGCTGGACTGAAGTCTCTTTGTACTTGCTCAAGAGATGATCGAAGTGGATGGTTATGGGATCAATCCTGCTGGACTCAAGTCTCTTTCAGGAAGGATTGGTGGATGGAATGGATAGATGGGTTGACTGATTCCACAGGCAACAAATTATGCTTCTAACTTCCAAGGGTTCATCCTCGCATGGACAGTAAGAAACAACACGAAAACTCAAATGTCTGATTCCACAAAACACTCAAGAACTCACAATAACATAAGAGAAGTGATTCCACACAATCTCTAATGAACAAAGTAACAAAGCCTAAGCTTTTTAAAGAAAATTCTCTTTCATTTTCTAAAAATTTCTATATTTTTTACAATAAGAACAATGAGCTTTTATAGCTCATACAAAAGATCTTTACAAATAAATACTCTTAAATAAAATTATTTATATTTAAACAAAAAAAGTAAAATAAGCTAAATCAAATAAAAGTCTTCTTGGCACAAATTTCTCTTTAGACTTGAATGAGAATCCTTTGATTTTATAATGATGAAGACCAAATTCTAATAATAAATCCAGATAATTAAGACATTTGATTTAGTGTTTTTCCATATTGTATCAAGAACACTAGTACCATTCGGTAATGTGTCTGCTACACGGGAAATGGGTAGGAGCTCTGTAAACATTGCTAAGTCAGAGCACAAGTGACTAGAGGCACCATTATCAATGATCCAAGCATCACAAGAAATTTTTTTATGAATAGTGGACAAACAATGATTCTGAAAAAGAAGAGTATTATCAGAGAAGGTAAGGCTAGAAGAAGGAAAAGGGACAGTACCCGAAGACGAGGTTATAGCCATGACACCATGTTCTGTGATTGTAGCATGGGAGGAAGGGACCGGAGGCTCTTGAGCTTAAACTTGGGAATTGAACTGTGAAATGAGATTTTGAATTTGCTGCGGAGTGAAATCTTGAAGGGGATGAGTATTCCCACCACTGTGAATATGAGGAAGAGATTGTGGAACCGGTGGAGAAGGATATCCATAAGGCATCACTTCATTGTATTGACCGCCACCAACATCAGTGTAAACATTAGCAACAGCGTTGGCTTTCTGATAGTAATTCGGAGGAGAAGGAGTTTGCATCGGCATCCTCGGTGGAAACTGTTGCATGCGTGGCTGAAAGGGAACCTGGGAAGGATTCTGATTCTGGTTCTGAAATGGTGCTGGGGCCGAATTCTGACCTTTAGAGTTGCCACCAGAAGCATTAGTCTTATATCTAGGAGGAAAACCGTGCAGCTTGAACCTTTTGCACCGTGTGACCCACTTTGCCACAATGAGTACATCCAGGCTTCTGAGCAGACTTAACCATGTTATAAGCAGAAATGAAAGCATCATCATCAGTAGGCAACATCAAACCATGATCCACCAGAGTTTGGAAAGCCAAATTGTCGATCTTAGAGGTTGGCTTGAGAGATTTCTGGCGCTCGTCTTGAGTAACCATGTTAAAAGCTTCCTCTATCATCGGTATTGACTTCAACATGAGAATATGACGCCTCGTCGGCTCATAAGATTCATTAAGTCCCATAAGGAACTTCGTCACTTTGCTCCTCTGTTGTAACTTTTCTTACAAAGCGGCTGCAGCACACTCACATTTGCCGCAAGTACAAACAGAGAGATCAACATAATTCTTGTGCTCTTCCCAGAGAGTCACAATCTCCGTATAGTAAGTGGATATATCTATAGCACCTTGCTCAATCTTACTCAAACGCTGCTCAATATCATAAACCCTAGGTGCATCATCTTGCTTAAACCTAGATAGCAAATTCTTCCATATTCCCTTAGCAGTAGAAATGAATAACAAACTCTGACCTATCTTCTTGGATACAGAGTTCATCAACCAGGTAGCAACAATGTCATTACATCTAGACCATGCTCCATAGTATCTATGAGTAGAAAGAGGACGCAGAATCGTACCGTGTATAAAGTCGAGTTTGTTTCGAACGTTCAAGGCCATTAGAACAGATCGACGCCAAGAATGGAAATCAGACCCGTCGTCAAGCGATCGGAAACAAGAACCAAGCCTGCATGATCATTGTTGTGTAGATAGTATGGATTCTCGTATTGATCCACCGAGAATCGAGCTGAGTTGGAACAATCGGGAAGTCCGGAAGAAGGATTCATCGGATTTCAAGAAAAATAAGTTGCCTCTATTAAGACGATATAAGGTCAACGAAGAAGAAATATGTAACGATTTGAATGGAAATGAAAGAAATTTTGTGCACACAAGGTCAATCAAAGAAAGAAAGCAATCAGAATCAAAAACAGAAGAAAAATCCGAGGATGAAATCCTCAATCGCCAAAGATAAAAGGTGAAGAAACCGTGAAAAAAACGAGATCGGAAAGCTCATGATGAATCGGAGAGAAAGCGGAAGATCAAATGGAAAACTCTGATACCATATTAATTTCATATTCTGAGATTGAAATCACCATAAAAACGAGCTTAACGAAGAAGATGAGATGAAAAAATATTTGTTATTCACAACTTGTTACTGTACAAAGTCAGCTAAATACAATATATATATATGTACCAGTAAACCGTGTTAAGTCTGATAACCAGAACTTAAACCATTCTAACTAAACCACAGACATAGCCTAATAAGCAACGAATGAGAAATTCTATAAGAATTCATTTCCATAAAAATCTCATGAAATTGTAATTTTCCATTTTCACATGTGTTATCTATCGTCTTATTGTCCAACACACCGGCACTACATAAACAGATCGAGCCCACCAACATTTTTCATTCTAATATGTTTTGAAAATTTTGAAGAGTATTTGGTAAGTACCAAAAGATTTGGGCCTCTCTGTAAATATCAAAAGGTCTATGCTATTTTGGTAATAACAAATGAGCTGAGCAATTTTCATAAATACCAAAAGTACTTGAGCATTTAAGGAAATAACAAAAGTTCTAGGGTATTTCCGAAAATATTGAAAGATATATGGTCCTTCAGAATATACCAAAAGATTAGGAGTGTAGTGTAACTAAAAAAATAAAAATAGTATATAGTAGAACCTTTATAAATTAATATTCGATTCGTTAATATTTTAATAAATTAATATTTTTTGTCAGTTCCAAAATTAGTTTTTCAACCAAATAATATATTTATAAATTAATAATTACTATAAATTAATAATTTTTTTTATAAAATTTTAAGATCCAATATTATTAATTTATAGAAGTTTTACTAATTTGGATAGATAGCAAAAGATCAGTGGAGTTTGCCCTAGACCCAGAGGGAATAGAGAGAAAAAAGAGCGATTATTGTTTTGCTAGCTAGTGGCTCACTGTGAGAGGGTAGTTTCCTTCTTGTTTTTCTCTTCCGTAGTGTTATTTCCTTTTTTTTTAACCATAATTTCGGTTTTATGAACTGACCGGATCTAGGTGGAAGCGAGATGGCTGGTGCCATTTTTTCTTGATTCTTGTCTTAGATCTATTGGCTTTATCTGTTTTTCAGTGGTTTGGGCTTAGTATGATTGCTGGCGTTTCTTCCTTCTGCTTCAATGGAGGCAGGTTTCGGTCCTCTTCGGTTCGATCTTCACCCTTCTTCTTTTTTTGAATCTGATGCTACTCTGATTGGATCTATAGCTCCAGGGCGCTATCTTACTGATCTGGTCGAGATTTCTTAAGAAGTTTCTAGGTGTGTATTAGTCGTGTTCTTGGCGACATCGACTCCACCGTTCTCGGGAGGCCTCGTGTTCTGTCTTACCGGATATGAAGCTTTGATTTTTAGAATTAAAAGATAGGCTTTTAGAAGGATGTTGTTTACCGTTAGTTGGTCAGAGACATCTGCGATAATTTTTGGAAGATGGTTGATTGATTTTTATCAAATTCTTATTGCTGGGTTAATCGTTGTTGAATCCTTCTTCAGTTTGAGATTATGGTTTCTGCTTTGTATTTTAATCAGTTTAATTCTTTGCATAATCTGATTCTGTATTTCACAAATGTATTCCTCAAAGTTTTAATGATAATATTCGGATGACAAAAAAAAGGATAGATACCAAAAGATACGAGGTAGTGTAGAAAACAACTATGTTTCGAAACTTTGTATTTAAGTGCTCTCTGTGAACTGGGCTTAATTGGGCTTACATTTCATTTTTCAACGAGTCCATTTAGATGCATGATTACTAAAGCACCTGTAATGCTCAGATCATTGGTCATATGCCAAAAACATTAATCAAAGAAGAATCTATTTCCATTTTCCATCAAATATCGTACGTATAATTGTTCTTATCCAACACAGTTCACAGGTGTTATCTGATGACTCGACGACACACCACATCAAACTGATTGAGACCTCCATGTTTATGTTATATGCCCATTATCCTATTAAAACATGATTCCGAAAGCAAAGGCACTAATCTCTTGAACTATCATCATGATGTTCAATCTCTTTTAAGCTGAATCAAAACAGAAGCATGAAGCAAATAGATTCATGAGAGAAACCAAGAGCAGCAATTTTCATTTTGATTCATAGAAACCCAACATCGAACATCATCACATCAACATTCTCGGAAGAAACTGACCAAGTGCAGAGAAGACAGAACAGAAACCCCAAAATACTTAGAAAAAAAAGAAAAAAGTTTTTTTTTTCAAATCCTCTGGACTTTATCCGCCTTAACCACAGGGTTCGCCTTAGCGATTGCATCACGTCCAACTTCTTTGAAATCGAAGCCACACTCATGCTTCTCCGGGTACCTATGGCTCCCGCAAAACGTGCTGCCGCATTTGCACTTAAACCCCATAACACCAACCTTCTTGTTACAGCTGAAACACCTGTTCGGTCGCGCAGGTTTCGACGGCTCTGCCTCGTCCTGTTCCGCGGCTATAGGGACAGAAGACGGCTCAGCGGTTACGACGACGACGGTTTCCACAGAGACCGGTTTAGTTTCCAGAGGCTGTTTTGGTTCTGGTGGAGTGATGAGACTGCAAGATGGAAGCTTTAGCGATTTCTTGACTGCAGCTTTGGCTACTGCGGTTTGATCTTCCTCGGCACGGAGGCTTCTGTAACATTTCGAACAGAGGTTCATGTTGGATGGTGAACCGAAGAATCCACATCCGTTGTCGCAGAGCTTTGGCTCTGTTGGTGGGAAGCTTGTGCTGTTGTTTTGCTCAGAGCCCATTTTTGTTGTTGTTGTCCTTTTAAAAACCCTTTCTTCTTTTCACCTTCACTAAACAAAGACAAAAACACAAATTATTTATCATCTGACAACAGAAGAATGTTTTTTTAAAAGGTTGTCGTTTGATTCACAACAATGAAGAAAAGATCAATTTGCCTCAATTCGATATAAACCCAGCTTCGATATGTAATCGAAT
The DNA here is from genome assembly GCA_911865555.2 of Thlaspi arvense. Taxonomy (NCBI): domain Eukaryota; kingdom Viridiplantae; phylum Streptophyta; class Magnoliopsida; order Brassicales; family Brassicaceae; genus Thlaspi; species Thlaspi arvense. The sequence continues at coordinate 59,015,468 of OU466862.2, read as the reverse complement.
TGATTCAATTTGATTTAACCCAGCTTCGATGTAATAAAATTTGCCTCAATTCGATCTCACCCAGCTTCGATGCAATCAAATTGATTCATTTCGACATGATTCAATTTTATCTAACCTAGCTTCGATTTAATCAAATTGATTCAATTCGATTTAACTCAGCTTCGAATACGATCTATCTGTGTCAATTTCCCCTAAATCCAATTTCGAATCGATACGCCCGAATTTCGAATTACAGAGATAATCGTTAAGACGGAGAGAAGGAAATGACCCAAATACTAAGAAACATTTCTACGCATGGCCGAAGACAAATTTTCTCCCAGAAATGTTCAGATCTATTCGAAGAACAAACAAATCAATCAACGAATTGAAATATTCCGAAGGAGAATTTACCAGAAATGGGCAGATCAAATGAGAAATTTTCCTCCAATATCAAAAAGCTTCTTTAATCGACGAAACTTGACAAAAAAACAGGTTTTCTGATCTTCCGAAGAAGAAGATGAAGGGGATGGGTTTCTTCGTTCGTTCAGATTCTAGGGATTTGTTATTTTTTCTGTTCAAGATTGATCAGAACAAATCCCTTGATTTAGGTGAGAGAGAGAGAGAGAGATTAGAGAGATAACCAAACACGCAACAATGGTTGATCAGAAAAAATGTCTGTTTATATATATAATTTGGGTACGAGACACGGTTATGTCGGTCTTGGGTTTCATTTTTTACGTCAGTGTTGGCGTGCATTTGAATCGTTTTTAGCCGTTCGATCTGTACGACCGACGTTACTGTTTTACGATCCGACGGATCATTTGAAGAAAGGGTATATACGTAATATGTTAGAACTTTCGAGGTTAATAGAGTAATGTCTTGTCATTTTCCATTTTTCCGGCAGTCCACTGTTTCTTCTTTTCTTCTTTATATTTTTTTCAACAGTCCATTGTTTTTCTTTTTCTTAATGACAAATTAAACAATTTTAAGCTAATATAAGAAAAAGTCAGAATTTTCCATTTTTCTTATCGAACTCTGACTTTGATCTCTCATAAAAAAATGTATACATGCAGTAAATAAGATGTCTTCCCTAACTTACGACAATGGATAATAAGGTTTTTAATCCTTCTTTCATTAATTTAAATCCGTAGTACTTATAACAAAGAAAGAAGAAAAAAAGTATATATGTAATGATGCAATCAAACGATACACTGCCAAAACAAATGAGGCAATCATAAGTATTTATAATAATATACAAAATAATTGGTCTAGTCAGGCATGCCATTCTTCTTTTGAGCAAAACCACAAATAATTTTGTAGATAATGCTTAGATCATCTCCCACCATGATTCATAACCACTGTGATTAGAGACTCATTTAAAAATAATTATCTTTTTTTTTTCAAATGGAACAATCATGATACCTCCTCATACCTGCAAATACAAGTGGCTTACACATCCTTACGGACCCTACCCATCCTGGATGGTCAAGAAATCATGTTGTTTTGACTTTGCAGAAGCAAACGTCTTGCTGTTTCTTTTCCCTGAAGAGAATCCTACATTTCTGAACCAAAAAGCTAAAGCATAAAAACCAAGTAGATAGTGCCAAAAAGATTATGCCTTACAGCTTCTGGTTTTAGCTGTTACTGTGTATTAGATAAAAAACAGTGATAAAGTCAGAAGTTAACTTAAGTATAGAACTTGGAGTTGTCTCAAGGTCAAGAAATCTTTACCTGTCATTTTCATTGGTAAACTAAACACAGAGAATCTTTCGGTAAGTAGCATCAAATATAACTAAAGCATTCATCTTTTCATGATGAAGCAACGGACCTAGAGATAACCAAATTAAAGACCTAACAGAATGATTTCGATGCTACAAATATTGCAAAGGATGAAGGATCGGAAGATACCGACAATAAAGAAGAAGGCATGCTAGAATATATCAAACTCATTAATGGGAGATTAGGGAAAGTACAATATGTTTATGTACACTTACGCATTAAAAAAATACATGAATGAAAATTGGTGAAGTTATTTTGAAATATAGTAATGCAAAATATTATTCCCATTACTATCACACGGTGAACAAATGTACCAATGTAGCGAATCACAAATAGATAAACAGAATGGGAACGATAAGTAATTATATTTTCTTGTTTGGTTGTTGTACTCAATAAAGGGACTCTTATTACACATGAAGAGTAAATAAACAATCGTATTGTTCTATGGTTTATCGACTCGTTTTTGGTTTACTTTAACCGAGTGTAGTATCAGAACCAACTGAAAAATACAAACCATAACTAGGTCATTACAGAAACAATTAGAACAGCCAACCATAAACAACAAGAAAATGTCCTGGAAAACTCCCCAATTAGGGTTCATGTCACATTAGTCCTTTCTGTTTTTCCATATTGTAACAAGCGAGACACCCATCAGAGACATAACCACTGTCTGCAAAAAATAAAATAAAAAAAATCTCTGGTTAATCGTTAAGAACTAAAAGCAAAGAGGTGCAACAAAACGAGGTCGTTTTTGGACTCACGGAGATAGCTGGAGGCACTCCAACGAGAGGATCTTGAAAGAACTTTGTCGCGAGGGCAAGAGCGAGAAGACTACTTTGCATTCCTGTTTCATAGGATAATGTTCTTTGTAGGGCTTTTACATCAGGTGCCTTGCTGAAGAAGAAACCACTGAAAAAGTAACCAGCGACGAAAGCCAAGAGATGAAACGCGACGACGAGGAACAAAATGGTTGCGCCGAACGGAGACAAGATCGAATCTATGTTCAAAGCGAGGGGTGCTCCGATGCAACAAGCCATATCGATAAGCGTTAACGCCGGGAGAAATGGTTTGATTGCATTAGACAACCTTGGAAACAACCTACAGTCACATTGCTAATGTAACGTTAGAAACTGAGCCTGAACCAAACAAACAAAGCCTGCATGGATTTCTAACTGATTTAGATGATGTCTCACCGGTTTAGAAGTAGTCCTGCGGCAATAGGTGTAACCACGACCTGAAGGATGCTAGAGATCATCCCAACCACATCAACGGGAAGCTTTTTACCAATGAGTAAGAGAGAAAGCATAGGTGTTACGAGGGCTGCGGTCGCAGTTGAGATCGATGTCATGACGATGCTAAGCGGCGCGAGTGAAGGATCGGTCAAGAAAGTTGTGTAATTCGATAGCTGAGCTCCACTAACACATGATACCAACATGATTCCAGCACCTATAGGAGTAGGTAGCTTGAAAAGAGAGACAGCGATTACGCCGAAAATGTAACCTAAGAGAGGTTTTATCAAGTATTGTCCAACGTAACCGGCGAAAATAGCGTCTGGTCTTTTAAGAGCTTCAAGAAAGTCTCTTTCATTAGAGTTGATTCCAACAGCAAACATCATGAACCCTAAACCAGGGACAAAGTACCTAAAGAAGGAGAAGTTGTAATAAGAGATTTGTAATGTCTAATTATGATTTTGATCAAATTAGTATTTAGGTTGATCCGAACCTTGGCTTAAACCATGTGAAAGAAGGTGGATGGATAAGGGCTAAGATTGTACTTGACAGAATCACATGAGGAATAAAAGAGTTGGCTTGCTTTAATGTCTCCATTATAGAAACCTTCTTATTGTAGATCTGAAAGCAAACACAGTTGTTACTTGCCAAGAAAGCAAAAAGAGTTGGCTTGCTTTTGGTGATTGTGTTGTTTACCTCACTTGAGTCAGATTCAGAGACGTTTCTCCGCCAAGGATTACTCGATCTACCATCTTTGGATTGTAGATTACGGCACAATCCAAAACATAAATCATTCAAAGTTTAAATTGCTAGAAAACCAAAAACAGAGTTATTGTATGATTACTTACTTTGTGAAATGGAGTCACTGCGAAGTGGAAAATCTACGGAGGATGATCCTGCACGAGAATTAAACTCATCAAAAACAAGATTTGAAGACTTATATACAGCTTAAATATGGTTACTTTTATTAAAAACAGAGGAGAAAGAAGTGAAACCTAGAGGAGAGAATGATAAGCTGTTGCGCGGGAAATTTGTAACTCGTCGAGTGTTGTGAAAAACCACTGGGTAGGAATAATCTCGAGGTTGAAGAAGACGATGTTGAGACTTTAAGAACAAAGTCTCAATAGGAGAGACTACGCCCATTTTATATTTGTTTTTCAGAAATAACCAAAAGACGATCTTGCTTAAGAGAGAGAGATACGTGAAAACAAAACGCCGCGTTTTGCTGGATTTTCTCTATCTTTTTTTTTTGGCAACAGATTTTCTCCATCTTTGTCTAGCATTATAAGCACGAAGTACCAAATTACCAACCTAAAAAAAAAGAAACGTTTCATTTAGACATTAGGTGTAGAACATTATTTACATCTCCACGATACGCACGTGCGAGTGCCACACCAACCTATGGTCTCAAAAGCAATCGATTACTTTAATTTTTGTTTTTAAAATTTTGGTTTGATTTGGACAATAGTCACAAATCACATTTCTCATATCAAGCAACAATCTCAAAGGATTAGTCGAGACGGTATCGGCCCTTGTTCGTGTGTAATAGTGAAAAAAACGTTTGCTGTCTAATTAGACAAACTACACATAAATAAAGACAAGGCTTTAAACAAACTACACATAAATAAAGACCTTCAAGAAAAGTGAAACAAAAGGCAAACAAACTAGAAAATGAAACAAGATTAATCAATCAGAGAAGTTTGGATAATGGACTATGTTAATGATATGTAATTTACACTTGTATTAGAAGGTAGATTAGTCTACTTCTTGCACATAATTAGGGCTTATGTTCTTGTATAATTAAATCAATATAGAAATCTTTCATTCGTTTTAGGTTTCTGACATAGTATCAAAACGATAGACAAACCATTCAAAATTTTGGCTATCCTCGATCCTAAGTTTTTGCAGCTTTTCTGTTTTTTCTTTTCTCTTTGATTTGACCTTCTCTAAACTTGATTTTTCATAGTTTAGAGCTTCTTTTTCATGACGGAAAATTGTATTGTTGCTACTCAATCAAAGACTCGATGCACCATTGATCCGTCTGATGTCTCCTCTGGAGATAATTTTGGTAGCGTTATCTCTCAGTCGCTTCTCCGTGGACCCAATTAGGACAAATGAGACACGAATATCCGACTTTCACTTATGTCAAGAAAGAAATTTGTCTTTGTTGATAGATCTATACCGGAACCTGCAATTGAATCTGATGATTGTGAAGATTGGTGGGCAAACAATGCCATGGTGATTTCGTGGCTGAAACTCACGATTGATGAGACTCTTTGTACTTTTCTCACTACTCATGAGATCGATCAACACCTGGGGACTCACATTCAATGTCGGTTCTATGTTCCTAATGGGCAGCGAGTTCAAAGAATTAAAGCCGAGCTTGCTAATAATAATCAAAAAGCAAAAGGGCTTCTTATGCAAAAATACTATGGAAAGCTGACTCAGTTGTGGAAAAGTTTGGCAGATTATAAACAAGAAAAGACTATGGAGGAACTTGCCAATGAACGTGAAGATGACAAGCTCCATCAGTTTCTAATGGGATTAAAAGAAACCTTGTTTGGTGCAGTAAAGTCCTCATTGTTATACCGTGATCCCTTACCTTCGTTTGATGAGGCATATCAGATTCGTACACATGATGAAGAATCTAAGCTTGCGACTCGCACTCTGATTACACGTGCAGAGGAGATGAGTTTTGCTGTTCAAACACCTACACCAAAATCTAGGAACTCTGAACCGTGAACTCGACCTGTATGCACCTATTGTGGGAAATCAGACCATGTTGAGGATACATGCTATCACAAGTTTAGGTATCTCACACAGTAGGGTGACTGCTCTTCAAAACGTGGTGGACACTCTTCTAAGAAGTCAGGACGAGGTCACACCCTGAACAACAATTCAGCTCGGGCTAACGTAGTACTGCTCAGCCTGTGTCTGCTCACGCGGCTGTTACATGTGCTGATCGTATTGGCATCACAGGTTTGAGTGACTTACAATGGCAAACATTGGTTCGACTTCTCAATGACAATGACCAAACCACTCAGACGACACTTTCTGGTATGCTTTCTATCTCCTCTTGGATTATTGATACTGGTGCGTCAAATCACATAGCTGGATCGATACACACTCTCTAAGCTTTGTGATATGCCACCAGTTCCAATCAAATTACCGGATGGTCATCTCACTACTAAAAAATACGACATGGTTCAGCTGGGTTCCGATCTCAGTCTTCAAAACGTTTTCTTTGTTAAGGGATTGCGTTGTCATTTGATCTCTGTATCTTAGCTGAATCGCTATAGATTTTGTGTTTTCCAGATCACTGATAAACTGTGCATTATTCAGGACCGCATTACTAGGACGCTGATTGGAGTGGGTGAGGAGCAGAACAGCTTATACTTCTTTAGAGGCTTGGATGTTGTTGCTATGATGCATCTATCTACTAAGACATCTTTGAGCGTTTGGCATCGGCATTTGGGACATCCGTCATCTAAAGCTCTGGATTTTTGACCTATTTCTGAATTAAGTAGTTGTATTGCCTTTGATTCCAAGACTTGTGAGACTTGTATTCGAGCCAAACAGTCTCGTATTTCTTTTCTAATGAGTATGAATAAAACAAAGTATGCCCTCGATATCATTTTTGAGGTTGGTCTTCTTGGTGCACGCCCTGTGGCTTTTCCTTTGGATCAGAACCATCACTTAGCTCTTGCCGATGGTGATGACTTCCTGATCTAAAGTCCAATTGTCGGACGACTGATTTACCTTGCAGTGACTCGGTCAGACATTTCGTATGCTATTCATATTCTGACACAATTCATGCAGATGCCAAAATCTACTCATTGGGATGCTGCACTCTGTTTAGTCCGGTTTCTTAAAGAGTAATTCTGGTCAAGGCATCCTTCTTCATGCTAATATTCCTCTCACCGTGTGATTCTGATTAGGCAAGCTGCCCCCTCACACGTCACTCTCTTACTAGTTATTTCATTCAGCTTGGTCAATCCCCTATCTCTTGGAAAACAAAGAAGCAAGAAACTGCCTCTTTATCTTTGGCAGAAGCCAAGTACCATGCGATGCAGTATACAGTTCGTGAGATCATCTGGATCTAGGCTTTGCTTCTCGGACTTGGTATTGATCAATCAGCTCCGGTGATTCTTCATTGTGATAGTCAGGTGGCAATCCACATTGCTGTAAATCCTATCTTTCACAAACGCACAAAACATGTTGAGAATGATTGTCACTTCGTTCGGGATGCTATTATTATTGCTACTCAACATGTCACAACGAAGGCACAATTGGCGGACATCCTCACTAAGGCGCTAGGTTGTGCCGAGTTCGAGAGATTATATTTTAAGATGGCCATTTGATATCTTCATGCTCCATCGTGAGGAGAGGGGGGAGTGGGTGCAGTGCGGGTTCGAGCCCTACACAAATCTGAAATTTTTTTTCCCACATATTATATTGATTAATATCAAAAAATAATAGTAAAAAGTTATAGTTAAAATTTTATATAAAAAATCAATTTCAAACATACAATTTAAATATATAAACTATATAATAAAAAACTTTTTTTAAAAAAAATTATCATTAAAAATAACCCTTTTTATATTTTTGCGTGCAAATTTATTTGTTAAGCTCACATAATCTAGTTTTTCAATCATAATTTTCTCAACTGATAACAAAACCAGTCCATTTAATCTTAAAACATAAATTTATTAACAAAAACCTTAAATTTTATTTATATATAAACATTAATAAATAACTTTAATATAGAAAATATTTTAAAAAATGCCCCCAAAAAAAGTTTCTGCCCTAATCATTCGCTTTCCTTGCTTATATCATGGGCCGGCCCTGAGTGAGTGTTAATGATATGTAATATACATTTGTATTAGACGGTAGATTAGTCCTCAAACATAATTATGGCTTATGTTCTTATATATGTAGCCGATGACATATTAAATCAATACAGAAAACCCTTCATACGTTTTAGGTTTCTGTCAGGCTACGATTATTGATTAGATAAAATCAATGGACACAAATAATGCTTAGCATTGGTGTAGATAGATATTTTGAAATATTCTAAATATCCTTTATTATCTATTTTATTATTTATACAATTTCCTTTTATTATTTTAGAATTTTATAGGGTTTTTATAGTTTTTAGATTTTCTTATATAAAGCCGTTTAGGCATAATGTATTATTTAGTTAGTTTTTTTAATAAAGAGCTTTGATTTTTACCAGAAAAATATTCTCTATTCCTTATTTTCGGCAAATCTATTAAGATCTCAACAAGTTTAAGATGCAGGTTTCAAGCGATGATTTCATGATTCATGGAATCCCTTGGTTGAGCTGATTGGTCCCAACTGATTTTTTGAATCTTTTGGTTGAGCTATTTTATCGTTTCCACTATATCAAACATGCTCAAGTAAATTTTATTGCATAGATTACACAAAGAAAACTATTATATGGGCATTAATCCATTTACTAATCATTTAACTAAACAAATGTTCCAATTTCAATCACGTACGTAATCAATACTTTTTAACGTCAAGCCCCATGCACAACCTTACAATCTACCTTCATGATCAGCTTTCTAAGAGTGAAAGGTACTAATAGAGTTAGTCTAGACGTTTTATTAAACATTATGGCATAAAACATCCAAAATCTAGGCTGTGATTAGCAAAATTAAATTTGGCACTAAGCACATTCTACATATTGATAGGGCAATGAAGATTTTTTTTTCTCGAAATTTGACGTGGCAAGTGCAACTATAAAACCCACAAATCTTTTGCTCTTCTTCACTTCTTACCAATGTCTGAAGTGTCTTTGCAGTTGCAGTCTCAAAATAAGACGAATTCAGGCACACTGTAGATAAGTAGATGTTCTCTTTTTATATTTGTGTAGAACGGTACGTTATGATAATGATTTTGTATAGATATATAAACAAATAACGTTATACGACCATTGTTTCTGGACAAATGGATTATAATCAAAGAAATTAATGTCTTGGATTCTTGGTCACTATAGGTTGAAAACAATCTTGGGAAACAATGGAAACTCAGAGAAGGAGAGTTATGGAATTGCAAATGATCTTCCCATGTATCTTTTAGTTCTCATATTATCTCGCCTTTCTTTGAAAGACGACATTTGTGCTTCTTCTGTTTGCCAAACATTGCATGAAGCTACTGTTTCAGTTTGGCATCATTCTCCTTGGCTTGTGTATTTTGATATTGATCTAACTGACGTCTCTTATGAGGTTATCTGACCCAATGAAGAGAAAAAGACGAAGACGATGAAATTAACTGATCTAACCTTTTATGCAAGTATTTGTTACTCCAAAACTGGGTGGTTACTCATGGAAGATTACAATGAAGGTACACAAATATTTTTCTTCTTCCATACACGAGAGCACATAAAGTTGCCAAACTTGATAGTAATAGGAGCCATTGGAACTGAATTCGCTTTCTCTTGTGCTCCCACATACAAAAGTTGTGTGGTGTGTGGCGTTGACAATCGTGCACCAGATGATTTGGTCATCCACACTTGGTATCTTTGTGCGGTTGAATGGATAACCGAGGAATTCTCCAAACCGGCACCTTTATTTTATGAAACAAAAAACATCCTGTTCTTGGATGGTAACCTTTTCAAATCTCTAACTTCTGTAAATTTTAGGATCTTGTGAGTTTAGTTTGATTTTTATTTATTTTTCTGTTCTTTACAACTTTAATATAAAAATCGTTGTGACTTGAAAAAATAGCACAAGCAATACAGTGCTTGGGTTGAATCTTTGGGCCTACAAATGAAAATATGAATTTAGCCCACATAAATTTTTTTTTTTTAAATAAATAATCTTTGGTCCCACATTGGTACTTCTACTTAGATTGTTCTTTTTTATATATAGTAAAGAATCACTTATCCGATGTCGAGCTAAGTAACGAGAGCTTGTAACCCGAGTGGGGACGTGGTGGATCAGAGGTTTTCATAAAAGGGAAGTCGGCCCTGACTTGGCGTTATTCTGAGATGCCCCTTCTAATATTGATAGTTTCCATATGTGAACATGTGGGAACCGAAGTCAGACTTTTTGACAAAACTCGTTGTTGTAAAGAGAACGCAAATAACTTTTTTTTTTGACAAAACTTGCTGTTGTAAAGCTTAAAAACTTGCACCTTTTATACCAGTGAAGTACACAAATGAGAAATACCTTGAAACCCTTTGATCCAAGCTGCTACCCGAGTGGGGACGTGGTGGATCAGAGGTTTTCATAAAAGGGAAGTCGGCCCTGACTTGGTGTTATTCTGAGATGCCCCTTCTAATATTGATAGTTTCCATATGTGAACATGTGGGAACCGAAGTCAGAACTTTGTTTTTGACAAAACTCGTTGTTGTAAAGAGAACGCAAATAACTTTTTTTTTTTTTGACAAAACTCGCTGTTGTAAAGCTTAAAAACTTACACCTTTTATACCAGTGAAGTACACAAATGAGAAATACGTTGAAACCCTTTGATCCAAGCTGCTACAGTCTCAAAGATCTGGTGGTGGAATATTGATAGAAGCGGTATACTTTTAAGTTTCATACGAGATGTAAACCTTATGCCACATAATGGTTGTAGACCCCCTAAAAAAAAGACGTGTATAGAACTAAATAAAGGGAACGCAAATAACTTTGTTTTTGACAAAACTCGCTGTTGTAAAGCTTAAAAACTTACACTTTTTATACCAGTGAAGTACACAAATGAGAAATACCTTGAAACCCTTTGATCCAAGCTGCTACAGTCTCAAAGATCTGGTGGTGGAATATTTATAGAAACGGTATACTTTTAAGCTTCATACGAGACGTAACCCCTATGCCACATAATGGTTGTAGACCCCCTAAAGAAAAGACTGTGCATAGAACTAAATAAAGGGAACGCAAATAACTTTGTTTTTGACAAAACTCGCTGTTGTAAAGCTTAAAAACTTACACCTTTTATACCAGTGAAGTACACAAATGAGAAATACCTTGAAACCCTTTGATCCAAGCTGCTACAGTCTCAAAGATCTGGTGGTGGAATATTCATAGAAACGGTATACTTTCAAGTTTCATACGAAATGTAACCCCTATGCCACATAATGGTTGTAGACCCCCTAAGAAAAGACGTGTATAGAACTAAATAAAAGCTGAAAGGGTTTCAAGAGAAATAAACGATTAAATGATCTAATCAAATAAAATTACTATGGTTCCAGAGAAAGTTAAAGTATATATTCGGACACTACAGTGGAAATGTGGTGAGTCAAAAAAAGAGTAAGCGTTTTTATTATGGACACTTTATTCTGTCTCCATTTATGAAAGGTCAAGCTGACACAATAGGGGGAAAACGGCCAATTCCTACCTCAAGACATACTCGTGGTCCCATTCCGATCCTGTATTCTTCATCTGTGCCAAAACCTACCTCAATCAAAATTATATTTGAATTTCATACCTCAATTATACAAAATCGGAACATTCATACATTGACCACAAAACCCATTAGTCAATTTCTGATCTGTCAATTACAGATTCTTACATGGCCATTACGGACTCTTACGTGGCTATACAGTCACCTAATCAAACATAAAAATCCTCACTTCATCAATACGGTGTCGTTTTGGCCAACAAAGCTTGAAAAAAAATTACAAAACGACGCTGTTTTGTTTTATGGCTAAAATAAAGAAATTTATCGGGACTTCTCACTTTATCTTCTTCGATTTGCTCTGAAATAGTAAAGAAGACCATCAAATCCAGAAATACAACAAAAAAGACTCACTCGCGCATTTAATCGAACACCTCATATGCATTTTTACTTCTTCTTCTTATTCATTCACGCAAATATACAATAAACATGTACCCATAATCCTATTCGCTTAATAATTGACAAATCTAATCATCATTCACTAAATCGTTAACCCAAATTGAATTATGACAGTAAATTATATAATGGATTGATTGACAAACATACTTCATTTTCGTACTTCCCACTAGCAGAAACTGATTGATTTAGATTCAAATTTAATCTCTCTTTTTTTTTAATCTAATTTCACGGATTTTTCATACACACTCTTTTTCTACTTTCAGAGCAAACCGAAGAAGAAGATGAAGTCAGAAATCCCGATGTCGTTTTGTATTTTTTGGCAACAAAAAAAAAGGGCGTCGTTTTGTAATTTTTTTTTTCAAGCTTTGTTGGCCAAAACGACACCGTTTTGATAAAGTGAGGATTTTGTGTTTGATTAGGTGACTGTATAGCCATGTAAGTGTCTGTAATGGCCATGTAAGAATCTGTAATTGACAGATCAGAAGTTGACTAATAGGTTTTGTGGTCAATGTATGAATGTTCCGATTTGTATAATTAAGGTATGAAATTCAAATATAATTTTGATTGAGGTAGGTTTTGGCACAGATGAAGAATACAGGATTGGAATGGGACCGCGAGTATATCTTGAGGTAGGAATTGGCCGTTTTCCCGACACAATAGGCATTGCGATGCGAAGAGCTTTACCTGGCGAAATAAATGGAACATGTATTACACGTGTAAAATCTGAGAACATATCACATGAAATTTTAATGAATTTGAACGAGATTGTATTAAGAAGCAATCTATATAGAACGCGCAACGTGCTTATTTGTGTCCAAGGTTCCAGATATATAAATACTCGAGACATAGTTTTACCGGTGATATGATCATGGAAGACTCTAACTTAGAGCATGAGCTTATAGCCGAGGAAGAACAAGAGAAGACCGAGCTTGAAGACAAAGAGGAGGATCTAGAAGTTTTAAAAGGTCCAATGACCCGGTCTAAGACTAAGGCATTTCAAAATGCCTTAGAAGTTCTACTTAGGGGTGGGCAAACAGAAATATAGGACGGGATTTTGCGAGAATGGGAACGGGACGGGAATATGAGATCAAAATAACTGTCCCATATGTGTTTTATTCAAAATTTAGGACGTGACGAAAATAAGACGGGATAGGACGGGAATGGGACGGAATTCCAAAAAAACCTAATAACATGACAAATTGACAATTGTAAAAAAAATTAAAATTCAATTTATATTCATCCATTGTTCATTTCTTAAATCCTAATAAATAATAATAACATGTCATATAAGATTAGAAATTAGCCAAGAAACAAATGAAATCAAACTTAACTTAATTATTAAAATTTAAAAGCTTCAATTTTTTTTTAAAAAAACCAACATAATCCATTGAATAGTAAACAAAAAACCACATATAGTCTATTTGTCATACATAATAAAATAAAAAATAAAAACCAACATAATCCATTCAAATCTCTGCAATCAGGATGCATTTAAATTATAACTTATAAGTTAGAACTTTAGAGGTGCAACTTTTAAGTTTTAACTTTCGTTTATATAAAATAATATATTAATAAATATTAATGATCATTTTTGGTAATATATTTTAAATATCTAATTTATTATTTATATATAATTCAGGACAAATGAGACTTCGGGAATTCCCGTTCCCGTCCAGTCCCGTCCCATTCCCAAATGGGAATCAATATGTTGTACCATATGGGAAGCACATTTCCATATGGTACAGGAATTTGGGATTGTGACTGGGACGGGAAGGGACGGGATGGGACGGGATGGGAATTGTGCCCACCCCTAGTTCTACTTAGTCAATCTAAGTTTGAATCATGTAATGAAAAGGCTAAACTAATCGTGATGGTTTATATAAAAGCCGATGACTAAGCTAATGAGTTTGTGGGACATTTTGTGCTCTTTTTCCTTTAGTGAGTTTTCTCCCATTGGGTTTTCTCACTAAGGTTTTTAATGAGACAAGTGTTCCCACATCGTCATTGCCCATTAAACTTAGCATTTTCTAAGCCCACTTCTTTTTACCATCTGTGGCTTAGAGCGTTTAGAGTCTTTCTGTACTTAGCCATTTTTATGTCTTGTTTCTTTTTTTTATTTGATTTTTGAACTAAGTCGTTGCATGGCTAGTCAAGGGGGTTTGTCCCGAGACTAACTTAATGCTTGTTGTTATCCGTGTTGTCTCTTCTCTCTTTTAAAACTAAGTACGGGAGAAGAGTCTAGTTTTTCATCTATCTTTTGAATAAAATCTTTGCAAAATAGATCATCTCTCACGGTGTGTAATATCCTTGAGAAACCCTGTTTGAATCATTGGTGCATTATATCCTTTGCTTCATTCAGTTGTATACAAGAGTCATCCGCACCTCTTGTCTACTTCCATCATTCGCTCTTTCCCCTTTTCCCCCAAAAACGAACCATTTCTCATCAAAACGTTCGAGTCATTTCCATACAACAGATCAAATCATTCATCAGTTAGCTTGTAAGGCTAAAATCATAAGTGAGATCATATTACGTGGTATCAGAGCAAACCTTCCAAATCTAAGTATTATGATCCGATCAACTCTTATTTTGGCGATTCATATTTTTGTCTCTTCATATACATTCAATCACGGCTTTGTTTCATTCGATCTATACAACTGTTAGGGTGCTAGAGTTGATATTTTGCATCATATCATCGTTGGAAAACAAGTTTAAAGGTGGTGTTTTGTTGATCTTTTCTGATTTAAAACCCGTTCAGAATTTTAAAAGTTTTGTTCATCACACATCTATTTGTTTACGTTTCTCAAATTATTTTTAAAAATACAGACTTTTTATTAATTTAAATCTATCAAAAGACTATTTACTGCGAGTTGTTCATCATTTTTCAGGTACCATGGCCGGAGAAGATGATCCAGAACATTCAGCAAGAAGAAATCAAAGATTGCTAATCGAGGCTCTCACAGCCGAGATGAAAAAGATGTTACATTCAGAAGTGGAGAAGATCAGGCAAGAGTATGAGCAAAGGGAACCAGTCCAGAGACGTCTCCGAGCAAAGAAACCGAGAGAGAAGGAGAGCAAGAAGATCATTCCAGTGGGCATCAGACGGATCAGTATTACAAGGGCAGTGGCTCATCTAGAAGTGGCAGGAGAGGCTCTAGGCAAGGCAGGGAACGTTTACAAGATAACTTGGCCGATCTTAAGTTGAAAATTCCCTCCTTCCACGACAAGTGTGATCCGGATGCTTACTTAGAGTGGGAGAAGAAGATAGAACTTGTCTTCAACGTGCAACACTATACAGAGGAGAACAGAGTTAAAGTCGCAGCCACAGAGTTCTATGACTACGCCTTGAGTTGGTGGGATCAGCTCATCACAACTAGAAGGCGTAACCAAGAGTATCCGGTTTCTACATGGAATGAAATGAGAAACTTGATGAGGAAGTGGTTTGTTCCGAGCCATTAGGAGATTGGCACAAGGCAATCGTACTGTGGAGGAGTACTTTCAGGAGATGGAAACACTCATGCTTAGAGCGGACATATCCGAAGATAGAGAAGCCACGATGGCTAAGTTCCTCGAAGGGCTCAACCGTGAGATTCAGGACCGCCTTGAGACACAACATTACATAGACCTGGAAGAAATGCTCCATAAGGCCGTTCTGTTCGAGCAACAAGTGAAGAGAAAGGGATCGTACCGTACTGGTCCGGGCACCGGTACCAACAACCGGTCAGTTTACCCGCGTGACGATAGAAACCCCTACCGATCAGTCTACCCGCAGGACGACAAGAACCACCCGAGAGAGAACAGGCTGTTCATCCCAAAACCCAAAGTTACACCTCTACATGGAAAGCCTAAGGAAGCTGGTACTAAGGCTCGTGACGTGAAGTGCTTTAAGTGCCAAGGTCGAGGGCATTATGCCAATGAGTGTATAAACAAACGTGTTATGATCTTGCTTGAAAACGGCGATATAGAATCAGAAGATAAGAAGCAAAAGGAAACTGAGGAGGAAAATGAGTTGCTACCAGTCCAAGGGGAGTTACTTGTAGCTAGAAGAACTTTGACAGTGCAAAGTAAACCAGAGGATTAAGATCAGAGAGAGAACCTATTCCACACCCGTTGCTTAGTCCAAGGAAAGTTTGCAGTTTAATCATAGACGGTGGAAGTTGTGCCAACGTTGCGAGTAATATCATGGTCAAGAAGTTGGGTTTACAAGCTACCCCTCATTCGAGCCCTTATAAGCTGCATTGGCTGAATGAGAAAGGAGAAATGAAGGTTACTAAGCAAGTGTTAGTTCCATTGGCGATTGGAGAATACAAAGATGAGATACTATGTGACGTGCTACATATGGAAGCAAGTCATATTTTGTTGGGGAGGCTGTGGCAATCTGACCGCCGAGTGATACATTATGGTTTTTCAAACCGTCACTCCTTTGAGTTTAAGGGTAAAAAGAATGTTTTGGTTCCCATGGCCCCTCAAGAGGTTTACAACAACCAGAAACAAACTTTGAGGCCAGCCAAACATTTAAACTTCTTTGCTAAATCCGGAGAGGTTGAGAAAGCTCTTCATTCTTAAACTCCTATGCTTTTATTTGTTTTTAAGGAAACACTAATCACCATGACTGATCTTACAGCGGTATACCCGAGTGAAATGCATGCTCTTTTACAGAATTACAAGGATGTCTTTCCAGAAGAGACGCCAATTGGTTTACCTCCCATCCGAGGCATAGAACACCAAATAGACTTCACCCCCGGAGCCTCATTACCAAACTGTCCCGCTTACCGTACCAATCCCATAGAAACTAAGGAGCTAATAAAACAAGTGGATGAGCTGATGGCTAAGGGACATATCCGTGAAAGCATGAGCCCTTGTGATGTCCCGGTGCTCCTTGTTCCTAAGAAAGACGGTAGCTGGAGGATATGCGTTGACTGCCGTGCAATCAACAATATAACAGTGAAGTATCACCATCCGATTCCTAGATTAGACAACACGTTAGATGAGTTACATGGCTCTAACATCTTTTCTAAAATAGATTTAAAGAGTGGTTATCACCAGATTAGAATGAAAGAAGGGGATGAGTGGAAAATCGCATTCAAAACCAAGCATGGTTTATATAAATGGCTGGTTATGCCATTCGGCTTGTCTAATGCCCCTAGCACTTTTATGCGTTTGATGAATCATGTTCATAGGGCGTATATAGGCATCTTTGTTGTAGTTTATTTTGATGATATACTTATTTACATCAAAGGTTTAGAGGAGCATGTATAGCATATTAGGCTAGTTCTTGATTTGCTTAGAAAAGAGAAGTTATATGCTAACCTCAAGAAGTGTACTTTTTGCACTTCTAGCCTTGTTTTTCTCAGAAGGAGTCAGAGTGGACGAAGAAAAAGTTAAAGCCATTCGTGACTGGCCAAGTCCTAAGACCGTGGGAGAAGTGAGGAGTTTCCATGGCTTAGTCGGCTTTTATAGGAGATTTGTGAGAGACTTCAGTACAATAGCAGCTCCACTCACCGAGATCATCAAAAAGGACGTAGGCTTTAAGTGGGAAACGGCTCAAGAAGAGGCTTTTCAAAGCCTAAAAGAGAAGCTTACTAATGCCCCTGTCCTTATCTTGCCTAACTTTTTGAAAACTTTTGAGATTAAATGTGATGCATCAGGGATAGGTGTTGGAGCAGTCCTTATGCAAGAAAAATAACCAATTGCCTTTTTTCAGTGAAAAACTTGGTGGTGCTATGCTTAATTACCCAACATACGACAAGGAGCCGTATGCTTTGGTGAGGGATTTACAAACGTGGCAACACTATCTATGGCCTAAGGAGTTCGTCATTCACACGGATCATGAATCCTTAAAACATCTCAAAGGTCAGCAGAAGCTAAATAAGAGACACGCAAGGTGGGTTGAATTTATAGAAACCTTTCTCTATGTTATAAAGTATAAGCAAGGTAAAGATAATATGGTCGCCGATGTATTATCAAGAAGGTACACCTTACTCTCTATGCTAGAAGCTAAATTGCTAGGATTTGATCAGCTTAAAGAGCTGTATAAAGTAGATGATGATTTTTCAGACATATTTACGGCTTGATCTAAGTCTCTTTTGGGTAAATTCTTTAAACAAGATTGGTTTCTCTTCTTTGAGAACCGTCTTTGTGTACCCAACTGTTCTATGAGGGATTTGTTTATCAGAGAAGCATACAGTGGTGGTTTAATGGGGCACTTTGGTATTGCTAATACCTTAGAAGTGATGAAGGATCACTTTTATTGGCCACATATAAAACGTAACATTGAGAGAATATGTGGAAGGTGCAACACTTGTAAACAAACCAAGTCCAAAGTACAACATCACGGTTTGTATTCTCCTTTACCCATACCATCTCATCCGTGGCATGACATTTTTATGGACTTTGTTTTAGGATTGCCTAGAACAAAGACATGTAAGGATTCTATCTTTGTAGTTGTAGATAGATTTTATAAAATGGCTCATTTTATTGCTTGTCATAAGACTGATGATGCTTTGCTTATAGCCAATCTTTTCTTTAAGGAGATAGTTCGCATTCATGGTATGCCTAAGTCCATTGTTTCAGATAGAGACACTAAGTTCCTTAGTTATTTTTGGAAGACCTTATGGTCTAAGCTAGTAACTAAGTTAATGTTTTCTATTACTTGTCATCCGCAAACTGATGGTCAGACTGAGGTAGTAAGTAGGACTTTAGGTACGTTGTTGAGAGCTTTGATTAAAAAGAACCTTAAGTCTTGGGAACCTTAAGCATTTAACCACGCCGTGCATTCTGCTTCTAAATACTCGCCATTTCAAATTGTTTATGGGTTTAACCCCACCTCTCCTTTGGATTTAATGCCTTTACCTTTGAGTGAAAGGATCAGTATGGATGGGAAGAAAAAGGCCGAGTTAGTGAAGCTTATACATTCGGATGCTAAAAAGAACTTAGAAGAGAAAACAAAGCTTTATGCCAAGCATGCGAATAAGGAAAGAAGCAAAATGGTTTTTGAGGCTGGTGATCAAGTATGGGTGCATCTAAGAAAGGAACGCTTCCCAGCAGAAAGAAAGTCCAAGTTGATGCCAAGAATGGATGGCCCTTTCACGATCACAAAGAGAATTAACGACAATGCCTATCAACTTGACCTCCAAGGTAAGTATTCTATAAGCTCAAGTTTTAACGTTACTGATTTAATTCCTTATGTTGCAGATGAGTCAGGTTTGAGGTCAAATCCTTTTCAAGAAGGAGGGGATGATATGATCATGGAAGGCTCTAACTTAGAGTATGAGCTTATAGCCGAGGAAGAACAAGAGGAGACCGAGCTTGAAGACAAAGATGAGGATCTAGAAGTTTTAAAAGGTCCAATGACCCGGTTTAAAACTAAGGCATTTCAAAATGCCTTAGAGGTTCTACTTAGTCAATCTAAGTTTTAATCATGTAATGAAAAGGCTAGACTAACCGTGATGGTTTGTATAAAAGCCGATGACTAAGCTAATGGGTTTGTGGGACATTTTGTGCTCTTTTTTACTAAGTGAGTTTTGTCCCATTGAGTTTTCTCACTAAGGTTTTTAACGAGGCAAGTGTTCCCACATCGTCATTGCCCATTAAGCTTAGCATTGTCCAAGCCCACTTCTTTCTACCATCTGTGGCTTGGTGCGTTTAGAGTCTTTCTGTACTTAGCCGTTTTTATGTCTTGTTTCTTTTTGTTATTTTATTTTTGAACTAAGTCGTTGCATGGCTAGTCAAGGAGGTTTGTCCCGAGACTAACTTAATGCTTGTTGTTGTCCGTGTTATCTCTTCTCTCCTTTAAAACTATGTATGGGAGAAGAGTCTAGTTTTTCATCTATCTTTTGAATAAAATCTTTGCAAAATAGATCATCTCTCACGGTGTGTAATATCCTTGAGAAACCCTGTTTGAATCATTGGTGTGTCATATTCTTTGCTTCATTCAGTTGTATACAAGAGTCATCCGCACCTCTTGTCTACTTCCATCATTCGCTCTTTCCCATTTTCCCCCAAAAACGAACCATTTCTCATACCGTTCGAGTCATTTCCATACAACAGATCAAATCATTCATCAGTTAGCTTGTAAGGTTAAAATCATAAGTGGGATCATATAAATCGCCCTCTGTGGAAATCATTGACAATATACTGCATATAACTACCTTAACGGAACCAATAGATTTGTGTATTGAATTACAAATGGAGAAGAATCGCGGATATAGTCTAAAACGTCAAATAACTTTGAAAACCGAAGTTATCCTATAGATGCTGTATTCATGCCTGTTCAAAACATTAATCATAGTATTCATTATTTATGGGAATGTGATTGAAAAGCAAGCGATTCTTTTTCTATAAACATGGACAAATCGAAGTTTAACTCCTAAAGAAGCACTTCATGAAGTCTTCCGAAATTTGATTAATTTATTTATTCATTTACTTTACTCCTTTTTCTTTTTCATAATAGTTTAATTAACCTAAGAAAAACAAAAAACTAGCTTTTCAATATATTTTATTGACCAATTAGAATTGCCTCTCAGAATCTATAATTGTCACAAAAAGTCCAATATACATACATTATTAGATCATTTGAATAACAGTCAAGAAGACCTTATCAAAATTGAACATTTTTACATAGAAGATTTAAAAAAGATATTAAACTATCTAGAAAAAAAAAGAAAAAGCACTAAATTTTTGTTTTACTAAAAAGTCAATTTGAAACTGAATGGATTTTATATCTTCAACGTAATTTCTATTTTCCAGTTGAACCCATTTTAAATAATTTAATTAATTAGATTTGTATTTAGGAAGAATTCATTTTGAAATGACTACTCTCTAGATACCCATGTTTTTAATTTTATAATTAAATAAATTTAATTAAAAGATCGAAAGTTAAAATTTTATCAATTAATAATATTGTTCCAATGCCTAACCACAGGGCCACCATGGTGCCAATAAAAAAAACAACGGTTGTCGCTACTGGACAATGAAATAGATTTTGTAACTTATTAACATTTTCTATAAAAGGTACAATCCCGCTGGTACTGAAGCTATTAAAAGACACCCAATAATTTTGTTATGCACTGTACAAAGTATTCGAAATACAGGAAAAATACTATTTAGACAATATTTTCAAAGGAGTTGCAAAAGGATCCGGGTTCACTGATGGTGTTAAAACCGCTAAGCCTACGTTACATGCAATGGTACCAAGAATGACTACTGGAAAAATATATAAAAAATCGTTGGGCCATGCGAGTTCTCCGTAATAATTATGACCCATATCTTTAGTTAATTTCGTTTGTAATACAAGATCATTCAAATCTAATTTTTTTTATTATTGGGATAGGTGAATACTTGTGGATCCATCATCTGGGGGAACCAGACATGATATCATTCGACTTGAGCAAGAATTAACTAAACTAAATTAATACATAATATATATATATATATATATAAATATATTATCCACAAATATTTAATATGTAAAAAAATAATTATCCGATTTCAAAGTTATTGCAACTAAAGATTGTCATAAATTTCATTCTTACTGGTAAATGCTCAACAACCACGTAAGCTTAAAAGTTGATCATGATTAAGTGCTTTTTGGATCGTCTCATACCTTATCAATTCATCTTTAATCTCAAAAATTATATCGAGAATTTTTAAATACAAAGGATTTATTTATTACTAATGAAGTCTACCATTAGATCCTGTATTTATTCCGATAATATCATAAATCAAGTCGATGTTGAGAAAATGAATACATTTACACACTATTAATTTATTATTTTTAGTAAAAAAAAATAGCTAAAAAACATAATCCTGATTATGTTCAATCCCATAATATACTGGATTTTATCGAGTCCACTCATCCACGATATCTTCGGGTATGATCATAGAAAAGATTCTCTTCAAGTGGAGGCTTAGTAACGAGAGCTTGTAACCCGAGTGGGGACGTGGTGGATCAAATGTTTTCATAAGGGAAGTCGGCCCTGACTTGACATTATTCTGAGAGCCCCTTCTAATATTGATAGTTATCCATATGTGAACATGTGGGATCCGAAGTCAGAACTTTGTTTTTGACAAAACTCGTTGTTGTAAAGAGAACGCAATTAACTTTGTTTTTGACAAAAATCGTTGTTGTAAAGCTTAAAAACTTACACCTTATATCAGTATATCAGCGAAGTACTCAAATGAGAGATATCTTGAAACCCTTTTATCCAAGCTGCTATAGTCTCAAATATCCGGTGGTGGAATATTGTCCTAATGACAATGCTTTCATTTTTCACCATTAAACTTCCTATACTACAGAGATTATCTCTGTATAGATCATCAAAATATTATGATAAAAACTGGCTTGGGTTTGTGATTAGTGCTCCTTTTTTGAATTACAGCATCTCCAATGAGATTCTATTTTTGCTTCTCAAAAAACTCTATTTTTTTAGAGTAAAATCATCTCTGATGGTACTCTATATCTTACTCTGAAAATAGATATCTTTTTATGTAACTCCGAATTTGGAGCTAAATATAGAGATAGTAAAACTTTTTTTTACAAAATACTTCTTTAATTTTGATATGTTTCTATTTTGTAACCAAATAAAAATTATATGTTTTATTTTTATACTTAAATAAAATTATAATAGAAAAAACTAGTTACATAATGAAGTTTTATTGGTGTGGTATACTTTTAATTTTAATAAAATCATAACTGTACTAATGTTTTGTCAAAAATACATAATGAATTGGTGAAATTTGTATATTTGTAGAGTAAAAATTTTCTTACAAAATTAATAACAAAATAAAAATGGAAATATTCTTGATGTACTGTTTTTTAAGAGTAGAAAATAGAGGTAACCATTGGAGCAAAACCATTCTCTATTTTTATAAAACTCTATTTTTAAAGTAAAAAATAGAGTAAATGGTCTTTTACGTAGATTAACAAATTCAGAAGGAGCAAGATTCATTAGATATTAGTTAATTAAACATTTCTTCATTAAAGCAATGAGTTTTAAAACGTAACTAAGTTTAGTAACATTAGTTAGTTAAATATTTATTCACATAAATTAGGTTTTAGTTTGGGCCTTAAATTGTGAGAAGAGGATTTAGCGCACGCATCAAAGAAAAAACTTCATAAATTCAGTAGTTTGTCCCACATCGGTACTTCTGCTCTAATCGTTCTTCTTTATATATAGCGACGAAACAGTTATACACCGTCGAGCTAAGTAACGAGAGCTTATAACCCGAGTGGGGACGTGTTGGATTAGTTGCTTCTGAGCTTGCCCCATCGAAAAATAACTTGTTCACTCACCTAAACTATCCTTGGCAGTGCTTCTGAGCTTGCCCCATCGATTACCTTGTCCCACACTCTTTTCCCTAAAGCTTTAAAAAACACCTTCAAAATTTTACACCTTATACTGTATATCAGTGAATACTTAGATGAGAATTCTCTCGAAACCCTTTGATATAGCTCGGGTCTCAAATATTTGGTGGTGACAGAGTTTATGTCTGAATTGAGATCATCAAAATCATCCTAAAAACTTCCTCGGGTTTGTGATATTTGGTGGTGACAGAGTTTACACCCACACTCTTTTCCCTAAAGCTTTAAAAAACACCTTCAAAATTTTACACCTTATACTGTATATCAGTGAATACTTAGATGAGAATTCTCTCGAAACCCTTTGATATAGCTCGGGTCTCAAATATTTGGTGGTGACAGAGTTTATGTCTGAATTGAGATCATCAAAATCATCCTAAAAACTTCCTCGGGTTTGTGATATTTGGTGGTGACAGAGTTTATGTCTGAATTGAGATCATCAAAATCATCCTAAAAACTTCCTCGGGTTTGTGATGACTTCTCTTTCTTTGAAGTACCTAAACGTCATAGATTATCCCGGCTCCTTTTGTTTAGCTGAACATATGCCTGAGCTTGTGGAAGCAAATCTTAAAGTTGGTAACCTTTTCAAATCTCTAACTTCTGTAGAGCCTTTTTTTGATATGTCAACCAAATCCAATGTATTCTTATTTTTCTCTATAAGCATTCTATCTTTTTCTTTAAACCAGACAAAGAAAATACGGGGTTTCTATGCGGTTTACGCAGATACAAAGGAAGCAAGAATGAGGAATTCTTGTAGTATGAAGACGGTGAAAATCCGCTCTGAGTGAGATGATCCTGAAGAAATATTTAATCAACTATATCTAAATCCGCCCATGGGCCTTAAAATGAAAATCGGATTTGCCGACATCAAAGAAAAAAAATTCATAAATAAAGTCCCACATCGGTACTTCTGCTTAGATTCTTCTTGTTTATATATAGCGAAGAACTAGTTTTCTCCGTCGAGCTAAGTAACGAGAGCTTCTAACCCGAGTGGGGACGTGTTGGAATAACTGTTCTTTTATATATAGCGAATAACTGTTCTAGATTTGGGTGACAACTAAAACTATACCGTCCGAGCGCTACATGTTACGCTGTATTATTGTAAGGAATCTGACATTACATCGACCTTCGATCATTAGAAGCTTGGGTCTCAAGTTTTAGTACTTCTACATTCCAACCTAAAGATATTACACGGTGGGTTAAAAATTGCAGTTTTCACTGCATCTGCGAGCTAAGTATTTTATTTATATAAAGATAATTTCACCCAAGTGAAAAGAACCCCTGGTTATAAACAGAACCTCAAAATGCATGTCAATGTTACGGAAATACAAAGTCATGCAAAGATAGATAATCTATCAGGAAGTGCTTTTTTTAGTACTGTTGAACCAGAAAATTACTACTAAGGATTTGATTACCAGTTGTGGATTTCGGAGAACAAGATCTTTTATTAATAGCTCTTAAGGCGAAGCAATTACAAAGATGGTTTAATCGAGAGGTTATGCCGAAGTGAAAATAAAGTATTTGCGAGGTAAACTAGAAAGCATTGGAGTTCTTGGTTTTAGCTCTGCTGCTGTCTAGATTGTATGAGTTGTTATCTTCAACTTCGGGATCTTCTTATTTATAGGGATATGAGGTCAGTTGCTCCGAACTCTTTTTCCTTTCTCCTTTTTCTGAATATTTTCATAGTTGCGATATGGAAACATCTCTTATTCTCCGATGAATATGGAAATTTTCCTTTATCCTTCGAGTTAATCCGATGTTTCCGGACTTCAAAGATTATCTCCAGAAGTTTTCCTTTTCTGAGCTACGTCGGCGCAGTTTTCTCGGTCTCGGTGGGCTTAGGTTATTGCTAGAGAAAGACTTTTAGGAAATATGCTCATTTCCCCTCTAACAGTAAGCCAGCCCCCCCCCCCCCCCCCCCCCCCCCCCCCCCCCCCCCCCCCCCCCCCGAGACTGGTTGTAAATCAGGATTTGATCTTGTAATAAGCGTTAGCTCGTCAAGAGCGTTTTTTTCGTAATGGCCAGCTCGGCCCGGTTTTAAGTGAGTTTGTAACGTGGCGCTTCCTTGAAATAAATTATTAAATATTCTGACCCATTAAGGTTTTGCTTTAAGTGGGAAAGGCAAAAGGTTTCCAGACGGCGAGATTGTGCGAATCTCGACACGCGTCCCTTTAGGAAACTGTTGATATTTCCTTATGATTTTATTTAGTTTTTACCTCTTCGTCTTCTTGCTTCAGATAGTTTTACTTTCTTCTGATTTTTTCTTCTGTGATAATCTCTTTTGCTTGACGATCTTCTTTCTTCTTCTCTCGATTCCGGATCTCGTTTGAGCGCATCCTTTTAGAGACATGGGGTTAAGGAAGAGAGACAAGATTCCCTCGTTGGACATCGCCATCCCTGATTTCCCTCCGAATAAGAAGCCCAGATCGGAGGCTCCGTCACAAGATCCGATCATCAATGAAGATACTCTGCCGGATAAGCCTGATGTGACTATTGCGGATGCCCGCTCATCCCCAAGAATTTCAACAGAGGGCCCGGAAGTTGAATCGCCAATCGAGGAGCAAGACTCCGTCTTTATGACGAAGGAGCAAGAAACCAGCTCAACATGTCCGACGAGCAGCTCGCCGAAGGACCCATAAGGCGTTGATGAGGACCCCGGTTTCAATCCTTACAAGTTCCTGCTATGCTGGAGCGAAGATTCCCCGGTGATGCTTAATGAATACTTTGCAGCAAATCTGGTTTGACAATGTAGGGCGAAGCCGAACCAAGGGGCGTCGGTGGAAAAGCTGAAGCGGTTCGCTTGCTTCTCTGGAATGGCTCAGCGTTCGTACAGGGTTTAGGCCTATGCGCATCTTTGATTGACTCGTATGATCGAGAATCGGTGCGAGAAGAGAAGAAAGACGAGGATCTTGTAGTCAAAGATCGAGACCTCCGTGATGCATTGGCGAAGGTAAAAAATCTTGGGCGCGAGAAGCTCGATGTGGAGCTCGAATACAGGTGCTTAAGGTCGAATCTGCTAAAGAAAGAGAGCTCCACAGGGAGAGTTTGGAGAAGATGGCGGTCGAAGAAACCAAGAAAGCAGCTGCCGCCGAGAAGGATTTCAGAGGTCAACAACACAAGTCTTCTGAGCATGTCGTTGACATGATGTACCGACATTCGCGCGAGTGGTACGATCCCCGTATCGAGTGGATTATGGCGTTTAGGGCGCAAGATCCTGATATCCACAGGTTCGAGCTCAAGATCGTTGATGCCGAGGCGAGAGCAGATTGCTACAACCAGCTGAGGTCGGCGGGATACGAGGATCCGGTCAAAGAACTTCTGTCCCATTCTGCTAATGCCGACCGTTTGAAGATGGAGCGTCACGGGATCAAGGACGCTTCGCTTACTCAGGATGAATTCGCCGCTCCAACACGAATTTATATGCGACCTTCTGACTCGGAGATGGAGGCGGCCGGGATTCAAGTGCCGAAGCGGTGTTGAGTTTTTTTTTTTTTTTGCATAGTTATCGTTTTAAGAAAATGTACGCGAGATAAATGCTTCTTCTTCCTTTAATGAATCAAAAGAGACAGTTTATTTCAATGTTTTGTTATTATTGTTATTATTTTTTGCTTACGCTCGTTGACGAAACGACCCTTAATTCTAAGGATTTTGCGAAGTCAAAAAATTTATTTTGTCTTGCGGTGCGGGGGCAATCTTTAGGCCGGTGCTGGACGCGAGATTCATTTGCTCGTCTTATACCAAACGACAACCAAGATCAAATACCAAGCTTTCAGGATTTACTTCGGCCTGAAATATATGATCGAGAGTCGTGCAAGTCCTGTCTTCGGCTTTCGTCTTATCCACTTTGAACGTAAATAAATCGAACCGAAGTATCAAAGGAGTGGTGATCAGCCGCTAATTTAACTTTTAATTTTGCTTTTACGAATCGAATGTTTGGCCAGAACATCGATTCAGCAAGATGCATTTGCATAATGAAATATTGTTTTATACGCCGAACTGATTTGACGGTCGTTTTGGACCAGTAGATGCCCTTTATTGTAAACGCCGCGCTGGTTGATAGATAAATGTAATTTTATTAAGATAGTGACTGAACCCGAAGGCTGCCTACATACCCAAAACGGGATCAAGTCATTCATAGTTCACAGCAACAATTGCGAACTTAAATGCCGAGCTTTGTACTCTAAGGATAGTACTTCCTTGAATTCATCGAATTTCGAGCTCGCATGACTGGTTTTCCATCCATTTTCTCTAGCTTGTACATGTTGGGTTTGACGATGTGCGTGATGCGATAAGGACCCTTCTAATTTGCTTTACGTTTTGTCGGATTTGTAACCCTTTTCAAAACGAGATTATGAAGTGAAAACAGTCGGCTGCGTACCTTCTTGTTGTAATATCTAGAGATTTGCTGCTGGTAGTTCTGAATGCGCAATAAAGCTTTATCGCGAAGCTCTTCTAAGCCATCCAAAGCATTGATTAGCTTTTCGTCGTTTAGTCGCGGGTTCTGAACCATTAAGGTTCTTCGAGCACTCGGTACATGTGCTTCAGCGGGTGCCAGCACCTCACAGCCGTGAGATAGCGAAAAAGGAGTTTCTCCAGTTGCAGTTTGCGGAGTCATTCGGTGGGACCAGAGGACCCCATCCAGTTCATCTGCACATCTTCCCTCGAGGTCTGTTAGCCGTTTCTTAAGACCGTCGAGAATAGTTTTATTAGAAGCGTCCGCTTGTCCGTTTCCTTGTGGATAGCAAGGTATTGAGTAATTTATGCGTATTCCCCAACCCTCACAGAAATTTTGGAAAATGGAAGAGGTAAATGGCGTGTCATTATCCTTGACGATCTCGTATGGGAGGCCGTGCCGACATATGATGTTTTCCCATCCGAAAAACTGGACGTCGATTGCCTTAATGCTGGGGTATGCTTTAGCTTCAAGCCACTTTGTAAAGTAGTCCATCATTACCAGGATGTCTTGGTTGCGACCTGATTTAAGCATTAGGCCGATTGCGTCCATTGACCACCTCATGAAGGGATACGGTGGAACGGCGGTTTGAAGGAGCTCGGTAGGTGCGTTGATAATGGGCGCATGTTTCTGACAAGGTTCGCAACATAGTACGAACTGTTCACTGTCTTGGATCATTCTAGGCCAGAATAAACCATGCTTCTTTATTTTCAAGGCCAATGCTCTTCCTCCCGAATGGTTGCCGCTTGCTCCTTTGTGAGTTTCGACCATTACCTTCTTTGCTTGTGCTTCGTCGCAGCACCGTAGTATCAATTTGTTTGCTGTCCATCAGAACAGGTCGCCGTCCTGAATGAAGTAGTGCGCTGCTTTCTTTCGGAGACGTCTGGCTGCCCATCTATCTTGCGGGATTGTTCCTTCGGATAGGTAGGACTTAATTTCATCTTGTCAAGGTAGCATTTGTTGCTCGGCGTCTACTTCCATTGGGTCGTCATCTTCATCTTCTTGGTGAAGAACCATGTTGCAGGCTCCTTTGGATAGCTGGATGCTAGGTTGGTCAATGATTTCCACTGGAATTGTTCGGCGCAGTGCATGGTCTGTTGTCGATGCCAATGCTGCCAATGCGTCGGCGGTGGTGTTCTCAGTTGGCGGGATTTTAGTTAGTTCGAAGGAGTCGAATTGTCTTGTTATTTCCTGGACCTGCTTTAGGTAAGCGTCCATTCGCTCGTTCTTCGCGTCGTAGTCTCCTTTGAACTGGCTGGCGACGAGCTGGAAATCGCAAAAGGCATGAATATTTTTCGCTCCTACTTCTTTGGCGAGCCGAATCCCTGTGAGCAAAACTTCGTATTCGGCTTCACTGTTCGAGCCAAGGAAGCCGAACTTGAATGATTGTTCAAGGACTTCCCCTGTTGGTGATTTCAAACAAATGCCGACTCCTGATAGTTGCTTTGAGGATGCACCGTCGACGTACAGTTTTCGGTAGGTGACTCATCATTTAGTAGATCCGGTGGTATTTCGATCATAAAGTCTGCTAAGACTTGAGATTTGGCGCTAGTTCCAGCGCGGTACTCGATGTCATATTCGGACAGTTCTATCGCCCATTTAGCCATTCAGCCGGATTGACTTGGGCTGTGCAGAATGCTCCGAAGTGGTTGACTGGTTAAGACAACAATAGTGTGAGACTGGAAGTAGGGCCGCAGTTTCCATGCCGAGATGATTACTGCAAAATAATAATTCAAAACATAATTCTTCTTCCTTTCTTCCCACAAAATCATTAACCAATTTTTCAAAATCAACTTTTCTAACCAGCTCTCTTTCGATAGATAAAATTGCCAAATCACTCAATTTTTGTGTGTGATATACTCGAGAGAAGATATGATTTTATCAATTTTAACTTTGAAAAACTTCTTTCAGTAGATATAACAGAGATTGGAATCGTAAACAATACTTGATAAGCGATCCATGAGTTAGAATAAAAAGTCTTGCTGATCTTCAAAAAATCTAACACTTCAATAGACTTTTTTACTTTTTTTTGGGTAAAGCTTATCTCATTATTGATAATGTCTGAATGCTCTCCATGAATTAAAGATTTTTCAAGGTTGGTACAAGATGTCATCAAACTATAATCACTCGCTGACTGCAGCTTTATTTCTTTAATTGGTTTTAGTATCTTAATTTGTTTCTACTTATATTAGTTATTTTACTATAATTGTTTTTTTCTTAAAAATAAATGTAACATTTATTTAAGTTTGTTACCATATTTATGTGGGATTACTTGTGAAAAATAACTAAAGCCTACTAACTTTTTTTCCCAAATGGAGCCGTAGGCGAAGGCCTCTTTTGCCATAGGGTAGGCACAGCCCTGTACACAAATGAGAAATACCTTGAAACCCTTTGATCCAAGCTGCTACAGTCTCAAAGATCTGGTGGTGGAATTTTTATAAAAGCGGTATAGTTTTAAGTTTCATACGAGATGTAACCCTAATGCCACATAATGGTTGTAGACCCCCTAAAAAGAGACGTGTATAGAACTAAATAAAGGCTGAAAGGGTTTCAAGAGAAATAAACGATTCAATGATCAAATAAAATTACTATGGTTCCAGAGAAAGTTAAAGTATATATTCGGACACTACAGTGGAAGTGTTGAGTCAAAAAGAGGTAGTAAGCGTTTTTTATTATGGACGATTTATTCTGTCTCCATTTATGAAAGGTCAAGCTGACACAATAGGCATTGCGATGCGAAGAGCTTTACTTGGCGAAATAGATGGAACATGTATTACACGTGTAAAATCTGAGGACATATCACATGACTATTCTAACATAGTAGGTTTTCAAGAATCAGTACATTGAATTTTAATGAATTTGAACGAGATTGTACTAAGAAGCAATCTATATAGAACGCGCAACGTGCTTATTTGTGTCCAAGGTTCCAGATATATAAATACTAGAGATACAGTTTTACCGATGATATGATCATGGAAGACTCTAACTTAGAGTATGAGCTTATAGCCGAGGAAGAACAAGAGAAGACCGAGCTTGAAGACAAATAGGAGGATCTAGAAGTTTTAAATGTCCAATGACCCGGTCTAAGACTAAGGCATTTCAGGTTCTACTTAGTCAATCTAAGTTTGAATCATGTAATGAAAATGCTAAACTAACCGTGATGGTTTGTATAAAAGCCGATGACTAAGCTAATGGGTTTGTGGGAAATTTTGTGCTCTTTTTCCCTTAGTGAGTTTTGTCCCATTGGGTTTTCTCACTAAGGTTTTTAATGAGGCAAGTGTTTCCACATCGACATTGCCAATTAAGCTTAGCATTGTCCAAGCCCAGTTCTTTCTACCATCCATGGCTTGGAGCGTTTAGAGTCTTCTGTACTTAGCCATTTTTATGTCTTGTTTCTTTTTTTTATTTGATTTTTGAACTAAGTCGTTGCATGGCTAGTCAAGGAGGTTTGTCCTGAGACTAACTTAATGCTTGTTGTTATCCGTGCTGTCTCTTCTCTCCTTTAAAACTAGGTATGGGAGAAGAGTCTAGTTTTTCATCTATCTTTTGAATAAAATATTTGCAAAATAGATCATCTCTCACGGTGTGTAATATCCTTGAAAAACCCTGTTTGAATCATTGGTGCGTCATATCATTTGCTTCATTCAGTTGTATACAAGAGTCATCTGCACCTCTTGTCTACTTCCATCATTCGCTATTTATTTTCCCCCAAAAACGAACTATTTCTCATCAAAACGTTCGAGTCATTTCCATACAACGGATAAAATCATTCATCAGTTAGCTTGTAAGGTTAAGATCATAAGTGGGATCATATTACGTGGTATCAGAGAAAACCTTCCAAAGCTAAGTCTTATGATCCGATCAACTCTTATTTTGGCGATTCATATTTTTGTCTCTTCATCTACTTTCAACACGGCTTTGTTTCATTCGATCTATACAACTGTTGATATTTTGCATCATATCATCGTTGGAAAACAAGTTTAAAAGTGGTGTTTGTTGATCTATTTTCATTTAAAACCGTTCAGAATTTTAAAAGTCTTGTTCATCACGGATCTATTTGTTTACATTTCTTAAATTATTTTTAAAAATAGTATTGACTTTTTATTAATTAATTTTAATCTATCAAAGGTCTATTTACGGTGAGTTGTTTCATCATTTTTCAGGTTCCATGGCCGGAGAAGATGATCCAGAACATTCAGCAGGAAGAAATAAAAGATTGTTAATCGAGGCTCTCACAGCCGAGATGAAAAAGATGTTACATTCAGAAGTGGAGAAGATCAGGCAAGAGTATGAGCAAAAGGAACCAGTCCAGAGATGTCTGAGCAAAGAAACCGAGAGAGAAGGATATCAAGAAGATCATTCCAGTGGGCATCATACGGATCAGTATTACAAGGGCAATGGCTCATCTAGAAGTGGCAGGAGAGGCTCTAGGCAAGGCAGGGAACGTTTACAAGATAACTTGGCCGGTCTTAAGTTGAAAATTTCCTCCTTCCACGACAAGTGTGATCCAGATGCTTACTTAGAGTGGGAGAAGAAGATAGAACTTGTATTCAACGTGCAACACTATACGGAGGAGAACAGAATTAAAATCGCAGCCACAGAGTTCTATGACTACGCCTTGAGTTGGTGGGATCAGCTCGTCACAACTAGAAGGCGTAACCAAGAGTACCCAGTACTACATGGAATGAAATGAGAAACTTGATGAGGAAGCGGTTTGTTCCGAGCCATTACCACCGGGAGCTACATCAAAAACTTTATAGATTGGCACGAGGCAACCGTACTGTGGAGGAGTACTTTCAGGAGATGGAAACACTCATGCTTAGAGCGGATATATCCGAAGATAGAGAAGCCACGATGGCTAGGTTCCTCGGAGGGCTCAACCGTGAGATTCAGGACCGCCTTGAGACAAAACATTACATAGACCTGGAAGAAATGCTCCATAAGGCCATTCTGTTCGAGCAACAAGTGAAGAGAAAGGGATCGTACCATACTCGTCCGGGCACCGGTACCAACAACCGGTCAGTTTACCCGCGTGACGATAGAAACCCCTACTGATCAGTCAACCTGCAGGATGACAAGAACCACCCGAGAGAGAACAGGCCGTTCGTCCCAAACCCCGAAGTTACACCTCTACATGGAAAGCCTAAGGAAGCTGGTACTAGCTCATGACGTGAAGTGCTTTAAGTGCCAAGGTCGAGGGCATTATGCCAATGAGTGTATAAACAAACGTGTCATGATCTTGCTTGAAAACGGCAATATAGAATCAGAAGATGAGAAGCAAGAGGAAACTGAGGAGGAAAATGAGTTGCTACCAGTCCAAGGGGAGTTACTTGTAGCTAGAAGAACTTTGACAGTGCAAAGTAAACCGGAGGAACAAGATCAGAGAGAGAACCTATTCCACACCCGTTGCTTAGTCCAAGGAAAAGTTTGCAGTTTGATCATAGACGGTAAAAGTTGTGCCAACATTGCGAGTAATATCATGGTCAAGAAGTTGGGTTTACAAGCTACCCCTCATCTGAGCCCTTATAAGCTGCATTGGCTGAATGAGAAAGGAGAAATGAAGGTTACCAAGCAAGTGTTAGTTCCATTGGCGATTGGAGAATACAAAGATGAGATACTATGTGATGTGCTACATATGGAAGCAAGTCATATTCTGTTGGGGAGGCCTTGGCAATCTGACCGCCGAGTGATACATGATGGTTTTTTAAACCGTCACACCTTTGAGTTTAAGGGTAAGAAGAATGTTTTGGTTCCCATGGCCCCTCAAGAGATTTACAACGATCATAAACGAACTTTGAGGTCAGCCAAACATTTAAACTTCTTTGCTAAAGCCGGAGAGGTTGAGAAAGATTTTCATTCTAAAACTTTTATGCTTTTATTTGTTTTTAAGGAAACACTAACCACCATGACTGATCTTACACCGGTATACCTGAGTGAAATGCAAGCTCTTTTAAAGGATTACAAGGATGTCTTTCTAGAAGAGACGCCAATTGGTTTACCTCCCATCCAAGGCATAGAACACCAAATAGACTTCACCCCCAGAGCCTCATTACCAAACCGTCCTGCTTACCGTACCAATCCTATAGAAACTAAGGAGCTACAAAACAAGTGGATGAGCTGATGGCTAAGGGACATATCCGTGAAAGCATGAGCCCTTGTGCTGTCCCGGTGCTCCTAGTTCCTAAGAAAGACGGTAGCTGGAGGATGTGTGTTGACTGTCATGCAATATAACAGTGAAGTATCACCATCCCATTCCTATATTAGATGACATGTTAGATGAGTTACATGGCTCTAACATCTTTTCTAAAATAGATTTAAAGAGTGGTTATCACCAGATTAGAATGAAATAAGGGGATGAGTGGAAAACCGCATTCAGAACCAAGCATGGTTTATATGAATGGTTGGTTATGCCATTCGGCTTGTCTAATGCCCCTATCACTTTTATGTGTTTGATGAATCATGTTCTTAGGGCGTATATAGGCATCTTTGTTGTAGTTTATTTTGATGATATACTTGTTTACAGAAAAGGTTTAGAGGAGCATGTAGAGAATATTAGGCTAGTTCTTAATTTTTTTAGAAAAGAGAAGTTATATGCTAACCTCAAGAAGTGTACTTTTTGCACTTCTAGCCTTGTTTTTCTCAGTTTTGTAGTGAGCTCAGAAGGAGTCAAAGTGGACGAAGAAAAAGTTAAAGCCCTTTGTGACTGGCCAAGTCCTAAGACCGTGGGAGAAGTGAGGAGTTTCCATGGCTTAGCCGGCTATTATAGGAGATTTGTGAGAGACTTCAGTGCAATAGCAGCTCCACTCACTGAGATCATCAAAAAGGATGTAGGCTTTAAGTGGGAAACGGCTCAAGAAGAGGCTTTTCAAAGCCTAAAAGAGAAGCTTACTAACGCCCCTATCCTTATCTTGCCTAACTTTTTGAAAACATTTGAGATTGAATGTGATGCATCAGGGATAGGTGTTGGAGCATTCCTTATGCAAGAAAAACAACCGATTGCCTTTATCAGTGAAAAACTTGGTGGTGCTATGCTTAATTACCCAACATACGACAAGGAGCCATATGCTTTGGTGAGGGCTTTACAAGCGTGGCTACACTATCTATGGCCTAAGGAGTTCGTCATTCACGGATCATGAATCCTTAAAACATCTCAAAGGTCAGCATAAGCTATATAAGAGGCACGCAAGGTGGGTTGAATTTATAGAAACCTTTCCTAATGTTATAAAGTATAAGCAAGGTAAAGATAATGTGGTCGCCGATGCATTATCAAGAAGGTACACCTTACTCTCTACTTTAGAAGTTAAATTGCTAGGATTTGATCAGCTTAAACAGCTGTATAAAGTAGATGATGTTTTTTCAGTCATTTTTACGGCTTGCTCTAAGTCTTCCTCGGGTTAATTCTTTAAACAAGATGGGTTTCGCTTTTTTGAGAATCGTCTTTGTGTACCTAACTGTTCTATGAGGGATTTGTTTATCAAAGAAGCACACGGTGGTGGTTTAATAGGGCACTTTGGTATTGCTAAGACCTTTGAAGTGATGAAGGATCACTTTTATTGGCCACATATGAAACGTGATGTTGAGAGAATATGTGGAAGGTGCAACACTTGTAAACAAGCCAAGTCAAAAGTACAACATCACGGTTTGTATTCTCCTTTACCCATACCATCTCATCTGTGGCATGACATTTCTATGGACTTTGTTTTAGGATTGCCTACAACAAAGATAGGTAAGTATTCTATCTTTGTAGTTGTAGATAGATTATCTAAGATGGCTCATTTTTTTTTGTTTGTCATAAGACGATGATGCTTTGCATATAGCCAATCTTTTCTTTAAGGAGATAGTTCGCATTCGCTGAGATTGGGGTATGAAGGATGGGCGGTTTTTGGACAAGAAACCCACCCATTGGCTTTATAAGGAGGAATTTTGTGAAAAATCCATCATTTCTCACGCCTAAGGCGATTTATCCCCAAGATAGCCGAGAGAAAATATGATATCTGGATTCCAGTCCAGTCGGCGCCGAAGTGCTCCGAACATATCCGAGAGGAGTTCGGTATTGTCTGGGAGAAAGGGGATTTATCCGAGAGAAAATGGGGATCATCCGAGAGAATCAGAGATGGTCCGGGAAAAACAGGGATGTCCGGATTCCAGTCGAGACATCGCCGGAGTTGACCGACTATATCCGAGGACAGTCCGCAACAAGGCGATTCAGGCGATGTTACTGGTTTCAGGAGACACGTAACAATCGCCGAGTGAAGAACGAGATTATGGATTTTATCCGGGAGAGAAATAGGAATGGTCGGCGTCTCGTGATGATAGTCGGTGGATGCGGATGATCGGTGGATCAATTCGCAACTATATCCAAGAGAAGCAATTATTACCGTGACCATATCCGAGAGAAGATCATGATGAAGGCTATTATCCGAGAGAATGGAAACTTAGCCGAGAGAAAGGCAAGTTATCCGAGGGATAAAGAAGAATGGTCGGGTGCCTCTCGATGATAGTCGAATGATGCGCAACATCGATAGATCGATCCATGGCCACATCCGAGAGAAGCGGGTATGCCGTTAACATAACCGAGAGAAAGGAGAGATATCCGACACGGAACAAGAATAGCCGGAAGTATCACAATGATAGTCCGATGTCTCACATGTATAGTCGGGTGATGCGAATGATTAGAGGATCGGTTCGCGACTATATCCGAGAGAAACGGATTCCCGTGACTACAACCGAGAGAAAATCTAAGTGACGGATGTTTTCCCGAGAGATAGGAGACATATCCGGAAGAGGAGAGGATTAGCCAACAGTCTCGCGGTGATAGCCGGATGATGCGTAGGATCGCCAGACCGGTTCGTGACTATCACCGGGAGAACCTGTTATATGGTGACTACTTTCAAGAGAAACTTCAGGCGATAGATGTTCATCTAAGAGAAAGAAGAGACATCCGGAAGGGAAGAAGATTACCCGGCAGTCTCGCGGTGATAGTCGGGAGACACGAGAGATCCGAAGATCGGATCGTGACTATAATCGAGAGAATTATTTATACTGTGACTATCACCGAGAGAAGACGGTTGTACCAAGAGGAAAGCCGAGAGATATCATAACGCGCCGAGAGAATGGCCGAAGGGAACAGTTTCATCTGAGGGATTATCCAGGATAATCGGATTGCCGAGGGATCCTAGCCGAGAGTCGTGAGATCTCTCGAGGATGGTCGGATGAAACAGACTACGATCTGGAGATAGCCGAATGTCCCCGACTACGATCGTGTGAAGCGTGGCTATTACCAAGAGAAGCAGGATTATATCCGAGAGAACGTGTCTAGGACCGTGAGGAATCATGAGTAGGCACGTGAAAAGAATTCCAGCCGAACATCGATGGAATCGGGAAGCCGTATTGGAAGATTGACCACGGCCACGCGATACTGGTCGAGTATCCCGTGAATGGTCACAACCGTTGGCGAATGGTCGTGACGGATGGATGAATGGTCGAGATGGTCGGATGAAATGATCCAGATTGGATCATTTCTCACTATTCCAGTCAGGCGATAGCCGAGAACTCTGACTACGGTCGAGAGAAACATGACTATGATCGGGAGAGATCATGAAGTCATCGAGAGAACAAGTGTACGGTTGGACTAAACCGCAAAGGGAAGGACATGGATGAATGGGCGATCCTAAGGGACGACCCTAGTCAAGCCATGGGGCTGAATAAGCCTCTCTGATCTAACCTAGTCATGTGGGGATGGTTGGTTGAATGACTAAGGAAGGATCAGAGATGGTGAATAAGGATCGGAGATGGTGGATAAGCTAAAGGAGCTGATTGTACAACCATGGGGAGATGGTATACAATCAGCTTAGTCCAGCTTGGTCCAGCTGAGCTCAGTTGACTGGAGTGACAAAGGAGTTAGTCAAGGTACAGCTACACCTCGTGGATATGGCTAAGGTATGGATTAGCTAAGACTGTAGCTGGATTGAAATAGCTAGGGTATCGACTAGACTAAGACTTGAGCTGGATAGCTAGAATATTGACTAGTCTGTAGCTGTAATGTTACTACCTGGATAGTCACTAGCTTAGTTCTAAGTAGAATGGTCTAGGGGAATGGAACGGTTGTTTCATAAGATGCTTAGCTTGCTCCGAGTCCAGGATTGATCTCCGAGCTGTACGGTGGTCAAGTGGACTACCGAAAGCAAGAGATAATCAGACCGGCAAGTGCTTGGTTAAGCTAAAACCAAGAGAAAGTATAGTTTTAAATACTAAGATATTTCCGCTGCATAAGATAGTCTAGCAATCAAACCTCATAAAGGAGATATTGCTAGGTAAAGGTTTTTAAAAGGGAGGCTCAGCCGGGAAAATGTGGCTTGAACATGGAGCACTCGTACTGCAGCCAAGGATGGCCGGGTCGGGGTGTTTCAATCTGCACCTCTTGTCTACTTTCACCATTCGCTCTTTCCCCTTTTCCCCCAAAAACAAACCATTTCTCATCAAAACGTTTGAGTCATTTTCATACAACGGATCAAATCATTCATCAGTTAGCTTGTAAGGTTAAAATCATAAGTGGGATCATATTAACCGCCCTCTGTGGAAATCATTGATAATATACTGCATATAACTACCTTAATGGAACCAATAGATTTATGTATTGAATTACAAATTGAGAGGAATCGCGGATATAGTCTAAAACGTCAAATAATTTTGAAAACCAAAGTTATCCTGTAGATGTTGTATTCATGATCATAGTTACTTTACCCCTTTTTCTTTTTCATAATAGTTTAATTAACGTAAAAAAACAAAACTAGCTTTTCAATATATTTTTATTGACCAATTAAAATTGCCTTTTAGAATCTATAATTGTCACAAAAAGTCCAATATACATACATTATTAGATCTTTTGAATAACAGTCAAGAAGACCTTATCAAAGTTGAACATTTTTACATAGAAGATTTAAAATAGATATTAGACTATCTAGATAAAAAAATAGAAAAAGCACTAAATATTTGTTTTACTAAAAAGTCAATTTGAAATTAAATGGATTTTAAACCTTCAACATAATTTCTATTTTCCAGCTGAACCCATTTTAATTAATTTAATTAATTAGATTTGTATTCAGGAAAAATTCATTTTGAAATGACTACTCTCTAGATACTCATGTTTTTATTTTATAATTAAATAAATTTAATTAAAAAGATCTAAAGTTAAATTTTTATCAATTAATAATATTGCTCCAATACCTAACCACAGGGCCACCATGGTGTCAATAAAAAAAACGGTTGTCGCTACTAGACAATGATATAGATTTTGGTGTTGTAAACTTATGCTTTATAACGAAAAGCAAAGAAGAGTTTAAAATTTTTTGAACTTCAAAGAGAAAGAGAGAAAGATGAATATAAGAACTTCATTTCTTTCTTCTTCTGAACTTATGATTTTACTAAGAATGAAGTTACCTGTTTATAGGAAAAACCTTACTTCATAGTGAAGCAAGTTAATCTATAAAAACAAAACATATAGATAAGCATTATCCAAAACATATAGATAAGCATTATCTAAAACTTATGGATAAACATTATCCTTTATTATGCTAATGAATAAAGACAAAAGCAAATGGATAATCACTATCCATTTAACACTCCCCCTTGATTATCCATCACTAATGATGTATTACGTACTGCCTCATTAAAAACCTTATCATGGAAAAACCCGTGTGGGATAAAACCATGACAGGAAAAAGAGTGCAGTAGCGCTCCCTCTCGAAATGATGCCTGAGTATCCATCGCTGTGAAGTTGCGTGCTGCCTCGTTAAAAACCTTTCCATGGAAAAACCCAATGGGATAAAAACCATGATAAAGGGAAAAAGAGTACAGCAAAAGCAAACTTCCCCTGGAAAAGATGGATCTCATCCTCTCTTCACAAATCTCGTAGATGCTGCATTCCAATACTATGAACATGTTTCTTTAATGTTGTAGTAGGAAGCACTTTTGTGAAGAGATCAGCTGTGTTGTCACTTGAACGAACATACTGAATATCCACTTCTTTTTTCTTCTCGAGCTCTTGAGTATATGAGAAAAATCTTGAAGGGATATGCTTCGTTCTATCGCTCTTGATATAACCTTCCTTAATTTAAGCAACACAAGCAGCATTGTCTTCAAACACTTTTGTTGGTTCTTTGTATGTGATTATTCTACTTGCTTCTTGTATGTGATGAGCTATCGACCGAAGCCATACACATTCTCTGCATGCTTCATGAAGCGCAATAATCTCCGCATAGTTTGAAGAAGTCGCGACTAAACTTTGCTTTTGAGATCGCCAAGAGATCGCAGTTCCACCAAATGTGAAAACATATCCAGTTTGCGACCGAGCTTTATGCGGATCAGACAGATATCCTGCATCTGCAAAACCAACTACACCAACCTCGGAGTTTCTAGAATAATATAATCCAAATTCAATCGAACCTTGAAGATAACAGAATAAATGCTTTATTCCATTCCAATGCCGGCGCGTCGATGATGAACTATACCTTGCAAGTAAGTTAGTAGCAAAGGCTATATCTGGTCTAATACAATTTGCAAGATACATAAGGGCACCGATAGCGCTCATATAAGGCACTTCAGGACCTAATATTTCTTCGTTACCTTCACAAGGTCGAAATGGATCCTTGTCAACGTCAAGTGGTCTATTGATCATTGGAGTACTCAAAGGGGTCGCTTTATCCATACTAAAGTGCTTCAACACTCTTCTGGTGTAATTTGATTGATGCACAAATATTCCATCTTGGAAATGCTCTATCTGGAGCCCTAGACAAAATTTTGTCTTTCCAAGATCTTTCATTTCGAACTCATCTTTCATATGAGCTCTAGCATCATCAATCTCCTTTTGAGTTCCAATCATGTTCAGGTCATCAACATACACAGCAATGATCACAAATACTGATGTGGATTTCTTAATAAACACACAAGGACATATCGCATTGTTGACGTAACCTTTACTCAACAAATACTCACTTAAGAGATTATACCACATGCGTCCGGATTGCTTTAATCCGTAAAGTGATCGCTGTAGTTTGACCGAACATAGCTCTTTAGATGCTTTAGGCATCTTTGATCCTTGACGGATTTTAAATCCTTCAGCGATTTTCATGTATATGTCACTATCAAGTAAACCATATAGGTATACAGTCACAACATCCATCAAGTACATCTCTAAATTATTAGAGGCCGCTAGGCTCATTAAGTACCTGAATGTGATTGCATCCATGACCGGGGAATATGTCTCTTCATAATCTATTCCCGGCCTTTGAGAAAATCCTTGTGCCACAAGGCGAGCTTTATACCTTGTGACCTCATTTTTCTCATTTCTCTTTCTTACAAAGACCCATTTGTATCCGACCGGTATTACATCTTCAGGTGTAATAATTATCGGTCCGAAGACGTTCCGTTTATTAAGGGAGAATATCTCATCCCTCATGGCAACTTGCCATTTATCCCAGTCAGGCCTTCTTTGGCATTCTGACACGGAACTTGGATCTTGATCATCATTTTCATGATCGATCTCTTTGGAAACAGAAAAAGAGAATATTTCATCATTATCTTCTATTTTACTTCTAGCCCATAATTTTCCACTTTGGGCGAATGAGATGGAAATCTCATATTTTTCTGCTTCAGATTCGTCTTCAGGATAAACCTCTTTACCTAGTTCTTCAGGAACTGGTTCGGATATGTCTTCCGGACATATACCTTCATTTGGTTTTTCAGGAACCTTTTCACAAATGTCTTCAGGACATTTGGCTTTATTTGGTTCTTCCAGAACCTTTGCTTCCAATTTCTTTCTTTTTCGGGGATTTTTATCTTTTGATCCTACTAGCCTCCCGCGCTTTAACTGAACCGGTTCATTTGCTCTATTTACATCAATATGTTCTTCAGGAACATTTATCTTTGATGGAGCATTAGCAGCGGGGATATAGGACTTTGTCACCCTTCTTGTATCAGTGAATGCATCAGGTAACTGGTTTGCCAATCTTTGTATATGTATAATTTTCTGAACTTCCACCTCGCGTTGGTTTGTAGGAGGATCAAGATAAGCCAAAGTTTTTGTACACCATGTGATATCATTTGGTGATTCTCTCAATCCTCCCCCTAACGCAGGGAATTCACTTTCATCAAAGTGGTAATCGGCAAATCGTGCCGTGAACATCTCACCAGTTACCGGCTCAAGATACCTAATTATACTTGGTGACGAATACACGATATATATTCCCAATCATCTTTGAGGTCCCATTTTTGTTCTTTGAGGTGGCGCTATAGGGACATAGACCGCACACCCAAACACACGAAGATGGGATACATCTGGCTTCTGGCCAAATGCTAATTGTATGGGGGAATATTCATTATACGCACTTGGTCTTACCTTGACCAATGCCCCAGCATGCAATATAGCATGTCCCCATACAGTGATTTGAAGCTTTGTTCTCAAGATTAACGTTCTTGCAATTAATTGCAACCGCTTAATCAATGACTCAGCCATGCCATTTTGTGTATGAACATGCGGAACCGGATGCTCAACATCGATTCCCAAAGACATACAATAGTCATTAAAGGCCGCTGAAGTGAATTCACCAGCGTTATCAAGCCTGACTTTCTTTATGGCATAATCAGGGAAATGCGCTCTCAACCTGATTATTTGGGCAATGAATCTTGCGAAATCCATATTTCTTGTGGTCAAAAGACACACATGTGACCATCTACTAGATGCGTCAATCAATACCATGAAATATCTAAATGGCCCGCACTGTGGGTTAATCGGCCCACATATATCACCATGTATTCTCTCTAAGAATACAGGGGATTCATTCCCAACTTTGACTGGGGAGGGCCTACATATGAGTTTTCCTTGAGAACATGCCTTACATGAAAACTCTCCCGATTGAAAAATCTTCTGGTTTTTCAATGGGTGGCCACTCGAATTTTGCACAATCCTTTTCATCATGACTGAACCAGGATGGCCTAACCTTTCATGCCATACTCTGAAAGTGCTGGTAAACTTCTGGTTTACCGCAACATGTGATTCAGCCATGGTTATCTTTGTGCAACATAATCCGGAGGACATCATTGGTAACTCTCCCAACTGATGTTTACTCTCTGTTGTAATGCAAAGATAGTCAGAGCCATTCTTATTAATAGTCTCAATATGATATCCATTTCTGCGGATATCTCAAAAACTTAATAAGTTCCGTTGAGACTCGGGGGAGTATAATGCATCTTGCACTACAAACTCTGTACCCCTTGGCAATGAAAAACTCGCTCTTCCAGAGCCTAGTATAATCTTTGCTATACCAGTTATAGTACTCACGCTGCTAGCGGAGACTTTCATTTTGAGACAGGAGAAATACTTTTTATCCCTAAGGATTGTATGTGTCGTAGCACTGTCTGCTAGACAAGTATCTCTATCCATAATCTCAAATTCTGATATTTTCTGAATTTAAAATAATCATAAAAGATGCATTAATAAGTATTAAACACATACCTGGCAATACCGCTTATGGTACAATAGAACCTACAGCAAAAACATCTAAAGCAAAAGCATATAATACATCAAAACCATTAAGCTTTTGTCTTTCAACGTCCCAACCATCATCCTTTTTTTTATTGAATTTGTCCATCACACTTACTCTAAGTGGATTACTCAACATTCTCCCCTAGGAATGGAGTCTATTTAGATGGACAAAACTGATGGTTTCTCATCACGAGTTTATTATATTATTAAGCTACCAGGAGGATTTATATCAACTCCGAGCTTTGGGTGAATTCTCTCGCCTGGAGATTCAACCACTTATTTTCCAAGATCTTCAGGATCTTTACTCGTGATGGATTTATCATTTAAACCATCATGGATATGGTGACGTAAAAAGATTATGATATTTGCCTTATTTCATCGAATATCGTTTCCGACATATCGATAGTGCTCAAGAGATCATTTCTCTCTAGATGCAACTTTGCACCTACCGCCCAAGACATAATTCTTTTACACAAGTCAAGGGTGGCGATCTCGAGCTTTGACAAATTATTACTCAATAACAAAAGCTTAATTTGTTAGATTAAAAATTTGAGCATAGTAACGGCATAATAAAAGACAATAATTAAAAGCAATATGAGGAGGCAGAGCCTACCATACAATTGCTAATTGCATAATAAATAAATGAACAAAGATGAGGATTTTAATCTCCCACACAATAAATAAATAAATAAATATGATCTAAGGCAATATAGTCTGCCATTTAATCATTTTTGATTGTGGAGGCAAAGCCTGCCATTACAATCAGCTCGGAGGAGACAGGGCCTACCATCCCGGCATAATAAATAAACAATATAATTATTTGACCATGGAGGCAGTGCCTACCATAACGGTCAGCTCGGAGGAGACATAGCCTACCATCCCGGCATGCTATAATTATTTGATCGTGGAGGCAGCGCCTACCATAACAATCAGCTCGGAGGAGGCAGAGCCTTCCATCCCGGCATAACATATAAACGGAGAAGGCAGAGCCTATCTTTCCGTAAATCATAATATTCAAAATAAATTTGAACATAAATGAATCTTACCTCTCTGGTATAGATCTAACTCCCGGATATAGATCAAGAGACATTCGTGCTGATAACGTGTTGTAAACTTATGCTTTATAACGAAAAGCAAAGAAGAGTTTAAGATCTTTTGAACTTCAGAGAGAAAGAGAGAAAGATGAACATAAGAACTTCATTTCTTTCTTTTTCTGAACTTATGATTTTACAAAGAATGAAGTTACCTATTTATAGAAAAAACCTTACTTCATAGTGAAGCAAGCTAATCTATAAAGATAAAACATATAGATAAGCATTTTCCAAAACATATGGATAAGCATTATCTAAAACTTATGGATAAACAT
This sequence comes from Thlaspi arvense, assembly GCA_911865555.2. NCBI lineage: Eukaryota > Viridiplantae > Streptophyta > Magnoliopsida > Brassicales > Brassicaceae > Thlaspi > Thlaspi arvense. Next base: position 58,970,941 of record OU466862.2, on the reverse strand, counting down.
TACCCTTTAATATGCTAATGAATAAAGATAAAAGTAACTGGATAATCACTATCCATTTAACATTTGGAACTTATTAACATTTTCTAAAAAAGGTACAATCCCGCTGGTATTGAAGCCATTAAAAGAACATCCAATAATTTGTTATGCACTGTACAAAGTATTCGAAATATAGGAAAAATACTATTTAGACAATATTTTCAAAGGAGTTGCAAAAGGATCCGGGTTCATTGATGGTTCTAAAACTGCTAAACCTACGTTACAGGTAATGGTACCAAAAATGACAATTGGAAAAATATATAAAAAATCGTTGGGCCATGCGAGTTCTCCATAATAATTATGACCCATGTCTTTAGCTAATTTCGCTTGTAATACAAGATCATTCAAATCTGGTTTTTTTTTGTTATTGGGATAGGTGAATACTTGTAGATCCATCACCTGGAGGAATCAGATATGATAATTTTTCATCATTCGGCTCAAGCAAGAATTAACTAAACTAAATTAGTACATACAATATATATATATAAATATATATTAATTCACAAATATTTAATATGTAAAAAATAATTATCCGATTTCAAAGTTATTGCAACTAAAGATTGCCATAAATTCTATTCTTACACGTAAATGCTCAATACCTACGTAAGCGTAAAAATTGATCATGATTGGATCGTCTCATACTTTATCAGTTCATCTTTAATCTCAAAAATTACATCAAGAATTTTTAAATACAAAGGATTTACTTATTACTAATGAAGTCTACCTTCTACTCTTCATTAGATCCTGTATTTACTCCGATAATATCATAAATCGAGTCAATGCAGAGAAAATGAATGCATTTACACACTATTAATTTATTTATTTTTAGTAAAAAAAAAACTAAAAAACATAATCCTGATTATGTTCAATCCCATAATCTACTGGATTTTATCGAGTCCACTCATCCACGACATCGTCAGGTATGGTCATAGAAAAGATTCTCTTCAAGTGGAGGCTTAGTAACGAGAGCTTGTAACCCGAGTGGGGACGTGGTGGATCAAATGTTTTCATAAGGGAAGTCGGCCCTGACTTGACATTATTCTGAGAGCCCCTTCTAATATTGATAGTTATCCATATGTGAACATGTGGGAACCGAAGTCAGAACTTTGTTTTTGACAAAACTCGTTGTTGTAAAGAGAACGCAAATAACTTTGTCTTTGACAAAAATCGTTGTTGTAAAGCTTAAAAACTTACACCTTATATCAGTATATCAGCGAAGTACTCAAATGAGAGATATCTTGAAACCCTTTTATCCAAGCTGCTATAGTCTCAAATATCCGGTGGTGGAATATTGTCCTAATGACAATGCTTTCATTTTTCACCATTAAACTTCCTATACTACAGAGATTATCTCTGTATAGATCATCAAAATATTATGATAAAAACTGGCTTGGGTTTGTGATTAGTGCTCCTTTTTTGAATTACAGCATCTCCAATGAGATTCTATTTTTGCTTCTCAAAAAATTCTATTTTTTTAGAGTAAAATCATCTCTGATGGTACTCTATATCTTACTCTGAAAATAGATATCTTTTTATGTAACTCCGAATTTGGAGCTAAATATAGAGATAGTAAAACTTTTTTTTACAAAATACTTCTTTAATTTTGATATGTTTCTATTTTGTAACCAAATAAAAATTATATGTTTTATTTTTATACTTAAATAAAATTATAATAGAAAAAACTAGTTACATAATGAAGTTTTATTGGTGTGGTATACTTTTAATTTTAATAAAATCATAACTGTACTAATGTTTTGTCAAAAATACATAATGAATTGGTGAAATTTGTATATTTGTAGAGTAAAAATTTTCTTACAAAATTAATAACAAAATAAAAATGGAAATATTCTTGATGTACTGTTTTTTAAGAGTAGAAAATAGAGGTAACCATTGGAGCAAAACCATTCTCTATTTTTATAAAACTCTATTTTTAAAGTAAAAAATAGAGTAAATGGTCTTTTACGTAGATTAACAAATTCAGAAGGAGCAAGATTCATTAGATATTAGTTAATTAAACATTTCTTCATTAAAGCAATGAGTTTTAAAACGTAACTAAGTTTAGTAACATTAGTTAGTTAAATATTTATTCACATAAATTAGGTTTTAGTTTGGGCCTTAAATTGTGAGAAGAGGATTTAGCGCACGCATCAAAGAAAAAACTTCATAAATTCAGTAGTTTGTCCCACATCGGTACTTCTGCTCTAATCGTTCTTCTTTATATATAGCGACGAAACAGTTATACACCGTCGAGCTAAGTAACGAGAGCTTATAACCCGAGTGGGGACGTGTTGGATTAGTTGCTTCTGAGCTTGCCCCATCGAAAAATAACTTGTTCACTCACCTAAACTATCCTTGGCAGTGCTTCTGAGCTTGCCCCATCGATTACCTTGTCCCACACTCTTTTCCCTAAAGCTTTAAAAAACACCTTCAAAATTTTACACCTTATACTGTATATCAGTGAATACTTAGATGAGAATTCTCTCGAAACCCTTTGATATAGCTCGGGTCTCAAATATTTGGTGGTGACAGAGTTTATGTCTGAATTGAGATCATCAAAATCATCCTAAAAACTTCCTCGGGTTTGTGATATTTGGTGGTGACAGAGTTTACACCCACACTCTTTTCCCTAAAGCTTTAAAAAACACCTTCAAAATTTTACACCTTATACTGTATATCAGTGAATACTTAGATGAGAATTCTCTCGAAACCCTTTGATATAGCTCGGGTCTCAAATATTTGGTGGTGACAGAGTTTATGTCTGAATTGAGATCATCAAAATCATCCTAAAAACTTCCTCGGGTTTGTGATATTTGGTGGTGACAGAGTTTATGTCTGAATTGAGATCATCAAAATCATCCTAAAAACTTCCTCGGGTTTGTGATGACTTCTCTTTCTTTGAAGTACCTAAACGTCATAGATTATCCCGGCTCCTTTTGTTTAGCTGAACATATGCCTGAGCTTGTGGAAGCAAATCTTAAAGTTGGTAACCTTTTCAAATCTCTAACTTCTGTAGAGCCTTTTTTTGATATGTCAACCAAATCCAATGTATTCTTATTTTTCTCTATAAGCATTCTATCTTTTTCTTTAAACCAGACAAAGAAAATACGGGGTTTCTATGCGGTTTACGCAGATACAAAGGAAGCAAGAATGAGGAATTCTTGTAGTATGAAGACGGTGAAAATCCGCTCTGAGTGAGATGATCCTGAAGAAATATTTAATCAACTATATCTAAATCCGCCCATGGGCCTTAAAATGAAAATCGGATTTGCCGACATCAAAGAAAAAAAATTCATAAATAAAGTCCCACATCGGTACTTCTGCTTAGATTCTTCTTGTTTATATATAGCGAAGAACTAGTTTTCTCCGTCGAGCTAAGTAACGAGAGCTTCTAACCCGAGTGGGGACGTGTTGGAATAACTGTTCTTTGAACACACCGCCACTAACCTTGGCATTGCTTCTCTGTGTTTGCCCATAACATGTTGACTCAACACGGGAACTTAACTTGGCATTGCTTCTGAGCATGCCCCATCGAGTACCTTGTCCCACACTCTTTTTCCTTCCTAAAGCTTTAAAACACCTTCAAAATTTTACCCGAGTGGTTTGTATTGGTAAGCAGCCCCCTCTAAGGTTGAAAGCTATCCATCTGTGTCAGATGATACTGAAGAGCAACTTGAGATGCAGGTCAATTGAAGTTTTTAAGGGTTTTTTGGTTTCATTCCTCTATTTTATAATCTACGTCTATTTTTCTTGCTTATGAGTTACTATTCTTCTTGGTAACTCAGATAAAAATCCAAGTCACCTATGCCGGCGTTTCCATCAACAGTAACTGAAACTTTGCGTTTGTGAAGGCATGGACAAGATCAGTGAGTTGCCTGATGAATTGCTAGTGAAAATACTATCGTTTCTTCCAACATAAGTCTCTGTCAAAACGATGGATAAACCTCTAGATTTGGGTGACAACTAAAACTAAACCGTCCGAGCGCTACATGTTACATTACATCGACCTTCGATCATTAGAAGCTTGGGTCTCAAGTTTAGTACTTCTACATTTCAACCTAAAGATATTACACGGTGTTTGTGAAGGCATGGACAAGATCAGTGAGTTGCCTGATGAATTGCTAGTGAAAATACTATCGTTTCTTCCAACATAAGTCTCTGTCAAAACGATGGATAAACCTCTAGATTTGGGTGACAACTAAAACTAAACCGTCCGAGCGCTACATGTTACATTACATCGACCTTCGATCATTAGAAGCTTGGGTCTCAAGTTTAGTACTTCTACATTTCAACCTAAAGATATTACACGGTGGGTTAAAAATTGCAGTTTTCACTGCATCTGCGAGCTAAGTATTTTATTTATATAAAGATATTTTCACCCAAGTGAAAAGAACCCCTGGTTATAAACAGATCCTTAAAATGCATGTCAATGTTACGGAAATACAAAGTCATGCAAAGATAGATAATCTATCAGGAAGTGCTTTTTAGTACTGTTGAACCAGAAAATTACCACTAAAGATTTGATTAACAGTTGTGAGTTTCAGACAACAAGATTTTTTATTAATAGCTCTTAAGGCGAAGCAATTACAAAGATGGCTTAACCGAGAGGTTATGCCGAAGTGAAAAGAAAGTATTTGCGAGGTAAACTAGAAAGCGTTGAAGTTCTTGGTTTTAGCTTTGTTGCTGTCTAGATTGTATGACTTGTTCTCTTCAACTTCGGGGTCTTCTTATTTATAGGGATATGAGGTCGGTTCTCCGAACTCTTTTTCCTTTCTCCTTTTTGTGAATATTTTCATAGTTGCGATATGGAAATATCCCTTATTCTCCGATGAATATGGAAATTTTCTTCTATCATTCGAGTTAATCTGATGTTTCCGGACTTCAAAGATTATCTCTAGAAGTTTTCTTTTTCTGAGTTACGTCGGCGCAGTCTTCTCGGTCTTGGTGGGCTTAGATTATTGCTAGAGAAATACTTTTAGGAAATGTGCTCATTTCCCCTAACAGTAAGCCCCCCCCCCCCAGTTCGGCGAGACTGATTATAAATCAGGTCGGCGGACTTCATGAAGTTAAGCGGATTTGATCTCGTAATAAGCGTTAGCTCGTCAAGAGCGTTTTTTTCATAATGGCCAGCTCGGCCCGGTTTTAAGTGAGTTTGTAACGTGGCGCTTCCTTAGAATAAATTATTAAATATTCTGACCCATTAAGGTTTTGCTTTAAGTGGGAAAGGCGAAAGGTTTCCAGACGGCGAGATTGTGCGAATCTCGACACGCGTCCCTTTAGAAAATTGTTGATATTTCCTTATGATTTTATTTAGTTTTTATCTCTTCGTCTTCTTGCTTCAGATAGTTTTACTTTCTTCTGATTTTTTTCTTCTGTGATATTCTCTTTTGCTTGACGATCTTCTTTCTTCTTCTCTCGATTCCGGATCTCGTTTGAGCGCATTCTTTTAGAGACATGGGGTTAAGGAAGAGAGACAAGATTCCCTCGTTGGACATCGCCATCCCTGATTTCCCTTCGAGTAAGAAGCCCAGATCGGAGGCTCCGTCGCAAGATCCGATCATCAATGAAGATACTCTGCCGGATAAGCCTGATGTATGTGACTGTTGCGGATGCCCGCTCATCCCCAAGAATTTCAACAGAGGGCCCGGAAGTTGAATCGTCAATCGAGGAGCAAGACTCCGTCTTTATGACGGAGGAGCAAGAAACCAGCTCAACATGTTCGACGAGCAGTTCGCCGAAGGACCCGAAAGGCGTCGATGAGGACCCCGGTTTCAATCCTCACAAGTTCCTGCTACGCTAGAGCGAAGATTCCCCGGTGATGCTACTTTGCAGCGAATCTGGTTTGGCAATGTAGAGCGAAGCCGAACCAAGGGGCGTCGGTGGAAAAGCTGAAGCGGTTCGCTTGCTTCTCTGGAATGGCTCAGCACTTCTTACAGGGTTTAGGCCTGTGCGCATTTTTGATTGACTCGTATGATCGAGAATCAGTGCGAGAAGAGAAGAAAGACGAGGATCTTGTAGTCAAAGATCGAGACCTCCGTGATGCATTGGCGAAGATAAAGTGTTCTCTTCCCGGCGAAAACTCTCTTCCTCACGTGAGCATCGTCTTCTCCCTTTCGCTCCACCTACGTATCTGCTTCCACTCCTATTATCACCGAGACAACCTCTTCTACACTCTATTATCTCTCTTAATTTTGTCTATCGTCTTCTTCCTTGAATCAACATCCCTCCTCTCTTTGCCTACTTCCATCGATCTCTTTTGTTACGCTTCTCATCTTCTTAATTATGTTCCTCTTTATGTCTTTGAAACCTGATCTCTCCTTTCTTCTCGCTACGGACTAAAGCCGCACCACGACCACAGCGACAGACCAAAACAACAACAGATGTGAACTCTCTTTTTTTTGCCTTTAACGCAGTGGTGGCTTGAGATTGGTTTTGATAGGGTTTTAAATTGATTCTCCTCAAGAAAGGCGATCACACTTTCAATATGTGTATACACACATATGACTAATCAAATGGGCTTGGGCTTCACACGTTTAATTAATCCAAATTGGTCCAAATACTAGAATCGGGGTGTTACAGCAAAGAAGATTAAGACGGAATTAGAGTCGATTCTAACTCTCTTTCCTCTCCTGAATGTTCTTCGTTTGAGGTCTGTAGTGATTTTCGATCTACAGTTTCGCAAGCGCCACTTTCTCCAGGGTCAACCTCGATCCGAGCACCTCCTCGTCCGTACTGCTCCATGGTCAACCTCGATCCGAGCACCTCCTCGTCTGTACCATTCTCTCCCTCCTCTTTATTTTCCGACTATATATTACGATAGATTCTGCTAAAGAGTCACCATTGTCGTAGAACATCTCTCTTTATGAATTTCAGATTATATATGATTATTTTGGATTTGAGGTTCTTCTTCTAACGTTTGCTTCTCAAATATAATGTAAACATTATGAATTTTTTGCAGGCAACTCTTCAAGTGATGAAACTTGGATCGTTATCTGGCAATGAAGCAGAATTGGTGAGTGTTTCCAACAAAAATGATTACTACATGTACTCTATGTTTATGGTCATGGTGGATTTAGAGATACTTTGTCAAACATTGGTGGATTTTAAATTTTATGAGCCTTTTTGGGATTATTTTTTTGGCTCAATTGTCTTTGTTTAGTAGGATTAGCTATGATTGAAATATTTGTGTTTTGATCACAATGATGGTTAGAACATTTGTGAACTTCTATTTTAAAACTTTCACGTTTATTGTTCTTATCTCTCATTGTGGCTATCATAAACTGTCCTTATGATCATGTTCTCAAAGTTAAACTCATTGAGTCACTGTTTCAGGTTTTGGAATGTGCAAGTTTATACTGAAGCTTTACCTGAAAATTTGCTTATTCTACTTGATCCATTGTTGCCCGGCTTAAGCCGCAAGAGCATTTAGAACATCTAACATGCACATAAAATTCTAACAATTTTTTGGTGTTTAACATGTAGCTTTTTGTGTTTAGGATTCGACTGCAGCTTGTAGACGATCTCTGTGTAGCTCTCTCCAACATCAAATAAGTTGTCCTGCAGTCCACTTATTGCAAAGAAGCTATAATAACAATATAAAAGTTAACAAAGTATCAGAAAGAATATCAAAACGTTGAAGGTGATTAGGCCTCTGTTTAAAACACCTTCAAAATTTTACCTGAGTGGGGACGTGATGGTTCAGTTGTTTGTATTGGTAAGCAGCCCCCTCTAAGGTTGAAAGCTATCCACCTATGTCAGATGATACTGAAGAGCAACTTGAGATGCAGGTCAACTGAAGTTTTTTAAGGGTTTTTTTTTATTCGATTCCTCTATTTTATAATCTACGTCTATTTTTCTTGCTTACCAGTTACTATTCTTCTTGGTTACTCAGATAAAAATCCAAGTCACCTAAGGCCGGTGTTTCCATCAACAGTAACAGAAACTTTGCGTTTGTGAAGGCATGGGCAAGATCAGTGGGCTGCCTGATGAATTGCTAGTGAAAGTACTATCGTTTCTTCCAACACAAGTCTCTGTCAAAACGATGGATAAACCTCTAGACTTGGGTGACAACTAAAACTAAACCGTCTGAGCGCTACATGTTACACTGCATTATTGTAAGGAATCTGACATTACATCTTCGATCGTTAAAACCTTGGGTCTCAAGTTTATGTTATAGTGTATTCAAATGTGGTAGCGTTATTTGACGGCCACTATTAGAAGAATAAGGAACGACTGAGATTAAATGTGGAAACTGATCGAGACTGCTTAACTACGCGAGGAAAGAGAAAAGAAAATTCATTCAGAAAAAGTTTGTTACCAATGATCATATTCTTCATCTCAATTTCTCTGTAAGGATCTTTTCTATCAAACTCAGATTCTTAAAGTGTGCTGAATTCTTTGTTTGTTTTGAACATTGGATTTGGATTGTGAATAAAAGTGGTATTCGTTTTATTCATTATCAAAGTATCAGACGTCGGTCAGTTCTCGTAAGCTATGGTGGAAACTCGATCTCAAGCGGCTATTGCTGAAGACGACGAATTTATGAATTGGAGGTTCGATCAAATGCTCTGTCATCATCAGGCACTAGAGAATCGCGTTACAGAGCAAAATGCGACTATCACCAAGAACACGATGAACATATTCGAAGCCATCCGCCTTCTAACACTCCCCCGCGACAATTCACCATCATCGGGACAACCTAATCAGATGCACAACATGAAACATGGCCAAAAATCCAGATCGGGTAACTCGATGAACTATTCTGGAATCACTAGGCTAGCTAAATTAGATTTCCCGAGGTTTAATGGTGCTAGGTTGAAAGATTGGATCTTGAAAGTAGAACATTTCTTCACAATAGATCATACTCCCGATGATCTTAAAATTGCGATAGTTTCAATTCATCTGGATGATATCACGGCAATTTGGCACCAATCCCTGGTTGAGGACGAACAAGTAAATCTGGATCGATTGGATTGGAATAGCTATAAGCTGATGCTCAAAGAGAGGTTTGATGAAGTGTGGGATGATCTGATTGCAAAGCTGAAGAAGTTAAGGGAAACAGAGGGAATCGTCGAGTATCACAACAAGTTTGAATTGATCAGTACCAGAGTGAAATATCTGGTTAGTAATTACTTGGCAGGACTACGGATGGATACTCAAATGCACGTTTGTATATTCCAACCTCAGACGGTTCGTCAATGCCTTATGTTGGGAAGACTCTACGAAACAGCTCATCCACAAAAGAGTTCAGGAACAGCTTGGTCTACAACTAAGAACCCTCAATCCAGTAAAGGGATCTTACCAACACCAAATAAATCAGACACGAGGTGGTAAACCAGCTGTAATGGAGAAAGTAAATGAACACCGAATACAGCCAAAGCCATTTTTTATCATCGGAAGAGATGAATGATCGAAGGCTGAAAGGGCTGTGTTATTTTTGCGATGAGAAGTTTTTACCGGAGAATTTTAAAGTCCATAAGAAGGCTCAACTCTTTGTCATGGAACTCGATGAGGATATGGATGTTGAGAACTCAGGCGAGTCTACCGAAAATATGGAACCAGAAAGAGAAATTACTCATATCTCCCTAAATGCTCTATCGGGTATATCTGATTTCAACACTATGCGAGTGTGAGGAGTACATCAGAAGAGATCCTTATTCATGTTGATTAATTCAGGCTCCACGCATAATTTATTGGATACAGCCGTGGCTGAGAAATTAGGCTGTCAGCTATTATCAAGCGGAAATGCTCGAGTAAGAGTAGCTGGTGGAATTAAGCTTGACGTTAACGCAAAAGTGGATCAGTTTTAGTTGGATTTTTAGGGTACTAGCTTCACGGAAGATGTCATGGTGCTTCTCCTGAATGGTTGTGACATGGTGTAAGGGGTTCAGTGGCTTCACAAGTTAGGTCCCATCAGTTGGGATTTCAAAAACCTCACTATGAAGTTCTTGTGGGGCAACATAAGAGTGGTGCTTCATGGTATTCACCCAGGGCCAGTAAGGTCTGTTAAAGCGGAGAAGTTGAACAAAATACATGAAGACTCTGTCCAACTATCAATGATTTGCATCTGTGATGTTGAGCAGGAGGACACAACTACATGTTTTTCAGTTGAAACGGTGACACCTCCTCAAGTGCTTCCTTCTCCTATTGAGAAGTTAATAGATAAGTTTCAGGATATCTTTAAGGAACCTGTTGGATTACCACCATTCTGAAAGGATCATGACCACAAAATACAGTTGAATGAAGGTGCTAACTGCTAACCCGGTGAATCAACACCCTTATCGCTATGTTGCTCATCAAAAGAATGAGATAGACAAGATGGTGAAAGAAATGTTGGACAGTGGCACGATTCAACCGAGTTCTAGTTCTTTTGCATCACCAGTGGTGTTGGTTAAGAAGAAAGATGGCACATTTGACTACAGAGGCTTAAATGGGTTGACAATGAAGGATCGGTTTCCTATTCCATTGATCGAGGATATGATGAACGAGTTGGGAGGGTCCAAAATCTATTCGAAGATAGACTGGCGCGCATGGTATCATCAAGTCAGAATGTGTCCACTTGATATTCACAATACAGCTTTCAACACACATGGCGGTCACTATGAGTACTTGGTAATGCCATTTGGCTTAACAAATGTCCCTGCAACCTTTCAAGGCTTGATGAATTCAACTTTCCACGAGTTCTTGAGAAAATTCGTCTTAATGTTCTTTGACGATATACTCATTTACAGCAAGTCAGCAGAGATGCATGTGCAGCACTTGCAACAAGTTTTTGAAGTCAGGAGGAGGAAAAAACTATATGCTAAAAGGAGCAAGTGTGCTTTTGCAACTGCACGGGTTGAATATTTGGAACATTTTATTGAGGAAGAAGGCATTTCTACAGATCCCACCAAACTCAGAGCTGTTGATGACTGGCCGGTTCCAACAAATTTGAAACAACTGAGAGGGTTTATGGGATTGGCCGGGTACTATATGCGTTTTGTGAAGAACTTTGGTAGTATAGCACACGACCTCTCACTATGCTTACAAAAAAAGACTCGTTTAATTGGTCCCAAGAAGCCAAAGACGCCTTTGAGACGTTGAAACAAGCCTTATGTATGGCTCCAATATTGGCTTTGCCTCTCTTTGATAGACCATTTTTAATTGAAATGGATGCATGTAGTCAAGGCATTGGTGCCGTGCTTATACAAGAAGGACACCCTTTAGCTTATATCAGTCGTCATCTTAAAGGGAAGCAACTGCATTTGTCAATCTACGAGAAGAAGTTATTGGCAGTGGTTTTTGCAGTTCAGAAATGGCGACACTATCTCGAGTTATTTTGTCATCAAAACAGATCAGTGAAGTCTGAAGTATTTGCTTGAACAGCGTCTGAACACACATATTCAGCAACAGTGGTTACCTAAAGAAGACAAAGAGAATTTAGCTTTGGATTCTCTCTCTCGGGTTGAAGGTGCAGAGATTTTGCATATGGCTCTATCTGTTTTGGATTGTGATCTGCTACAGCGAATTTAAGGCTGTTGTGAGACTGATAGCCAGATCCGTGAATTGATCTCTGAGTTGAAAACGAAGCCAGGATGCAAGAAGCATTTTATATGGTCTCGTGATATTTTACGCAGGAAGAGCAAAATCGTGGTCCCTGCTGATCTTTCACTACGAGATACTATCCTTTAGTGGCTACATTGCTCGAGTGTGGGTGGTCACTCAGGCAGAGATGCAACACATTAACGCGTTAAAAGCTTGTTCTATTGGAAGGGTATGACTAAGGACAGTCAAGCGTATATTCGAAGTTGTTCTGTTTACCAGCAATGTAAGTACGATACATCTGCATCTCCCGGATTATTACAGCCTTTGCCAATATATCAATCTATTTTGACATACATCTCTATGGATTTCATTGATGGTCTTCCAATGTCTTTTGGCAAGTCTGTGATTCTGGTAGTGGTGGATCGATTGACGAAAGCTGCCTATTTTGTTGCACTAAGGCTGCAACCGTGTCGCAAGCATTTTTAGATAATGTATTTAAATATCACGGATTCCCAAGCTCGATTGTTAGTGACAGAGATGTTATATTCTTGAGTAAGATTTGGCGAGAGCTATTCACATTACAAGGCGTTGCTCTTAAATACTCGAGTGCTTACCATCCACAAAGCGATGGTCAAACGGAGGTTGTCAATCGTTGTTTGGAAACTTATTTGAGGTGTATGTGCATACCTTATTTATGGAGCCGGTGGTTGCCTCTTGCTGAGTTCTGGTACAACACTAATTTCCACTCTTCTGCTCAAATGAGCCCTTACGAAGAAGTTTATGGTCATAATCGTATGGAGCAGTCAGCATATTGTCATCGTTATGACCGGGCTCAAGTAAAGTTGCTGTGGTTGCTAAGAGTTTGCAAGATCGTGAAAACATGCTTCTCATCTTGAGGTTTCACTTATTGCAAGCTCAACATCGTATGGAGCATTCAGTAAATCGTCATCGTTCTGACCGCAGCTTTGACATTGGTGCATTTGTGTTTGTCAAGCTTCAACCTTATCGCCAGGGTTCTGTAGTGTTACGAGGGAATGAGAAATTGTCTCCTAAGTATTACGGCCCTTATAAGATTCTGGATAAATGTGGCCCTGTTGCATACAAATTGGAGTTGCAGCTACAAGTCTCATTCATCCAGTTTTCCACGTCTCGCAGCTTGAACTGTGAGTCGGTGATACATCGGTCAGTACTGCTTTACCCTCCGTTGTATCTAGATGTGCTGTCTAAAGAACCAGAGCGTATTCTTGAAAGACAGATGGTTAAGCAACAAGGTAAACCATCAACTAAAGTCTTGGTAAGTGGACTAACAAGGCTGAGTGTGAGACTACCTGGGAGTTTTTGTATGATCTGTTACAGAAATTTTTTCAGAATTCAACCATAAGGTCCTGATTGCTTAAAAGGGGAGGATTTTGTTATAGTGTATTCAAATGTGGTAGTGTTATTTGACGGTCACGATTAGAAGATCAAGGAATGGCTGAGATTAAGAAAATGTGAAAACTGATCAAGGCTGCTTAACTACAGGAGGAGAGAGAAAAGAAAATTTATCCAGAAAAAGTCTGTTACGAATGTTTATCTTCTTCATCTCAATTTCTCTATAAATCTCCTTAACGATCTTTTCTATCAAACTCAAATTCTTAAGTGTGTTGAATTCTTTGTTTGTTTTGAACGTTGGATTCGGATTGTGAATAAAAGTGGTATTCGTTTTATTCATGTTTTATTCATTATCAGTTTAGTATTTCTACATTTCAACCTAAAGATATCACACGGTGGGTTAAAAATTGCAGTTTTTCACTGCATCTGCGAGCAAAGTATTTTATTTATATAAAGATATTTGCACCCAAGTGAAAAGAACCCCTGGTTATAAACAGATCCTCAAAATGCATGTCAATGTTACGGAAATACAAAGTCATGCAAAGATAGATAATCTATCAAGAAGTGCTTTTTAGTACCATGAGAGGAAAGGCTATAAACATAAAAAAAGGGTGGTAATCAATAAATCTTTCAAAGTTTTTAATATATCAAACTAGCCATATATTAAACGAAAAGGGGCACAAACGGTAGCGACACGAACGAAAGACAATTTTGTGAAAACTAGAAATAGTATATACGTTTAGGATTTTGTGGGGCGACGTGAGACCGACCCGTATTGAATGGCACTTCCATAAAATGTCGAGTGGCTTCCTCTGTGTCATTGTCAACTTTCCTTGGGTTCTATGCTCAAACAAAAAAGAAGAGAATACATTTTCATAATGCAAGAGTGATATATAGAAGTTTTTGTTGAGGCTCAGTCTCAAAAGCATAAATCACATCAAACCTAAATCGAAGTAGTTTCTTAAACAGTTTTTGTTCACTCTCTCCCACGTGTACAATCAAGTTATTACATAGAGCAGACATTCTTAACCCTAGTTCACAAGAAGACAAAATGGAAAAGCTCTTCCTTGTCGTCCCAAAATATATACTCAACCCATCTTTAAACTCGCCACATTAATCAGAGGTATGTCTCAAACTACTTTTGATCTTGATTTGCTTGTTCAGCAATTTTTCATCTTCACAATGTTAAATATATTGAGCATAGAATCCATAAGAGTAAAAAGAAAAACAAGAGATACGAAGAAGCTTAATTAGAAAATGATTCATTGGCTTACAAAATAATTAAGTCAAATCCACCGGTTTCGTTCATGAAAATCTTGTTATGGTTTTCTTAACCGCGACCTTTGTAACTTATAGATATTTGATAATGGATTTTCGGTCAATCTTTAACTTATTATTATTCGTCAAAACATGAATTAGAAATACATTAATTAAATATTTCTTCCCTAGATTTTAGTAAATTATTTTTTAGTTTGGGCCTTAAAATAAAATTATGATTTGCTCACATCAAAGAGAAAATTCCATAAAACCAATATTTTCTCCCACATCGGTTATTCTTCCCCAATTGTTCAAATTTATATATAGCAAAGAACCACTTATTTACCGTCGAGCTAAGTAACATGAGCTTGTAACCTGAGTGGGGACATGTTGGAACCTGGCGCTGGTGTGGCATGCTTCTTAGCTGTCCTGTATACGTTGCTTCAGTCTAGGCTGCCCAGTTGCTAAATTGATCATAACATGTAAACATTTTTAAAACCCTATCAGACTTTACCGAGGAGCTGTTCTTGTGGATTGAAGACGGTAAAAATACCCTCTGAATCTGAAACTTGAGATGAACTAAATTGTGATCATAACAAGTAAACATTTTAAAACCCTATCAGACTTTACCGAGGAGCTGTTTTACTTGTCAACCCTTTGATGTAGGACTTCTTGTGGATTGAAAGACAGTAAAAATACGCTCTGAGTCAGATGATCCTGAATCTGAAGAGCAACTCGAGATGGTCGAGAACTTAAGCATTCTCGCCCGGAGCTTCAAGTTAATGTGAACTTGTTTTCTGTGTCCAAAGAAACATCAAATTCAATCATTTTCCAGTTTGACTTGCATAAATATACTGTATAAGGTCATTTGTTTAAATAGTTCTTCTTGCAATTTTATTGTGAAAAGAGGACATTTGTAGAGAAAATTGTAAAAGGAGTACTACTGTGTTCGCAGTCTATCGTGGGTATGATATTAATTTATATTCAGTCTGCCATTAATATATTTAATCTAATTTTAAATGCATGATCAATTAGTTTACAACTAGTATGTTATTAGTGTGCATTTAGTTTGCATGATAATAGCTAAAACGGTAGTACTGTTATTTTTACAATTTTCTCTAAAAAAGTTTATGTTTTACATTATTTTCCTAGTATGATTATTTTGGATCATATATATACTTTATCAGTATGTATGTGCGGATAAATAAATTGATGTTCCTAGCAAATCAAGTAATTAAAAAAGAAAATAAAAGAAGCTTTTTTTGAAATCCATCTCTTGTGCTAAATAATTTTTTAAAACAACAAAGTCTCAGGCTTGTAAAGAAACCTAAATCACGTACTGTATGTGTTTGTACGAGCATCCACATTGGTTAGATCTCTAAAATAGAGTATCTTAATTATTTAATATAATATTTTGGTTACTTAATATATAATTAAATTTAATATCTAAAATAAAGGAAAGCAATTGAAAAATGATAAATATTTTAGAGAGGTTCTTAAACGTTTAGAACTGATTCTTAAATAAGCAATTTTTAAAATTTTAAGAACTTTTCTCTTTTCTCTCTTTTATTTTCTGATTTTTTTTTATTTTTTAATATTATAATATTTTTCTAAGAATTTATCAAGAACTATTGATAGAGATAATATAAGAGCAGCAACATTGGAAATCTTTTAAAGTAAAGTTTTTAAAAAATATTTTATTAATAAAAAAACAATTAAAAAAAAAATTGACGAATCGTGTCTCGCCACATTATAGAATTATGAGAAATATACTCAAATAGACTCTGCACAGAAAACGGATTATGTGGCAAATCTCACCACATCATTTTTTTATTTATTATTTTTTTTTCTTTAAAATGTTTAGAAAAGATCTCCGATCTAGACAAATTTTAGTCAGCTTAGTGAAAAAAAATATAAGAAATAAGTCACAAATTTAAGCTAAAAAATCCCCATCTATTTTGTAGAAAACAAGTTAACTAAACCCAAACTTAATGTTTTGCCCTAGGGCCTCGTTTTTGTTCGATTCAAAGACTCATCATCACTGAGCTTGGACAAGTGAAGAATTTTTAGGGCTTTTTTCTTCTGTTCCTCTGTTTTATTTTCTTTCCTTATTTTTCTTGCTGATCAGTGATCTCTATATTCTTGAAAGTCCCCAAAGGCTATTGAAGGTATGGACAAGATCAATGGGTCGTGAATTGCTAGTGAAAATACTAACATTTCTTCCAACAAAAGTCTCTGTAAGCACAAGTGTTTTGTCAAAACGATGGGAAAACATCTGGATTTGGCTGACAACTCTAGAGTACGAAGACAGTAAAGCTAAACCTTCTGAATGCTACATGTTACGCCGTTTTATGTTAAGGAATTTGACATTAGATAGGCCTCCGATCATTAAAAGCTTGGGTCTCAAGTTTAGTACTTCTCCATTTCAACCTATAGATATCACATGGTGGGTAAACATTGCAGTTTCTAGCCGTATCTGCGAGCTGAATATTGCTTATTCTTTTACTTTTCGTCCCAAAAAATCTTACCGTATTGCGTCGGAACTTGTTTACCTCCAAATTGCTAGTGACCCTGAAACTTCATGATGATATTCTCTTGGATGTTCCTCTTACGGTTTGTCTTCCGTCTCTGAAATTTTTGCATCTTCGACATGATACGTAATGGAAAATTCTCGTCAAATACTTCTATCCAATTGCCCTGTTCTTGAAGATCTAATTGTCGAAATGAGTATAGCCATGTGCGAGAGATTGTTGTTCCAAGTAGCTTGATTCTGTCCAACTTCCACGTTCGTGTGAAGAACTTTTTAGTGAATCTCATAAACTAATTGGTCAAAGTTTATGGTTCAGGTTCTCAAAGAACTCATAAACTAAGAGTCCTCGAGCTCTACGTCGATGATGTAAGTATAATCATCTCCCCTCTGAATATTATTTTGGTCTAATACAGTCCACAAAGTAAACCAAACTCTCATGTATGATTTCAGGAACAGGCATGTTATGGTAGGGACCCATTTGTTTTCTGGAAGAATCAACTAAGTTATGTTTCTGAATGTTTGTTTTCAGGTCTCGAAACTTTCAAGTGGACAGGGTTCAACGGAGCACAAGAAGCAAGAGATCTCGTGATTTTCATCTTGAAAAATGCTTATCGATTAAAGACCGCGACGATCTTGACTGCGTCAGAGTTGGATATACTAAGGAAACTTGAAATAATCAAGGAGTTTTCACTTTCTTCCCGAGCTTCAACAGTGTGCCAACTAGCATTTGATTGAGGATTTGAATGATAATAGGATTTTAACTTGAATTATTTCCGTCAATATTGTAACAATGGTCAGATTTTTCCAAATGTGATTATAGTCTAAGGACAAACAAATGTTGTGGTATATTTCTTTTTTTACATCAGGTTTAAGTGTTTTTTTTCTTATTATCTACGAAAGACTAGGGCTAAAAAGGAAGTTTGCCTATATCTTTTATCTTTTTTTCTCACGTTAACAACAACTCTTCAGGTACTCAAAGTCTCTTCGAACTACTTCTTAAGGTCGAGAAGTGAGCTTTACTCAGCATGAAATAAGTCTTGTACTTGTAAGGATACATTATAGTCAATTTTGGGACCTTGTGGTCGTGGTATTCGAGGTCGGGGAAGAGGAGGTCGTGGCTAGTTTGTTCTACATTGCTCCTTTTAGTATTGTCGATACGGTAGATTCGACTATTAAGTTTTGTTGTTTTTATGCTTTGCACTTATGCAATCTCTTGTAAAACTTTTGTCACTTGAACTTGTTTCAGGTTTCAATGAATAAAATTTGTTTCTAGAAAAAAAAAAATGATCCGGAGGCCAAAACCAATGAAAATCCAGAATGATTTTTTTGTTTTGTTTTTCTTTTTGTGTTCCCTTGGGCCTCTTATATGTTAGAGCCCTGTAAGAGAGTAGTATCCATTTATATAGAAAGAGTACTCATCATCCAGTTCCTTTGACAAATTGTAGATTTTCTAGGGTTTTTAATTATCATCCGGTTCTTCTGCATTTGGTGTTACTAGTCTTCTGAGTGGCTTAGACAAAAATTCAAGCCTCTTACCCTACAGTGAGAATAACAGAATCTTAGTGGGTTTTTGTTTAAGTTATGGACAAGATCAGTGGGTTTTCTGATGATGAATTGCTTGTTAAGATCTTAACGTATCTTCCAACAAAAGTTGCGGTAAGTACGAGTGTTTTGTCGAAGCAATGGAAGTTTCTTTGGATGCGCGTGCCAAAACTTGAGTACGATGACCGTAGAATTTTTTATGAAACTCAATCTATGCTTCTTAAGGGTGACACTGCTAGAGCTGTTTCTTTACTGTCAAAGAGCGAAAGGATCCGGTGTTTTATTGACAGGAATCTGCCATTCCTTAGATCTCCGGTCATAGAGAGCTTGTGTCTCAGATTCTCCACCGCACCATTTAAACCTGAAGATATAACATCGTGGGTCGCACTTGCAGTTTCACGCTCTGTGCGTGAGCTAAGCGTTGACTTTCTTCATTGCATAAGCGTGCCTAATGCTTTACTTCCAAGCAGCTTGTATACTTGTGAATCTCTTGTTACATTGAAACTGGAAGGTAGGGTTCTCGTGGACGTTCCTCATGCTGGCTGTTTCCCCTCTTTGAAAACTTTGCACCTTCGATATTTGACATACGCAGATGAAGAATCTTTTCAACGACTTTTATCAAGTAGCTCTGTTCTCGAAGATTTGGTTATCCAACGTCGGTTATATGGTGACAATGTGAAAGAGGTAGTTGTTATCATCCCATCATTGTTTAGTTTATCCTTTGAGGTTACTGATTCATGTGGGTGTGTGATTGATACTCCTTCTTTGAAGTATTTCAAAGTTAAGTATTATAGTAAGAACCCCTCTTATTTGATTGTGGATATGCCTAAGTTGGAGGAGGCAGATATCACTGTTTTTGGATTCTGCAATATCAAGAAAATTCTTAAACCTGTCACATCGGTCAAGCGTCTTTCATTACACTTACTAAGGAACGTGAAAGAGGTAATTTGAATCTATTGATAAACTGTTACGTATGAATTTGGGAAGCCCATCATCAGACCCAAGAGGCTCTAAATGGTTAACGGGTTAGAGTAAATGTGGGCTCGTTCTTGAGGGTTAGTAGTAATGCCTAGTATAAAAGAGGATTGTGGGAGATTAGAGAGAGGGATCACGGAGTTGATCAAAGTGTGTGGGAGAGGAAAAGAGACCTCTCGAACCCTTCTCTCTAATCGTGTTTTTACGTTTATCAATCTATAATAAAGAGTGTTATTATTAGATCGTGCCTTTGTTCTACCGTTCCGATACGTTTCATGTATCAAATGGTATCAGAGCAAGACGATCACCGGGAAAACATGCCTCCGCGAGTGCAAAAATCCGACGAACGAACTGACATGGAGAAGGTATTCGAACAACTTCAGGCAATGACGGCGATTCTCGAGAAGGTGAACGTGTTGGAAGCAAGGGTGAATGCGTTGGACAAGCTTGCAAAGCTTCCCTCGCAGATCGTTTACCTCCAGCAGAAGATTGAAGAGATTGATCGGGGAGAGAAGAAAGAGACGATGGTATCAGAGACGTTGGTTCTCGGATCTGACTCGGATCAGATCGCGACTTCAATCGAAGGATCTCAGGAGAGCCTTCTCTTGAATCCAATGCCATCTGCGGAACAAACTCATCAAATGGTCCTGCAGAAGAAGGACGAATCATCGCGGAGGATCGAGCCTATGTGCAAAGCAGGAAACACTACCAGCTGGATCCTTAGAGGAAAGCAGTCACGAATGAAGAAGTGACGGGATTGGTGACAGGGATAAAGGAAATGGACGAAGAGGAGGAAGAAAAACAGTCAGAGGCCGATATGTATAAGCTTGCCTGCCATGTGTTCGACGAAATGAATCTGCGAGGAAAGAGGTTAATAAGGAAGCGAAAGAGGAAGAGATGGAAGGAGATGGCAAAGAAGAACGATAAAACTTATGGAAGGTTAGCGAGAGACAGTAAGAGCGAAGGAGGTAGGCTGGAAAAAATGATACGAATGTTGAATGGCCAGAAGTTGCAAGGTGATGCTGAGGGAAAAAAGGTCAAGCACAAACGGATGTTGTCAAAGCTGCCATTGAAACACACACAGCAGTGAAGAAGAAGCTGGCCAGGTGGAAGAAACACAAGTTTAAACAGAAGCAGAAGATTAATGAGAGTGGTGGTGGTAAGCAGATTGTTTTTTGCTGGAATGTAGGCAGAAAGAGAAAGAAAAAGAGCTTCATAATGCAGAAGATGAGTAAACTATCTGCCAAGATGATGTCTCTCCATGGAGCGGCAAGGAACTGGAAAAATTTCAAGAAATGCGCAGAGAAAGCATATGCAAGATCGTGGGGCTCATTTTAAAAGATTGCACTATGCTGGCTAACCCCTTACCTCGGGGTTGGCGATCGCAAATGTAATTGTAAGACTGCAGTGGCTTGAGGTTTTGAGGAACAAAAGAGTTCACTGGAAGGAAATGAGGCGGTTATAAAGTTTTTCGAAGCTACTTGCCGGATATTCCAAGGACATGAAGACTTGACTCTAGTTTCAGGTTACAGGACACCAGCGAGTTTGGTGGGTACACTGTCCAAACACGCGCAGCTCAGGGAGGCAAAAATCAATCCTACTCTCCAGGGAACCCAACTGATAAGGACTTGGGACGAGCAGGTACATGCTGTCATTACTATAAGTCAGCTGATTGAAAAAGGGCTGTTAGAAGCAGAACGAGGTACTGAAGTGAGCTATCACAGGAATTCCACAGCTGAGGAAGCTCTCAACAAGGGGGGAGGACTCTCAAAATTTAAGTACTCTTGGAAGCGGAAGTGTGTCATCAACAACCTTGTGGACGAGGATGAACTCAAAGAGAGAAGTAATACACACGAAAGCGATAACCCTCTTGTCATCCTTCAACACAAGAGACATGAAAAGGAAGAGGAAACATAATGAGATGACGACCTGGGGTGTGAGAGGAAAATCGAAAGAGATAACAGAGCTAGCTGAGTTATACGACAAGTTAGTGGATGGGCTGCCATCTTCTACAACCTGGGAACGCAAAGGGGCAATGAAACTAGACGAATTGGTGTTAATAATGGACAACAAAGTCTCTTATAATTCTATTGTCTTCATCCGTGTTCTGGGAATCTAGCCAGCGAAGGCCACCGATTATGGAGTGCCTAACTGCCTATAGTAGCAAGGACAACAAAGCGGGGAGAAAGCATATATAGAAACTTGGAGCTCAATCCGCAAAACGGCAAGGTGGAGCTCAATCTGCAAAACGGCAGGGAGATTGCCGTTTCAGTCTCCCTGGCGTTGGACATCGTGGATGTATTAGTGGGATTACGGTGGCTTCAGACTTTGAGGAACGGAGGAGTCAACTGAAGGGAGCAAGTAGCGTGGTTCACACTTGACGGAAACTCAGTAATCAGGGTGGAACATGGGGGTTTGCAAACCGATATTCAGTTGGAAGAGGTATGCATTGAAGAGGGCAGGGACCAAGAGTTGCACGGAATCCTTAGCTATCTGCAGAAGGAGGCCTATTACCACCCAGATGTCTGTGTTCTGCAGGGAAGATTATGTTGGAAAGAAAGAACTTTTAAGAGTGATGGAGAAGGTGTTTGAGAATTTGAAAGACAAAGGAACAAATTTAAGAAGAAGAAAGTTTTAGAACTTAGAGAGCTTAGGAACTTCACTTAACTTTTCTTATTATTTCTTTTAGCTTGTTAGTTACAAAATGAGAGAGGAGGTAGCTATTTATAGTCTCCAATGTACAAAATAT
The DNA here is from genome assembly GCA_911865555.2 of Thlaspi arvense. Lineage (NCBI taxonomy): Eukaryota > Viridiplantae > Streptophyta > Magnoliopsida > Brassicales > Brassicaceae > Thlaspi > Thlaspi arvense. The sequence goes on along the minus strand of OU466862.2, from coordinate 58,948,961 downwards.
CTAAAATATTTTATTCCTAATCTAGAGAATTCTATCTTAATATCTAGATTATTTTACAACAATTATCTAGAGAAATCTATAGATATTTATTTTCTACAACTCTCTAGAACATTTTAAGGAGGTGGAAGTGTTGATTTTTCTAGAGAAAACTCTAGAATCTTTGATTAAGCATAATTGGGTTTTAGCCCAATTATTATTGGATCATTAACCCAATATTTAAGCTTGATCCAAAATCAAGTTTATCTTTCAACACCCCCTCTTAAACTTGATTTTGCTACTCCAAGCAAACTTCTCATCTTGATAAAGGCTTCACGCTTGAGTGGCTTGGTAAAGATGTCAGCTACTTGATCGTCCGTCTTCACGTACTCCAACTGCACATCCATCTTGGTAACACATTCTCTAATGTAATGATAGCGAGTGTCGATGTGCTTACTTCGATCATGGAAGACAGGATTCTTTGCCAAAGCTATTGCTGACTTGTTGTCCACAAAAATCTTCGTCGGCTCCTCTTGTGGTAAACTCAACTCCTTTAATAAGTTTCGTAACCAAATATCATGGCAAACACATGAAGTAGCCGCTACATACTCCGCTTCACAAGTGGAAAGAGTGACAATCGGTTGCTTCTTCGACATCCATGTGAAAGCTGTTTCTCCAATGAAAACACAAAACCACTTGTGCTTTTCCGATCATCTACGTCTCCACCCCAGTCGCTATCACTATATCCAACAAGCTTGTAATCATCAGAAATATAGTAATACAAGCCAAAGTCGATCGTACCTTTGATATAGCGAAGGATCCTCTTAGCTGCCTTGAAGTGAGTGGTTGTTGGATGCTCCATATATCGGCTCACAACTCCAACTGCATGTAAGATATCAGGCCTTGTGCATGTTAAGTAACGTAGACTCCCAACCAAACTCTTAAAGAGTGTTGGATCCACACTCTCTCCTTCATCATGCTTTGATAACTTAGCTCCACATTCCGTTGGAGTACAAACTGGATTCGAGTCATCCATCTTGAACTTCTGCAGCACTTCTTTAGCATAACCTTCTTGAGTGATGAAGATTCCATTGTCTTCTTTTTTCACTTCAATTCCAAGGTAGTAAGACATCAATCCAATATCGGTCATCTCGAACTCCTTCGTCATCTCCTTCTTGAATTCTTCGAACATACTTGGATTGCTGCCTGTGAATATCAAGTCATCTACATATAAGCATGCAATCAATATATCATTGTTCTGTGTTTTGATATATAGTGCATGCTCATATGGACACTTGATGAAGCTTTTCTCCTTGAAATACTTATCAATACGAGTGTTCCAAGCTCTCGGTGCTTGTTTCAACCCATAGAGCGCCTTCTTTAACCTCAAGACTTTGTCTTCTTCTCCTTTGACTATGTAGCCTTGTGGTTGCTCAATGTAGACTTCTTCCTCAAGATCTCCATTTAGGAAGGCTGATTTTACATCCATTTGATGTATCCTCCACCTCTTTTGGGCTGCTAATGAAATGATTAGTCTAACTGTTTCTAATCGAGCAACAGGAGCAAATACCTCGTCATAGTCGATTCCGGCTCGTTGACTATAGCCCTTTGCCACCAGTCTTGCCTTGTATCTTTCAACTTCTCCTTTGGAGTTCTTCTTCGCTTTGTACACCCACTTTACACCAATCGCCTTATGCCCATTTGGAAGTGAAGCTAACTCCCATGTCTCATTCTTCTGTATTGACTTGATCTCTTCATCCATTGCGTTTCTCCATGTCTTCTTCTCCATTGCTTCTTGGAAGTTCATGGGTTCGCAATCCGCAAACAGGCAAAATAGAGTAAGGTTTTCTTGATTTTCGGTTACCTCGTAAAGCTCTTGCAGACTTCTAAAACGTGGAGTCCTTTCACTCGAACTCTCATCTCCTTGAGAAATTGGTGTTGGTGAGGTTGGTGGAGTAATTGGATCCTCTCTTGGCTGCTCCAAATCATCTTCTTCAACATGTGGAAAGAAGTTGTAGTTCTCATCATTTGATCTCCAATCCCATTCTCCTTCTTCATCAAAGATGACATTCCGACTGATGATTGTCTTCTTTGTATCAGGATTGTAGAGCTTGTAGCCTTTGGAGTTTGCATCGTACCCAATGAAGATGTACTTCTCACTTTTGTCATCTAGCTTGCTTCGTTTCTCATCAGGTACATGAGCGTGGGCAAGGCTTCCAAAGACTCTTAGATGTGAAACACCGGGCTTTCTTCCACTCCAAGCTTCTTGTGGTGTTTTCTCCCAAACACTTCTTGTTGGAGATCTGTTTGATAGATAGACCGCACATGCAACTGCTTCTGCCCAAAACTCCTTTGGTAGCTTCTTACTTTTGAGCATGCTTCTTGCCATCTCAAGAATTGTTCTATTTTTTCTTTCCGCTACTCCATTCTGTTGAGGGGATCTTGGCACCGACAATTGTCTTCTAATGCCATTATCTTCACAATACTTCAGAAACTCTTTCGACATGAACTCTCCTCTTCGATCAGATCTCATGGCTTTGATCACAAGGCCACTTTCCTTCTCAACATGGGCTTTAAACTTTTTGAAGTTCTCAAACACTTCTGATTTTTCTTTCAAAAAGTAAACCCATGTTTTTCTTGAAAAGTCATCAATAAAGAGAAGGAAGTAGTTACTCTTACCGAGTGATCTTGGTTTAATTGGGCCACAAACATCTGTATGTATGAGCTCCAATGGCTTCCGTGCTCTTGTCTCTGACTCCTTTGGAAAGCTCATTTTGAATTGCTTTCCAAGTAGGCACCCATCACACACCTGATTTGGATGATTGATGCAGGGCAATCCTCTCACCATTTCTTTCTTAGAGAGTAGCTCCAAGCCTCCAAAGTTGAGATGTCCATAACGAAGATGCCAACGCCAAGACTCCTCTTTGTAGCACATCTTGAGACATTTTGCGATGTCATTTTGAATGTTAAGAACAAACATTCTATTCTTTGACATCGGCACCTTGGTGATGAGATTGTTAGCTTGGTCTCTTATAGAAAGACTATTCTCTTTTAGTCGAATGTCATAACCTTTCTCTAAGAGTTGTCCAAGGCTCAAGATGTTGGTCTTCATGCTTGGAATATAATAAACATTGGAGATGAACTGATGATCTCCATTCTTCATTCGGATGAGAATTTTTCCTTTACCTTTCACCTCCATCTTTGATTCATCTCCTAAGGCCACGTCTCCTTTCACCGACTCATCAAGCTCCACGAACATGCTTCTTTTCCCGCACATGTGATTGCTTGCACCGCTGTCAAGGTACCACTTGTGGACCTCATCTCTTTCATCCTTCTTGTACGCCATTAACAGCATATCTTCTTCTTGGCATCTTTCTTCAGCATAGTTGGACTTCTCTTCAACTCTATTGTTGTTTGGAGCTTTGCATTCAGAAGCATAATGTCCAAACTTCCCACAATTATAGCATTTGACGTTTGATTTGTCGTACCTTGATTTTGGAGTTCCTCTCCCACGTCCTCTTGATGAGCTTTCTCCTCTTTGGTTAGTTTTGTCTTCATAGGACCTCCAGCCACGTCCATTTCCATAACCACAACCTCTTCCTCGTCCTTGACCGCCACCTCTTCTTGGATGACTTCGGCCGCTTCCATCTTTGGTTTGATCAATTTGCATCTTGAGTACTTGTTCTGCAAGGTCTTCCTTCTTCTTATTCTTTTCTTCATAAGCTTGTAGTGATCCTAGTAGTTGCTCCATTGTCATATCCTCCAAGTCTTTTGTCTCTTCAATGACAGTGACAATATGCTCAAATTTTGAATCCAGCGATCTAAGAACCTTCTCCATGATTCTTACTTCATCTAGCTTCTCCCCATTTCTCTTTAGGTTATTAGTAACCGCTAGAACTCTTGAGAAGTAATCTTGGACAAGTTCACCTTCCTTCATTTGCAATGCTTCAAATTCTCCTCTTAGAGTTTGAAGACGTACCTTCTTGACTTGCTCTGCTCCCTTGTAAGAAGTTTGAAGCTTCTCCCATGCTTCTTTGGCCATCTTTGCTCCGGCGACCTTCTCGAATGTGTCTTCATCTAATCTTTGATAGATGAGACAGAGAGCCTTCTTGTCTCTCTTCCTTGAGTCTCTCAAACTGTCCTTTTGAGTTTGAGAAAGACTACCTTCATTCTCCGGTTCAATGTAGCCATTTTGGACAATCTCCCACACATCATGTGCTCCTAGAATGGCCACCATTCTTAGACTCCAGTTGTCGTAGTTGCTCTTAGTGAGCATTGGAACTTGGAAGGGAACACCATTACTTGCCATCTTTAAGAGAATCTTTTAGCTCTGCTACCACTTTGTTGGAAAGAAAGAACTTTTAAGAGTGATGGAGAAGGTGTTTGAGAATTTGAAAGACAAAGGAACAAATTTAAGAAGAAGAAAGTTTTAGAACTTAGAGAGCTTAGGAACTTCACTTAACTTTTCTTATTATTTCTTTTAGCTTGTTAGTTACAAAATGAGAGAGGAGGTAGCTATTTATAGCCTCCAATGTACAAAATATCTAAAATATTTTATTCCTAATCTAGAGAATTCTATCTTAATATCTAGATTATTTTACAACAATTATCTAGAGAAATCTATAGATATTTATTTTCTACAACTCTTTAGAACATTTTAAGGAGGTGGAAGTGTTGATTTTTCTAGAGAAAACTCTAGAATCTTTGATTAAGCATAATTGGGTTTTGACCCAATTATTATTGGATCATTAACCCAATATTTAAGCTTGATCCAAAATCAAGTTTATCTTTCAACAGATTACTCTTCTACAATAAGGCTGGGTACACACGAAGACTTACGATTAAGTTGGGGAATAAAGTCAGACTCCGATGTTGGGCAACTCAAGGACTTGCGAAGATCATGGGAAATGAGAGTTCGCAGGATAACATGGAACTTCAGATGCCACCATCTGCAAAAAGGGGTTCCTGCGGTTTCAGCAGCCGTTCCACCGGAAGAGATCAATCTTTGTTTTCCAACCTTGAGGACAAGGTTATTTTAAAAGGCGGGGGTAATGTTACGTATGAATTTGGGAAGCCCATCATCAGACCCAAGAGGCTCTAAATGGTTAACGGGTTAGAGTAAATGTGGGCTCGTTCTTGAGGGTTAGTAGTAATGCCTAGTATAAAAGAGGATTGTGGGAGATTAGAGAGGGGGATCACGGAGTTGATCAAAGTGTGTGGGAGAGGAAGAGAGACCTCTCGAACCCTTCTCTCTAATCGTGTTTTTACGTTTATCAATTTATAATAAAGAGTGTTATTATTAGATCTTGCCTTTGTTCTACCGTTCCGATACGTTTCATGTATCATAAACTTTAACCTTTTTTTTTTTTGAATTACCAGAGGGGAGGAGAGCACGTAATATGAGTCCCGTTCCAAGCAAAGATCCTCTTCAACTTCAAGTCTTCAATCTAAGTATCTAACTGAGTCATTAAAATTCCTTTGTACAGGTTGTATATGGTGACGATATGGATATTGTCTTGAATGAGCTTGAGCATCTGAAGCTTCGTACATTTAAGACTTACTGGTCAAAGATACTTTTCTCGTTGATCAAATGTTCTCCCAAACTACGAGACTTGAAGTTCAGAGTAAGTTTCTAAGACAAAGTGACAAACTATATATTAGTTTTGGTCTAATTCACTGTAAAGCTAACTCTTGTTTTTTTTTTGGAAAATCTAAGGAAGTATCTGTAGGTGATGGTATGGATACATTGGTTTGCTGGCAGCGACTGACTAGTGTTC